>OZ035830.1:19623037-20830219 GCA_964034765.1 Knipowitschia caucasica
AGTCGGAGGGCCTCGGGACTATACTTTTATGACTATACTTTTATGAGTGAAATCAAATATGTATTGTAAACCAGTAGTGGAATCAATAGCAGCAGCAAACGTACGTTAGGAGACAGCAGCATGAAAATATCAAAGATTATTTCCCCAAATGAAGTTAATTTCAGATATGGTTAAATTTTGATTCAGTTTGATATTTTCAAATGTGCAGCAGGAGTAAAGGTCATAGCAAGATAATTACATATAAGAGCAACTTTATGAGCTGGAATCGATAAACCCACACTATGAATTGTCTTGTTGGCGAGTCTGGGATGTGATTGCTGGGTCTGAGCCACAGTGGGTAATGTACTACGGGCACACGGAGTGGGTTTGTCTCATAAGAGGATTATACACAGAGAAGACGCTTGTGCGGCAGAGGCCCACAGTGGTCAGGGTGTCACTTTAGCACCTCCCTCTGATCCGGATTGAGGCAGACTGACAGGAGGATGAGGTGGGATGAGGGGCTAGGTATTTGACAGCTGTGCTCCAGGAAGTCATTATTTACAAACTCAAGCATTAAGAAAAAGTAGTGATGGTGGGAGGAGGAATATAAGGGGACTGAAAACAGGACTTAAATATGAATCAATCAAAGGAGCAAGAAAACTAAACATGAAAATAATATGGAAATTGTATTAGTTTAACCATTTACATACATCTACTATGTGACTAGAGTACAGTATATTTCTGAACTAGTTATAAAAGATAATAAAAAATAAATAAACATAGCTGAGGGCCATAGATAGCGGTTGATACAGCAATAGGATAAAGACAGAATATAAAATATATAAAGTGACTTGTTTATAGGGTCCTTAAGTTACTTTATAGTACAAATTCTACACAATGGGTACTAAGTATTTGACCTACAACAACAATTTGACTGTTATTGAGGTTATTGTGGTGTTCTTTAACAAAGGATTTGCCTATCATTTTGTGCCACTTGATCTGCAATCTTGAGACAACAACACAAGTGGGTGAGAGTTGAGAAGGACATAGAGGACGTAGTTGGTAAATAGTTCAAGGATGGAGTATATAGATTGCAGATCCGGTTCAACTATGTGTCAGATGATGTGCCAGAATAGCTGCTACTTCCAGATTGTTTTTGATTCTGCTCCTCGTTCGCCCTCTCCCTCCTTCACCCTGACTGTCCTTGCAGAGTCAGGTAGTCTTCTCCAATGACAGTCTCTGTGGGCAGCGGCTGGGATTTTTTCGAAACAGACTTCTGCCAAGGACGTGAGCTTATTGTCCCTATATAAGCTCACTATGATCCCCCAAAACATTTTTATTTCTTCAGGAGAACGAATTGTTTGTGGGCAATGTCATTATTCAAAAGGCATAGCTACACAAAATATGAGGTAATCGAGTGTCTTGATTTGAGTACATTCTTAAAACAACATTTACCAATGGGACGAAGCTTCTTATCTTATCTTGAAATCGTATATCAAGAAACGTTGCTTAATTTTCTGAATCCAAGAAAGATACTTCTTGTATCTTTTTAAAATATATATATTTTGCTTGTCCCATGGACAAATCTTGTTTTAAAGCAGTCAAAATTTGCACAAATTAAGATACTTTTTGTCAAATTAGAGCATTTCTTCATCACCTTTTGCTGTGTACATATTTACTTAAGGAATTATTAGTATTAGTATTATTATTAGTATTTTCTTTTTGACGGTTTATAATTCAAGACTGGACTAGATGCATTACTATGATAAACATTGTATTCTGTTCAGGCCTTTTCGCTAATAATTCTAATTAAAGGACTACATTTTGATAAACAGCACTCACTGTGATGTAGATTGTCTCTTCAGGTCTCCAGATCACATACACCCAGTTGCCCCCTGGGACATCAGCCCGGCACCCCTCCAGGATTGGCCCATACACAGTGGAGGGGCTTCAGTGTGACCATCAGGGCCAGTCCAGATCTGGGTCTGCCACCTGCATCGAGCAAAACAAATCCATGAGACACATCACCGTGACGACCGCTCACATCCAAAGAGCTCCAATCAGCGGCGAGAGACTTTCATTTTCAGATGTCAGTTCAGTTGTTGTTTTTGTAGTGAAGTGAACACACAGCTCTGTCAGGGCAGATGTGAGACCAAACCAGTTATGTGGTTGTGGTATTTCCAAAGGCTCCTCCTCTGGTCCCCAAGGCTCTCCTTCTCTCTCTCTCTTTTTCTCTCTTTTTCTCTCTCTACTCCTCCGCAACTTTCAAACCACATGGCATACATAGGACACTCCATCTCTGTCTGGTTGTCTAGATTAAAATTGCATATCACCCAGTTGGGCTAAGAGACCTTACTGGGCTAAAAGCAAGTAGGAAGACTGATGTGGTAGTGGAAAAACAGCTGGCAAGCTCATAGCATTCTTGGCTCTTAATAAAAGACTCCTATAGACATGAAGGTGACGCCAGATATAACAGAAACCTAACACTAGATTTGGTTTGAGAAGAAAAACATGGGTTTGTTGTGAGAAGCCGAGCTGTTGAATGAGCAGAGACACAAAATAAAGACACTTGTCTAAAGAAACCATCTCATTTTACTCCAACAGTGATCTATGATGTAAACTTGTGCTCCCATGTGGTCGAACAGAAGGTTTTGATAGGCCCATCTGTGCAGAGCTCCCATCAGGCTCAGAGTCCTTCACGCAGAGCTCGTTCATGACAAGACCCAATGAAGAAGACTTGGACAGAACGACCACGGGACTCATGAATTATACATGGAGCTAATGCAGCTACCTCAGCCTCTGACAACACCACCCTCATCAGCCTCTCTGCCAACACGAGCAAGAAGGAGAAGCAGAGGAGGCAGACAGAGGAGCATTGGGGGTTGGGAGAGGGTGGGAGGGGACACGGAGGAGAAAAGAAGTGGTCAAAGCAGAAAAGGAGAGAGAGAAAGGACAGGATATTGAAGGGGCCGCACAAAAGGGGACCAGAAGGGGAGAGTTTTAAAGAGGTTAAAAAGGCAGAAACCAACAATCAGGGCAAAGTTGCAGCAAGAAGAAGCAAAGTATCAAGAGTTTGAAAAGGGTGTTTACATCCCTCTCATCAATGCAACATGTTCATTGATAGAAGTTTCACATGGCACCAAAACAGAGTGAAAATAGAAGCTCCCGAGACTTGCACATTTTCGTAGAAGGACAGCTTCATGGAGATAAACAACCTGGTCATGAGTCAACTAATTTATTCTGTAGTCTATTTTTACCAATAAAAAATATATATATTGTAGAATAGACAATAGATGACACCCTGTAACTTATTAAGAGATAGTGGACTACTTTAATCAATAAAAGAAATACCTAGATGAAAACTATGTAGGTAACATTTAGGGAGACATTTGTGGGAAGCCAAGTCGCTGTATAGATAGTGTCCTGGATTTAGGAGCTCATGTAGCAATTCTGCTACTTTGACGCTTGAAGGGTTAATGTACTATAAAACTACACAAGACACTACACAAATGACACTGTGTAGAGATAACTGAACTACATATAATGATGTGATATGCTATTATTGGAAAGACTATACAGGTAATTGTTTGCAGCGGTAAATAAAACATGTTCTTCACAAACTTAACTTTATGTCCTTGTGAAAAATGCCAAATTTAGAAATTCAGAAACACATCAAACGCTCGACTCACTGAGCTAATTGATCTTGCGGTTATTACATGACTGTGTGGCTTTTGTATGGCCACAGAGGCTTAACTTAGGCTGGTCTCGACTAAAGATCAGATACCAAGACAATGGAAGTAAAAAGTAATAAGATAACTTGTTGCAGGGGAGTAGCCGTACAAAATATTGATCCTGACAAACGTGTGTATATGTGATTACATTTATAGCAGTTGGAATGAAGACAACCTCTGCTTCCACACATGACCCACTAGGTGTTTGGATTTGTCTCAGTCTGCACTAATGCATGAAGTACATATTGTTCAGCACATTTGGCAACATAACAAGATTGCTGACATATAAACTGTATGATTTTATTCTAAACAATTTCCATTATTACTGCATCTTGTTCATAACATTTCCCTGTAAGCACCAGCTTTTATAGTCTGCAGAGGGAATGCTAACTCCACTGTTCATTCGGGCTCAGTGTTCACCGAAAAACTTGGACAGAGACCTCGGTAAACATTTGGTCCAAAAGCGAATTTGGCAGAAAACGCTGTTTGTTTGAATGTCTGGAAGATCTGAGGTGTGCAGTTATGCCTGAGCAAGGACAGGACAGCTGCATTGAGTTAGGAGTGCATGCAAATAAAAAAAAGCTCTAGTTGATTGATCTAGTTAATAGTTATGATAAAAATCTGTGGGTCAAATTAACATTTAACAGGTCCTATATACGTCCCACAGTGGGGAATTTTCAGTGTTGCATCACTGGTTACAGAACAGTAGGAATGAGGAGCACACAACACAAAATGAACAATAACTCTATACTACAATGAAATTAAATCACAACCTTTAGCATAAAAAAGCATAAAAAAGAAGCAGGTATGTAATCTCTGGCTTTAGCACTACAACAATGAACTGTATTTGCGTACATGTGGCAGATGTTAACCAAAACCTCTTTAAGCTTTGTTTGTTTTTATTATACAGCAGCTTCCTGAAGTCTAGACTTTAGAAGCAAAATGTATGTCACTTTTCACAAAGTCAGTAATGGATGTACAAAAACATAGACAGAAGATACAAAATACACGACTTATACCACACACAAACATAACATAATTTAGTTTGTACGATAGTGCATGAGTAAATGGTAATCATCAAAGAGCATATGACAGGTGAGAGTACAACATCAGCTGCTTACAATCAGTATAGAAACAATCAAGAATATTACAGTAAGTACAGCCTACATACAAACAGTTCATTGAGTTCAGTATCAGTATTATGTATTTGTGACCTGCAAGTGTAACTTGCACCCAAATATAACACCTCTATTCTCTTGTATAGAGTCACCCTGGCTGTCACCCTGTCTTACTGATATGATGCTCATGGTGCTTCTCGTGTCACTTCCATCAGCAGCAGTTCTCCTGTATTAATAACATGAATTAGTGTGTGACAATGTGATCTTTATCACTCTGGACTGGGCCACTCATTATAGAGGTCCATCAGTCAATGTAGATGTTTTATTTCTTCTTTAATTTACAGGTCATTTAACAAGAGCAACGTAACACAGAGCTGCAGGAAGACTTTAATATTTAATTACTTTAAAAATAGAAAAGGAAAATCTGGTTTAAACAGCAGGCTGTAGTGCACATATCCTGCATTGCTTTGCTGTAGGGTATTAAATGTGCAATAAAACAAAAACTGCATTTATTTGCAGAGGACTTAATAGATAAATTCTACCATACATAATTATGTAATTCATTATTGGACTAAATATATACATATACTATTAGTTATTAAATATCTATAATGGCATTGGACAATTTGCATCAGTTCTGTTGAAATGAGTCATCCAGTCTACTACAAACTAGAATGTACCCTCAAGACAAACAACCATAAAACAGAGTCTGTAAGTGGGCCACAGTCAGTAGGGCAGATGCAGGCTGATGTGCAGAGACATCAAGACTGTCCTGCACGTTCTGCCTTCAGAAGAATGACCTCCACACTGCTATTCCCATCACATGTAGAACTATAATATACATCCCTGAGTCACAGCACGCAGCCTGCAGCAGGAACAACGCGAATACAATAATGTGTCCATATTAAAGACAAATAAAAGGCAGGCCTTCCTTCACTATTTCTGCATATACATGCTCACATATACATGTAAGGTCCACACAATAACTAAGGGGAGATACATTCGGTTGAAGACATCTACACACGCTCGCCGGGATGGGCCATTGGTTTTTAGCAGTGTATTATTGAATGATATCATGCATTAAATGAAGGCCCCAGAACAGCAAAACGCATTGTTCCGGTCTAGTTGTGCCATGCTTGGCACCGTGCAGAACAGGCGGCTGCGCGCTGCTGGCCATAGGATATAGAGGACGAGGGGCAAAAAGGACGAGAAGAAAAAAAGAATAGAGTCTAGCGTCTGCACATCATACTTACGTCCCACACAAACACCAGTGTTGTACTAGAAGAACAGCCCTGACGGAGGATATCTGGGCTTTTCAATGGGATCACTGCGTAGACGCCGCAGCTCGGGCTTCAGCCATGTGTAATAACACCGTACCCTATATGAAAACCAATGACCTGGATTCAGCGTAATGTTTTTATTAAACCGAGACGGTAATAGATTGAGACTATAGACATGTCTATATGTCTAAATCCCGTCACAAGTGGTCAATGTGTTCTACGCTTCCATCACACCAAGTTAAATAACGACGAGAATTTAAAAGCGAGCCTTGACAAAGAAAAAAGGTCATAATTTTGCAGCCTCCTATGTAATCGTGTAATCGGATTTAAACATCCATCAGCCTCAAAGACGAGGGGTTGTAGCCTCCAAACGTGTGGCACCCGCTTTCTGTGAGCAAATCTGAGCTCAAAGCCTGTGGATGATGGAAGGTGCGGACAGTCCGCGGGCGCTCCTTCAACAGAAAACACACACAACTCACCTCGTGGTGCGAAGAACACGGACCCGAGTCTGTGTCGAACCAGAAGAAAAATCAACGATGTGAAGAATGACACAGGAAATATTGGCCGAGATGTGATCCCGTGCGCCCTGCCCGGCCCGGATGGTGATGAGCTGAGTAGGGGGGGGGCGTCTCGCTGAGGCTGCTCCTCTAATCCTCAGGCCTGAGCTCTGGACTACTGTCTCTCCTCCTGTGTCTGCCCCAAGAGCCAGTACCCCGCCCTCCTCTGCAGAGCAAGGCGACGATCACAAACTCGTACTGATATTGATTTGGTGCGCCTACATTACCTCCTTCTATGTTCATCAAAGGGTTCGTTCGTTTATTACTCAAACAAAATAAAAAAATAAAAACAATTTTAATGGCGTGCTTACATCATTTTAAAAACATGGGAAAATACACGTGTAAAAAACACAATAAATAAATATCGTTAGATCCAGGTCGCGTTTTTGGCGTTTGCGTTTGGCTGGTCTCGCTCGCCGTGACTCTCACTTCCGTTTGGGAGACACACTTCCGGTGAAGATCCCCACGCTCCAGGAGCTAAGCAACCGATTACTGTTCAACATCCAGACCAAAACCCAATTAACATGTTCAAATTAGAAGGACTGGGACCGAAGATGGACCCGGAAGAAATGCAAAAGAAAATGCGACAAGACGTCATCACATCCGTACGGAACTTTCTTCTTTACGTCGCCCTTCTCCGAGCCAGTAAGTAGCACACTGTCATTGAACATACTGTGTTATATACTGTAGTAGCTAAATGTACTCGATGTATGTAACGCACTGTCTATGGGTAAGCTACTACATGTATGTGACCTTCTGTGCTCCCACCACCACTTCGTTTTATAATTCATGTCAACCAGGTAAACTCAGTAATGAATGCAGATCAAATAGCTGGTGTGTTCAAGGGCAGTGCCACTAAACGATTATTTAATATTTAACAGACTGTTAACCATACATCTAATATTTGCCATTAATGTTGGTGAGAATTCTAAAGGTGCAGAATACTGAATACCTGCATTATAAGGCATTTTGTTGCATCCTTTTCCATTCCCAATCAAATTACTGCATTCTGAATAGAACAAAGAGTAATACACAAAGTACAGACACTACTAATTATGAATTTTTTTTTTGTCAAATATTGCTTTTTGTGCTCTAAATTTGATAGTACCTTGCACTCCATACATACAAAAAATAATCTGAATATCACTTAAAATGATTAAAGTTAGTTCTATGTTTTCTTTTATCTGTGCATGTGTTCTGGTAACTCCCCAACAGTATTCTTTATTTTCACACACAATAGTGTGTATCATTATCCAGAGACAAAGCTAATACCAGAATCAGAATGATGAGCTCACCTCTACCTTGCATCTATGGCGTGAACTGAAACTATGCAGTTTCAGTTCGAGTTATGACCACAGACTGTATATGCATCTTAGAAATCATGATGACACAATGAATGACATATTCTCTCCTACCCTATTTGATGACGTCTGTATGATTGTTATGTGTTTGCTTGCAGCTCCTTATGTGCTGAAAAAACTGGACAGTATATGACGTGACTCCGTATCCCCCTGACCACTCTACAGAACGTGCTATCTTCTTCACAAGAAGTCTGGACCAGGACCATCTCATGGGAGTCGGATGACAACTCCAAGGACATCTGAAAGTTGCTTTTACATAGCACTCTAAGGATTTACATCATATTATGAATATTGTATTTACTTATGAATCCAAGCATTGTTGTTCGTATTAATGTGCACTGTCATCTATTAAATTCATGTCAACACTGGTATTGAACTGTCTTTTACTGTGATATTCAAGGTTAAAACACTGAGCTATTCTTATTTAAACGTTTTGTGCCACCCTCGGATCAAAATCACCCGCCAAAGTGATTAAAAGTAGAAGATAAAGGGTCTAAATGAGTTTTTTTTTTTTTTTCAATTCGACCCCAAGGATAGCACAAGAGATAAAATACATGTTAAAAGCACACACCTTTGGAATCAGTGAAAGCATTTAATAATACCAGTGAGCCTATCTGTGAATGCATGCACTACACAGTCATCACCTGAAGAGGGCGGTGTTGGTTCGCGCTCTGACACAAGCTTGACAGCCGCTGCCAGCGCGCCCTCCACACAATGGGCAGACAACGCTAGATGCTAATGGTACTATGCATAGACAGATCCGGTCTGTATTTAACAGAATTGTTACTGTAAAGGACTTTTTTGTAAGTCATGAGGATGGTGCACAGTGCGGAAAATAGGACGAGCAATACGTGTATTCTTCATCCTTTGGCGGTATTGTTGGACCAGGCCCGCCCATACTCCAGCTCCTCACACTCGGATGAATGATCTGTCTGAGGGACTGAGGCAGCATCATGCACAGTAAGATTAACACGGGACATTCATCAAAGGAGCAAACCGCATCTTGACCAAAGATGTATTTTCCAACTCATTTCCAGTACATTTTTCGCCAGCTCAATCACCAGCGTCTCCATGCCCATCTCTGCGACTGTGTGGTGCAGGTCGGGGGTCAGACTTTCAGAGCACATCGCGCAATTCTAGCCGCAAGCAGTTCTCACTTCAGGGCGCTTCTCGGCTCGAATGACAGCGGGGACGAAGGAGGGGGATCCAGCACCAATAAGAGTGAATGTGGAGGTCCGAGCATGATAGAGCTTGACCCTGAAGTGGTGACACCCGAAGCTTTTACTACGTTAATAGATATGATGTACACTTCTACGTTGTCACTGGGGACCTCAAATGTTATGGATGTACTATTGGCAGCCTCTCATCTTCACTTTAATGCAGTCGTCAAAGCCTGCAAGTTACACCTGTCAAAGAAAAACTTCCCCTCCGCTCCACCAAAGGCCTGGATGTCAGTGCATTCTTCAGATAGCACCCAACGAGCGGCACTGTATCATCAAGCCACGTCTGGGTTGGAGGACCACCATGATGAGGATGCAGTGGAGGTGAGCCAGTCTGGTGGCCTTGAAGACAAAACCTCACCTTTGCACAGATACAAGAGAAAGACACAGGATGAGACTCTACGTTACAGAAAGAAACTTTGTTCTGGACCTGGGGACATGCATAGGGCTTGTTCTCCTACTGTGAGCATGAGTGTTTTCAGTGCAGAAGAGAGCAGAGAGGACCTGCTGTCTCCTGATGGCCTCAAATTGCCCGAAAGACTCTGGGAAAGTCCAGGTGAAGAGGAAGATGAGGTTGAAGAAAAATATGAAGCAACTAAAGGAGAGTCTGATGAGATCCAGCTTCCAAGTCAGTCAGACAGCAGCTTTGGAGACATCTGTAACTGGGATGTAGTTAGTGGAAAGGATAGAAACAATGTTGTTAAAGTTAAAATTGGAGAAGAAGGGGAGGAGAATGAGGCCCCTATAACCACAAAAGTTGAGGTAAAAAGAGAAAATATGAACTCTCCAGAAATAAAACCAGCTACAGATGACACATTACAGTGTATGCCACAAAACTCACACCAATTCAGTGTAGACAAAGTCTCAGCAGCTGAGGCTGATGAAAGTATTTTAGGGTCTCTTTGCACAAACTTGAACAGTGAAAAGGTTGGTGTAGACACAGAGGATGATCCAGTTGGCCTTGACAGTTTGTCAGACCTAGCATTTTCATGTTTTCTTAATCCTACCACAGACAGTGTGATGGGTGCTCTAGAGGACGACAGTATAGCCAGTCTGACTGCTGCTGCTACTGATGCAGCTGCCGCCGCCAGTGATGCCGCAATATCTATGGACAACAGTCATTTGTGCCAAAGTGAAGATCAGGCCAACTCCTCTTCAACACAGTCGGATTCCTCTTTAACTTTTCCAGTAACTTCTGTTCCTCTGCAACAGCTACTCCCAACTCAGTCAAGTGTATTTACTGATGCACTGATTCTGCAGCCAGCTCCAAACTCTCTGACAGGATACTTAAGCAGCCTAGGTCCAGGACTAACTCTAGAGACCTCTGTAATTCAACCTTCTCCCAGTATTAGCAAGAGCTGGGCAAGTGGAAGCTCAGGGGTTACAGCTTTTCGCCGCATTGCTCCCAAAGCGCCTCCTGAATCAGAAGCCAGTTCTGACCCTTCAGCAGAGACTGCAGAGCCGCTGTCTCTCACCATCGCATCTGAAGATGTTGTGTCAAAGTGCAAGAAAGCAGCTTGTCAAGATCATGTCATCTTGGTTGAAGGGGACAAAAAGTATGCCTGTAAAATCTGTTGTAAAACATTTATGAATCTGACAGACTGTAAAAAACATATCCGTGTTCACACAGGGGAGAAGCCCTACCCCTGTCCCAAGTGCGGCAAACGTTTTAGTCAGTCCTCACATCTTTATAAGCACACCAAGAACTCTTGCCAAAACTGGAAAGCTGACAAATCCTTTTCTGACACACATCAATAAAACAAAACAAATTATTAGTTCAAAAACACTTTATTAAGATGTATTTCAGGGCACTAATGCTCGGAGGTCAGATTGCCAACCATGTAGCCAGCAAGACTGATATGCGTTTTTGTCATACAAACCATTTTTACATTTATGAAATTATTAAGGCAAATTCTTGTTATCTGTATTTGAATATACATTATTTATTTTGCTCTGTAAATTAAGTTAGTGTTGAGGCTATTTTGATTTACTTCATTACTAGATCATTTCTAATAAATCATGAAAAAAGTGCAATTCTATGCTATTTACTTCACCTTTACCATATATTGTTTGTTTCCAATGTTGGAACACCTAGTAAAGGCTAGAGCTTAGCACTGAAGTTTGAGCTAAAGCTTAAGTTCACTGGGCATGTCAGCGCCCTGTAAACCAGCCAAAAGGTTACGGGCTGCAAGGGAAGACATGATGCCTCTTGTGGAGTAGGTGGCACTGCCAATGTGTGGCAACACCACTGTGGACACAAAAGGGAAGAGACAAAATCAAAAGACGTAAAGAAGAATCATTTTTATAACGTGTGGAAGGAGGGATAATTCACACATACCACAGTTCTTGAGTGTGAAGAGTGGGTGGTTTGTTGGAAGAGGTTCTGGAGTAGTCACATCCAAACCAGCAGCAGCAATTTGCCCAGACTTCAAAGCTTCATACAAGTCTTCCTGGTTGACAACAGCTCCTCTGGAATAAAAGGACAGTCAACAGCGTTAGGGTAAAACATGTCTACAAACTGAGGAAACCTACCTGCTTGTATTGACAAAGACAGCAGTATTTTTCATCTTGCTGAAGAAGGCCTTGTCACACAGACCTTGAGTTTCAGGAGTCAGGGAGCAAGACAGGACTATGAAGTCACTCTCAGCAAGGAGCGTGTCCATTGGCACTAACAACAATACATTTATATTCTTATTAAGGTAGTTCAAGAGGATGAGTTGTCTCCACATGTCTATGTACATACCATATTCTCCATTGACTTCTGTAGCGTGGGGCTTTGAGCTTCTACCAGTATATAAAAGTCGTTTAACTCCGAAAGGCATGAGTCGATGTGCTATAGCCAAACCTATAATAGGAAACAAAAATATTAATATTTCTTCCACAATCTCATCCTCATTATTAGGTTAGTCCTGTTCATGTGGATAGTTTTTGTTTCGTTGATATGATATTGATTAAACGTACCCTGTATGCCTTAAATCAGTGCTTCTAATTTAGTTTTCTTAAGATTAATAACAATAATCTAAATAGCTATAAATAGTATTTTATCTATACAATTGCATTGCATTCAATCATATGCTAATTAACATGACAGAAACCAGACTACAGATCAATTTACAACAACAAAAATAACTAATGACCCAAATGGGGAAGGGAGGCTGAGAAGGGCTGTTTTAGGTAAGTTTAGAAGCATCACCAACCAATGCGTCCAAGTCCAATGATTCCTACTGTACTGCCAGATAAACCATAACCACAGAGCCAAAGGGGTTTCCATGTGCTCCAGCCTCCACTGTAAAAAAGGAAAGAAACACAGCTCTTGCTCATTTTCAACAACAGCCAGCCACCAATCATGACATTAAGAACTGATTATTGTAAGAAATGCTGTGTTGTGGACAGACTTTTTGGCCTCCTCCACTCCTTCTGGTAATCGACGAGCAGTAGCCAGCAGCAGCGCGACAGTCAGTTCTGCTGTAGCATCTGTGAGCACATCTGGAGTGTATCCAACACGAATGCCACTTTTGAAAGAAAAGACAACACTATAAAGGTTTGCACAATCTCCAACATGATGAACACAATCCACTTCAATGAACACATACCGTTTCTTTATTTCATCAAGGGCCAAATGGTCAAAACCAACAGAGAGTGTGCTGATCACCTTCAGGTTAGGTCCTAAAAGTCACATCATTCAATCAGTGTTTGGGGACGATAATATTGGTGTATTTTAATGTAATGCTAAAATAGGTTGCCTTCAAGGGACATCACAAGAGCTTATAGATTTAAGGAGATATATTATGAAACAGACTTTTTCTCTCTCTCAGCCATGTGCTAACATTGTTCCTCATCAGTCACAGAGCTGGAGTTGCTTTTAGATCTATGCAAAATAATATCAGGAACTTGCACAAACATTCTGTCTAAAAGTTTTTGTCTCAGTTCTATTACTAAAAGTATGATTTAATTGTACCACTATGACATCACATACAGAACAGTTTACCAAAAGTATTGCTCATATAATAGTTTTGGAAATTTCTCAAGTGAAATTAATCAAAGTTAGAAGAATACAACATATATTCTTGTCCTTCCTCTGGTAGTAGCATAGAGATAGGGCAGCATTATTTACCCTTGATACACATTTCAACATATTCACTACTGAAGATATTATTTCACATTCTAAAACATTAAATGACAAATGTTTCTTATAAAAAAGGAAATGACATGATAGCAGTGATAATAGTAACAACAGGAATAAAAAATGTGACGATTTTGTTTTGAGAGATCAGATGTCAAATGATTGAAAAGAAAGTACCTGCTGCATCCAGGACTTCCGCGTCTATCTTATCCGACAGCAGACAGAGGATCCCCGCAGCTCCCTGCACCTGTCTGAGCAGCTCTGTCCTGGGCACGGGCTCATCACTGTCCCACGCGGAGGTCTCACATCTGTTACCATGGATACACACGCACATCACATCATGGCATCACATACACACACAAGGCACATATGACATTTAACCATAATTCACAGGTAGGCTCTAAATTATGATCAGGATACAGTTATTGTTTAATACTAGCGTGACTGACGACTTTTAATGTAATGACTTTAAAAAGTACTCACACTCCCGCTGCAGAGGTGAGGATTTGCATTCCCTCCGGTGGAATACGTCTTGTCAGGAAAACCTTCATTATTTTAGCCACTGTTTG
Organism: Knipowitschia caucasica; assembly: GCA_964034765.1. Classification (NCBI taxonomy): domain Eukaryota; kingdom Metazoa; phylum Chordata; class Actinopteri; order Gobiiformes; family Gobiidae; genus Knipowitschia; species Knipowitschia caucasica. The sequence goes on from OZ035830.1 coordinate 19,636,976, forward strand.
CATAACACGTGAGAGGCAAACACGCAACAAGGTTCTGCCACTGCAACGCGACAGAAGTGTTCTTCACAAGTGCACAACAGTCAGAAGGACCAAACTCATGCTGATATATGTAGCAGGAAGTGGATCAGCGGAGCGGCCTTGCATCTGCGCATGCGCGTTGATATGTCTGTAAAAGTTTGGATCATATCGCATATACACCGTTATTATGATAGATCCATGATATACACTCACTTTCAGGATGTAAAAGGTTGTGAAACGTATGCCCAATTATGTATATCAAACAGGCATATTAAAATAGCATAATATATCTATAATTATTAACTAGATACTAAATACAAAATAATAAAGACGACAAACGTATCGAAAATTATGTGTTTTTCTTTTTGTTGAGAACATGACAAATACAAAGTTAGATGCAGATTGGCTGTAGGGCAGTGCACATGACGTCAGTCCAGTAGTCGTCTGCATTTTGCTTGTCGCTGCTGAAGCCCAGCCCCTGTGCACAGTCCGCACTCGCTTTGCGCAGAAAAATGTCAGCTCTTGAGCTTTGGAAAGCGGCAGTGGCTGAAATATGAGCTGCTCCCCCCGCCACACGGATTATTAAAGGACTAAATAAAGGTAGGATAAGATCTATACCACTTTATTATCGGTTTGTTTGCGGCGGATATTAGCTCCACTCTGACATTATGCTCTACGGACACAGCCGCTGGTGTTTTTACCACTCGTTACAAGATCTAACAGGATACTGCCTGTGCCATGATTGTCCAATTGCAATGAGGGATTATTACACTGTTAATTAGTCAGTAATGCACATTTGCTTTTGGGTTTTGACTGTCATCCCTAAGAGCGTAAACCACAACGCCTTATATGGAAGACACCCCTTCCTTTTGTATTATACATTAAGTATTGCCTTTCTCGCCTCACTTCACTAATTAGAATCCAATGCAGTCATGATATTGTTAAGTTTTATTTATTTGTTATTTAGGAGAATTGCTCCGCATGTTTTTCCCTTATAAAGCAGATAATAGCTTATAAGTTTATATGTAGTACTAAATCCTTGGCTAAGGAAAATTGACTGGATGACAATGTAATTTTCAAATAAATTGTAAACAACAAAAAAGAAAAGGATATGAATACAAAATAAATACAAACTAAATACACATAATAAACAATTGCTCATTATTCCTCCAGGCACCAGATAACAAATGACTACACTAATAATTATGCTTAAGGCTCCTCTTTAAGGTCTGGACGTTAAAGTTACTTATGTATGAGCGATGATCATGGAACCGAGAGACTGGCCTAAAAAAGGTGTGTTTGTGCTCCCAGGTCCAGTATCACCTCAGTTAACTCACATGTTTGGAAAGGCTTGAGTGACAGTGTGAGGACTGTTTCATCAATTGCTTCTGAAGTAAACCTAAAGACCACACCCGTAAAGTCACCCTCCATGTTAGATCCTAGAGTTTCTTTGCTGAAAAAAGAGCTCTATTCCCTCAAGCTTTCATGCATGCTACAAAAATGTGTCTTGCTGCTGCTGCATATTCTGAAAGTTGATGTCACTCAAATATCTGCCCATGTGTGGTTGTGTTTTAGAGGGAGTGACTTGCCCCATTGCTGTGGGAAGCCGAGGATCGTCCAGGTCTTGTCTGGGCCTGTCTAAGCTCCAGGGTTCGAGCTCTGAGACTGTGTGCCATGGCTTTGTTGACTCTGCACCGGGCTCCATCTATCTGCACCACTCCAGTGAGTTCATACACCACTTATCTGTCCTCTTTACTCTGTGTGGTGTTTGTTGCTTATACACATACTCGGGAATGAAGATAGACTAGGCCTGTGACAGTAAGAAAATGTGAACACAACAGAACATTATCCCACCGACTATAAAAATGACGAGGCAGAATAATCACAGTATTATTTGTGTGTATAGTTATAATTTCTTTGCTGTAACAAATAAACAACAGAATAGCGAAGAAATTAAACAACAATTTTCCTCGATAAACCCAATATGTATTTTTTTTTTTGCATGGTACCAGAAAAATGTATATTGGTGTATACTATCTGTTGCACACGGGGGTAGTAGTCTTGCACAGTTTTTCCAATGTGGTTTTACTGCAAATGCCAAGTAAATTCTTGAATCTTGAATATTGTATATTTCGTCATAAAATGGTCTCTTAAACATGGACATTTGTGACCGACCAATACAGGCCAAGGATGTTTTGAAGTTTTGTACAAAGTGGAAAAATGTGACTACATTTATATTATCAAATTATTTTGGCAATCTAATTATCTCAAATGATTTATGATTAGGCTAATGATTTAACAATTCATGCAGTTAGAATCATATTTTTACTGAATAGTGTATTGTGTTGTCTGTATATGTTTAAAGCTGGGGTACCTAACTGTTTTTTATTTATTTATAAATAATACCTTTGAATAGTTCATTTGTAAAAATAGATTAGTGCCTTGAGAATAAAATTTGAAAGGCTTACAAATTGCTCTTTACTGAGTGCCCGATCTATTTAAGATGGAGAGATCCTCTATTCGTCCCATAGTGGGGATATTTCAGTGTTATTTATTTATTCAGCTTTTGTTGCTTTGAGTTTTGAGTAATACTTTTTGATACATTTTCAAAACGGAGATATCTGTTTTTGCAATTGAATTCCTCTTGTGTTTGTCCCAACAGTTATAGTCAGGCCAAAGTAAAATATTGTGAACAAATTGCAAAAAGTGATTAGAAAAATAAGTCAAAATTTGTCAAATTTGTCTAAATGTATGTTCATTTGAGCACATTTTCACTTCCTTAAAACAAGCTATGTCAATGGGACAAGCAACAATATCTTGTTTTATAAAGACACAAGAAATTTCTCCCTTGGAATGAGAAAATAAAGCAACAGTGTGTTGAAATAAGACTAAATAGCTTCGTCTCATTGGCAAATCTAGTTTTAAGACATAAAGTAAGAATGTGCTCAAAATAAGATAAAAACCACTCGATTCAAACAAATATTACTGCAGTGAAGATGTGCCAGAGGCCAAACTATGTAAGAAACAGAGCGAGGAACTATAGCATTTTATGACTTAGATTCATTTTTGGTGGTTATGTCGCTAATGTTATTTTTGTGTGTTTTCTTGTGTTGTATGTTTTTCATGCCCTATGCTGCTAAAATCAATTGATTAACAAAGTAATCTGGATCTGAATCTGATGGTACCCCAGATTTACCCCACGATGAATGACTTTTGACCTGGGAAATGCCACGTTTTCTCTGCTCATCAGTTCATTCAGATGACTTTAAACCTTAAACCTTTTCATTGTGAACACCAGAAAAACCAGCTGCAGTTTCTCACGTTTCATTCCCACTGTGAATCTACTCATCTGCGTAACATTCTTTCCCTCTTCTTCTTACTTTATCTTTTCTATATCATGGTTTTGTTGTCTCTCCCGGCCCCTACCTTCACCTCCTCATCTTGTTCCTTCACTCTGTCTGGACTTGTCAGTTGCGTAACAGGTAATATTACTGTTTCCAGTGTCTCTTTCTTTAAGCTCTCGTTACTACAGCTATTTCAATGTCGTCGCGCTCAGCCCAATCTTAGGTATTCTTATGTCATGCTTTACACCCTCCCATCTTTGTTTCGCTAAGTTGACAGTTAATCCCTTTTGTGGTATCAACCTTTTGTCCAGAACTCTCGGGCCTCCATACAAGTTCATTTTTAGTGTCTATGATAACAAATCTTTTGAAATAATTGTGATTTCAAAGACGAGTAATTGTAGGTGAAACTGTAACAACCCAAAATTGAGATCATTCAAAAGGCAATTTACTTCTATAATTCAACTTGTACTGGGAACGTAATGTATGACAGACTCATTACACGCAAAGTGAGATAGATCAAGCCTGTCTTTGTTTTAAAGTTGATGATCACAGCTTGTTAAAAACTCCAAATAAAACGGACTGGTGTAAAGATGCATAGCAAGACATTCAAAACTCATCAAAACAAAGCCATAATCATCAACTTTATAACAAACAAAGGTATATGTCACTTTGTATTGAGTCTATATCTTGCACTGGTTCCACATTTTTAAGTTAAATTACAGAACTAAAGAAACATTTCCAAGTTTCACCGGTATTTTGTTTCCATAATTGAGCAGCCCTCGAGTGTCACCTTTCCAGAGGCCTCACTTGCTCTTCACAACATTAACCATAACACCAATAGGCTATGATAGTAATATTAGCAAAACAAATAATCAAAATATAAGTTTAACAAAAAGACACCTGTGACAAATGACAAACTGCATTAGTTTAGTTATAAAACTGAAGACTTTTATGAAAGACAAAAACACATGTGATCAATTGGAATGTTTTTCTTTAGGATGACACTCTCCAAAGAAGAGGGCGGCTTCAGAAAAGGTAAGTATGCTACACATTCCTCTCTTTAATAAATTGTAAGTTACAAGTGTGTTCTTACTGACTATAGGGAGAGTTTTGCACTGGTGAAAGGTGCTGTCCTCCTGATCGATGATGAGCCGAGGGAGGGGGATTCGTCTCCCCCTCTCAGTTCTCCCACTAAAGAACACACCACACTGTCCAACGTGCAACACAGACAGCTCCACGCTATGGTCGAGCTGCTACGACCAGAGGACACCATTAAACTGGTAATTCTATGGCAAAAATAGTGCATTATGTGATATCTCTAGTATTACATTGCTGTTATAAATCTGGAGCAGTCTTCCTGAAAATGTGAGGCTTTTACTTATGTTTAGCTGTGCATACAACTGAGGACGCCACTCTTTATAATGTACTGTGATTATGTGTGATGATAGTGCCTTGATTTTCTTGTTGTGTTAAGCACTTTGAGTTGCCTTCTGTATGAACTGTGCTTTATAATTAAACTTGCACTGCTTATAGAGAAGGAAAGTATGAATTAGTTCTACAGTCAAAGAGATCCACATATTTGATGATTGCATGATGCTTTTGAGAGCGGTTCACACTTCTAGTTTTAGGTCCTAGTTTCTCCCCAGCTTGAGTACAAAGACTCATTCTAGTTGCAGGTTTAGTCGACAATGTGAATGTTTTGCCGTGCCAGCATGTTTTGGTCTTGTTGTATTTCCTCTGAGTTCTCTCTGGTGTCCCTTCCCTGCCTTCTGCTCTCAGGCAGTGCAGCTGGAGTCCGTCAACTCGGTTAGAGTCAGATACCTGATCATTGTGTCCACTCTTGGGAACAAAGATGAAAGCATTCTTCTGGGCTTGGACTTCCCCGATGCAGACAGGTAAAACCAACACAGACATTTTCATCGTTTTACTAAGATTTTTTACATGTGTATTTCTGACTTTGTCTGTTGTGTGGGTTTCTCAGTGATCACTGCACCATTGGCCTGGTTCTGCCCGTGTGGAGCGACACACAGGTGTACTTGGACGGAGATGGGTGAGCATGTTTTAAATACATGTTACTGGACCGCAGCACAGATGGTGCGGCTGCCTCCTGTCTGGGACTGTGGCCAGGGGAAGCATAGCAACAATGGATTATGTGGTTTTAATGAGGATGTGTTATTGGTTAATGTCATTTCAATTTCATTATCATTAGCAAAAAATGAAACTGTTCCTCTACAGCAGGCCTGTCAAACACACTGCAGAATGTTTATTGTGGCCCCTGACATGGATTATAAGTCTTGCTATTCACTTGTAGCTCGATCCTAAGAGGTTAATGTGTTTACGTGACTAAAGCATGTTATTTATTATTTTAAAGATCATCATTCATTATAATTGATTTGCAAATATGCATAATATCATTCTGGCTTAGTCCAAACAGAACTGAATTCCTTTTGTCCAATAATATCCACACACACAAAAAATAGATTATAATGATAATATTTGGAAAAATCCTATAGAACATAAAATATGAATACAGAAAAAAATGCTAATGCAAAAAATGAACTTCAAACTAATTTCCACATAAAAACAGGGCCATGGGATATAAAGCAAAACAAAACCATAAGAGAACTGTTGTCAAAACAAAAAACACCAAATTATAACTATAATCCACATAGTGACAGACCCATTCTGGTGCAAAGCTACATTTGGGGACATGAGAAAGCACCAAAGAGGTTTAGACTGCTTCATTTGTCACAAGTCACTTCACTTCTTTGGAAACAGATCTGTTATTTCTGTGACAAATGACAGAAGCAAGAGGAAGGTGTGTGTGTGTGTGTGTGTGTGTGTGTGTGTGTGTGTGTGTGTGTGTGTGTGTGTGTGTGTGTGTGTGTGTGTGTGCGTGCGCGTGTGCGCGTGTGCGCGTGTGCGTGTGTGCGTGTGTGCGTGCGTGCGTGCGCGTGTGCGTGTGTGCAAGAGGAGTTGAAGCCCAATAAGCATTTGCGTCATCCAACCCCTTTTCAGACTTTTATTTTCTCAAATCAAACGTCTGTATCTTGTTAGTTATGCTGTATGAAAAATATAGGTCTGAAATAAATACTTAACACAAATCACAGAGCTTACTTCTGAGGCAATATCTGTGATTTGTGAAATTCACTATATAGAAAACAATTACTTACTTCTTACAGTATATTACAATTTTGCTCTACATTTCAATTTAAATCAACCATTGTCAATAGGTAATAAAAGGATTTTGTAACCTAAAAATAACGTTTTCATGATAGCAGGAGATAGTGGTTGCAGACGGTCAGGGTCTGTTGAGGCTGCTCACTGCTCTGGGCCCATAGCGCTCAGCTGTCACATGTGTCACACGCTACATTTTTATCACACTCTCTTATCGCTTCTGCACATTCGCCTCAAATCACACCTACCACTCAGCCACTAATCTTGCTATTTGCATATTCAAGATTCTGTTTTAGAATAACACTTGACTTCAATACTAAGACATAGTTTTTGTTCTGAATCTTATAGACTGTAATGTTTTAATACAGTTATTCTGAACAAATCGGTGAACACGTGTCTTCTTTCCGTAGCGGCTTCAGCGTCGCCTCGGCCGTGGAGAACAGAATATTTAAACCGGTGTCGATGCAAACGATGTGGTGAGATTGAGTTTTTTCTTCCTCCCTCATTAGTTCACAGTTACATACAACATATAATTATAAATAGTTATTTTCTTTTTATGCTTTTTTCCCCACTATGCTCCCTTTGTGCCACTTCTTTTCGAGTTTGAATCATGTATAAAACTATAATACGTAATTGTTAATGATCTGTTTGAAAATTCTACGTAGTTACATTTGATGATAAAGTTTGAGGTACATTGAACTTGAAATGAATAGTTCAAAACACTCAACACTATCTTTCTCCGCTCAAATACATCGTTTTAACGCTGTTCTCTTCAAACGGCGCGGAGGTCGGTGTTGCAGGCGCTGCACGGATGCTGCGAGCGGGCGGTGAAGGCGGCGGTCATCCCCGGGAACGGTCTGGAGTGGGCTGAACACTATCACCAGCACATCGAGTCTGAGCGCATTTGTCTGAACGAGTGGGAGGCCATGGACGACCTGGAGTCCGTCAGAAAGGACAGCTGTGGATCATGGTGACTCACACATGCTACTTCTGTTAGATTTAGATTAAGAGATGCTTTACTTGACATTTCAGTGTTGCATCACAAGTTACAGAAGAGTAGGAATGAGGAGCACACAACACAAGATAATAATAATAATAATAATAATGCAATGGTTTATTATAGCGTTTTTCTGGAAACTCAAAGACGCTACACAGGTCATTATTCTTTCCCTCCAAACACGGTGGTGATAAACTACTACTGTAACCACAGCTGCCCTGGGGCAAACTGACAGAAGCGAGGCAACCAAAATGTGACATCAGCCCCCTCTGACCAATCACTCACACACACCAGACTCATTCTAGGACAGGTGAGTGAAGTGTCTCCCCGGCTGCGGCTGCGACTGTGGCACCTGGTGTTCCCTCAGGTCTCACATCACAGTACTAACCAGGCCCTAAAGAAGCCCCGGTGATCCAACATATTATATTCCAATCAATGGCTTGTGCTCAGTAGCGCGTGGGATCTACATGGGGACCGAAAGATTAGCGGAACTCTCCCATATTTGGGCCTTGTCTGGTCCTCCTGTTTCTGCGCAGTGGATGAGTTCACGTGATGCTTTACACCAAAAGCTAATAATACCCTGGCCTATCCAGATATTATTATAGATCCATGGCCCTGCCCTGCACAGCTTCAGAGGTCTGACGGGATCTGGCTTACAAATGTTTTTTGTGTGGCAACGAGATAGAAAAGTGAATATTAAGTATACCACAACCACTACTACTTCGTGAAGCAATAGAAGCTATTCTCGGCATTGAGCATCTGTCGTTGTTGTTTATGAAAAAAATTAAAACCTCAGACATTTTCTTTTTTGCTTTTCACTTCCCATGGATCCGTGTAGCGCACCTGAACCCTCACGTTTACCCTACATTTGTTTTATCCCCTTATGCACTCACTCCTCTTCAATGATGCCAACTATCAATATCTAACTTTAACTCCAACTCTATAATTGCAGTGCGCTACTTTCTTTTTTAAAAGTGTTTGTTCTACATTTAATATAACCCCCTCCCCACACAAAGAACCCATGTTGTTTGCAAAGTCTTGCAAAGTTTGTGAATAAATACAACATGCTGTCTTTAATCTTGCATACTTGTAAGAAAGAGCCGGTTGAGTCATTATTTGAAGGTCTGGGCTGAAAACTGATTGGCTGGATGGTATTGGTCCTTCCTTCTTCACTTTTCTCAAACAAGTAAATCCATGAATAATTACAATACAGTTTTTTAAATGGAATAGAGGTAGCAGACTCCATGCATTTCTTGGGTACTATATTAACCCTAATTCATAACCATGCATGAATTCTCTTGGTAATTTACTAGGCCTAAAACAGTGCACTGTTTCTACATGGCACCTTTCATAATGCTCTTGCTGTAAAGCTTGTAATCATTAAAGCGTTTTATTCGCCCCCAAAAGGCTCAACAAAAAACAATACTGTGTCTTTTTCATAGGTCTGAAGACAGAGTTTCCAAAGAGAAGCTCATCAAAGATCAGCTTCGAGACATCATGATGACTGAAGACCTGGACAATCTCACATGCAGAATGGTGAGAGCGCTCTATAATAATGTAATTATCATATATTTTAAGGATCCGACGTGGGAAATGACTTGCTTACTGTGTTGAGCTTGTCATGTGAGTTCTGTGTCTCGAGCCTCTGCGAAATATGTAGGTGCCTCAGTCTGCCCCGAGGCACAATGCTTAGGAATGAGTAAGCTGACTGAGAAAACACGAGAATGTAAAAATGCTCACGAAACAAAAGTTATAGTTAATTCTGTATTTATGACTACAGGTGCACACCGCCCTTAACACCAGACTTGGCTTCGACATCAGACCCTTCAAAGAGTACATTGACAATGAGATCCTGGTCACCATGGCTCAGATGGACAAACCCTCTCAAATCTTTGACTACCTCTATCTAGTAAGTTGTGTCTTTGTTGACTAAAGAAAAAAACATGGTGTAAGAATCTATTTGTGTGTTGGTTTTGGCCTGAAAGCTGACGGAAATGCTCTTTCTCCAGGATGCAGTCATGTGATGCGACTTCCCTTTTTTGCGGGGCATCTGTTTTAAGTGATAGTGAAGACTAGACCTCTGCAAAAACTCTAAAACTGTTTTATGCGTGTTTTACTCAGGGCTCAGAGTGGAATGCTGCCAATTTGGAAGAGCTGCAGAAAAGCAAGTCAGTGATATTTTTCTTGTAGCTACAGTACTTGCTGGATTATTTAGAGGTGCGACTTGGTGGTGCAGTGGTTAAAAACATGTACAACAGTTCAGGGTGAATGAGTGTGTGATTGTGAGTGTGTTCCGGACAGTTAGCATGCACTGTCCCAACCAAATAAACCATAAATAAAGAGCACCTGTATACAAACTGCACCAGCTAAATATGAACAGAAAATAATATCTTGTCCAAATGTAGACCGTACTTGAATATTTTCAATATAAGTCGCAGGTTTTCATGTTGTAATGTGACACTCAACCAACAACTGATGGAGCAAAACAAAGCTGATTGACGTTTTAACTGGACACAACAAGTTTTAGCACTCTTTCAGTTTTGACTTGCACTTTAGTGAATCCAGTCTGTTTTGACAATAAACGTGCATGACATTACTACTAACACTTACATCCAAATGTCAAAATAAGTCCATAAACTCTGCTCTGGTTATATCCTAAAAATAAGTCCTGTGTATTACCCTGCACTTCCTCATCTCTCTGCTGTTCACATAAACACACAAGAAGCAGGAATGTATGCCACATCATCTGCAGCTGATTGAGCCGTGTCCAAATCTGTTCCTGTGCTCCGGCATTGCACTAAAAAATTAAAAATACATAGAAAATTGTCCTTATTGCTACATAGGCCGCAGAGTTCACAGAAGTTGACTAAAAGTTGCAGCTTATAGAGTCCAGCGAGTACTGTTATTGCTTGTTATCATAGAAATGCAATTCATGAGTTTGCTCTGTTCACATGTGCTTTCAGCGTTGGCTACATTCTGAACGTGACCAGAGAAATAGACAACTTCTTCCCCGCATCATTCACTTATATGAACATCCGTGTGTATGACGTGGAGGAGACTGACCTGCTGTCGCACTGGCCCGATACGTACAGCTTCATCAACAAAGCAAGGTGTGGAATCACTCGGAGCGCCTCAGAGGCCTGCGGCAATAGTTCATCTTTTAATAACTTTAGACATTACCTCATCAATCAATCAAGCTTTATTTGTAGAGACAGAGGGCAACACAAAGCGCTTCACGGTCCACATCACACAATCATCACATTAAACAAAATAGCAATTAAAATCACACAGGTAATTTGAAGGTATATAGGAGGATTTTCTACTTACCAATCATCAAAAAGTGGAGAGGCAGGTTCTTTCCTAAAATTTGTGAAAATCCTCCTGAACCTTTTAAAACTTTAGAATCACACAAGGGATTAAAATAATAAATAGCCACAGTGCATTAAAAATAGTCTTGTTTGGCAGAGCAGCTAATTGTGGGTTAACCTTGTGGGCTGTTTTTCCTCTTCGTGTCCTGGGCCCATTAACCTCATCAATATTTTAATTAGTAAGTGCAACCTTTATTATTATGATTTTAAATTCCGTGTGTTGGCCTCTCACAATAACACATTTACATGGACAATAAATGATTCTGAATTACATTGCGACAAACGATACGACTGTAACTAATACTCATGACCCTCAAGCATCAACACTAGACTTTTCTCCACAAAACTGAAAAAGCAAGGCTTGAGCAAAATCAGAAGTGTGAGCACTAAAACTGGATTTAGTTTGGACAAATGGGGCCAGTTAGTATTTTTATTCATGTGTTGTTGTTCTTTTCTTTTTAAACGTGTTCCTTCACTGTTCTCCAAAAGCCTAACCAGGGAAGAGGGCTGTAAATTAGCCTTTGTGTACTTGACATCGACAATGTTTTTTGTACTGTCCTTGTCAAATAAATAGTTTTTTTAAAATTATTATTCACTTTATAGCAACACAATAAAGTCAAGTAGTTCTTTGAGTTCCCTTGTTTCATTGAAAAAACTGTTTTAGAAAATCAAATGTTGAATTACGTAATATTTACTTGTTAAACCCTGTAGATTCAGAAAACATTATTGATCCCAGGAATCAATAATGGAGCAGTGAGCCAGAGCTGACTCTACAATCAATCAGAGAAATAGTGCATTCAGTTCACAGCAGGTTACTGTATAAAAGCGAAAATACAATACACAATACCGAACAGTTTGACAGCAGAGGGCACAACAGAATTGGACAAAATATAACAAGCAACATCACATACATTGCTCCATCGTTTCTATCATCAATTGAAAAGTTTATATGCAAACACAATCGGACAGGCCTAAGTTATAGAAGTCTATAGGCCGGCCTAACAGTGTGTATCAGTGAGCCTTATTAGGCCACCTACAGTAAAGGCCTCTGTAATTAAATTGTTTTTTGTAAATATATTGACAGAAAAAGCGGACAGGCGGTGTTTGTTCATTGTAAAATGGGTAAATCCCGCTCTGCTTCGACTGTGATCGCCTACGCCATGAAGCAGTACCGCTGGTCCTTAGAAGTGGCTTTGGCTTATGTCAAAGAACGACGGTCCATCATCAAACCTAATGAAGGCTTTATGAAGCAACTCCAGACCTACAGCGGCATTCTCCAAGCCAGGTAGCCCCACAAAACGGTTAAAGCTTTGAGTCTGGTTTTGGCTGAATTTGAATTAAACACATTTTGTGTTTTCTAGCCAACAACGTCACAGCTCTCTCTGGAGACGAAAGTCGAAAGACCAAAGACAAAAATCTATTGTCAAAGGGGAAAACAAAGATAAGCAAACTCAGGACGTACAAGAAGAAGAAGACGAAGGCGTTGATGAAGATGATGAGGAGAGCGGTGAGGATGATTCCAGCTCTTCAGAGGAGGACAATGAAGAGGTGTGTGTGCTTTTATTATTATTATAATTATCATTAAAATTAATCTTTATTTCGAAGCAAAATATCAAGGCCCATAGTTAAAACATATAGAATACTTAATTGTGTTGCATCAGGAAAGTAAAAATATACATAAAGAGTTTCAGATGTTACATGCATGAGCTCCAATGGTTTCATGGTTTTGGAGGTGCACCACAGTGAGCTGACCTCAGGACTGACCCGAGTTCCAACAATTGCATCCGTCGTCACATAAATCTGAAATGCAGATTACAAAGAGAGGCAGAACAAGATCGAAAGCCACAAAACGCAAACATTACACTGCTGCGCCGAGGGACAGTCTGTCGAGGATGTGTGTATATTTGTCTTTGTATAAAGATATTTTGTAGCTCTCCATAGCTGTGCAGTGAATACAGGTGAGCAGTAAGATTCAAATAAAGTTACCTTTACCTCAGGAGAACACGATGAATAAATCTTGTTTTTATTATTATTATTATTGTGAAAGAGTGGGACACTCTGGTGTTGCTGATCTGAGCGCCTTCACTGTAAACGGGGCTCCGGTTAGAGAGCAGAGGTGAAAGGGAGAGAAAGGCAGGTGACCTCACTAGTGACGTCACTTAGTCAACAAAATAAAACGGCCAAACAAATAAGACTTTCTGACAATTATTATTATTATTGTTATTATCATTATCATTGATGCTTTATATTAACAGTAGCCATGTCTTCCTTTGTAGGTTTTTCCAAACGTTGATGGGAATAGTTCAAACTCTCAACAGGAATCTTCAGAAGCACCAGACTCTAACCCAGCCATCACAGTCACTGAACCGAGCAAGGTAATATTCAAATTAAACTATAAACTTGAAGATTTCATAAGGTCTAAATTGTCAGTGTTGAAACTATAACTTGTTTTTCTTGTAGGTCGCCTCCAGCGTTAACCGCAGCGGCAGAATGAACCTCTTCTCTCTCATGCAGTCTATTAGTGAATTAGATGACGACCACCCAGGGAGCGAGAAGGTAAAGATGAAAAAAAAAACGCCTGGATTCTGCTCTCTTACAGCCTGGATAGTAAACATTCTTCTGTTATAGCTCCCGGGAAGTCCTCGGCGCTCTCCAGGGCCAAGGAGGCGGAGTCACAGCCGCAAAGGTCTGGCTCATCAAAGAGAATGTGTGGACGTTTCACCGGAGCCACGGAGCCTTCAAGATGCGGGTCAAAATCAATAGGAACTTTTGAAACAAATACAAGAAAATAAAAGCAGCAACCAAAGTAATTAACACTTGAGAAATTAATTAGAATTACATAATCTAAACTTATACACATTTATCAAGTTCAACCTGCAGTATTTTGATTGTGAGGTGCTAAGATTGTCTGATTAGGGGTTAACGAAATTGACTCTGTTTCTAAATTTACATTATTTTTTGACTGATGCTCCATTTAAGTATTCCTGGTGTTTACAGAGCCAATTGTCTATGCAATACCCAACTGTAGTCTTTAGACCTCAGTCCACCCTACTAAGTGCATTCATTACTAAGTTTAGGCCAGTTTTATGGCACGGGCCAAGCTGCCAAATCCTATGTTCAAATATGCCAAGAATTGTTTTGAAATGTATTCTTTTCAGTCTCAAAATCAACGACAAACATGTCCAGGCCACAAGTGCCTTCGACTGAGAATGGTGAAAGTAAATAGTGTGGCTGTATTTTGCTTTGTGTGTGTAATTCCTTGCTTTAATGGTCACATGTCTGTACCCCTGGACCTGATGAGTGACATTTTTGGGACGCATGCTATTTATCAAGTGAACAACGCTCTTTTCTTCCTATTTATATATTGTCTTAGAAATACTGTAATTGACTATATTTTGTCTGCTCATGTGGAGTATTTTGAATTCATGCTGGTTCTTTTTACTTGTACCATATCATATTAGGCTTTTAAACTGCATGCTCACCATGCACTTTATCATGATACACTGTTCCACTGCCTGAGCCATTATCATGCTGTTCATTTATGATTGTCTTTTTGCCTCTCACAAGCGCTCTGGATGACTTTAAACAAGTGCTATTTAGAAACATCCTTTTTACTTTACCAAGAGTGAAATAAAGTTCTTCACTTAGTATTTATTATCTTTCAATGTTATATCAATCTCCTGCAGGGAAAATGCCAATGTCATTTTATGACAGGGACGGGTTGCTCAATGATGAGGGCCTGCAGCCCGTTTCTTTTTGCGCTTGCAATACATTTAAAGTTGAAGATCCAGCTTATTTTGTATAGCTTGAATTCACAGAAGCAGTCGTCTCGGCGGACTTAACAGATCAAAGAGTCATACAATGAGAACACAGGAAAGGCTAAAATTAAGAAAACAAAAAGGAGCCATTGGTCCATAGAATCCTAAGATCCAAGGTACATTCTTACTATTCTACACTACAAATGACAAATAACTCCTTTTACAGGCCGACCTACTGTGAATATTTTTTTGTCGTAAAGGCAAATGTACACTAAAGCATGCAAGGTAATTTACTGAAACAAAGACTTAATTTAAGAGTTCTATTTATTTACAAAGAAAGTCACATTATGTACCAATATATTTTCGTCGTGGTTCACTGAGAATAATCCCACCATCTTTCATGGATTTTCTGAAGCACTGCACCTGTAAACACATCCGTGATCAGAAGCAGCTCTAATGGAGAAATATTTCCAGATGAATATCATGTAAGGCACATATTTACAGCATCAGAGCGGTAGGTCCAGGGTATTGCTCTAAACACCATCCTCGTGATGCCAGCCTGTCTGCACCGCAGGGCGAGGACCTGGCCCACGGCCTGAGACGCAGCCACACAGTTTGTGGAGGGCAGTTCCTTTTTCAGGGCCCACTCTTTAGTAGAACAGGTGATCACGGGGTCAGGGGAGGAGCTGGAGAACACCTCTGCTGTCATGTGGTGCTGTGTCCGAGAAAATACTAATCTGAAAAACAACAATTTACCGAGAAAGTTCATAGGGTATGCTTTCAAATGTCAAACATTTCCGATCGCCTGACAGTCATTGCATGTATTGTATTGGTATCTACCTGTGATAAAACTCTTTATGGGGCCAAATAGTTTTCCATCCTCGGTCCTTCACAGCTAAAGCCATTTGCTCCAGGTTCCGGGGGTTTCTGTTCACAAATGTGGGGCTGACAGCTTCATTCTGCTCCACCGCGGGCTCTGCTTTGGCTGCAGCCTGGCTGACACATCGTGCTGACAACGATAGACAGATTAAATACACGTTTTGTAACAACAACAGCTCAAAAGAACATAACTCACCTGGTTGTTTCGAAGCATGTCGCTGAATATGACCGAGCAGCACCCGCACATTGCGACTAACTTCCCTCAAAGCCATGTCTCAATAAGTCCACAATGCAACACACCTACATCCGCGTCCTGTCAAATGCAAGATAAATTAACTAACAATAAATTACAATAACTAAAATATACGGTAGACCTGTGTTTAGAGCATGCAGAAGTTATATTAGATCCAAGATGCGAAACGCCATTATGACATTCTAACAACATCCGGTCGTGTTTGGGTGCGACTTGGAGTAGCCCTTCGGAGGGAAACGAAAACATTAGAGAAAGGTTCCGCATAGGTAACTCGTTATTTGGACATTTATTAGGACATTATATATATGATCTAATGAATAGCATATAAATAACAAGGAAACTCCATAAGGAAACTATATGAAATGATGCCATTTGTCCATCAGTCTATGGTCCCAAGAGAAGGTCAGAACAAATCAGACCATATGCTGGGTTCATCTTACATTGAAAACATTTATTCAATGTATTCTAAGAAGAGCCCTGGAAGTCACTATTTGACACTTTGGGCTGAGAAAAGATTGAGTGAGAATATGCATGTGTATACTATACCAAAAGGAAATGTTTAGAATTTTATTTTAGGATACTCCTTTTTTATATTTGAAAGATTGGCACCTGCCCTAACCCAATCATTCAATAAAACAAACATGGGAAAATTAGACATTTTATTGTGTTCTTCACATTTACAGTGCAAATCAGTGGTAAATTATCCATACATTTTTATATAAGGCAAAGCAATTCATTTGATAACCTGAAGACTTATGCCTAAACAAGCACTGAGTCCCAGTAAGGCACATAAAATCATGAACAATAAATATTACCATTTTATGTGGAAGACATGGAAATGAGAAGACTTGTTGTTGGCTTGTGATAGTCTCTCACAGTGATCATAGGAGAGAATATCAATGCCTTCCCTTAAAGTGTAGAAAATAAATAACTTTCCACTTCCCTTTTAAGAACATTTTGTAGTTAGATACAAGGCCTCATTGTTGGAAGAATTAGAACAGTGGGGTTTGAGGGAGGGATGAAAAAAAGGAGTAACAGTCATCCTTTTTTTCATTTGACAAAGATAACAGTAAAACTGGAACAGTATGTTATTGCAACATTTATCTTGGTTTTGGCAGTCCCAGCACATCTATATAGCTGCTGCATTTATTAATGAGGAAAAGGAGAAAGGCATGAGCTTGTAGCCAGTACCACTGTAGAACTTGTTTTGAAATTCAACCCTGCAAGACAGAAAATATAAGTCATGATTGCGAATGAGACATTAAGTTTAAAGCTGGAGTACCTAACTATTCTTGTTTAATACAAATACCTTTTGTTTGTCCCAACAGAAAGTCTTGTTTAGGTAACATTTTGTGAACCAGATCACAACATGCTATATTTATCTTATGAGATTGTACATACTGAGAGCTTATTGACTGAGAGATCTGGTGCTCTGGTGACAGAGGTCGAACATGCTTGTTTATGTGTGTGTGTGTGTGTGTGTGTGTGTGTGTGTGTTTGTGTGTGTGTGTGTGCGTTCGTGCTTAAACTGGTATTCAAACCAAACTGTTTTGAGACTTAGAAGCTACTGTAGTAACAGAGTTTTTTTAAGACATAGTTAATTTATGATGGTTTTAGGGTTAAGTACTCCAGCATTAAAAAAAAACAAAAATATTTTATTATATTTTCAGATTTTTTTTTACCAGTGTAGACGCAGGGCATGGAGAAACGCAGACAGTCCCTCCATAATCAACAGGATTGAGACTGTGAGCACGGCGAAGCAGGCAAAAATAACAACTAGTACAGCTGCCCCGACGTAGCCTTCCCACTTCAGGGCTAACCGCATCACCATTTCCCATAGAACCTCCGACAGTTCTGTGAATGGAGAAGAGCCATAATTGTATCCACAGTCATGTGCATGTGACAAGGCAGCATATAAAGCCCAGCACATAGCTCTTTCTTCTTAAAGAGGAAGTTTATTTATGGAGTATGTAGAAAAGCGGTTTAGTCTGGTTTTACTGACGTGCATGAGCCAGACTGAGAGCCCAGAGTCGCAGGTAGGACGCGGTGTTGGAGATGCAGCCCAAGCAGTACTCTATGGTGTGAATGGCTTGGTGCATGTACACATCTGCTGCATCAAAGCCCTAATGGCAGAACAGTCAAAACACCACAAGAACTGCTGGTTATTATCACAAGCTTTAGCAGAATGACAACACAAATAGAAAGGTTTTACTTCTGGTTCTGTGGCTGCTCCCTCAACATCCCCTGTTCTTGTGTTGATTGAACCGTCTTCATCCACAAGTGGTTGCCTGTCCTCCACCTGGTATGGGCCACAATACGTCACAGTCAGTAATACAAATATTTAAACATGTACAAGGATAAAAATGTTCATGTCTGAGAAGTAAAAGGTGCACGAGGCTTCAGCCACTGCATCTGACAATGTGTGAGTGACTGACAAAAGTATCCTTCAAAGATTTTAAGCGCTAGATGCTCATTTGAGAAAGTATCTATATTGAAACATTGGGATGATTGTAAAAACATTTTTACAATTGTTATTTTTTAAATAAAATATCAGGTCCATTTCTTGTTTCGAGTTTGTAATTTTAGTATTGTAACCACACTGGAGTGGACTCAGGCAGGCGATTTCACAAGTTAGAGATGAGAACAGTGAAGAATGTATATACACTGTATGTGTATGTGCGTGTTATTTGTTTCCTCTAAGGGCTCACACTGATTGTCTTCCACGCTGTTTTTTGAGAACTATGCTATTGTAAGTCCAAAATCAGCTTGATTTACTGTCAGTGTATGTCTTTCAACAGGATTGTATATCATTGTACTATTGTACTAACGAGCATCTATTTCAATTTTAGTTTAATTGTATTTTGTCATTCCTCTGTTAAAACGAGGGTCATGCACTTGGGCATTCTTTACAAGCCCTGATGAAAACAGCATGTAGAAACGCGTTGGCGAATTAAAACTATAATTCTCTGCGTGAAGAAAGTGAACAATGTATGTTCTATCATATATTTAGTAATAGAAACCCAGTTGTAGTAATTGTTTGTGGAGACACAGATTAGTTTAATGTTGCTGTTACAAACTGATATACAGAAACTCACCACAGTGCGATGGGGCCTGCTTCTGTGCGTCAAATATTCATACGTGGGTTTTCCGAGGAGAAGAACCGGGACAGAGCACAGCGCCAACACCACCAACACCTTCTGCACGATCGACTGAAGACAAATGTTGGTTAAAGTGAACGTCATTTACTTTCAAAACTGAGAAGAGAGTGCAACCTTTTTACGACAAGCGCAGGTTAGACCCACCCATACTCAACCCTATCCAACCCTTGAGGACCCTTGTCATTGGTTAAACTAATCTCCTCCATAAAATATTAAATAAATCTATCATTGTTAAATAATACTTACTGTACATAATGGTAGAGTGCCTCAGATATATATATTTTTTGACTGTTTGACTGTGTGCATTGGAATTAATTTTATTGCATTTTCTTGTGTATTTTAATGTGTTCTGTGAAGGGCGCTCTATAAATAAAGGTTACCGGAGTTGAATGTGGGTTCTAACAAAAGCATACACACACACACACACACACACACACCTGTCCTGTGTAGAGCTGAGGATTATCGTCATTGTCGGTGAAAAGGAACATGTCGATAAAGTGAATGAGAATGCTGGGGGCGTATCTGGACTGATCCGGAGTGTAGACGATCCACTTGAAGACGATCATGAAAAGCAGGTATCCAAAGAGACACAGCATGAAGAACAGCTCCGGAATCAGAACGAGGAACACGTTGCTGATCTGACGAAAGTGTCTGAAGGAGAAAAAACACGTGAGGAGAAAGTAAGTTAGTAATGTTTATTGTTGTAAATTGTTTATGTTGTGAAAAATGCTTTACAATGTTCAGAGTTCAGATAGGGGGTTTAAAGTTTTTCCTTGATGATCCAGGACAGACAACATTCATGGACATTGCTCTCTCCCTCCTATGGACCAATACATAAGTGTTCTATATATACATATATTTTTTGAACTGTTTGATCCTGTGATCTGTGTTTGCGATTTCAACGGTTTTGTTATGCCCTCTGAGATAACTACTGTTGTGATTAAGGGCAAGAATATTTATAGTCATTGTGAAAAAATTGTTTTTTACAATTTATACAAGAATGAATAGAATTGAATTGAACATTGTTCCATTCTCTCCACACGGTGATGACAAATGCGAGACGACAAACACACTGGCGCATCCAAGCCCCCAACCAACACCATCCATTCACTCACTCGTTGCATTCCGACCTATTATGCATGTTTTTAGTGGTAGGGGAAACCGGAGCACGTGGAGGAAACCTACGCAGACACGGGAAGAACATGCAAACTCCACTCAGAAAGGCCCTGTTCCTACCGGGATTCGAACCCAGGATGGTGGTTGAGTGGACAGCACTCAACCACCGTCCGGGGTTTGAATCCCGTGCCGCCCAAATTACAAACGTAAACCATTTCTTATTTGCAAAGTGAGATTTTTGTTACATGTAGTTGAAGAATGACAAGCAGACTCCAAACGTCATGTGAATGATGCCGATGATGACCGACATCTTCATCTTGTAGGAGTTGAGGAAAGTTAACTTGTTGTTGGATAAACCCCAAATCTAAAACAAAGAACGCAACATAATAATACATTTAAAAAGTAAACAAAATGGGAAAAGAAAAATACATTTAATGTGTCGTACCGGGTCAATGCCAAAGGGATAAGGACTTGTGAAAACCCCAGTCACGTTGGGATCCATCGATAGATATTGGTTTCCTGCAATAACTGAGGAACTGGAAGAGACGTTAGATATAGAACAATGGATTAACGACGGTAAACATGAACTATGAAGGTGAAACTCAGAAGATTATAATGTCGTTCAAAATTCATTTAATTCTGTAATTCAATAAATGTATGATATCAGACTCAATACATGCAATGCCTTTATTTGAATATTTTCTAAATGTACTGTAAGCCACAACCATCAAAAATCTCAAAAATTGTAATTTTTTTTCAAGCTGTGAGCCAATAAAATTGAAATGAAAAAAAAAAACATTGTAAGTTGAATCACAGAAGTAAATGGACCTTTAAACGATATTCTAATGGTCCGAGTCGCACCTGTAAAAGCACATTGGATACAAATGCACGTCATGTTCTTACTTCCATATATTGTTGTCAAACATCGGGGTGACGTGCCACGCGGAGCTGAACGGGCTGAGACCTTTGCTGAAGCACTCGTTGTAAATGGCACCAGTGTAAATGGAAAACAGTCCCATGAGCAGAATCAGGTACCTCCCTCCGAACATCATTCTCCAAATCTAAAAAGAAATAGCCATGAGTCACAACTTTACTGCAAACAATGATCAAAAATAAATCCAAAACTGCTCAAATTTGGCAAAATGTATCTTAAAGCTGCACTAACTGACTTTGGGATTTTGAAGCAGCAGACTCGCTGGCCTCGCTCTTTCTGCTCCCCTCCCCGCACCCACGAAGCTATCGCCCCCCACACACACCCACTGTTGGGACGGAGCTAGTGTCTCTCAATATGGATAATACATGGACATGGATTTGCACGTGGATGGCGTGACCATAGAACGATAGAACCGGGAAGCGCGGAGGAACGGGACTTTCTTTTGGATGGCTGTCTCGCTGTGTAAGCAGTAACCGGTGACGAAGACACACGAAGTTTCAGGTTAGCTCCGCCACTTGTTGTGCTAACTCAGCCGTCTATGCTAACGGACCTGTAGATTTCTCACGAAAGTGGGGGTCAGTGGTCCGCTGTGATTGGTCACAATCTGCGACCCGAAACACATTCTCTTCCTTGTTTCATCAAAACTCGATCTAAAATATAATGTCACGCCAGCACAAATCTGCACTACTTTTTCTTCAAAAGGACGTATATCCCAATGCACTACATGGATAGCTTTTTTGTAATGAATACAAAAATAAAGTCAGTTAGTGCAGCTTTAATTTGAGCACCTTATGACATGCTTATGACTGCCTTAAAACAAAATTTGCCAATGGGACAAAGCAAAATGATTTTGTTTTAAAAAGAAACAAGAAATGCCTCCCTTGCTAAGAGAAAATAAAGCAACAGTTCTTGATTTAAAACCAAATGGATTGTCCCATTGGTAAATCTTGTTTTAAGACAGTCAGAATGTGCTCAAATTAGGATTAAAACATATGACTCATATTTAAAAAAAATTTGCAGCGTTGTTTTAGAGAACTACCATAGTTCTTTGGACCCTGTGGCTTATATAGTGATGTGGCTAATACATGTATTTCTATTGAGGCAGAGTAGTCAGAGCCCAGTTTGTGAACATGAAATCCTGTGTTTTATATTCAAGTGCGGCCTATATGGTCGACAAAAAGGACGTTCTTCTAAAATGTTGCTGGTGCAGCTAATATACAAGTGCGCTTTTAGTCCAGAAAGTACGGTACTTGACAAAAAAATGGCATGTTGATTGCTTACTTCGTTGTTGTTGTTCTTTAGTTTGGGGTCATTTTGTTCGAGCACCATCCACAAAGCAGCCAGCGTCATGAGCAAGCCGTGCCCCACGTCACCAAACATCACCGCAAACAAGAAGGGAAAGGTGATGATGGTATAGACGGCTGCGGGGAGAGGAGCAAACATGAGAGATGTGAGGAGAGAATGTGTTTTAATGTTTGAAATGAGTTGTGCTGGATGCATGCCTGGGTTAACTTCACGGTAACTCGCCACTCCGTAGGCGTCCACGATGTTCTGGAAGCCGCTGGTGAAGGAGTTCATGGGAAACAGCGTCGGGGGTGAGGTGGTGGAGGGCAAGCGATTGTAGAACGAGTCAACGCTACTCCCACTTTTCCTCTGAAGAAAACAAAGAAAATGTGTAATAAGAGGCATTTAGGATTTAGGATACTAATAACTAATTAAAAACAATTATTTAGATTCAGAATACATTGTCGCACTCACACACATTAATAAATCGGTCAAACAAGGAACCTCTGGATCTAGTCAACAACACCATGGCATTTGTTCTGAACAACATTCTGGATCCTATAGTTTTTTTTAGCTTTTTATTTCTCACAAAGTAGAGTCTCAGGGCAAGGAACACTGACATTAATCCAGTGGCATACTATTAGTTCATCTGTTTTGGTAATTATTTGTATATTTTCTAATCTGCAATTAGCAAGTCAACAATGTTGTGAATTCAGCAAAAAATTACATGAAATAGGCTAGAGCAGGCATTGCTACACAATGTGGTGGATATATACCCTCCTTCCATGTTTAACCAACACTTATGAACATCCAATATAATTTGATCAAGCGTCACATTTACCCCTCCTTCTCTCAGGGCGGACTGCAGCTCCGGGAGTTTGGCGACCGGACACCAGGCCTCTGCGATCAGGCATTTGTCTGTGACCGAGGGACTGCAGAGGTTCAGCACGGCCTGCACCGCCTTACACTTCTGCACCTTCACCTTCCACTGGGGCAGCAGCGCGACCGCCCGCGTGGTCAGCTGCTGCATGAAGTTCTCCGTCTGACCTAAAACCTGCACCAGCCAGAGGCAGAGAGAGGCAGGTTTGAGGAGCTTTGAACAATATCACAATCTACAAACATTACGAACTTGATCAATGTGACGAGATGTAACTTACGGACTGTATGTCTTGAATCCGGCCTCCGAGTCCCTGGAGGATTTCTTCCCTTTCCACCGAGCTCTCGGGATACGCAAATATCTGTGTGCGGAAGCTGCAACAGAGACAAACGGGTATAGTTCATGTTCTAGAATTCTATTTCAGTTGGAAAGGTGAAAGGTATGAGATGTATAAATTGGGACATACCAATCACATATTTTCTTGACCTTTTGGCCTATCTGATCTCCCCAGTATGAAATCAGAAACACAGTCCATTGAACACTTTCCTTCTGTAAAAATAAAAAAATAAAAAAATAATTTACTAACAAAAAGCACTCAAAATTTGTTTATTTGAAAACAGTGGAGTACCGTGTCTGGATGCTCCAGCCGATCGTCCATTTCCTTGAAGTCCACAATAATGAATCCTCTGCAGGCGCGCCACAGCAGCCGCTCAAACGAAGGCACTTTCCAGGGGTGGACCACTCCGGCTACGAAACTGACACAGGAGAGGTTTTTAAGCAGTGCGTTTGTTTTTTGATATGTAGATACTAGTTTTGGCTTCAGCTACTAGCTTTAAGACAAGTTAAAATTGTACCTTAAGCGGACGTCTTGGCGATTATCAAAAAGCCCTTGGTTTTCTACTATCTGTGCTGGTGGTGGAGCCTGCAGAAAAAAGGTTTTGTTAGAACCAAAATGCAAAGAACCAAGTGAATGAGAATCTGAAAAATATGGTTAGACACTGGCTCTTTTGAACTATATATCCTGATCATCTTTAATGATCAGTATATATAGTTATTGACAATATTTAACGCCTTGTCATACAGAAATATCACTGTTAGTTTTATATAGCTGAGGTAAAGCAGGGGGAATTCAATAGATCGTACGTAATCTTAATTTTTATAGCTTATTTCAGAGACATATATATATATATATATATATAAATAAAATATACATACAGTGCTTTTCTGAACATTCAAAGACGTTTCACTTGGCATTCATTCACTCCATCCATAGTGGTTATAAGTAGTGATGTGCTGAGCGTGCCGGGTCTTCGAAGCGTGTACCGAGTAAAAAAGGGGCGTATTTTTTGAAGCGTGGTTCGAGGCGTGTGTTGGTGACGTTCGAAGCCTCGCGTAGCGGCCGCACCACGTCACGGTTCATATAGTGCTTCATATAGTTCGGAGAGTGCATTGCTTTGACAGGTGCTTTGTGATCCGCGGCTGTACCATAGACTGTATTGGCTGTCCCCGTCTGCCTCTGTGTGCGTACGTGTGTGTGCGTACGTGTGTGTGCGTACGTGTGTGTGCGTGATGTGGAGCAGTCCTGTACTAAGTATAGAGAAACTACTTCATATGAAATACAATTAAAAACGTTTCACTTTATTAATCCTCATATATCAAGGCTTCAAGTTATTAGTAATAATACGCTGGATGATACATTTCACAACAGCTGTGTGGCGCAGTCGGTATATGACGGACTCCGAAGCAGAAGATATAGCGTTCGAATCCCGGTCTACCCATAATAAATTTTGTGTTGCAAAGTAAATGTATTTATTTATTGGGAATAAATGGTTTGTTGTGTTTAATTAATCCACCTCTTGGTAGTTTTTCCTCCATTAATCACTTTCTGTAGAACTGTATTACTTTGGATGTGTTGGTTGTATCAACACAATTGACTGAAAGACTCAAATAGTTCATAGTTCATGAAACATCATTTCAAACACAACATGTTAGACCATAGATTGTAAATATACATTTTAATATTAGACCCCACCATTCATTGTAAGCACTTAAGAGTGTTATGTATTTCTTTGTACACACCATGGCGTAGTGGGGCATGATTCACCTCGAGCCTTCGACTCATTGGCCGAGTAATAGGCTGCGATCCCTCAAGGCTTCATGGGGCTTCATATTGCCATCACTAGTTATAAGCTACTACTGACACCACCTACCAATTCTCGCACACACAACACTCATTCTAGGGAATCTAGGCAATCTAGGCGAAGTGTCCTTAGCCAAAGGCACCTGGTGTTACGAGAGGTCTCCTGCCATATTACTGACCAGGCCCTGCCCTGCTTAGCTGCTGAGGTCTGACGGGATCAGGCTTTCACAGGCAGGATACTCACCTGAGAGGCTGTGATGGAATGGGTTTTGGTCAGGACTCCTTTGTATTGACAGAGCTGAGTTAGTTGAGCCTGAAGACTGTCCCGGTTTCTGGACACCTAAGAACACTATATGGATTAGGCATTTATCACATTCATCCCAAATTAATGTGATAAATCACATTAATCCCAAATATTGTAAAACCCTTTCCAAGACTTTTCCCAAGAAAAATAAAAAATAAATAAAAGTATTAATGAAAAAGATAAATAAATTGAAAAAAACAACATACAATTGTGTCATAAATGATATAAAATCAACAGCCATCTATAAAATAAAAGTAGATTGTTTTCATATATAAAAAGATAAATTGAGGACAAGACTTAAAAGCCAGAGAATAAACGTATAGGCTAACACGTACCTCTCGCAGCTCTCGGGCCAGTCTCTCGCCCTCCTCCTCAATTGTGATAAGCTCACGTGGTTGCGGCGCCGGAGGCATTGGGCACGGGGGAGGAAGAGGCCCACTTAAGCGAGACAGTCGCGAACGATGGATTTCTTGCTCGAGGAAAGCTGTGTAAAGACGGGTACGTTTATTTGTATAGAACAGTTCATACCATAGATTGTATATAGATGGACATTGCTAACTGACTACCTGAACGGAGAACAATAGGGAAGTGCCCATACTTGCTCTGTCTCGTATTGACTCACATTTAAAAGTAAACTGTGTCACACTCACTATTCTAAAATATGTGGTTGAGGCCTCCCTATGATCCTGGTGTTTTTATTTTGATATCGTCTTTGCAAATCCAGATATGAGCCATAAAAATGGATCAATCAGATGCCTTAATTCGCGAGGAAACACCAGCTTGCCTTAGCAACCATCTTAGCAACATGTCTGCCTTGTTACGGCCCAAAGCAAACGCTGTAAGAAAAATAAAAAATAAAAAAAAGAATTGGCTCCTGCTAGCTTATGTTCAAATTGGCTTCTTCCACAGTCGGCAATTACTGTGGTGACGTCAGCACTCAGTCAGTCACATTTATAATATATGGGTTTGGTTCAACTCAAAGTGCTTTACAAAATATGAACAGAAAGATTGAAATCATACAAGGATATTCAAATCATACACTTATAAAACAAACAATCACAGTGAATTAAAAAGTGTGGATAGAATAATACGGTTGTAGTTGCAGCGAGGATTGTCAGAAAACAGTAAAAACTATTGTTGCACTTTCACACAAAGAGAAACGTACTAAAAGTCTTCTCCAGCTCCTCGCATCGTCGGATCTCGCCGATGAATTTCCTCTGAAAGGCGTTTACGTTGGGATTCAACTGAAACAATTGAGCATAAAGAGAACAATCAGGAAAAAAGTGAATTCATCTGGGTCTTGTGAGCTTTTAATGACCGCCACCAGCTCATCACAAGTCACTCAAAACTCATTATAGAGCTACAAACAGTCCGGGAATTATCGGGAATGTGAACAATCTGTGTGTATGTTGCACTTGCAAGAATGTCAAGTCAAGATACAATCAAGAGAAGCTGAACTGTGCATTAAAGATTTTCAAGCACTCGTTTACAGGTTCCTGTTCCAGATTTAATGCAGAAGTACTGACTAATATCAAGTACAACGGTTAAAATTTTGAGCGAGAACAATATGAAGTGAATCCTGTTATTTGCGCTACTTCACTTAATTTAATTGTTCCCACAGAAAGAATCTTGTTCAAGTAAAATTTTCTAATCAGACCACAGCATGCGCCTGATTAGAAAATATTTGATCATTTACATACTGGGAGCTGATTGGCTGATTGAGAGCTAGTATATAGAAACTTAACTTTTGATAGTTTGATGGTTTACAATACATCTTATGTCTTGTGGTTTCAAAATGGGGAGTCCAGCTTTTTAAGAAAAATAGAAAATAGTGATTTTTATTAAGTCTATTTATATTTGTTTTGGGTTTTTTTCCCCTAAAAGACTTGATCACTTTTTTATCTCTGCACCCAGATTAAAGTTGAGAGGAAATCTTTAGCAGCACCAAGTCTCTACACTCAGTGCCCTTTGACTTCAGCAGCTGTAAACAATTTAAATGCAGAGTTGCAGTTGGACGCTAGTGTTGCTCTAAAATACATCAACACAGTTTGACATAAATTATGAAAAGGTCTCACCAATCCTATTAAATTGTTCACTTTAGTGTTGGCATTTGTTCATATGAGTCTTGTTTTGAAACTGGTTATAGTTTTGATCCAAATCTGGAAATAGGTTTTATTATTTATTACTCACATCTCTGAACTCGACGAGGTCCAGCTCACCAAGCTCACTGACACAGTTATAGGCAGAACCGGACTGAAGGAACAGCTGCACCAGGCAGACCTCCTCGCTGCGGAACATGGAGCCCATAGCTGTCAGCACAAGCACAATAATTAGACCAACAAATAAATGAATAATTGTATAGTTTCATATTAGGCTGGATGTGCAGGGAAATGGGAACAGAGACAAATATATATGGAACCACAGATGAAAAAAGAAGAAGTGAGAATTGTACAGGTGGGATTTCCCATTTGACAACACACTCAGCATCACAAGATCTTCAACGCATGGCGCCGTAAAGATGGCGCCGTGGCAAGAGCTCTGGTGTGTGTCGTCTGGCGCACACCGGGGTAGTCTTGCACAGTTTTTCCACTGTGGTTTTACTGCAAATGGCAAATAAATGAATCTGAATCTGAACAAGACATAGCCATAGAGAGGAGGCTATTACCGTATAATTTTGCATTTAAATGATCCAATCTCTTGAAATGTGTTTTTACATCACTTCCCTTTGGCATTAGCATTATTTCACTAGGATTGATTTGAGAATTATATTACTTACTATATAAGATGGATTGTTTGATAAAATGGCCTGAAACAAAGTCTCAACACAAAGTACACAGTGGCAATTAAAGTAATCCGACAGAAACCCTGCACAGTAAAGCTTGCACTTTAACATTAACCTGTGCTGGTAGCCAAGCACCAAAGAAATACTGTACATTCTGACATGTTTTGCTTACAATAAAAAAACGTGGAATGTAGAGATCGTCCAACAAGTTTACTGCACAGTTCACAAGCTACAGAAAAAAGGAAAACCAAATGCACTAGAATATATACAGGACACTTTGAAGGCTCACATAAAAGACACAAGAGAAATCTCAGATGGATTCGGTCACAATAGCATCAACACGAAGATGAAGACAGTTTTATCTTTACCGTGTTGTGTTGTGTTACGAGTTCCGGGTCCACTGCGCAGCCCGGTACCGGAGGACAGAGGACAGAGGACTAGTCACGGGACGGGGACAGAGCAGGACAACAGCGGGATAGGAGCGGAATTCTCACGTTGCGGAAGACTTCCCGTTTGAGACAGTCACGTTACTGTGGCCTCACGTGACACCGATCGAGTGATTCTGGTCTCAGCCTGTAGGTGGCACTGTTTCCATCTAAGCAGCGTATTATTTATTTATCGTTCAAGGGGGTATGGAAAAAAATAAAATAAATATTTATTACACGGCTCCTCACAGCAGCAGCAGAATGCTCCATTGATTTGAATGTAATTTAAAAACGTTCTACCAGTCATCATTTCTTATAACGGACCTCTCAAAACAATAATGACCGCTGCCCAACCAGATAACGGACAGATATGACCAGATGGCCATACAAACTGGAAATGTAAATGTATCTCCTTTATTTCCACTGAACTAATGCAATGGGTGCAATTGAATCAGGACCAGTTTGAAGAACAAAACTGGTTCTCAAATGTAATATAGTTCAAACTGCGATATATATACATATTATATATATGTATATATAATATATATAAATATATATGTATATATATATATATACATATATATAAATCTGCTGGATTTCACCAAGATAAATGACTTGCACTTTCTGATTATATTATGTGTCATGAATATGGTTTGTGAAATTAAAAATATAACCATTTAACGGTTATATTCTTAATTTCACAAACAAAAATAACAAATATTCTTGGACATTTCCAAATATTCCATTCCTCTATTTGAATCTCATTACTGAGACAGGCTTAAATGACGAGACATTTGCTTAATGACATACTTGCATTACAAAAGATATTTTATTGTAAAAGGGCAGGTAACACAGGTAAAATATCAAACCAATGAAAAATATACATATGGAATAAACTGAAGCACTTTTTTAATGGAAACAAAATTTAAAGACAAAATGTATGAAGTGGGAGATGGAGAAGACTGGACTCAATGCACATCAGTACATCATTATAGTTTAGCCTACGCTGCTGAAGAGATAACAGGAAGCGGATTTCACACAGACACACTGGTCAGTACCAACTTGAGTTAGCCCACATATGTCAACAAAGAAATAATAACAGCTGAAGAATCACAAAAAGTACAAAAGATTTCACAGCTGATTTTAGTACAGTCATAATTTGGTTTGAGAGTCAAACATGCCACGGTCTCAAAAAGCATGGGCTTCATTCTGTCATTACTGAGCATTTGATCTAATACACTAAAGCAAAAAAGCAGTGACAATTTATGTTTTTTTTTCTTCTAAAAATAAGATTACTACATCCACTGCCCCAACAGAAGCAGGAACGAAGACCTCCGCTCTCTCATTTACACGCTGTAAAACTTGAGACTTCTGTCCATCCCGGTAGAAGTGAGAAAACGAGCATTCTCTCCGAAAGCAACACCAGTCACCAGCCCAGAGTGCTCTGCATAACAGGGGGAAACATTCACACATGTGTAAAAGACTCAAACAGACTGTGTGTGCGTAAAACTCACCTGTAAAATTGAGAACCTCAGACCACTGTTTGCAAATGTACACACGAATGTCAGATCCTCCAACAGCCAGATATGTTCCACTCTGGTCGAAAACAAGGGACTTAACCTGTTGGGAGAGCATTTCACAATTGTTCACAGCAAATGATCTGAGGCAAGTTTAATACTGATTCTGACAATTGGAATCTTACCTCATAGTTATTGTCCAAAGTAATAGTCTTGAAATTCTTCAGTTTCCTCAGATCCCACAGTTTCAAAGAGCTATCCTGAGCTCCTAAAACACACATTGTGTCAGTCTTTATTACCTTTCCAAGTTCACGTTCCAAATGTTTGCCTACCAGTGGCCAGGTAATATCCATTTTCAGAGAAAGCAATAGATGTAACAGGTCCAGAGTGACCGGGGAAGTTGGCCACATTGGTGCGCTCCTTCAGATCCCAAATCTTGATTTGAGAATCGGCTGTTCCGGTTCCAAAAATCAGACCATCAGGATGAAACTGGGCACAAGTGAGAGCTGTAAAGAGACAAAAGTTAAAAATATTTTATTTACTTGAATAGAATGGCAAAAACAGCGGTCATCCAGCTCCTTCTCTGATCTGTTTTGGCGCATCAACAACTTTCTAAGTCCTTTGCTCTTTTGATTTATGGCCATTCATAAATAAAAAAAGTACACTCACCACATCCAGCACTTTCATCTGTGACTTTGGTGAGAACTCTACCAGTCTGGACATCAGAGAAGGCCCAAAACTAAAACGGCAAGATTTACACAGAAACAGATCAGATCAAGTTGTCGCAACAACAAAATTATTATATAAGATTTTTATCCAGACCTGATCCTCAGAGGAACTGAGCAGGTAGTCCCCAGTAGCATGCAGTGAGAGCCCAGTGACACCAGCCTCATGAGCCCGCACCACCTGGACGCAGTTCCCAGAGTTGACGGACCACACACGGATTGTGGTGTCTGGAGAGGCAGAGAACACCACAGACTGTAGGAGGAAAAGAGGGTGAGTATTATATAAAGGCGTTCTTTAGGGGTTTCAACAAGACACATAAAACCGTGAAAATAAACCATAAGGTAATGTACACACGCAGGAGGGTGTTTTCATAAACTGATATCAACAGAAGCTCGAGTTTTTTTCCCAACATGAGAGCTGTGATGCAACAGCTTGACTTGGATTTTGGGAATGAAGGAAAATCGTGGTAGAAAATGTCAGAAAACTGACGTTTCTGTCCATGCTATTCCAGAGCACTCCGCTGCCCCCTCTGCTCCAATTAGTGGTATTTGTGTCACAGAGCAGTTTCTTTGCTGCTTAAGTACAGAAAACATGCATTTTTGCATCCATTGATAATAGAGGATGCACTTTACACAGGCATATGCCACAGTCACCATCGTTCTGTGCTGATGCCAATGTGTGTTGTACTTAAAACTCTAGCTTTGCATATCCACACCCATGGGATGAAACACAAATCTTCACTTTAGGGTTTTCAAAAGCCCCAGCTTTAAGAACTGAACTCTCCGGTTACATGTAGACAACACATCAACACGTGGAGAACTGGTACCTGCGATGGATGGTAGATGACGGATGTAACTTTCTTGGTGTGGCCTTTCAAAGTTGCTACAATCTGCTCATCGTTCTTATCAAACACGACCACATTCTTGTCAGCTCCACCTGAAACATGAAGAAAGGCATGAAATCATCACCTACTCAACTATTAGTATGAATGTGGAAACTCAACAAACCTGTGAGCACTTTACTGGTGTCAGAGGGGCACAGATCAAGGGCCAGAATACCAGGTACACTGGCACTATGAAGACCCTGAAGAGAACAACGTCCAATCAAAGTTCAAAGATCACTTTTGACATAACAAATGTAGTATATATAAATATATTTACAGCATGAGTGGCCA
The DNA here is from genome assembly GCA_964034765.1 of Knipowitschia caucasica. Classification (NCBI taxonomy): domain Eukaryota; kingdom Metazoa; phylum Chordata; class Actinopteri; order Gobiiformes; family Gobiidae; genus Knipowitschia; species Knipowitschia caucasica. Next base: position 19,669,207 of record OZ035830.1, read on the forward strand.
CTTGGCGATATTTGCCGAGATCCTCAGCCCTAACCAGTTCTTCTGGAACAGTCTTTCCCCTCTGGAATATACAGCATAAAACGTCAAACATGCTGCATAAAACAACTTATCATGCAACGAAACAATCTCTACAAACCTTTTTTCGCTCAGTTGTGAGGATCGTAGCCTTGTCTTGGAGCTATTGGAAATATGAAATGTAAATTTTATGAAGATCTTTAATTTATTATCAAAGTCTGAAAAGATTATAATTTACCTTCTGAATAATCTCTGGAGTCATTCCGACTTGTTCACTAACATCCATAGGCTCTCCACCAACTCCCTGAAAAACAGCCAAAGTTTAAGATAATAAGGCTTAAACTTCATGTATACATATTGAATAATACATGCGTCTCATTTTTATATTAGAAAACCACTCACTGCAGCTGGTTGTGAAGGCAGAGTTTGAGGAGCAATAAGTCCAGCCTGGGGTTTGAGAGTAGCAAGAGCTGCAGAGTGTAATCATTAGTAAACCATATATAGATCACATCCATGTCCAGACATACATACAAATAAATAAATAAATTATATATATATATATAGTCAAGTACCTTCTCTAGCAGCAGTGACCTCTTTGGTAAGACGGGCAATGACTCTGCAAGCTGCATCGTGCTGGTAGAGAGCGTGAGAGAGCTCTTGGCGTGTTGTTTGCAGCTGCTGCCGTAGGGTAAAACTATGAAGCATAACAGCATCCTGTGATAGAAGATAAAAAATGGATAAACCATAACAAGAGAACCCCTTTGTCTCAGAAATGATCTTGCATCTTACACAATGAAGGAAAAGGGGAAACACATAACATTCAGTGAATGTAAGTTCACACTCACCCATTCATCTTGTAGTGACTTAAGAATAGCTGGAATACTTGTTGCTGATGGTGCTTTGGGTCTAATGGGATGGGACACTAAAAACATTTGATAGGTTTAAATATGGCATCGATTCGTACATATTACGTTTTTATGTGCAATTCCGGACAAATATCACTGCGGAGTATCGTCAACATTACGAATACTACGTAAAGATACCTTTAATATCTACGAGCTGTTCTTCAGACAGAGGCTGTCCATTCATGGGGTCCGTCCCATTTTCTGCTATGTACTTCTCAATGAGCCGCCGCTCAAAAACTTGGTTCGACACGGGAGAAACACAAGCATGCTCCGGAACCTCGTTAGAAACTGAAATAGATGCAATTACACTGTAATTACAGCAACGAATAACACAGTTGATGTTTCCAGCCTCAAACAAACTTTGCCGCGGCAATGCGTGGCCTTTGCTAGCATTAGCACAAAGATTGCCGCTTAGCTGCGTATGTAGCGGTGAAAATGAAAGAAAACATACTTACTTGCGCAAACTAGAGACATGTTTCCACTTGATCCTGAAATGCCCTTTAACCGCGTGTATTTGTGCCCAGTGCTTTGTTATTGATGCGTTTGCTAAATACAGTTATGTTTTGCTGAAATGTGTAGCACGCTGTCCTTTCATTCCGCCGCTACATCCGGGGAACGGCTTCTTCCACGGTGTCATTCCGGACGCTTTACTGCCCCCTACGGACAGCAACATGTCTGTCTTTCTTTCAATATGTGTTGAAATGATTAAGAGTTCATTCTTCTAGGATTGAAATCAATTGAAGAAAAAATCAGTTTGCTGTAGAGAGGTTAAATATAACTTTAATACACTATATATTAGTTTTAGATTTTCCAGTTTACAACACAAAGACATAGCATGAAGTAGATTCATTATTCTTTTTCTGTACATCAGCAAACGTTTAATTTGCAACAATATATTAGTCTTTTGTTCACATATGTAACATTACAGTTTTCTGTTGCAATAAGCTTGTCATCATGTTAGCCAACAGACAATGGTGTCAAAACAGCAATAAACCAAAATGTGTCTTTATATCTAAATATCTAAATATATTTACATGACACATAAACACAAATGTACAGTTCTAACATTGGTCCTGAGGGTCAGGAGGTAGGTTTTAGAAAATTTAGACAGGACTTGGAAAGATTCCGGCAGCACCAGTGAGTGACCAATGTAAGATAGAATTTTTCTACACGTGCAAAATAATTGTAACAAATTTCATAAAAGTTTTACATGCATTTTTTGACAGCAGGTCATGGAAATTAGTTGTTCATACAAAAGGCACAGTTATAACTTCATTAATTATTTGCTCCACCCTTTCTCATCTCCTTTTCAGCTGAAGTTGAGTTTGTCGGATGTGTAGACACTGCAGGATTCAGATGTGTCAGTGTCCAGGGGCAGAGTGGAGAAGTAGTCGTGTGAGTTTTTAATCTTGTCTTTCTTGCTCTTGATCTTGAATTGAACACACTCCTCAGAAATGTGGAGGCAATCTGAGGCACCAGGCATTGAAAAGGAGATCCGCCGCTCCTCTTCAATCGGCTTCAATGAGGCAAGAGAAACAGTGTTAAAGCAAACATGTGATTACCATTTTGAGAGATTATGACATGTTTTCAAATTGTCTAATTACTAGTCTATGTGACCAGATAGAATCCATAAGCTCTTTGCTGGAAAACATGACTGCTACATGACTATTTATTACAGTGATTCATGTTTATAGGGACTATATGTAACTATTTCATTTGAAATTAAACCTACATCTTTAATATGTGTCTCTAGATAAAGGTCTACCTGTAGAAATCATGTTTGACTTTTCTGAACAAAAGTTTAAAGTGGAGTATTGATGTCCACAATATTTAGTTTCAAGCATATTGTCCAATCAGAGCGAAATTGTTTGAAATTTAGCTGGCTCGCTGATCATTCTTTCTCGCTCATATATATATATATATATATATATATATATATATATATATATATATCCTCCTCTTAGCAGTAGAATTCTGGCAACAAAAGTTGGATTGTAATTGTAGTTGATTGATGTACAAATCTAGTACAAATTGGGGCTGGTGCTCTGTGAACTGGGTGAACTGGGCGCAGCTCTGATTGCCACCCCCCATGGATGTGATTTTATTTTTTATGCTTTTAAATTTTCTTGTGATCTCATTGTGTGTTTTTAATGCCCTTAGGGATTCTAATTGTATTTTTAATGTTTATGTAGATTTTAATGTCTACTATTTATGCCTGATGTGATATGGGTTGTGAGGCGCTTTGTGTTGCCTTGTGTAGGAAAGGTGCTCTGCAAATAAAAGTTGATTGATTGAACAAGTATAACATGTAAAATTGTGCTCAAATAAATAAAAAAATAAACAAATGAATACATAAATAAATAATCATTATCTTATTATCTACTATCTTAAATAATAGATCATGTTTGATGTGTTCCTCAATATGCAAGCAGCATTGACCCAGTCCCCAAATAAATATGGGGTCAATATGCGATTACATAACTCTCATGGCAGAAACCCTTGACCCCTTGAATGACGTTAGTCGCAATAAAAGTGTTCCGTTTGATCTAATTTGGTGAATGGAGCTGTCTTTATCAAATTTAAAAAAGGTACAAACACAGATTGGTGCAACTGTGTGACTTACCCGTGTTGCAGTATTTCGAGCCGGAGACCTCACTGGTGTCAATCTTTGGTTTTCCTCATTCCTCAACCTCACAGGAGATGGAGAAGATTCAGGCAGGGTTTCTACCTGACTGTAGCCCTAAAACATAGAAATACAGAATAGAAAAATACTTTTATAAGAATAAAAACTATTGTAGAAACAATGGTAAATCGCAGACATTTTTTTGGTTACCGAATGAACTGGAGTGGCATGTGGAGTCCATTTTCTTGGCGTTGATGGTTCTTGTGAGTAGGTGTAATAACCTGTGGGTCCTGGGCTTGCATGATTATAGTCCTAATAAACAAAACTTATGAATGTTCAAAAGCATCTAACCATAATGGATTCAGTTTTACCTGTATGTTCACTCTTGGTGGGTTGGCTGGTTGGTTGTGGTTTGCTCTCAGCCCAGTGATGATCTGTGATAGACTGCAGTAGGGGTAGCGCTTCATAAAAAGTATAAAACCAGCCAGAGACACAAACATGCCTGAAGGTACACTGATAGATTTGAAAATGGCTCGCCACCTTGCTCCTTTTTCTATGAAGAAAGTAAATAATAAATATTAACAGAAATATACCCATTCTGGAGGCCAAAATTTCAGATAATATACTGTATGTAAATTCACTTTTAATTTGTCATGTTGTTAACTGAAAATAATAGTGTAGGGTAGATCAGCGGTTCGAAAAATGTAATCAGACTTTTTACTGATCGTGTTTTTGGTAAAAAAAAGTCTTGAGAAAAGTAGATTTAACTGAGGTATAACATGCACAGGAAACACATATTAAGTTGCAAGTCTTCATTGGGTATTGACTCCCAATTTGATGGATGGTAAGTGGTTAAAATATCAATTCTTAGTGATAGTAGATTGAGAATTGATTATGAGTAAAAAAATATATCAATATTTTGGCACACTCCTGCTAGTTGGGCCCAGCCCTGTGACTTACCAATGACCTGTAACCATGTGGTCGAAACCAAGTTGCCATCTTTATCTTTGACTTCATATGTGCCATCGTGTCTGGAGGTCAGTCGTGCAATGACGACCTCATCTTTGCTGCCATTACGTCCCAATGAGATGAGGCCTCTGTATCGCATGTCATGGTCTGTGATCTGGCCCTCGCGCACCAGTTGGACAGGGCCACGTGGAGGCTTTGGATCAAACGGCCCAAGTGAAGATTCATCAGGGTATCGAGCAGGGGTAAAGATGAGATGAGCATGAGGGACAGGGAGAAAGAGGGGTAGATTTAAAGACTCTTTGGTGAAGCGGGTGACATTGAAGAAATGGGCTTCAAAATGAATAAAGGGAGGAGCAGGTAATGATGGCATGAATGATAAGTAAAGGGATGGAAAGAGAAGAATACAATTTCAGATCATCGGTCTTATATTAAAACACTTTACCAGGTAGGAATTTAAGGCAAGAACTTTCCCCTTATAAACACTTTTGGCCGGATATTAAAATACAGACTTTTATCAGTAGAGTCATGATTATTAATCATGATTTCTGATAAAATAAAAACATTTGTTTCCACTGAAGGAGTGTCTGAAGACAGGGAATGCTCCAGGACATTTATTACTTGACATGACGCATTCGAAGCTTCCTACATCATGAGAAGCTCTAGCGAAAGCTTCCCGCCAAAACACATCCGGTAATTGTTTGTAAGTGTTTTAAAGATTTGAATAAAAGAAACCCCTAATTTGATGCAATAGGGCATTTTGCTTGTGGATATTGGTCAGTATTTCCATGTTTTCTGACTAACCACTGTTTTAGTTAATCCTTTTTCAGTCCTTTGAAACAACAATGATGATTTTTTTCACCAAAAATGGGTATGTACATGACAACAGGCTTTACTCACCAAGGACGGTCAGGGTACTACGCATCAAGACCTTCCCCTGATGATCTCTCACGGTGTAGTTTCCTTGGTCGGCTTGGGTCACTTTATCAGCTATCCACACTTTCCCACCTCTGCCAATCCGGCCGCGGCCTGCACCACTGGTTGTGTAGCTTGTACGGTTCCACAGCACAACTGGCATGGCCTCAAGGGGCGCACCCTTGGGAGAAAACTCCAAGAGAAAGCTATTTTCGGGAATGCTGTGCTCAAAGTGGTCCCCATAGTGTTTCCGGTATGACTTTATACACTCTATGACAAGATATAAAAATTCAAAAGAGTGAAAGGAATTAAATGAATTACATGTATTTACCGAAGAATCACGTCATCTACCTGAAACAATTAATCTCACTGTCTCATAGGTAAATTCAGAGTACAGTTTGATTGAATAAAGTCCTTGATCTTGATGGGTCACCTCTTTTAGGACAAGCATCTTATCTTTAGTCCACTCAAATCGTGGGTCCTTTACCTGCGATGTAATCGTTTGAGATGAATACAGCTTAAATCCATACTGTTATCATTATTTTAATATTTTGTCGGTCACACACTGTTGTTTTCTCCAAAATGACGTGCCTCTGCCCTGGTTGATCTGGGGTAAATGTCACAATTCTTGATGTGGAATAAACAGGCAGTCTGAATTCTTTGCCAGCGCATAGAGTTTGTACCTCTTCCCTCTCACCTGTAAAAATGTCAAAAATAATTGAATTAAGCACTGAAAAACACACTAATAAGGTAAACACATGTACTACCAACCTAAAACATATAAACCTGTGAAGAAGACATCAAACATAATATTATTTACGGTTCACAGTCTGACTACGTATAATGAAGTATATCAGGTGAACTTACTGGTTACAAAGGGAAGACCAAGGACAGTGAGCAGGATGCAGAGAGACATCTTGTCTAGGAGACTCATTTTCACCTATAAACAAACAGCATAATGCACACGCTTGTCACGTTATCATACATTTTCAGTCAGTTCAAAAGCAGCTGTAAATACAGCATTATAATGCAGTGACTACAGCGCCATGTCTGTTATATGATGCCCCCATTTCCCCCAGGTGCCCGTGGCACACTATCACTGTCTAAAGCACAGAGAGACATTTTCAACATGCTTCTGACATTAACTTACCCCCCTGCAACAGTGAAAATAGATGCCCCCTTTAACAATGTGGTTGTTTTCTCTGTGAGGTCGGAATAACAGGATAAACGTCCTTTACGCAGCGCATGCGCAAAAGCCCCATGTTTTCAACGGCGTGCATGGCGTGAACATGAATCTATCGGGGGTCGTCATCCGTTGCTAACTTGTGATTCCCGTACACCACTAAGCAAACAGCGCAGGTTTGTTACGCACAGATGCGATCAGTGCGGCTCCTCAGATGCAGTATTTTTTCTTTGCTTCATACGTTTTTCTTATACATCTGTGTGCCGTTATTGTTGTGCCAAGTGGTCGATCAAATCTTTAAAGAGCGTTTCATAATGAAATAGTGCATTGTAGTCACTAGATATATGCTGGATATTTATGTTTCGAGCAGAAGGAATATGGGAGGAGAAAAGCGGTGTATAGACCATACTAGAGCAATGACGGATTCTGTTGTCGCGGCCAATGTGGAAAACATTATTTAAAAGTATGTGATCAAAAATGTAAAGGAATTAATTTTTAAATAAATTCTATTTAAACTTTTTCATGACAGCTTTAACACGATCAACTCTCAGAATTCTGAAACAGCTACAAGTCCTAGAGCTCCAAATCACTTGTAGTTTTTTTTTCCTTTTTTTTTTTTTTACATTTACTCACTTTTAACAGCTAAAACTGGTTAACATAACTTGAAAGGCAGCATACACAAGAAAGAATAAATGCTAACTTGCTGCAAATAAACATGGTGTTGCTATGGTAACTAGCACTTGCTGTTCTCTGGTGGAAAATCAGGCTGGACGATACAGTCTATGGGCTGGACCCATAATGGCGAGAAGGGGCAAGCAACCTTTTTGTTGCCCTTTTCGGTTATGAATGATAAAACCATTCCGTAAAAGCAATTTCACAGAAATAAACTACAAATACATACAGGAAAGTCAAAGTTACGAAGACAAACAAAGTACATGAGTCAAGTAATTACACTAGTTTTTAGATGAAAATTGTTGAATAATTGTTCGAGCGCAGAAAACAAAACGAATGATGTTCCACAGCACATCTAAAGTTGTGATTTGAAAGTGTTGAACTGTTGTGCAGTTCCAGGAGTTTGAACATCTGTTTGACACGTGTCTGTAACTTCTTAGTACAGGGTTCTAGAATCCAATTTCACAATATTCCTGTTTCCTCTTTCTTAAAGGTAGTCTTTCAATTGGCTATATAAACAGTTCACATTGTTTAAAAAAAATGAAATAAAAAGTTGAATAAGTCTCACTGAAATTCACAGTGAGTTTGCACAGTCGAAAGATGCCCGCAGAACTGGCTGCCGTCATTGACGGTGAGCTCTCTAGGTTTTCAAATACGCACATATTCAGACACGCCTTATGCTTTTACAACAGCGACGAAAAGTCTCTTAAAGAAGACATGTGTAACGCATTGGCGAGATCGAATTAGTATTGGTTTTGGACCCTTTCTTTTTTGCAAGACGTTTGTATGATTGTAAAACTCTCAAAGCGTTGAAGGACATGTTGCTGCTTCAAATGCTCATGTTTACCCTTGTGGATTTCAGTAAGTAACACGTAATAGACTACAACAAGTATTCTCTATTCCTTCATGTCTTTGCTAATAATATTTTTTTAGAGACCTATTAGACATGGGAGGGGCCATGTAAAGTATCCATGCACAGCCTATGGCATGGGTTTCCAGCATGGATCTATTAGGTTTCCAGCCTTTTCGACTGGGGAGTTTTGTAAAATAGAAATGAGAGATACTTTCAGTGGTAATAAAAATTTACAACAACCACAGCCAATCATGGAGAACACACATGCCTAATATACCATCATACAATGGTACAATATGGTAAATTATCCCTGCATTCATGAAAAGATATATAATGACTCAAAAGTGAGATTAGACAGTAGCTCAGTTGGTATAGCATTGGCCTTTGAGCCAGAAGGTCATGGGTTTTGAGCCCACCTCAAGACTTTCACCATCGACTCCCACTGACTGCTGTCGTTGTGTCCTTGGCAAGACACTTTACCTCTGGGAACACCACCCACAGTGGGGCGGCTGCGGCTGTAAAGTGCCAAACTGCCGTTGGGTCCTTAGGCAAGACACTTCACCCACATTGCCTAGAATGAGTCTATTGTGTGTGTAAAAGGTTGGTGGTGGTTGGAGGGCCTGATGGCACATACTGGTTGCCTCGCTTCTGTCAGTGTGCCCCAGGGCAGCTGTGGCTACTGTAGTAGTTTATCACCACCGTGTATGGAGTGAAAGAATAATGACATGTAAAACGTCGTTGAGTGTCCAAAAAAGTGCTATATAAAACCGATGCATTATTATGATTATTAAATGTTAATTAGATTAACATTTATTTTAGAATTTATATTAAGAATTTGTTGTTGTATACTAACTTAATAATTACTATATGTTCTCTCAAGTATATTTCATTTAAGTTTTATTTGGTGCATCAGAATTCATTCAGCATTTATATTTCTTCCATGTTCAGGTTCCTCATATGAGACTCCAACCAGGTGCTATGGCACCACTTATTCATTCAGCCCACCACAATTGCCTAATTCCATATTTTATATGCCTCGGACAAGAGATGAGCGGATACTCGTTGCTGAGAAAGGAAAGGTAGGATACTATAATTGTATATAATCTATTTACTTTAATCTTTTAGAAACATCTTAAGTATCTTTGCATTTTACTAGTCAAAACACGAACGGTTTGATGTTACACTCTCGGGTATAAGCATCAAAGATCTGACAGACGAAGACGACCAAGCAATCCTGTTTTTTGATCAAGAAAATAGTATGCAACTGAAAATCGTTGGTGAGTGGAAACTGTATTCTTAATAATAAATACTTTTGTGACGACCATAAAGTTCAGTACAGACCCCCAAAAAATATTAAATAAAATTCAGATGAATTTATTTGCCATTTACAACCACATTGGAATAAATCCGCCAAAGTTCCCAGTGTGCACAAGAGAAGTACATAAATAAAACAAGGTTAAGAGTACAGAAATGAAAGAAACAACACAGGAAACAATTGACACTGTGAAATCGAGTCAAAGCAGCTCACAGCCTCTGGATACAGGAACCGATGTCATTACATAGCGGCCGCAGCTGCCCCCGGTCAGAACGCTGCAGGAGGATGTGGAATCCAATTCAAGTACGTAAAGCAAGCAACAGCAAGTGTCTGCGGTCACACATTTGACCAAAAAGATAAGATGTCCGCCTTCCAGCGCTCTTAGTTCTAGAGGTAGAAATGCTGTAATTTGTTCCCAGCCAGAATGGGTTACTAGTGTGGACCATTATTTTTTTTTTATATATATATATATATATATATATATATATATATATGTATATATATATTTATTTTACGTTTTATTTTTCTTGTAAAGGGAAGAAAGAAAAAAACACAAAAATGCTGAAAAACACAAAAATGGCATAGAAAATAAAGATGATAATAAGTTAAATGGAAAAAAAAAATTGATCCTCACAATTTTGGAATACAGTCGCGGGCCGGATCAAACAACTCAGTGGGCCAGATTCGGGCCCGCGGGCCGCCAGTTGATGATCAATGTTGTACAGTATTTGTATATTTATTGTTTTTCTCAGATTGCAATGATCCTCAAAAAGCCCGTTATGGAGAAGATTTCTTTTTTAAGATCCCACGTTCTGCTGAGTACTTGCAGTTCTCTCAGGTCGTGCCCTATGAGTCAACCCTTCAACCTGTAGTGATTTGGAATCGCACTGACCCCAGTCTTCGAGGGTCAGTCATAGCTGGTTATTTTGAGATAAAAAAAGCCAAGCAGACAAACAGTGGCTACTACAAATATAGAGATTCACAGAATCAGCTACTCAAGTGGAGAAGATTGGCAGTGGAAGGTGAGACCATATGTTTGCTTAGAAACAAAGGCAAATGGTGAATACCTGTTTTTTTCCCCCAGAGGTTCGTCATTACTTTGAAGTCACTGAGGGGGACAAGGTAGACCAGCAATTTCCACCTGGATTCTCATTCCAGCATATTCTATATACGCCAGACGATTCAACTGACGAGCTCTTGATTGAAGAAAGATATATGAATCAAAGAATGAGTGTTTATGACGAATACTTTGACATATTTGATGTAGTAAAAAGTGATTCTGGCATATACAAGTTTGTGGATATAGAAGGGAACGTTGCAGTGCGTGTCCAGATAGAGGTGAAGGAAGGTAAGAAAAGACTTTAAACAAATGAAAGCTACAGAATGTAAGGCTAAAATGGGCTGTGTGTGTTATTCCTGCAGTTGAAATCCCTACTTGGGCATATGTTGTCTTTGCTGTGGCTATCATCCTTGGAATTATAATTTGTTGCTGTTGTGTGAAAAAGTGCTGCTGTAAAAAAGACCAAAGAAACATCCCTGATTCTACAACAGCAGAACCTGCTGTGTTCTATCATGTAAGTTTTCATGTTGCTTTCTGTTCAATAATCCTTGGCCTTTATTTGTGATCTGCTTCTTTCTGAAGGAATCAAATCAACCTGCTCCACCTGCAATCCCTCTTCTCTCCAGAGAGCCAGTACGCTATATGGCTGATCCAACTGTGAGTTTTACTTAGTTTGTTTAGTATTGTGTTTTTTCCTACTTTTATTCTCCATGTTTTGATTCACAGACTAATGTCGTTGCCAGTATGGACCCACCACAGTTCACTCAGGTATGTACGGAAACTGACAGTAATGCTCTATCCACAAAATACATTTAACATGATATTTATTACGATAAAATAATATCCCCAACCTAATCTGTGCACCTGTAGGCCACAATTCCAGCAGAACCAGGACCCATATCAGGAACTAATTCCGACTTTGAGCCAAAGTTTGTGGTGAAAGGATCCATTTTCCCCTCTGCTCCTCCACTCAGCGCAGATTCATCTATTCAAGATGTTTACACCTCAGATAAGCTCAACTTTTTGTAAAGTTATTCAGCTGGTGGCCCCAGCCCAGTCGCCTTGCACTTGCAGTACACTCTCTTGAACAAGAGGATTGTAAGCCTTCGTACAGATCTTAAAGTGCGTATGACAGGTGAGACTTTACTTTAACTTAGTAACATGTGTAACATGTAATATATTTAAGATTTTAGTTTGGCCTCGTACCTATTGAGTACGTAAGTAATCTTAATTTTTTTGTTAAATCATTTTACTTCCTGGTTAATCAAATCTTGGTAGGGATGTTACACAGTAATGTTAATGGGAATTATTTGATGCATCAATTAATATACTAATTGAACAATATGTTTATTAAAGCTGGAGTAACTCACTTTTTGACTTTGAAGCAGCATTTTCAAATGTGCCCCACGAAGCTTTCCCCCTCTACCCCCTCCCACTCAAACGCGTCCTCTTCTGCTGTTGTTGACGGAGCTGGTCTCTTGTGTGCTAGTGGTCGGCTGTGATTGGTCCCAATCTGGTCCCAAAATAAATTATCTTCCACATTGCGCGAAAATTTTATCTAAAATAAAACTACACTCCAGTACAAACCAGCGCTACTTATTCCTCAAAAGGACGTATATATCGCAATGCACTGCATGGATATGGATTGAATTTTCCTAACTAATACAAAATAAAGTGAGGTAGTCCAGCTTTAAGTTGACAGGATCTGCACTTAAAAAGCCTAGCTTTAGTTTAGGATTCAAATATTTCTTAGAATGAATTGTGAATCTCATTAAATGTGATGTCATCAATCCTAAAACACTGCTCTACTTCCTGTAATTTTTTACATATTTTCAAATAAACTGACTTCAATGGTTTAAATATTTATATTCAAATATGCATTGTTTTACCAGGAAAAGTCAAACTTATAAAAATAATAATACATACAGACCTGTCTTACGTACTTAAACTGTATTTTTCTATTATGTTTATTTTTTTATCTGCAGCAACAATACAATCTTATATTTCTTTTATGACATGTTTATATTGTTTCATTGTCATTTCACTTTTGTTGCATCTACCTCTGCTTGTTGTGCTGTGTTTTAGGTGAGGAATATTGTTACTATTACCTCCTGCATGTGGCATAAGTCAGGCTCTGTCAGCAGGACATGTGTAACTGGTGCTTTTTCAGATGTGTCAAAAACAATGAAATGATAGCGAACATTATATATGTTTGTTTATCTTGTTTCTTGACATGCTAAGTGCATTTATGAAATTAAATAAAGTGCTACAATACTGCCAAATATTTATATATTTTGTGTTGTATTCACATATGTGTGATAGTGCACATAATGGTTTAATTGGTCGGAGTCTGAAACCATAGCCTGAAACATTATATACTCCATTTTATTGTTTCACTTAAAATGGGAAGGAAAATTATCTACAAACCTTTGGTAAAGAGTATATAGAGACCATGCCCCGTTTGTATTGTTAAATTAAGGTTTGGTAAAAGGGGTGAAAATCTTACTGAGCGTCTGGCTACAGTCTTTATGAATTTGGTAGAATGGCACCTGCTTTAAATATAAAGCAGGTGCAGGTGTGCAGTGAAAGTAGTCAGGGAACTTTTTTAGATTTAAAAACAATGATTTTTAAAAAGTGCTTTTGGGACCAAACATGCACACTTTGAGCCCAATTATCTCTGAATTTCTACAGTAAAAGTGACTGTTATTTTACACAGTGGTAGAGGGCATCACAGTGAACAAGTGTGCAGTGAAAGTAGTCACAAAACTCTTTTTGTTTAGAAAAAAAAATGATGTAAGTAACAGCATTAAAGGTCCTATATCACGCTTTTCTTCATGTTTCACACTCAATCCTATGCACATGTGTGATATTAATGTGTATGATACACCACACAACAATCAAAGCTTGTGAGATTTTTTTTTTTTTTATTAAACATTTACAAACAACAAGGCACAAAACCATTCAAATCTTTTCAAGGCAAATTCGGTTGAGTAGAAAAATAATCTATAAACAGTGTAATATGAAGGCAAGTTGAAAATAAAAAAATAAATAACATATAAAAAAAGAAAAATAACTAAAATAGATAAATAAATAAAAGAAATATATATATTATGATTGTTAATCACATTGACTATAATAGTAAAATAAATAATATAAAAAACAAAAAAAAATTTTTACCTCAGATTTAAGGGTCAGTTAATTTGTATTGTTTTATTTGATTCAGAAGCTCTATTGCTTTGTTTAATTTCATAACCTTTAAGGATTTGCAATATATATTAAAGTCATTAATAAAACCCCTAAAAGCAGGAGGAGATTTGAAAAATTTGGATTTATGAATATAGTGTTTTGCTAGTATGAGGATTACGTTGACCAGCAGGTTTTCTAATTTTCTCTCCAAAACCATTCCATATAAAATATCAACATATGACGTTAATTTAACTGATACATTCTTTTTTTCCAACCACTCTTCAATCTGATTCCAAAAAACTGTAACAAATTTACAGTCAAAAAAAATGTGACGAGTGGTTTCTACTTCAATTTTACAAAAGGTACATTCATTACTCTCAAAGTTAAATCTTTGTCGTAAAAATTCACTTGACGGATATATGTTGTTAAGAAGTTTGAAATGAATTTCTTTGGACTTAGGAAGAATAGGATACATCAGATATTCTGTTAGTAATTTCTTGACTTTAAATGGCTCGTATTCTTTAAGATCTTGAATTCGGCTGTATTGTTTCGAATAAAGCTCACTAGTGAGTACTTGTCTAATAAATCTGTTATTACATTTTTTGTCAAAAAAATTTAGATCGTCTATGAAAAAAATTGGTAGCCTAGAGATTGAATTGGAATGAAAGACAATCTCTCTAGCCAACAGCAAGAATGGTTTTGGAATTGCATTAATAAGACAGAAAAATTGTTTTGGGTGACAAAAAAAATTCCATTTCATGCTAAAGTCATTATATGAGAGCAGGTTACCATTTAAGTCCATCAAATCAAAAATGCACCAAACATTTTTGTCCATCCAGTCCTTGTAATACATAGATTTGTTCCTGTGAAGAATGTATCTGTTGTTCCAAAGTGAAGTCGTGTGAGGAGTGAAATTATGTTTGTACAACATCTTCCAATAAAAGAGAACCTGCTGGTGAAAACTAGACAACTTAATATTAAGTTTTCTGACCTCAAAATCACATTTTAACAGAAACTGTAACCCACCACAAGATGAAAAAATATTATTGGGGAATATATTCCAAAAGTTTTCTGGATTTTTCAGAAATGATTTTAGCCAATTATTTTTGATTGTTCCATTCATACATTCATAATCGATAGCCTTAAGGCCACCATGTTCATAATCCTGAAGCAAAACCGCTTTTTTTAAGTAGTGCGTTTTGTTGTTCCAAATAAAGTTGAAATTTAGTTGATTTATAGCTTTGACAAATGATGGCTCCAAAGCTAAAGAGTATGTAGGATGAAGGATTCTAGAAATACCATCGACCTTTGTAAGCAAGATGCGACCAAAAATAGTAAGATCCCTTTGTAACCAAAGATTAAAAATATTCTTACATTTTGCAAGTTTTTCTTCAAAATTTTCCTGATGTCTCTCTTTTGGACTTTTAGTTATATTTATTCCTAAATATTTTATGTTTTGTTTGACTTTGATTCCATGTATAGAGTTATGGGGCACACATTTGAGTGCTAAAAGTTCGCATTTATCCAAATTTAGAAATAGACCTGAAGCTTTGGAGAACACCTCGATTGCTTGTAATGCTGTGGGTATTTGTTTGTCATCTTTCAGAAAAAGAGTGGTATCATCAGCGTATTGACTAATAATGAGTTCCTGACCAAAAACTTCAATTCCTTTCAAAGTCTCAATACTTTTTAGATGGATTGAAAGCAATTCTGCTGCTAAGATAAACAAACCAGGACTGCAAGGACAGCCCTGAATAATACCTTTATTTATATCAAATCAACCTGTTGAACCATAAGATAATGCTACTGAGCTATTTCTATCTTTATAAAATACTTGCATGGTGTTAATAAATTTAGGTCCATAACCAAAGGTTTGTAAGGCTTGTGTTAAGAAAGGGTGCTCTAAGTTATCAAAAGCTTTTTTGAAATCTAAGAAAAGCAGCAAGCTATTGTCATCATTGATAAATTCTTCATAATCGATTAGATCAAGCACTAGACGAATGTTGTCATGTATTGATCGGTTACTCATGAATCCTGTCTGAGTCATGCTGATGATCTCGGGGAGTGTATCTTTTAGTCTTGAAGCATATATATGAGAAAATATTTTATAGTCATTGTTCAGGAGTGTAATGGGTCTGAGATTGTCTATAAGTTTTTTATCCTTACCAGGTTTAGGTATAAGCACTATTACTCCTTGTTTCATTGTTGGTGGAAGGTTTTGTTTTTCAATTGATTCTCTAAATACTTCCAGCAACATTTCTCTTAACTCATTCCAAAAATGTTTATAAAAGTTTGAAGTCAGGCCATCAGAACCTGGGGACTTGTTGAGTTTTAGTTTCTGAACAGCTTTATCTAATTCATTTAGAGATATGTTAGAGTCACAGAGTTTGATAGATTCATTTTTTAGTTTAGGAGTGTTATATTTTTTAATTTCATTAAAAAAAGAAACTGCGTCTGTTGATGAAAAACCAGATCTGTATAAAACAGAATAGAATGAAGAAATTTCTTCTGCTATTAGTTTGGGGTCTGAACATTCTATACCATTTATTATTAATGAATTGATTTCATTTTTTCTTTGCCGGCCTTTTTCTAATTTGTAGAAGTATGATGAGTTTTTTTCCGCTTCTTCGATCCATTTAGCTTTAGATCTAATGAAAGCACCCTTTGCTTTATTTTCATAGAATTGGTCTAATTGATTTTGGAATTCAAGATGCTTCTGAGTTTGTTCATTTGATGGATATGTAATATTACATAGAACGTTTATTTTGATGACCAGATCGTTTTCTTTTTTATTCCTTAATTCAGCAAGTTTTTTGCTATAACTTATTGCAAATTGTCTTATTTTGTATTTCAAAAATTCCCATTTTTCCTCTTCATCCAATAGTAGAGATGAGTTAAATTTCCAGAAACCCTTGTTTCTTTTTAAGGAGACTTGAGGTTTCATTTCCAGAGTAATGAGAGAATGATCTGTCATTGGCGCCGAATCCATTGCCACATTTGATATGATGTGGCTTAAGTTGTTGTTAACTAGCCATAAATCAATTCTAGATTTTGCACCTCCATTGGGTTTGAACCAGGAAAACTGCTGTGTATCTCCATAAGTTTCTCTCCAGATATCACTTAGATTTAAATCATTGCAAATGGTTTGAATTTGTGTATTATAGTGATTTTTATCATATTTACTTGGCCAACGATCTAACCATTCATCAGGCACACAGTTAAAATCCCCTCCTATAATAATTGCTTCAGTTGGATAATCTCTTTTTTGTTCTAAAATAGTGTCAGCAACTTTAGAAAGCAGTTCCTTATTTTGGGAAGGGGAATTGTAACCATAGATATTTGCAATAATCATGAAAGTGCTGTCAATGTTCATAACTATGACAATCCAATGCCCATGTTCATCTTTTTTGATTGATGTTAGTGAGCCTGTACAGTTATTTAATAAAATGGCTACTCCAGCTGACTTTGAGGTACCATGACTATAGTATATTTTTTCCCCCCATTGATTGTTCCAAAAATGTTCATCCGTAGATGTGGAGTGTGTTTCCTGCAAGAAGGTAAAATGAGCTTTTTGATTTTTACAGAATAAGAAAATGGCTTTTCTCTTGACCCTATCTTGTAAACCTCTAGTGTTTAAGGAAGAAAATAAAAGATGACTTTTAAAGTCCAACATAAATTAAAAAAATAACAAAAATATAGAAATAACAATATTAGGTTGAAAAAATATTAGCTTAAGTAACACGCTAGTACCACTAAAAAAAACGGTAGCTTTTAACGGTTAGCAGAACAGCAAACTTCAAGTAACAAGAGTCATTTTTCGGATTTACCCAAGTGTAAAAAATAGTTCAGAGTATCATCTTCACTCAGCAGCCGTAACCCGTTTCCCTTCCACATACGCGTAGGGACCTTAATTGAAGCCCGCCTTCTTCCCCTCCTTCCTCGCCTTGGCGATGATGGGCCACACAGCATCCCGAGCCAGCTTGTCCTCCTTTATCATGTCCTCCACGAAGTGTATTTTCAGCTCCTCACAGATCTTATGCTTGTTTGTCGCTCTCCATACGTGGTCCCGGTCAACTCGCTTGACAAACTGCATTATAACTTGACGTGGCTTGTTGTCAAATTTTCTCCCTAGCCGATGAACCGTATCCACAGCCTCTTCCATCTTTGGGGCAAGTTGTGGTGAAATGCGGCATAAGAGATTGATGACATCCTGCCTTACATTTTCACCTTCTCTTTCCCTCAGCCCGTTAATTCGGAGATTCCACCTGCGCTTGTATCTTTCAACACCTTTGACTCTCTCACGCAGCTCATTGTTTTCCCGGGTTAGCGCTGCCATTGCACTTTTCATCTCGGCCGTTTGTTTTTTGCACTCCTCTATCTCTGTCATATTGAAAGCAATGCTCTCACTGTGTTCTTTGATTATAGTAGTCATGTCATCAAGCTTCTTGTCTTGTTTGTCAAAACGCTCAATAAGAGACTGCAGAGAGGCTTGAATGGCCATCAGCAGGGAAGTGTTTGAAAGTTCTGGCTCAGTGTCCATCTCACCGGTTTTCACTTTCTTCGTCTCACTCTTATTCGGAGTTGTTGGCGGGCGTTTGGCGGTGCCTTCTTTTCCGGCTTTTTTCTGAGTATTACCATCCATCTTCCCAGTGAAAATAGTCAGCGTTAATTGATGGTGAAGCTGGCGGGTGTTCGTATTGGCAAACCCCGAAAATTAAAGATTATTTTAAAAAGTTTGTGTCAGCTAACCGCAGTGCGTCCACTCAGACCGCCATCTTCCTCCTCATCCCCAAAGCTTGTGAGATTAGAGCCATCTCTTGTATAGAGGTGACGTCACCTCGACTCAAACGAGCTGATCCAGAGAAGAGTCTGCTCCTCTGCCTGTGAGCCCGCCTCCCCCCGCCCGCACGGTGACGTAGCATCGCGCTTTTGTCGTTTATCACCTGTACTAATTTCATACATAAGAATAAACTTTTTCCAACAATGACAATCCGTCACATCGAGCCCTATGTCCTCGATGCACAATCAGACCCTAGTTATTTAGTTTACAGAAGTATACAGCGAGCAAGCTGGACTTGGCCACCATATTTCTGTCCAGTAGAGGGCGCATACAGACAGTATAAATAGCCTCGAGTCGCCTCTCTTGTTTACCTCTGCACTTCCGTCTCCTGTGGGTCGTTGGGCCAGCCCTTCTCCTGCTCCAGGTAGAGAAGTTATAGTGTTAATTCTAATATTGGTATGTTGCAACCGCTAATGTTAACTGTTGTTGTAGTGCCGCGGTGCGGCATTGTGCCCCGCGAGCCCTGCTTCTGTGTAGCCATGCTGTTCTGTCACTTTGGCGTCTGGCCACCCTCGTTGGGGTCCGAGTGTGTCGTAGCCGGCTGTGGGTCTGGCCTTTAAACCGTCACCCGTCAAGGGTGTTTGCTCGGCAATTGCTGTATGAAAGCTGGAGGACTGGCCACATCGCGGCCCACTGCTGTTTCTCCTGCTGTCCCTCGTTTCTCTCCCTGTTCTGTTTCTTTTTGTGTTCACCTGTGCTCCTGAGTCCATCGTGACTGGAAGATGGGCTCGTGTGAAGTAGATGTGAATCATAACAACCTAGTGAATGACTATAAATGAACTAAACATAATGTAGAATAATAAATCAAATCAAAGTATACACTGTCTGCCTATGATGATTTAACGAACTTGTGCGCCTTAGAGCACTTTTTTATTTTATTTTGGGCACTGGCGTTGCTGGTTCTTTCTTTTGTTTAGTTTGTCATTATTTTCGGAGCGTGTAGCAGCCTCCACTCTGCCACATTAGCGTCACTACTTACAGATCGAGGGGGTCCGAGTTACGTCTTTTACCCTGGGAATAACGTGTTTCCAGATCAGCTTTTGAGTAAGTCCAGTTCCATTGTCCCTGTAGTTCTGGAACAGTCTCAGTGAAGTGTCGCAGATGAACCGGTATTATAATAGATCCATGAGATGAACAGATGAAAAAAGTCGAGCCGCTTTCTTCCTCTTAGGGCCAAATAGTGTGTCACATATTTACACCCATAACACACTTCATTCAAGTTGACGTGATCCTAACACTTTTAGTTGCTGACAAAAGCATAAAAACAGCAGCTCTATGTGGTGTCCGCGAGACCAGACCACAGACGCTGGACTCTGTTTTGATCGGTCAATCACCTCCCATCCATTCCATCCATTTTCTACCCTTTAATCCATTTCTGGGTCAGGGGGGTGGCAGGATGCCACCCAAGTCTCATAGCACCAGCCCTTCACTGACCCTCTGCAGGTGGTGAGTCCACAGGAGGACGGCTGCTCTCTGAGTGAGAGCAAAGCCTTGATCTTTCAGCGGGGGCTTTTGGGCAAAGTGGGGTTAAGTGTCTTGCCCAAGGACACAACGACAGCAGTCATCAGTGGGAGTCGGTGGAGAAGGTGCAGAGGTGGGAATTGAACCCACCACCTTCTGGCCTTAAGGCCAATGCTCTACCAACTGAGCTACTGTCGCCCCACAATCAATCACCTCCCGCCGGCTTTTAATTAGGCCCGAGCCCCAACCGGGGTAAGGGCCTATTGCTTCGCCCAGGCATTACTCGTTGAACTGTCATAAGTTCAACGAAGCTGCGCCCGGAGATTGTGACCTGCACGCGACTGCACGTGCCCAAGCATTGATAAATCCGGACATTCGTCCCCCAAGCCCGACGGCACGTGCCCAGACACTGACAAAACAGTGCCGGAGGCACTGAATGGCTTTGCTCCTGCTGTAGTACACTGTGTAATCAATGGGGTCCTATGGGGGGGGGTGGGTGACCTCATGATGGCGAGGTGATTGACGAGCACATCAGCGCTTGTCAATCACCGAGAACCCAATAGTTGCGTTTGCCTCGTCGTTCGCTTTAAAACGACGTATAATTTGTATTATAGGTTACTATGGAAACCTATATTGTTTTTGCTCGAAGTTTAAAAAAAAAATTCCTTGGTTTATTATTTCTTTTTTTTTTCTTCTGCGCTTTGAACCTTAATTTGACCCCCTGAACATTGATGAAAAGTTGTGAAATTTTGCCCAAAATTCAGAACCGGTAAAAAATTAATTTTTTTGATGTTTATTTTTATGGGACTAAAAAAATGTCAGAACAGCGCCCCCTACAAAAGTCAGTTTACATTGCGCCTATGGGAGGGGGTCGAAGGTCAAGTTTGTGGTAGAGCCACAAAATTCGGTACACATGTTCCTCAGGTCAAGACATGAAAAAAAAGTTATTATGGCTCCGCCCCCTGACAAACAGGAAGCTCATTAATTTAATTGGAAAATGGAAAAATGAATTGATCTTTTTCACACATGTTGGCTGGAAATGATTTCCTCCTCGGCCGTTTCACAGATTTGTCTCAAAATCGCTCCACATGGTCTAAACCCATGTCCCATCTATTATTGAATATAGAATTTAGATCAGTTAAACGTTGTCCGAGCAGCGGAGCGGCAAAATGTGACATTTTTTTCCCAATTTTTGACAAAAGTAAATTTGCTCCCATTTGCACAAAAAAGTCAGATTTGCACAAAATTTTAATCCATTGTTCAGCTCCAGGGTCTAGGTCATTTGAAAGTTGAAATATTGAAATTGGCTCATTAGCGCCCCCTACAGACTATGTCAAAGATTTACATGGGCCTAATAAAATTTAGTTTTTTCAAAATGTTTGAAATTTTGCACACAATTCTGTTTTGTAATCTGGATTCAAAAAGTCAATGACAACATATGATTTTTTTTTACCCTGTTGCCGTGGCGACCACCAACCTTCCCCTGTCTGTGTTTATGGGAAAATCGTTAAATCTCTGAAAAGTACACCTCGCTCAAACATCAAACCAGCCACGGCCGTTTCAATAATTTGTCTGAAAATCCTTCCACATCGTCTCAACACATGGTCCATCAATAGTTGCATATAGAATTTGAATTAGTCAAACGGTCTGAGAGTGACAGACTCCCAAAGTGTGGTTATTTTCATAGAGAGGTGTTAAGTCCCCATGTTATCCAATGGAGACTGTATGGACACACTCACAAATTGTATGAACAAACAGGAGCACATTTACAAACTCTGATTTGCACTAAACTTGACTCTGTTGTTCAACTCCTGGGCCTAGGTCACATGACAGTGTGAACAATCACATTGGCCCATTATCGCCCCCTACAGGCTGAGTAAAGGTTTACATGGGGATACAGGTATTTAGGTTTTATGTTGTATCTCATATTTGACCCACATAACAAACATAAAAACACACCAAACTTTGCCCCAAGTTTTTTTAAGGCATAAAGTGTATTATATTGGTGTTCTTTGGTGTAACACTAAACTATTGAAATTGTAGGGGGCGCTATTTTACAACATAAATGCCACCGTTTGCACATACAAAGTCCGATTTAAACAAAATTGGAATTGATTGTTCAACTCTCGGGTTTGGGTGAACTGAAAGTGTAACAGACGAAATAGCAGCAATAGCGCCCCCTACAGAGTGATACAAGTGTTATATTGAGAGACTGGGGTTTACCTTTTCAATAGAGACACGATCACTGATCATACAAATTCAAAATGCACAGTGTCGCTCCCATCAGGGAAGTGCAAAAATGGCGCGCCAGCTCCACCTCCTTTGCGCGGTGCGGCGAGGGCCGTTAGATGCCGCTTGCGGCTTTAATTTATTATTTTTTTCTTCTGCACTTCGAACCTTAATTTGACCCCCTGAACATTGATGAAAAGTTGTGAAATTTTGCCCAAAATTCAGAATCGGCGAAAAATAGATTTTTTTGGTGTTTATTTTTATGGGACTAAAAAAATGACCGAACAGCGCCCCCTACAAAAGTCAGTTTACATTGCGCCTATGGGAGGAGGTCGGAGGTCAAGTTTGTCGTAGAGCCACAAAACTCGGTACACATGTTCCTCAGGTCAAGACATGAAAAAAAAAGTTATTATGGCTCCGCCCCCTGACAAACAGGAAGCTCATTAATTTAATTGGAAAATGGAAAAATGAAAATTGATCTTTTTCACACGTCGGCTGGAAATTTTCTCCTCCTCGGCCGCTTCACCGATTTGTCTCAAAATCGCTTCACATGGTCTAAACACATGTACCATCTATTATTGAATATAGAATTTGGATCAGTTAAACGTTGTCCGAGCAGCGGAGCGGCAAAATCTGACATGTTTTTTCCAATTTTTGACAAAAGTAAATTTGCTCCCATTTGCACAAAATTTTAATCCATTGTTCAGCTCCAGGGTCTAGGTCATTTGAAAGTTGAAATATTGAAATTGACTCATTAGCGCCCCCTACAGACTATGTCAAAGTTTTACATGGGCCTAATAAAATTTAGTTTTTTCAAAATGTTTGAAATTTTGCACATAATTATGTTTCGTCATCTGGATTCAAAAAGTCAATGACAACATATGATTTATTTTTACCCTGTTGCCGTGGCGACAACCAACACTCCCCTGTCTGTGTCTATGAGAAAATCGTTAAATCTTTGAAAAGTACACCTTGCTCAAACATCAAACCAGCCGCGGCCGTTTCATTAATTTGGCTGAAAATCGCTCCACATCGTCTCAACACATTGACCATCAATAGTTGCATATAGAGTTTGAATTCGTCAAACGGTCTGAGCGTGACACACTCCCAAAGTGTGGTTATTTTCATAGAGAGGTGTGAAGTTCCAATGTTATCCAATGGAGACTGTATAGACACACTCACAGATTGTATGTGCAAACAGGAGCACATTCACAAACTCTGATATTCAATAAACTTGAATCTGTTGTTCAACTCCTGGGCCTAGGTCACATGACAGTGTGAACAATTACATTTGCCGATTAGCGCCCCCCTACAGGCTGAATAAAGGTTTACATGGGGATAAAGGTATTTAGGTTTTCTGTTGTTTGATCTCATATTTGACCCTTATAACAAACATAAAAACTCACCAAACTTTGCCACAAGTTTTTTTCAGGCATTGAGTGTATTATTTTTGTGTTCTTTGGTATAAAACTAAAAAATTGAAATTGTAGGGGGCGCTGTTGTACAACATAAATGCCTTCTGTTTGCACATACAAAGTCCGATTTGCACAAAATTTGAATTTTTTTGTTAACTTCTCTGGTTTGGGTAAACTGAAAGTGTAAAAGACGAAATTGCAGAAATAGCGCCCCCTACAGACTGAGTCAAGTATTACATGGGGAGAATGAGGTTTGCCTTTTCAAAGACACACACAATCACTGATCATGGGCATTCAAAATGCACAGTGTCGTTCCAATCAGGGGGGCAAAAAAATGGCGCGTCAGCGCCACCTCCTTTGCGCGGTGCGGCGAGGGCCGTTAGATGCCGCTTGCGGCTTTAATTTTTATTTTTATTAGTTTTGACAAAAAACAGCATACTAATTGTGTATTGTTTACCCCGTTTTGACAAGAGTATTAAACAACTATTTTAAATACAAAGCAAACGGGGTCATGCGCGTCATCGGTGTGGTTTTCGTCACTGAAGTGGACCCGAGCGTTTCTGTGCCTCACGCTGGAGAAGGAGACAGATTGCTCTCTTACAAAAGATTGACAGAATCAATGAATAAACCAGTGTTTTTCAACCACTGTGCCGCGGCACACTAGTGTGCCGTATGATATTGTCTGGTGTGCCGTGAGAAATTCGTCTACTTTGTCTAAAAATAACTGCATTCGCTGTTGACGAGCGGTGACTTGTTTTGAACTGTGGAGTAACCATGTAATACTTTTTCAAATCAGTAGATGGCAGCAGATAGCTAAGTACTTTGAAACTGAAAAATTGGATGCGACCACTGGCTGTAACAGGTCAGCATTTTGGCGAGAAAGGTAAAATTGGATGCGACCAACAAATGTGGGAGGGAGCGAGACAAGAGCTTTGTGGCGAGTGAGAAGTGAAAGTGATAGAGACGTTTTTGAAAATGAATTATGCCGTTTCTGAACAGGATTAACATCCTCCGCTCTGCCCCGGGGCAGCTGTGGCCGCGTTGTAGTGGTTTAACTATGAAATGTACCATTTTTGTACAACAGCTCTCGCGAACGCACTTCTGAACTGGGTACCGAGCGCAGACCATAGTCAGGTGGACAGAACCACAGACATGCGGACCGGACCATGTATATATCCATGGACTCGCGTTCAGGACCTCCCGTGTCCCTCATCCAAAACTCCTGAATTTAAAGCTCGGATACCTAAATTTTTCCCATGCACTAACAATGCATGTTCTTTGTGTGAGTTATTATTTGACTATTTGGGCAGAGAGTGGATTTTCTTAGTTTTTTTCCACACAGTTAGTGCCACTTTATTACCAAACTCTTGTTAATTGTATCGAGAAATGTTAAATAAAGCTTAATGTCAAGGCCTGGACTTAAGCATTTTGATGAGAATAACTGTATATTGTGAATATAGGCTACAGAGTATACTGTATACATTATAAGATATACTTTATATATCACACAGAGTATGTACAGTATATATTTTTACATTAGTACTGTATACATTTTTACATTTTCTCCTGGAGGTGTGCCGCAAGATTTTTTCAGTGAAAAAAGTGTGCCTTGGCTCAAAAAAGGTTGAAAAACACTGGAATAAACTACTGTGGGCTTGTGTATGAAGGCCAAATAGCATTGTAATCATGTTTAAAGCAGAGAAAAGTCAAAAACCGTGATATGGGCCTTTTAGGGGGCCAACCACTTTCAATGTGCGGACCTCTTTACCGCTGCCGACAAAAAGCGGGGCCACTTTACCGCGGTGAAAGTGGGGGACTCAAAGATTGTCCTCAATAATGGGCAGGTAACTACATAACTTTGTGCATACTAGTCTCGAACTGTGGTGCTTTTATCTGCTCCAGTGAATTCTGAATCCATGACACTTTGTCTATAGCAATCTGGCTTTCCACTCAGGTTCCTACATGTATCTTTTGTTATGGAAACATCTATTTCTTTTTAGATATTTCATCCCTGAGTAAGCTAGCCAACTCTTTATTCATGTTTTTATCATAGAATTTTATTTATAGATCATGTGAGTGGGAGTATGCATTGGTAGTTATGTGTTTGTCTGTACATTTTTATATGTAACTTCAGCCGCTTTGCCTAATCTAAGTTTGGTTTATTATATTAATGATGATAACTGATCATCACATCTAAACCCAACTCTAACTTAACAACTTTGACTATATGAGTTTCACAATATGAGTTGGCTCTAAAGGATAAAATTAATGAGATTATCTATTTTTGCTCTGGAGGAAATACTATAATATACAATTTTAGGTAGCCCCTACCTTCTGTAGTAATGACGTATTTCCTTAATAAACTTCAGAATCAGGCGCTCTCCTGAAGTGCGGAGCGGGTGTTTGGTAAAGGTTAACTGTGTGTGACCCAGATGAGTCACATTCCTTTACAGAAATACTTAGATTTGTCTGTAAGTTTAACTAATACAATTCCATTTACCAGTACTGTTATTCATTTGTTTAGTCTTGTCTATATACAGTTTTACCAGTCGGCCTCATCTTAAAAGTTAATGGAACAAAGAATACAAGATGATGCAAAAATACAAAGTCTGTCAATGAAAAAGTTACTGTCACTGGTTGATATCCGTTGTAGTGCGTTGAGTATGTGGGCGCACTGGTGTAGTTGTCTTCTGTCTTTTTAACTTGAATGTTTTGTCCTTTTTTGTGTGTCAATATTGGACCATGAGTCCATTATAAAATCTTCATTCATTCAAAGAGTAGAAAACATGAAGTTTTTTTCCCCTATACTTATGTTAGAGGCATCATTCTTCATGTGTAGCTATGAGTTATTACAGTGCCTTGCGAAAGTATTCGGCCCCCTTGAACCTTTCAAAATTTCGCCACATTTCAGGTTTCAAACATAAAGATATAAAAAATATTTTTTTGTCAAATCAACAAGTGGGACACAATTTACTTTCAGTGCAGCAAACTCACTCCAGAAGTTCAGTGAGGATCTTTGGTCGCTTGGGGTATGTCTCTATCAGTTTTGCACATCGAGAGACTGGAATTTTTGCCCATTCTTCCTTGCAAAACAGCTCGAGCTCAGTGAGGTTGGATGGAGAGAGTTTGTGAACAGCAGTCTTCAGCTCTTTCCACAGATTCTCGATTGGATTCAGGTCTGGACTTTGACTTGGCCATTCTAACACCTGGATACGTCTATTTGTGAACCATTCCATTGTAGATTTGGCTTTATGTTTTGGATCATTGTCCTGTTGGAAGATAAATCTCCGTCCCAGTCTCAGGTCTTTTGCAGACTCCAACAGGTTTTCTTCCAGAATGGTCCTGTATTTGGCTCCATCCATCTTCCCATCAATTTTAGCCATCTTCCCTGTCCCTACTGAAGAAAAGCAGGCCCAAACCATGATGCTGCCACCACCATGTTTGACAGTGGGGATGGTGTGTTCAGGGTGATGAGCTGTGTTGCTTTTACGGCAAACATATCGTTTTGCATTGTGGCCAAAAAGTTTGATTTTGGTTTCATCTGACCAGAGCACCTTCTTCCACATGTTTGGTGTGTCTCCCAGGTGGCTTGTGGCAAACTTTAAACCAGACTTTTTATGGATATCTTTGAGAAATGGCTTTCTTCTTGCCACTCTTCCATAAAGGCCAGATTTGTGCAGTGCACGACTGATTGTTGTCTTATGGACAGACTCCCACCTCAGCTGTAGTTATCTGCAGTTCATCCAGAGTGATCATGGGCCTCTTGGCTGCATCTCTGATCAGTCTTCTCCTTGTTTAAGATGAAAGTTTGGAGGGACGGCCGGGTCTTGGTAGATTTGCAGTGGTCTGATACTCCTTCCATTTCAATATAATTGCTTGCACAGTGCTCCTTGAGATGTTTAAAGCTTGGGAAATCTTTTTGTATCCAAATCCGGCTTTAAACTTCTCCACAACAGTATCTCGGACCTGCCTGGTGTGTTCCTTTGTCTTCATGGTTCTCGCCGCGCTTTAAACAGAACCCTGAGACTATCAAAGAGCAGGTGCATTTATACGGAGACTTGATGATAAATAGAATGCACCTGTGTGTAATCATCAGTCATTGACAACATTGGATCATTCAAAGATCCTCACTGAACTTCTGGAGTGAGTTTGCTACACTGAAAGTAAAGGGGCCGAATAATATTGCACGCCCACTTTTCAGTTTATTTGTTAAAGTTTAAATTATCCAATTTCGTTACACTTCACGATTGTGTCCCACTTGTTGATTCATGACAAAAAATTAATTTTATATCTGTATGTTTGAAGCCTGAAATGTGGCGAAAGGTTAAAGGGGGCCGAATACTTTCGCAAGGCACTGTATATGGTTTATTGATACTAACAATATAATCATTCTTTTTCAAACTGATATAAAGGTAAAGCTGGCGTTCCTAACTTTTTGTTTGTCCTAACAGTCTTGACTAAATGTTGTAAACAAAACATACAATGACATGCTGTTTTTATCTTCTTAGAAAACATTTGATCTGTTACATTGTTGACTTTTCAAGCTGAAAATCTACAGTGCCATAACAAAACTGTTGATAGAAGTAAACAAGTTTGAGTTTTTCATTTTGTATGGTTCCAATTTTTACTTTTTGTAGTTTGAAAGTTGAGTACCCCAGCTTTAAGCAGTTGGCCTAGTATACATCATAAGGAATATATATTCTTCAAAGATAAGAAAAGATGCATTTTATATGGCATTATACTCCTTATGTTACACTTTACCGACCAACATGAGTAGCAGTGTAATTGTTTCAATAAGATATATTTGTTTTGAATATGTTTTCAGTCACTGGATACGCGGTTCAAAGTTTTACTAGACAGAATTGAGATGGCAGATTTGACAGAACAAGACAACGAAGGAGTTTTATCCACTGAAGGACAGGACTTTGTAAAATTCAGCGTCAAAGGTAAGAATATATTAAAAAGGTGTGAATTCAAATAGTGTTGATTTTAATGTATGTAATTTTTTATTCCAGATTGTGGTGTTCCGGTGAAGAGGTTTTATGGCTCTTCAATCTTTTGGAACATATCAAACAGTTCAGATTATTTAGAATTTTCCAAATATACTGGGTCAGATGTCCCAGCCCAGCCTATCGTCCTTTGGAATCACACTTACAGCAATGGAAACAGCATTCGTGTCTATGAAATAAAGGCACTCACCCAGCAGTGGTTACTACTGGTTTAGAGGGCCCGATCATCGACTGCTGGCATGGTATCAAATGGTAGTTAAAGGTATAGTCTAATTTTAGCCACAATCTTCATCTTTTGTTTCCACCCAGAGCATGTTAAGATCTATGTTTATGTCCTGGGAAAAAGTTTGTACATAGAATTTCCTATTGAAATTGTCCCAAGTCAAGTTCGATTCACACGTGCGGGGGCTGAAAGCTACATGGAGCTCAAACAGCGACAGAGTTACAATAACAAACCAATATCTCACGGTCGACAAAGCCACGAATGACGACGCCGGCACATAACTTTTTTGACAAGGACAGCAACTTGTTCTTACACGTGGCGGTCAGAATTAACTATGGCTTCCTTGTTTGAGATTAGACATTTATTTTTGTCTATGCATTTTTATTGATATTATTATTAGCTCCAATCGACTTACATTGAAAACTAACGTCCACTCTCACTCACTCAGCACTCTCAATGATCCTGGGGTTTCTAAATATGAGTCTTATCCGTCATTCGCAGGGGAAACTCAAGCTTGCCTTAGCAACCAACCTAGCAACATGTTTATGTGTGTGTCTCTAAGGTCATGTTTAGTTATTTTAAGTGTTCTGCCTAGAAATTAAAAATAATGTAGTCACTCTTTTCATAACTGCCGAACTGATTCGGTCTTGGGCTGGTGAACTGTACTCTCATTCACATTTAAAATACATTTCATCCACATAAGTCTCACACAACAGTTTTTCAAGTTGAGAAATGGGGGTCTGTGTGCGCAACAGCGATAACTTTTACTGTCTTTTATACGACCATTTTCATGTGGACTGTCTCTGCAGGACACAGCAGTGGGATGACTGACGCCTTCTTCTCTCAATACTTTAACTCAGGGACAATAAACTTGAACGTCGTGTTAACTTTATTCTGACTCTAAAATCGCAACAGGTTTCTTGGCATTTAATGATTTTTTTATTTCTATTTTATTGTGACTGACAGTTGAGATTGGCAACGAGTATTTCAGTTAGGGTTCATGATTGTTCTAAGTGTAATATTATTATTTGGTTCAACATTTTCCACAAGATACAAGTTTTTGATTGTTTAATTACACATTGTATGTTTAAAAAAAGAGTAAGATTGTTTGTTATTTATTTGATTATATATCTTTTATTGTTGGTATGAACCAACATGGACCTGGAGGACCTCCTGAGGAACACAGGGACTGGCCTCCTGCTGATGCCCATAGTCAGGATTAAACATGGGGAGGCAGTATTTCAGATTTAGGCAGCTATAATCTAGTTTTTCTGAAAATCTGAAAATGTTCAAATCCAGTTAAAAAACAATTCGGTTAAACTGTGTGTTCAACTGAAGGATTTTATCGTCACTCCTTTGAATGTGATTTAGTGTTGTTTATTGTTTTGTTAAGTTTGAGTTTTCCTGTGGATAAACAAATAAACCACCCTTGTCTTGCCTTACCTAAAGCTTTTTATTTACTTTTTCCTGTCAATTTGTTCTGATGGATGAATGTGGATTTATTAACCGCCCTGTGGATGCGCAGTGCAGTTGTGCGCAGGTCTGTGTTCTCCGCTCTGTGCGTGAAGGAGGTGTGGTCTGGGCACAAACCTCAATTACCCAGCCATGTTGGTTTTTACCTTTTCAAACTCCTCAAAACACCCAAAGCCGATTTTTACAAAGACAGTTGTCGTGATACTTGGATAAAAAACCCTGTGAAGTAAAGTGAGCGGTGTCTGTGTTTACTGTCCGCTCTTCGGACGTCACTGGTGAGAAATCCAGGAGGAGGCGTGCCTTCTGGTTACTCCGCTCAGGTCATGTTGCTGCTGCTGCATCTGTGTTTTACCCTTGTCACATCGGGTGAGTGAAATAAACCTTTTTATTTATTGTGTCAGCGCCGCTACCATTGTATAGTGTGTGATGTTGAGAAAACTAATTTCTGCTTCTACCATAGAGCTATTATGTTTCTATTAACCAACCCAATGGTGTCAAATGTGCCGTAAGGATGTGGTATTAATTACACATATTTACAGCAAATTCGCTTTCACAGTAGGAAGCGAAACGACAACTGTTTGGAAGATGTTTGTGCGCCCATGACCTCTTCAGCAACACCTATTTTACTATTTTCTTAGAGCAGGATTAAGATGCTTCGTAATTACTGCCACCTACTGTTCGATTCCTTCGACGCTTGATTTACAACGAACAGAGAAAGCTGTGGTACTGATAAATGTAGTATATCATGGTACTAACCAGATAGGACAATCCAGGCGCTGATCTCATTTATGCAGATTATATTTGTTGAGCTTTTGGCCATACCTAACAATATTACGAAATCCATCTATTTCTTAACTTTAAAAACACTAGTATATCTAAAATGCAAGCATTTTAGATATCTTTTGTTCATCTAATTTAGACAGAAAAGGGAAAAAGACAGGACCAGACACAGCCAATCCACTTACTCTTTTTCTTTCTTGTATGCAATAGATAAAACATAGTTGTCTGATGTTATGGTCTAATCTGCCTCTTTCTCACTTTATTGTGGGAAAAACAAAGCATGAAACAAATTATTGGTTAGGTCACGTAAGGTTTTCTCAAAGCAGGCTAAATTATTCAAGATGGGTTTCACCAATCATCTGACACATAATTCGATATTCATTAAACCAAAATTAGGCCAAAAAACTCCTTAATGGATTCTATATGTTTTGACTCATGGGTTCTGCAAACTTTACTTTGGGGATCACTGACTGAAACGTTTGAGAACTCTCAGAGCTAAGTGATGTAAACAAGAACAGAAAAAATACTCTAAAACAATTTCAAATTTACAGGCCTTTGATATTATCTATTTGTTGTATCCCCATTAGTTGCCGCCAAAGTGACAGCTCGTCTCGACAATGCAGATCAATGATTGTAGCATTATTATATCTGACTGTTTCCATTATTGCACATAACTGCCCTCTTGTTCTCAGGTTCATCCCTCTTGGCTTTGAGAGAGGACGTGTGCTATGGCAATGAGTACCATTTGCCAACCTCTTTTTCACCCGGTCTGTACAACAAGACTATTACATACACTCCGAATAACGGCTTACCAAAGATTGTTGTCAACCATGGGAAGGTAATTCTCTTCGGTGTGATTATTCATACATGTAATAAACTTGCTATAACCACTACATCTTTTCAGTCACTGGACCCACGCTTCAAGATTCTTCCCAGATCCATCGAGATGAATGGTGTAATAGCACAGGACGATGTTGCAGTAATATCCAGTGAATCAATGTACTTACGAGCTGTAAGACTGAGAGTTCAAAGTGAGACAACTTTTTTCATGCAAAAAAATGTAACAATGCATTATTTTTGCGTCCTGTTGGTGAGCTAATCTCTCTATTTTTTCCCAGTTTGCCATGTTCCTAGTAAAAAGCGCTATGGGTCTTTTGTAAACTGGGAATTCCCATACAAAGCTGAATATTTAGAGTTTTTAAAGTATAATGGATCAGGTCTCCCCGTCTCAGTTGAGGCCAGAGTCATTTGGAATAGCTCAGGCCCCTCGTATGAAAGAGGATACATCAGCAACAATGGCTTTCAGATGGACCGCCTCACTCAGCAGGACAGTGGATTCTACCACTTCAGAGGACCCCAGCATCATCTGCTGAATTGGATGCAAATAGTAGTTGAACGTAAGGTTAAATATGCATGTTGCAAAAAAAACAATCACATAATTCAGAATTCAATTTTTTTAAATACTAGAATTTTTTCTTGTGAATATCTTTTCTCTGAAAGCTAATATTTTATTTATTTTTCTCAGGATATTCAGTGTACCTTTTGTGTTTTAAAAATTGAAAATGGCAAATACATATATTTATTTTTAAGTTAAGAAAACATTTCAGTGTAAAATACATAACCAACTAGCCTACATAATTTAACCACATTAAAAAAAGGATGCTGAAAATTAACTCCCTGAAATTTAGAGAGTAAAACAATTCAAATATTAGTTTTCAGAGAAAGAAAATCTTATGGTGAAATTCAAGTACATAAAAAAAAAAAATCTATTGAAACAGATTCTTATGGTTCTCCCTCTGTCTCTCTACCTCCATACAGATTACGTACAAAATTATAATTTTGATGAAGGCGATATACATTTCGACATTTCTGCACCATTTATCCCATCTCAAGTGAAGTTTAAACACTTTGGGAACTACAATGCACGCCCTCTGCCTGCTGACAACCGTTTCAAAATCACAGACTTCACCTTTTCCATTGGAGATGCAACCACTGCAGATGCTGGCACCTATGAGTTTTATGACAAGCAGGGGAATTTAATGCAGGTCTCAACCGTGGAGATACGTGAAGGTAGGTGACCAAGTCTGTACTTTGTAAATAACAAAATTAAATATTAGCTTCCATGTTCAAGCTCATTTCAAATCTCTTTTGACAATAAAAATGTGCCCCATCGCTACTAAACCTGGATGGAGTCAAAATTATAAAGACTTTTTAGCTATTACAACAGTGTCAATTTGGCTCCCTACTGTTCACATAAACATAAACCACAGCGGATAGAGCTGTGGCCTGGCGTCCTTATGCTGCAGGATTTTCTGCCTTTTGAGACAAAAGTATTGCTTCTAAATTAGTTTTGGTACTTTCCCCTCAAATTAAGTTCCTTACATTCAATACAAGTTCCTAGCATTGTGGATTCAACTGTCGCATGCAAAGTTGACAACAACTAAAATATAATGTCCCACTTGTATTAACGGAGGAATGAACAAAAATAATGTTTTGATTTGACTTTTCAGTGGAGAAGGTTTGGGGAAGCTATATCATTATGGGTGCCATTTCTGTGGGTTTGACGCTGTGCAGCTGCTGTGTGAAGTATTGCTGCTGTAATGAGAGCTCCAGTAAAACCGACGAGACCGAGGATGAAGAAGCTGCAGCACCGGCTGTCTTCGAGCATGTGAGTGTGAATTACCTTTATCACCAAACGCTGCCTTTATAATGAGATGTGACCGAATGTCCACAGAATCCAACCCGATCGACTCAGACTGGGACTCCGCTTCTCCCCAGAGAGCCAAGACTCATCATTCCAGATCCACCTGTGAGCAAAAATATCTTCTACAGGTTTACAACGAGACACTTTTCATTGACTCTTGTTTTGCTCTGCAGTCATACAGCAGTGACCAGGGCCCAGCGGATCTACCACCATCCTATTCAGAGGTAGTGTATTTTAGATCTGAATGTTACTTTTTTTTTTGACTGGTTTTATACAAAGGAAGCAATAAACAGTGGGGCAAAAACCGTATTTTGTCAGGCACTAATTTTGCTCCTAAAAAAATGAGCGATGCCTGTAATTTACCGCAACTATGTGAGACAAAATTGAGAACAAAAACCCAGAATATCACACATACTGTATTTGCAAATATTGGTGGAAAATAAGTGTTTAGTCTATAATAAAAGTCCATCTCAATACTTTGTTTCCTGGCCTTTATTGGCAGTTACAGCGGTCAAACATTTTCTGTTTTTCACACACTGTTGCTGGTATTTTGGCCCATTCCTCCATCAGATCTCATGCATAGCAGTGATGTTTTGGGGCTGTCGCAGGGCAACATGTACTTTCAACCTCATTGCATCTCTCATCTTTTTAAGTGGGAGGACTGGCACAATTGGTGGCTGACTAAATACTTTTTACATACTGTGTTAGTTCATGATTGTGAATGTTTTAATCATTTGTGGATGTTTTTGTAGTGTGTTCCTCAGCCCAGTGCCTCACCAGTCCCTGCTTACTCCAGTCTGCCAAAAGACACCCCAGTTGCCGCTGCGCACATAAGCAGCCCTCTGGGACCACCTGTAAGTGCCCCACAAACATGACACTGGATTAGCAAAGGCCTTTTAATGTTTGCTCAAAACAAAACAAAAACCTATAGTTTCTAGTGAGCCTTGTGAATATTATGACTTTATGATCATTGCAGAAGCTGTGTTGTCAATGTGGACAGACTTTTAAAACAACTTTAAAACAAAATTTCTCAGCAGACAATATGTTTCTCAAAGTGGGGGCTAGTCCTTTGAGTGGGCGCAGAACAATACAGTGCTGCTGTACTATCGAGCACACCTGTTCATAAAACACACTACATTTTAAAAGAAAATACAAATTTTTCCACATACAGGCCACACTTGAACTAGAAACTTGCAATGGCTGAAGCCATTGCGATTGACTGCGGAACAGATCTAATGTGGAAATCTGCTAAAAAAAATCCTTGAAATCCTTTAAAAGGCCTTGAAACTGTTAAAATACTTGATAGATATTTGAAACTCCTGAAGTCCTTGAAATTGTTGAAACCTTTAAACTCCTGAAATCCTTGAAACTGTTGAAACATTGAAACTCCTGAAATCCTTGAAACCCCTATTAAGTTCCATTATACTGGTTTATATGTAAAAAAAAAACCCTATTAAGTTGCATTATACTGGTTTACATGGAAAAATCCCCATTAAGTTGCATTATACTGGTTTACATGAAAAAAACCCTATTAAGTTGCATTATACTGGTTTACATGAAAAAAACCCTATTAAGTTGCATTATACTGGTTTACATGGAAAAATCCCTATTAAGTTGCATAATACTGGTTTACATGGAAAAATCCCCATTAAGTTGCATTATACTGGTTTACATGAAAAAAACCCTATTAAGTTGCATTATACTGGTTTACATGGAAAAATCCCTATTAAGTTCCATTATACTGGTTTACATGTAAAAAAAACCCCTATTAAGTTGCATTATACTGGTTTACATGGAAAAATCCCCATTAAGTTGCATTATACTGGTTTACATGAAAAAAAAACCCTATTAAGTTGCATTATACTGGTTTACATGGAAAAATCCCTATTAAGTTGCATAATACTGGTTTACATGTAAAAAACCCTATTAAGTTGCATTATACTGGTTTACATGTAAAAACCCCTATTAAGTTGCATTATACTGGTTTACATGGAAAAATCCCTATTAAGTTGCATTATACTGGTTTACATGGAAAAATCCCTATTAAGTTGCATTATACTGGTTTACATGGAAAAATCCCTATTAAGTTGCATTATACTGGTTTACATGGAAAAATCCCTATTAAGTTGCATTATACTGGTTTACATGGAAAAATCCCTATTAAGTTGCATTATACTGGTTTACATGTAAAAACCCCTATTAAGTTGCATTATACTGGTTTACATGTAAAAACCCCTATTAAGTTGCATTATACTGGTTTACATGAAAAAAAACCCTATTAAGTTGCATTATACTGGTTTACATGGAAAAATCCCTATTAAGTTGCATTATACTGGTTTACATGGAAAAATCCCTATTAGGTTGCATGATTACACTGAAGTCCTTGAAACTGCTGAAGTCCTTGAAACTGCTGAAGTCCTTGAAACTGTTGAAGTCCTTGAAACTCTTGAAATCTTGAAACTGCTGAAATCCTTGAAACTGTTGAATCCTTGAAACTGTTGAATCATTGAAACTGTAGAAATGTCTGAAAGAGCTGAAGTCCTATTAAAATGCATGGGCCTATTAAAATGCATTGCAGAATTCTCAATGCAGATTTTTGTCCGATTGCGGAAAAACCGGAAATCGCTGAAGTCCCAAAAGTAATAGCAATAATCTCCCAAACATGTGGAACGTTTTGATGTATAACTTGTGGAAATTGTTGAAAATGTGAAAGCTGTGAAACGTGTCAAAAAAAATGACGGAATAAAGAAATACAAAACCAATGGTTGACTGCGGAAGGTTCCGCAGTCAATCAATAAAGCCCAGTTAAAGTGTGCCTGGGCCCACTTGGCGATTAGATCCAGGCTTTAGGCTGCGGTCACATGCGCAGCCTAAAGCCCGGTTAAAGCGTGCCAGGGCCCGTTTCGCGATTAGATCCGGGCTTTAGGTGCCATGTGACCGCGGCAATCGTGCCCAGGCGCGATTGAAGACGTGGGTCAGGGCCCGCTTCTGCTGCGCGGATGGCGGGTGGTGGGGAGTGGGGGGATGAGGGTGAGGTGGGGACTTGATATTGTGCGTCATATTACGTCTTCCTGTGACACGCATTTTCACACATGTCTCTCCTGCACTTTCATATTCCCCGCTTGTGTTAAACCTTTCATATAAGCCCCTGGACCGCGGTCGAGGGGCGCTGGGGGTGTGTCGTTGCAGGGCCAAAGAAAAGCGTTTTCTACGAGGAACTTCTGTCCTGACCCTCGCTCTCACAGTGATTGCAATAATACTTCAGACGTCTCTATTTAATCGCCAGAACACATACGTACATATCCTCCAGCTCCGGTTGCTGCTTACTACAAAGGTGCGCTCCCGTGCACACACAGGCTACACACACTTATATCCTCCGGCTCCGGTCTCTCGTACACACTTTTCTGTCTTTCATTCTCATTCATTCATTCTCTGCGCTTTACGCTCGTTACTATAAAGGTGCGCTCCCATGTCCGCGGTGGCTGCACTCACAGACAACACACACGTGTTCCACCGCTGCATTTTGGGGAAAGACCATGGATTATAAAGACATACCTTACACTTGTTCACATTGCTCGAGCCTGCTAGCTCCAGTAGCAGAATATAAACAGGAAGAGAAGCGGAAACTCAACTCGGACAACGTGGTAGTCCCTGGAGTTATTATTTGCGCCACCAGCTGGACCGGGCGTTGTACTACTCTGGCACGGTTCAGAGAACGTGTTCATGTGACCGTGGGCCGTTTTCACACCCCTGTGGCGACGATCCGGGCCACTTGGCCCAGTTCGCTTGTAAAAACCTATGTGACCGTGCCCTTAGGTGCTATGTGACCGTGGCAAGTGGGCTTGGGCGCGGTTGAGATAAGTGGGCCAGGGCCCACTTTTAAAGCCCAGATGAAGGGGGTCAGTGTGGCGGGTGGTGGGGAGTGGGGGATAAGGTGTGTTGGGGACTTGATATTGTGCGTCACATTACGTCTTCCGTTGTGACGGGCATTTTCACACACGTCTCTCCCTGCACTTTTGTATTCTCCGCTGTGTTATACCTTTCATTTAAGCCCTCGACTGTGGTCAAGGGGCGCAGGGGAGTGTGTCGCTGCATGGCCAAAGGGAAGCGTTTCCCCCCACACCCCTGTGGCGACGATACGGGCCACTTGCCCTAGTACGTTTGTAAAACGTATGTGACTGTGCCCTAAGGCGCAGGTTTTTATGTCATAATATAACACTTCACCAACATCTGATGGAGCAAAACAATTCAGTTTCAACTGGACACAACACGATATAATGTCGAGGTGTTTAATATTCATAGTCCATGGTTGTAATGTACTGTTGACTCGTGACAGTCAAAGCCCGTAAAGCAAGTGAATATGGTCTATTTGGTGTGTCCCATTCCTACTGTAACTTGATGAAGTCAAAATAATGTAACAGGAGAAATAAACAGATGAAGTTCTAACAAAATAAAAATGCATTAATCGGCCGCATCGCTACAAAGGCCCAGCGAGTACTGTTCAGGGTGGCCATGATGATGCACAAATATTATCTTTTTTCGTAGAGACATGCACCAAACTGTAATGCTCAGTTCACTCATGCAACCTTTAAATTTTTTTTCTTATATCTAAATATTGAATAAGCATAGCGTCTGTGTGTCTCCTGCTTTGCATGCCAACCACAGCTTCACTCACCTGCAGGGATGGAAATAACGGCGTTGAAATAAATGGCGTTACTAATGCTGTTTATTTTTTCAGTAACGAGTAATCTAACTAATTACTTTGACTGTCACTATAACGCTGTTATCATTGCCGACCCCCCCCCCCCTACTGCACGTTACTCAAGTCGCACACAGATAATTTTTTTTTGCGTGTGTTGTCATGAGAGAAGGGAGGATGAGATTATACCTCAACTATTGGTTGAGGTATAGTGAGATAACGTCTTCAGACATTGGGTAGGTGGGTGTTTTCGCATTCACAGTGGCAGGTGTTTAGTGCTTACAGCACACAGAGATGGAGAGTGAGGAGGACAGATGGAAATATTGGCACTATTTCAAACTCACTGAGGTTAAATGTAAAAATGTGCACGTTGAGTGCACATTATGTTCCAAAACGAAACGAAAAAGTAACGAAATAGTTACTTTTACTGGTAACTAGTTACTTTTATAGTGGAGTAACTCAGTTAGTTACTTTTTGGGAGAAGTAACTAGTAACTATAACTAATTTACTTTTTAAAAGTAACATGCCCAACACTGCTCACCTGCTCCTGTTCTGGTCTCCTCTTTTAGAATCCACTTTACAGAAAGTTGTCTTTCTCAGAGTGAAAGGTCTGGTATATTTCGGAGATTATTCATGGGAACGCAAAAACTCATCAATAGTGTAAGTGGTGGTGTGAAGCCATTATTGGGAACTAACCATGTTTTATATTTCTGTCTAATGTTATCAAAACAACATTGACAACAGAATGACCCTGATTAGAATGGTCACTTCTCAGTCGCCTGAATTTGCCTTTTAACATGAATGACACATTGGAGCCTCGTGTGGTAGTTGTGGATGAGACTACCTCTCTGTTCCTGTAAGTTCCTGTGTGCCTTCCATGAAGCGGCACGCTTGATCTTCCCAGAGCTGATAAATGTTATAATTAGAAAATAAAAATGTTGCATCTATGCAACTATATCAAAATAATTCCAGTCATTAGTTAGTTTAGCCAACACAAGAATATATGATAGGTTCCGTTGTGATTGTATTTAAAGCTGCTGATGTCCCCATAGGTCTCTGCAGCTGGAGTTCCAGGACCCACATTTTCCTCTTCCACTAACTTTGATTTAATTGCCTCTGGCTCGGAACCAACGTTTGAATTGAGTGGGTCGACCTTCGCGTCTGCTCCGCCTCTCAGCTCTGAAGGATCTACCTCTGCAGAATATAACTCAGACAAGCTCAACTTCTTATAGAAATTTTATTTATGAACAATCTTCTGGATGATTCAAGGGTCTCAAAAGCCATATTTCCACTTTGAATAACTGTACTATGTATGCATTTTCAAACTTCTGTGGAATTTCTTTGCTGTGCCTAATGTACGATGATTGCTGTGCCTAGATGTTAGTGGTGTCTAATGCTAGAATATATTGTTGTATTATTACTATTTAAATACTGTGTTTGTTGCTATTGTACCTGGGTGCTTTTCCAGATGTCTGTTACATGCTGCCTTTTATCAAACGTGGCCTACAATACTGTACTGTCAGGAAATGATTAGATTGCATTTTTATAGTTTAGAATTGTATGCAATACATTAATGCTTTTTACTAATACAGAATATTAAGTAGTCATTACTACTAATAACTAATATCTTACACTTGGTAATCTCATACAATCTAATAAAGTATTGTACTGAAAATAACGGAGTTTCATCATTTATATTGGTCTCAAAAATTCCCATTGAGTTCTTATCAGCAGATTATCAAATCCTTGGTCATGATGGCTCGAATGCATTTTCACTCAAAATCAAAGTCAACACAAATAAATGGCTGCTGTGAAGCTGATACTCTGTATTTGTGGCCTCTGAGACATTTACTCTACTAATTATAAGTGGGAACAATCTGCACAAAAGCTCAAACTCCCTATAATCTCCATGGTAAATATAAAGGAGGGTATAGCTGCTGTCTCGAGTTATGTTGAACTGAAAATGAGATGTAGGGACCATAGACCGTAAATAAGATGCAGGGACCTGTAATGAAGTGAAAAGATGACGGGATGTGGGTAAAATCCCATTGTAACTTACTGTCGCACTGTTTTCTCCGAGTTCAAATCGGTTCTGATTCATCTCAGGATGTTAGAGTTGACTATAGTTTTCTAAGCGTTCACATTTTCAGGAGTTATATAAATAATATATAACAGACGGAGTCTAAATGACAAAAATAACAGTAGTAGTAAAGTAGCAGTAAAGTATTTCCTAAGGAGGCGCCTTCTGCAGGCTAAATAAAGTTTTTAAACTCAAGACTTATGACGTTGCAAGTTCAAATATCTTACGTCAATGCATTCAACGATTATTCATTACCCACACCATTTTACAATACCGAGCTTTGTGCTTTCATGGGTCAAACTAGAGTGAGATTGTGCCACACTCAGTCACTGTCGGTGCATGCATGCATTTGGGCAACAATCTGAAACATTAGAATTATTCATCATTTTTAAATTACGGAGCCACAGTGTGGCCACCGGTGCCTGGGAAATACTGAAGTGAGGCAACCGATCTGTCCACTGCCAACAGTTAAATATAGGAAAGGTGTCTTGCCAGAGGACCCAAGAGTATACACCAGGGATTTTTTCAGTTCGCCTTAATGAGAGGACCACATGACTCCTTCTATTACCATCACTATGACTAATGTCAAGTGATTTCACCAGTACATCCATAACTAACCCAGGATTTTAATATACAACACTGCCAAACCAAAGCTTGAGAATATACATGCTGCTGTGTGGGCTCAAGACATTTCAAATTAAATATTAACTTGTGATATTCAGTTCTGGTGTTAGCGTGGCTAGCCAAAGCAAGAAGCATTTGAACCATGGAATGAACAGGATCAGATTGTTCAAGACCTAATTTGTGACTGCGGTGTATCTACGGAAGAAATGATCCAATTTTGCCCCAAATGGTCAAAAGAATGTGGGATTTTCTATACAATACACTTTGAGAATGACTGTGTATAAAGGCAGCAGTTTTATGTTTATATCAGTTTCAGTTGTGTGTCATGCGATTGTTGTTTGAGTGTCACAGCTCAAAAAGGTTGGGGAACACTGCCCTAATAAAAGTGTATGTGTGCGATTCTTCACAAAGAACAGAATCTACGTATATAAATTAAAAAGGTTTAAAAAGATCACTTTATTCCTGGATACTTTGACAATAAAAGCACAGCGTTAGTCCCCTTTGCTCTTCTCCACAGCCCTCAGCCGGCCCTCCAGGCTGCTGATGCGCTTCTCCACACCACTGGTCTTTTCAGAGCCAGAGCTGAGCAGGGTCAGGAGCACGCAGACCAGCACGAGCCCGCTGAGCCGCACCGCCGTGGTGTCTGCCGACGCCGTCTTGTCCAGAACGATCAGTCCAAAAAACCACAGCGCCAAGACGGTTTTGATGATCCAGAAGAGCTGCCTCACCACGCCGACCAGCAGGCGCAGGACAATGGCCAGGACCCAGTATCCTATCAGGCTCAGCAGACCCCACTGGGCCACGGCGGTGACAGCCTCTGGGGTAACGCGGGGGAGGGTCAGGGTGGCTGTGGAGGAGGGCACAAACAATCAGTTCCTGTTTGGGGCTGCACCATTTAGGAAAAATATATAATTGCAATTTTTCTGACTGACACGGATTGAGATGTTTGAACAAAATGAGATTTCTTAAACATACAGAATATCAGTAAAAATAACCTCAAGAGTTATATTTGAAAAGCAATTCCCACAGATTTCAGAAAGTCCAAACCATTTTTTTTCTTCTAATAGATATAACTGCAAACATTTCAATCATGTGTATATAGATATATTAATTGTAAATAAGTGAATTGTTTATGAATGAATTGAATTAGTAGTTTTGATGTTTTATTACAACATTCTGATAGTTTAAATAAATAATGAAAGATGAGAGAACAAAGGCCTCTGCCCGACCAGATAATTAAGATAATTGCTTATTCTACAGAAAAAACCTCATAATACACATTTTGAATCATCGTCAGAGCTTTTTGTACGTAAAGAACATGAATAATTGCAGTCTTCCCTTTGCCAATTGCGTAAATTGCAATTTTGATAAATGGTGCAGCCCGATTCTTGTCATAATGATGAAATGCAATCAAAAAAGACCCATACTATGACTTAGTACAACATCATTGTTTTTAAATAAGCAATTCTTTATGCTTAATGCAGCATGGGTGTCAAATGTAACTGTATCAAATGGAAAACAAGGAGTGGTGGCAGACAAACGGCTTCAGGGAGAGT
Source organism: Knipowitschia caucasica (assembly GCA_964034765.1). Lineage (NCBI taxonomy): Eukaryota > Metazoa > Chordata > Actinopteri > Gobiiformes > Gobiidae > Knipowitschia > Knipowitschia caucasica. The sequence goes on from OZ035830.1 coordinate 19,711,993, forward strand.
CGATGTTGTTTTGATCTGCACCTCCCATTCATTGGCATCTTTCTCTGACATACAGCACTATACTAACACAGGTGGAGACGAGCCAAGTTCTGGTGGGAAACATCTTATTCATTTAAATGTCGGGGGCCAACATTGTCTCTTCAAATACAGACAAGACTTATTGAGCAGTCTTGGTAGGAGTAGTAAGCACTTCTGAAATTAGTTCATTTGACTGTAAATAATAATAACAACAACAATCATTATTATTATCTGAGTAAGGGTGCCCCCACCATCGAATCCTGTGACCCGGAGGATTTCTGTGACGTAAACGGCGATGACGTTAAGGCCGCTGGCAGCTCCTTCGGCCAGGAAGCGGATCACGGTCTCCAGAAACTGCAGAGGAAGGGCACAAACATGTTCAACTTTGTCATGATCAGAAGCGAACAATGAAGAAAGGCAGCATTCTTAGCTTCTCATTCAAAGCCGGGATAGACGAGTGACACTGAAATTAATACTTTGTTCTGTTAAGAAAAACAGACTTCCTGATGCATTCATTGCAAAGACTATAGTGCCTGAGTTTGTCTGAATTTTAGTCGAGATTGTGGCATAGTGTAGGTGGGGATAGTGGCTTTTTCAGTGTGGGTAATTACTCCTTGGAACTACTTAGCAAATGAATGAAAAACATATCCAAATTCTATTCAAGAATTTTTAAAAGTATGTGGACAAAAAAGAGGGATGGGGGAGCGTTATAGGGTCAGAGTGTGTTTGTAAATAAGCTACTACGGCTACTACTACCATCTTGTTTTAAAAGCTGGGAAACTTGGTATATATTTTGTATTTACTTTTATGCATGCCTTATTCTATTTTCACTTTCATAACTTATTTGCACCGTGGGCCAAAGCAATTTCCTAGTTTATATAAGAAAACAAATAAGTATTCTATATCAGATTGAACTGCAAATAGCATAAGAACACAATGCAAGTGAGTTTCCTGCAGGTAATGCTTGCTTTTGTCTCGCCATGTGTCCTCATTTAATTTTGGTGAACTGTTTCCTTACACCCTCCACACACACAGAGACACACAAAGTTGTCCAAACAGCTGTGCGTTCACTTGACAGCTGCCACAGTTTGGGCTCTGTCTCTGTGAGGCCACTGGGCTTTTTGTGGTCTGTCAGTCCAACCTCTGTACGAACGGGTCAAGGATATCCCAGGCGCCCCGGACAAGTGTCTTATCTGCACCTGTTACAGTATTACAGTGGCTCATTCAGGCAGGACTGTGGCCGGGAGCATCTGTCGGACACGCGGTTATCGCTGTATAAATATGCTTAGTTTGAATTGTACAAATAATAAACATGCAAGTATATTTCCACAGCATTTGATTCACTTTTCTTTTTAAACAGGTTGTCTGCAAAATGGTTGCTCATAAGCAAACATGCTGGTCTCACATGCAAAGAGTAACACAATGTCTATAGTTTTGAAGTTCTATTTTTGTTTTGCTATTATAACTTCTAAAGCAGACCTGTGATATTTAAAGCTGGGGTAATCAACGTTCACTCCACAAAAACAAGTTCCTGTCTCTCAGAACAGTTCTATCACTAGTTTTGTATTTTTGGCATCTGTCTAGATAAAGCTAATTTAAAGATGTGAAAGAAACTCAGCCCAAACCGTCAAATAGTGACTCACAAGGACTCCTTAAAAGAGTGCAGAATATAGCATGTTTTCTAATACGGTGAAGACAGAAGTTTTGGTGGGATTTGTTTACATTGTACTTTCACAAGCCTTTTTCTGTTGGAGCAAACGACATAGATTTTTTTATGCGGAAAAAAGTGAAGTACCCCAGATTTAAAACTTAACTGTAAAGCTAAAAAGGAGTGAGAGCTTTGAAGAGGTTTCTTACCATGGCCACAGAATAGACGTTCTCCTGCCCAAGCACTGACTCAAACAACAACACAGCACTCTGGAGAGGGGGCCACAGCAGAGAAGAGCCGGGTATGCAGGAGTATGAGTGCATTGGGCAGAGGTAATGAGGGGATCAAAAGTGGAGATTAACACGATGAAGGGAAATGGGAGAAGGACATGTGAGAGAGTGACAATGAAGACAGGCAGAGTTGAAGACATTAGTCGTACAGTTTAGAAAAAAAGGTTGTTAAAATAGCTGCATGAGGTTCTGCACAGTGAAGGAGCGGTGCGTGTATTTTTCACATACCTCGACCACAGAGCGCACGACGCTGGTGCCCACCAAGGACTCTACGTAGTGCTGGATCTCATGGCAAGTCCCAGTGATGACGGTGCGGAGAGTGACTGGGGAGCTGGTGGGGGCTTGGGCCTGCTCCTCAGCCGCAGCCCAGCTCACAGACACCGCCAGCACCAGGAGCGGCACCAGGAGCGCGCAGAGGCGGGGGAGAGGCGCACCACTGATCCGTGCGCTAAAAGACATCCTCATCCAACAGCTACGAGCGAGGGTGTGAGAACAAGGCGATGGCAGCAGGTTGGACAAGCACTGTCAGTGACTCATACAAGTGAAATCTGTTTAAAATGGCTTCTGTCCACGGAGGAGCGCTGTTTACATCCACACACTGTAATTACACACACTTACAATGACGAGTGTACGAGTCTATATCTCTAACACCATGCTTGGAGCAAATATACACTTTTCCTAAACCTGGTCTTGCTGCGTAAAAATATCCAGAGCGAGAATGTTCCGCCTCTTCCAAGGGCACTTCAGCTTTAACCGTGTCTATATTTGGACAGAAAGAGATAAGAAGTTGCACCCAGCAAGCGCCAAAAGTCTGCGGTGATGGAACGTGCAATTGCAAATTGTAACAAAAAAAAAGAGGAAAAAGAACCGACACGATGTCTTGGAGAGCTGTGTGCGCGTAAAAAGCCCACGGTGCAGCTTCGGCAACGACGCTTAGCACGGGTCAGCTAAAGCTTCTTATTCCAGCTTTGAGCCCCTTTGCCACATCTAAGTGTAGGGCCCTTTGTCTCCGGCGCTGCTGCTGCTGCTCTGGATTATATTGCACAAGCAAAATCTCCCGTCGCTGTGAGAGTATGGCACTCCCTTCCTTCCAGCGTTTCCAACGACTGTTTCCAGTTTTGCAAACCCGCCAGGATCTCACAGGAGGCAGCGCAGGAGGGGGAGGAGAAAAGCCACACAGGGATGTACTGAGCTGAGCTGAGAGCTGCGTGCCATGTGCGAGCTATAAACTACATTCAGTTAGAAAAAAAAATTGATGATAATTTGGGTCGTATAATTTCGAAAATGAGGCTTATAGATTATGTTTGAGAGAAGCAACCAAAACAAAGGGTTACTCAACATATTTTATGCAAATATTACAATGTTGGAGGAATGTTTATTCACGGTAGATTTAATTGCATCTTAACATTTAGTCTAGACCAGGGGTTCTCAAACTGTGTGAAATCAACATAAGTCCATACTTAAATCAGTAATAATGTTTCAACATGTTGGATCCAGTGCACTGTTACTTATTGTGTTTTGAAGTGTTAAAATAATGGAATTGCAGTGAAAAGCTTTGTAAGAACCACTGGTATCCAATGTCTCACTCATCACAGAACATGTAATGAACAAGAAACTACGTTCACTATAATCGAACAAGTCCAAACCATATCAAAATACATTTTGGGGATGGTTAAAAAAGTTTGTGTAGGCAGCACCAGTGTGGAGCTTTGAGTTCCTCTAGCCAATGTAAATCCGATGGAAGTCATTGGCTCCGAAGGCCGCGTTACATTTGGGGCATTTCCTCTGCCGCGTGTCATAGCGAGTCTTGACACACTCGAAGCAGAAAACATGAAAGCACTTGGTCAGCACAGCGTCCTTCACCCGCGAGTTGCAGCACGGACATGTGAGGCGAGCCTGGGGCAAACAAAGAGATGTGGGGTTATGTCGCTGAGTGCCTCTTCATGAATACAAATATATAGAGCAGCACAAATCCAGTCATTTGACCCAAGACACTGCTCGAAGGTCCCACTGTCACTATGGATACACTATACTGAGGAGTGCAGAAAGTTGGTCTTAAATGGTTCAAACAAATCATTTTATAAAAAGGAAACAACTGTTCTATGTACAATTAAAAAGTATTCTTCAGACCCACCTTGTACTCATTGATCTCTTCATTTAGGATGTCATCCCCGTTACTGATCTTCTCAGCCGGTTTTTTGGACTTCTCAATCTTTCTTCTTAGTTTCGAAATGTCCTCCTAAAGATTGTAAATAAATGTGTATTTGACATGTCCCAAGTTTCCCAGTGTAATCCTGATACTGCTCGTACCTGTGCTCTGCGGGCATTGAAGGACTCCTTCTCTCTTGAGATGCCATTCTCCACCACCTCCTCTCGGACCAGCGTCAGCTTCTGTTGAACCTGCTCTAGTTGAACACGCATCTCTTCAGACTGTGTGGCAGAGTCCTGGGCCTGGATGTAAAATATAATATTGTTATTGATAAGAATGTGATCATATGAATATTGTATTAACAATTTGTACCTTGCGCTTGTTCATTTCTAAAGCTTGTGTCCTCAATGCCAACTCTCGCTCTGCAGTGCTGATAGTGCCCTGTAAAAGGCGCTCTTTTTCTTCGAGTTTTCTCACAACTTGCAATTGTGCATCAACCTGCAATAAAAGACTTCATTGAGGCGATGGTTCCTCAAGCTGCATGTTTGTATAGGTCTGGTATCTGCATGTGGAGCTGGTACCTGAGTCTTCAGAGTGAGAAGCTGATCCGCCAGCTCCTCCTTCTCCTCCTTCAACAGTTTGTGGATCTGGTTGGATTTGATGCGTTCACTCATCAGTTTGAAGTTGGCGTCATCTTTCTCCCTGAGCTGCTGCATCAGACGTATGTTCTGCTCCTGCATGTCCTCAAACGCCTGCCCTGTCACGTCCATCTCACTCAACAAGGCGTCCTCCTCCTGAACACAGCGAACTGTGAGATGGCGATAGACAGACACACACAGAGACCGGGACACACACAGTGGACTTTACCTGTTTTGCAATAGAAAGCTTCTTATTGAGGCCGTCGATTTGCTCTTCCACAGAGCGGATCTTCCTCAGAGCTTCCTCATCTGCCATTTTCTTTCCCTCTCTTCTTTCTCTCTCCTCTAACTCCCGAAGCCGTTGGCGCAACTCCTCTGCCTACAACACAAAGCCTTTGTTAACTACAAACCAGGAGGGCGTTGTGAGACAGGACCAAGCAGTTGATCACCTCTGATTTGGTCTTCTTCTCTGCTGCCATGAGCTGGACCTTGTCCCTCTGTTCCTTTGGGGCAGAGCGATACATGTCCAACAACAGCTTCATTTCTCTCTGAGACTCCTGGGCTTTTCTACAGGAACAAAGACAAGAACAAATGTGAATTGTGTTAGTGCAAGAAGGAGTGCTACCGCAAGGCCTTTGACCCCACCGCTGTCAGACTGTACAATAAGTCACTTTAAGTCACTTGCATTAGGAATGAAAAAACCTGCACTACTTATTGACACGGTTTCTTGAATGCCACTTTTTATTGTACATAATATATCCTGCATTTAACATGTTTGCACATTTCTTATTTTGCACAATCTTGAGTGTTTCTATCCATGCCAGATGTGACATGGAAATTTCTCCTGTGTGAGATCAATAAAGTCTAGCTTATCTTATCGTATCTTATTATCCAAACATTTTCACTTTCACTATAACTTACCATCTGCTCTACAAGTAGGGTTTATATATGGGCCTACCAAAAAAAACTAAAAATACAATTGTAATAAATGTAATATGGCTGGATTCATTAAAATTGGAGACTGCAGAGCAATGTGAAAGATGGTGACAACAGATGGGAGAAATGTAGCACAGCGCTGTTTTTTGTGCTAAGCGTTCGCATTATTGGCATGGCTGCAGAAAACAATTCCAAGTATGTGACGAGGGAACAATTTAACATGGTTATACTATTTCTAAAAAATGTCGATCATAATGATTATAATATTTTAAAGCAATAAAAGTCATACTTCAGCTCGGCTCTGACAATCTTCAGCTGCTCCATCTCTTTCTTCTTGGAGCCTCCGAGCGTGGCCATGCGCTCAGCCTCCTCGGGCTGACCACCACCACTGCTGCTGCTGGTTTTGTCGCGCTCCTCTTTGACCGCACTGTTGCTGCTGCGAGTCGGACGTTCTCGCTCCTTCTCTCGCTCCTTCTCCTCTTTCTTTATGTCTTTCTTATCCTCCTTCTCCTTCTTCTCCTCTTTTTCCTCCTCCTTCAAAGACAACTCTGGCTCTGCTACGGGCTCCAGCTTAACTGAGGCGCCTGCAGAAGCAACATGAGAAAGATTCACAGCTGTGAATATAAAGACATTGTGCTTGACCAGGGTTTTGTGTTGGCCACTGAAATTTCCCTGCTGTAGGACAAATAAAGAATTTCTTAAATATTAATGTAATTATTTTAAGCCATAAGAAGAGGCCTTACAGGAAACTATACACAACTAGACCTGATCGCACATCTAAAGAAAGTGTTTTTACATCTTGTCATAAGTTGAAGACAATAAAAGCTGCCATTTTGAACTTTCTGAGTGACCTGTGCTACATACAACCTTTGTATACTTTTGGCCTGATGCAAAATCACTAGAAATGTTTTTGAATAAGGATAACAACAACAACAGCTGTAACTTAACCTGAGTAGAATTTCCAAATTGTTCAACAATAAGATATCCCTTGAAACGGACTAACAGATGATTGAAAAACTTGCTTTCCCCCACAAGCAATGTCGAGTAGCGGGAGAGAACTGTGTTTGGGCCATGGTTATTGTGTCACTTTCTTTTTAAAGCTGCACTAACTGACTTTATTTTTGTATTCATTACAAAAGTGATATCCATGTCGATGCAGTGCATTGGGATATATGTCCTTTTGAAGAAAAAGTAGGGCAGGATTGTGCTGGCAAAGACATTTTATTTTAGATCGAGTTTTGATGAAACAAGCAAGAGAATGATTTTCGGGACCAGATTGTGACCAATCACAGCGGACCACTGGCCCCCACTTTCTTGAGAAATCTACAGGTCCGTCATTAGCACAACAAGCGGCGGAGCTAACCTGAAGCTTCCTTGTCTTCGTCACCGGTCACTGCTTACACAGCGAGACAGCCATCCAAAAGAAAGTCCTGCTCTTCTGCGCTTCCCGGTTCTATCATTCTATGGTCACGCCATCCTCGCTCAAATGTGCGATACATGGATTTATCCATATTGGGAGACGCTAGCTCCATAAACAACAGTGGGTGTGCGGTAGTGGGGGGCGATAGCTTCGTGGGTGCAGGGAGGGGAGGAGAAAGAGCGAGGCCAGCGAGTCCGCTGCTTCGAAATCCCAAAGTCAGTTAGTGCAGCTTTAACTATATTTTGTTCCAACTTGTATTGTCTATCAACCTCTTGATAAGTATCTGTTACCAGTGCTGCTGGGGGTTGAGGAGCCGTTGTCTGGTTCGCTCTTGACCAAGGGATCTGCAGAAACAGCAGGTGTGGTGGGGGAAGTGGTCTCCTCTTTCACCTCCAGTTCTGTGCTTGACTGGGACTGAAGGATGCTGCTTCCTCTCGATGTTCGAACCTATGCGTGTAGCACCATCGACTTGAGTCATTTTCACTAGATTCTTAAATGTTTTGATGCTTGTACTGTGGATAAATAAAAGTGCTGACCCACCTGGCAGAGCTCAGCCTGTGACTCTCTCAGTCTCAGTTTATATTTCACGACTTCACCTTTCATTTGCTGATTGTGCGTTTGTAGCGTGCTGATCAGATGGCGCATTTCTCTGTTAATCGGCCCTTAAGATAAATCAAAGCATGAATTTGACAAGTGCAAACTTTACTGCCACAAAATAGATTTGTAACATAAGCGTTAGTCAAAGCAACATTTTTAAAAAGTTCAATTCACATCAAAGTTCAGCTGTAACTTGATTTACCTGCTTGTTCATTTGCAGCCAGAGTTTGTTCAAATTCAATCCTTAACATCTCATACTCTTTTCTGACTTGAGCCAAAGTATCTTCCAGCTGGAACACTTCAGTGCGAACTTTCCTTTGCAAAGTGACCTCGTCATTCTGTAAATATGTATTTGCATTCAATTAAAGCAACATTGGAATTGGACATATTTATAGTACTTGCTGGACTATGAAGCACACCAGCAGTATTTCTAAATATTTTTCCCCAAAATACAGGCCACACATGTCACATGTTTCATGTTGTAATGGAACACCTAACGAACATCTGATGGAAACAAAGCGGATGGACTATCGTTTTAACTGAACACAACAGGATTTGGTAAATCCAGTCTATTTTGACAACAACATTCAATATAACAACATAGCAAAATAATAATTGTCTGACAATAGCCCTAATAATATAAAACTATATTTCCCCAATACTTCCTTGTGTTGGCTCTCTGCTGTTCACATAAACCAGGAAACAGGAATGTATGGTCATCAGCTCTGGAGATCTACAGCTGATAGAGCAGTGCCCAAATCTGTTCCTACACCCCAGGGGGCGCTCTCACCACATACTAATAATAGTCCAGCATGTACAGAGAACAATCCATCCATCCATCCATCCATTTTGGAATTTCCTTCTCAGCACTTTAAACAAATGTTGATGAGAATGTGGCCTAGATGTACATATGTACGTGTAGAGTGGTACCTCCATGTGCTCCAGTTGGCGCAGACGTGCCGTCCTGGTGGTGTTCAGTCTGGAACGAGTCTCGTCTAATTGAGCTTTGAGGATCAGGGATTCGTTGTAAAGAACAGAGAATTGGGATTGTAGACAGCGATATTCAGAGGTATCCTTAACCATGCCTTCTGCTCTGGTTAACAGCTCAGTCTGAAGAGGAACAAATATCAAACACATTAAACCCAAGTAACAAAAGATCATCAGACAGGACGAGATAACATGTCAAAACAAGCCATTTACAGCTGTCAGCCCTGTCAGCCACTACCTTCATATTCGAGTTTTCCTGCAGAACGCTCTGTAGATCCTGTTGAAGCTTTTGGAGCTCAGTGAGACGATTATCAGCCAGCTCACGGTTCTCCTCCATCTCACTATTCATTTCTTCAAACTGAAAAGATAAGAAATAGAAGGTCAGTGTCCATTCAGTCGGTGTGGAATTCATTCAAATACAAATGCCTGTAATAAGACCCACCTTCCTTTTATTGATTGTGATGGTTCCACAGACACTGCTGGCCTCCCCACACACTTTGTAACCTTTACTGTTCACCTATCAAAAACAATTCATATTTGTCACCATTTTTAAGACATAAGGCATTTAGAGCATAGATTTTATACCCTCTCTTGTATTTCAACGAGATGAGCGTTAAGCCTATTCTCTCTGCGTCGAATCTTTTCCATGTCCCACTGGAGCTCCTCTATTAAAGTCTGCAACTCGCCAACGCGCTGGTCGGCTTTGTTCGCAGCACGACTCAAAGATCGCGACTGAAAGGGCAAAAACAACACGTGAAATGGTGGTGAATTTAAGGTACAATATGAAACAGTCCAGGAGGAGGGTCCACTCCTGCTCACATCTCCATGAAGATGTACTTGTACTATGTTTGCAGTGAAGTATTCAACTGATCAATCTCAATCTCAAGGCAGAGAAGCACCAGCTACAGTTACAGGAAAGATCCATGCAGAGTTTGGACCACTCACAATGGAATTCATGATGAATTGTTATCCGAGGTTTAACTGAATGACACACTGAGTAACATTTAATGGAAGGCATTTATATATGTTGTCAGGGCAGATGCTTCTTCAGAATGTCAGATGGGTTAGCTGCATTAAAGAGCACCAGTACGCAACAGGAATATAGCCACGCGAGTCATTATTTGACTTTTTTTTGGCTGAGAGTGGAGTTTTAAAATATTTTTTCCACACAGTTAGTGCCACTTTATTGCCAAATTCTTATTGTGTATACTTATTGTGTTGATAAATATTTGTTAGTCTCACATTATTTTTGGTTGTTTTATTATCTTTCCTGTGTGGAAGTTGTATAATCTTTGTATATTTTCTACTGAAGGTTTGGGTTAGGTTGGAATTATGTTTCTATCTGCGACAGAGGCTGAGATATCAATCATTTAGTAGACATTGAATTTCAGGAAAACTTCAGCCATAAGTTTTACAGGTATGTTTTACCAGGTGTGCGAGGCCTGAATAGGTAAAGCACCACAGCAGCAGAAATGCTACATAAGCCATTATAAGCTGTTTAGCCATATGTAAATTATGTGTTAACATTATTTTTCTAGACACAGTAAGGAAAAGGAACCCCTTAAAGAGAACTGTATCTGTAAAGTAGCAGTACAGAGAATAAAATATACAATTAAAGAGTTTCTTCAGACCTACTCTATAGCAGCATTCGAGTCATACACTGAGCGTAAAGATGGAGACTGCTCACCTCACTGGTCATGTGGCTGTACTTTTGCTTCAGCTCTTCAGTCAACAGTTGGAGACGCTCATTTTCACTGGTTAAAAGGGAGTTTAATTTAGAAGCAACTTGCCAGTTTCCTTCTGAGAAAAGAGAAAAATAAGTTGTCACTACCATTGGTTATTACTTGACTAATGAGGTATGGCCTACTTATCTTATGTACTATATTATTACCGGTGCCGGAGTCCATTTCAGTTGCCATTTGATTCAGTGTGTTTTTCAGAGCTTCGTAAATCTCCACAACACGATTGGCCAGCTTCTGTGTAGACTCCAGCCTCTCTTGCAGTTCCTGCTCCATCTCTTCACTGCTGCTGCTAGCAAGTGTGGCCAGGAAAGAGTTTGTCGTCTCTCCCGGATGACCTTAAAGAAACCCAGCTCAGCAATCAGAATGTGTTTAAATAGACTGTATAGTTTATATCCTTTAGAATTACCTCTGTCCTTGGCCCTCTCTTGGTTTGAGTCTCCATCAGGTTCAGGAGTGTCTGGCTTCAAAGTTCGTCCTTCAGAACCTGGAGATTTCTCTAGCTCTGGGGTTGACTGGTCATACCGCCTGGTGATCAGTCGAATGTTTTCATCCAGCTATAGATTAAAGAAGGGAAGGCTGTAAAGGAAGTACTTCGGCTGATTTTGACAACATGTGAACAACAAAACTCTTACCTGATTCCAGTATCGATTCAGTATCAAAAGACTTGCGTCATCAGTAGCTTGGCGGGTCTCCAATCTTTCAATTCGCTCTCGTAATTCATCCTCAATTACCTTTAGAATAGAACAAGAGTACATTAGAAATTGCAGTACCCGACAAAAAAGTATAGAGAACAGAAAGTATACCTGTCTTTGATCCAGAGACTCCCCAAGTTTACGGTTCTTTGTCTGCAGAGCTTTGATGTCCTGTTCCTCCTTTAATACAAAATCCACACAATAAGTAACGCTAGTATTATGCAACATCAAAGTATGTCAATGGGTGCCTCATCTTTGACGTATCTTTATTACAAGGAATAGCCCCTTGAGATGCATCATCTCGTATTCGAGAGGGTCCTCAAAAATAACATGTTGCAGCAGCATTAAACAGTAAAACTATGAGTCCAGGTATCCAACTGTGATACAAAGGCTCCCAATGAACAGGAGAGTACTCCGGGGGTATGACAGATGCAAACAGTTATTACCGAGTTAGACACTCCTCCGAGCTTGATGACAGTCTCTACCGCAGTGGAGCCCGCAGTGCTGACCCCGGGCCCCCCGTCCTCTTCTCGGGGACGTTTCTGTCCAGACATCCTTCGTCCTGCACAACAAACGTTAGCAGACATAGTTATATGGACATATTGTTAGCAAACGTCATGGAATTTTCTGCTAATTCGTTCTTGCGTCTGTGCAAATGCGGAGATATGAACATGTTGATGCTAAAACCAAGAAAGCGGCCGTTTGTGAAGTATGACGCCTGCAGCTAATGTGGAGAGGTGGTGTTTCGTGCAGATGAGATAAACAGACAGAATCACTCCCACAGCCCGTCCATGTCCTGGACACATGGCACGGACACTAGACCTCCATCCCCGCCTCTGAGGCCTGCTCTTACCGCTGGAAAGGTGTCAATACTTCGCTTTCTTCTCTGAAAGCACGGATCAGAGATGTTGATGCTGCGGAGACCAGCCTCCCGGAAGCGGAAGGACGTGTGCACTCCAGACAAGAGACACTGCCCCCTGGTGGCGCGTTCAAACTTTCAGCTTAACTTTTCATTCAATAATACTTGGTTGTGCATTGCCTTTTAAATATATTTGACTTATCATGACAAGCTTCGTACAAGCTTTTCCCAAAGACCGCCAGGCCATGCGTGCGTGAGGCCCTGAGAGATCTGTATTGTGCTGATATCTGCTGATCTACATGATCCACAGACAACGAGGCCGACCAAATCTACAGATAAATGTTGTTACATACATAGATTCAGGTCATATAGAATGGGGGGGGGGGGGTTGAACACGGTGGACTCTGCTCAGCAATATTTAAAAGAACTTTGAACAAGGGCGAGGTCCATGTTGTGTAAAAGTGTGTCGTCTGTCTGTCAATGCAATGACGTAAAGGGCACTGAAAATTCCACTTTTTGCGAAGTTCAGGTCAAATGTTGTTCATGTTGTTCGATCAAACTAACAAAAACTGAAGCCAAATCGATAATCCCGTGCAGGAGTTCAAACCCTGATTTCGGTGTTGGATGTTGAGAGTAAAGGCGTGGTGCTTTGACAAGACTACGTGCACGAATGCAGTGCACACTTTGGATACATGTTGTTCTTCCCCAGTTAACACTTGATGGTAACACAAAATACATCAAAAATCATTGATGCAACCCGCCCCTGTCGCTGCGTGGAGCCAATTGGGTTAGTAAGGATACGCACGCCCCTCCTCTTCGTCAGCTCTGCCTGATAAATACACCTTTGTGCCGAGCGTTTGTCCTTCTCACCAGTCTATAAGCTCCTGGGAGGCTGCAGAGGCCGGCTACAATCGCTTTCTACTCTTTGACTATTGACCATTGACCATTAACCACCGCCTCAAGTGAGTATCTCCATTGTTAAGTGTTCGCATTCCTTTGCTAGATTCACATGCATCTTTTAGAATATCATAACTTTAGAAAACAGGCTCCACGAAAAAGTGTATTAAAGGTATATAGGAGGATTTTCCCAATTTTTAGGAAAGTTCCGCCTTCTCCACTTTTTGAACGAAACTCTCTGGTCTTATTGGACGAGGCCGTATCAGCAGAATGATTGACAGTTGGGAGGACCAATAGTCTTGACGATCCACCCGGAAGTAGAAAATCCTCCTATATACCTTTAAAGAAATCGTGGAGACATTGTGATTTTAAGTGTTGCACTATGAAGCTTGTGGTTGGACTGGATGAACTGGTTATTACAACACCAACATCGCTTTATTGTGAAAAATCTTTGCAGAACTTTCAATTGCGGATGTGATTTGTATACACTGGTCAAAGATTACACATGCCTCCTAAGCATTTGTTGCATGCAGTTGACATGGTCCAAAGTTCAAACTGAAAAACATAGAAAGTAGTGCATAACAAAGGCTTTGTTTGTTGTAATAAATAATTCAATCTTAAACAAATGTTGTGCTTGTGTTTTATCAGAATGACTCACCAGTTCACATCGCTGTCTCCGGACCAGAAGAAGGAGCTGTCTGAAAATGCTCAAAAGATTGTGGCCACAGGAAAGGGCATCCTGGCTGCAGATGAATCAACAGGTCTGCTCCTAGTTATTTCATCCATGCTTTATGTACGTGTGTAAACTTTTTTTCTTTTCTTTTTCTATGAACCACTATTGTACTCATGTTAAAGGAACCATGGGGAAGCGCCTCCAGAACATAAACGTTGAAAACACTGAGGAGAACCGACGCTGCTTCAGGGATCTCTTGTTCTCGTCTGATCCCATTACCAGTGTGGGTGGGGTCATTCTCTTTCACGAGACCCTCTATCAGAAGTCAGACTCCGGCAAACTGTTCCCCCAGGTCATTAAAGATAAGGGCATTGTTGTAGGCATCAAGGTACGTACACATAGATAGCGCAGATGTGTGTGTCTGGACTTTGGCCTGTCTTTAAAGTTTTGTCTCTGGTTTAGGTGGACAAGGGCACTGCAGGGCTCTCAGGAACAGACGGGGAAACCACTACACAAGGTAGGATTCACTACTAGGCACTATTTCAGAAATCCTTATAACTAAAAACTAACTAACAACGCTTTGGATTAGGTCTTGATGGTCTGTCTGAGCGTTGTGCCCAGTACAAGAAAGACGGATGCGACTTTGCAAAGTGGCGCTGTGTGCTCAAGATCTCGGAGAACTCACCTTCCGCTCTGAGTATTGCAGAGAACGCCAATGTTCTGGCCAGATACGCCAGCATCTGTCAACAGGTTAGTGTTGTCTTATGTCCATGAGATGTGTACATGTCTGTGCGGATTCAATGGTCTAATCTGAATGTGATTGTTGTACTTCATAGAATGGTCTGGTGCCCATTGTAGAACCAGAGATCCTTCCTGATGGCACGCATGACCTTCAGCGCTGCCAGTACGTCACAGAGAAGGTTGGTGGTTGCTGTTATTGTGACTTAAAACTAAACTCATTATTAATGTTATTTTTGTTTGTCACAAGGTACTCGCTGCTGTGTACAAAGCTCTTTCTGATCACCACGTTTACCTGGAGGGAACTTTGCTTAAGCCCAACATGGTGACACCAGGAAATGCCTGCCCCAAGAAATTCAACCCTCAGGAGGTAGCCATGGCAACAGTGTCCGCTCTGAGGCGCACTGTCCCGGCTGCTGTGCCAGGTAAGTGCATGTATTCTATTGGCGTTTCCTCAGTCATCTCTGCAACATGGAGTGAGTCCCAAACTGTTCTGCTGCAGGGATCTGCTTCCTCTCTGGTGGACAGAGTGAAGAAGAGGCTTCTATTCACCTGAACGCCATAAACCAGGTGCCTCTCCATCGCCCCTGGAAACTCACCTTCTCTTACGGCCGCGCTCTGCAGGCCTCCACCCTCGTTGCCTGGAAGGGCAAAGCCGAGAACAAAGCCGCCGCTCAGGAAGCTTTCTGCACCAGGGCCAAAGTAAGTCTCCAGAGTGATAACCTAGTATTACACATTCTATAGACAATTATTAATGCCTTTTATCAGACTTTACGCAACAACTGTGGTCAATGATTTCTACTGATGTTTTGTCTTTGGGCTCTGGCACTAACATGCTCCTGCACTAATCATTAACAGCAGATGTGACTTTGCACTGATGCTTCCTCTGCTCACAGATCAATGGCCTGGCTTCTAAAGGAGAGTACAAACCCAGTGGCTCTGCTGACCAGGCGTCCACACAGTCTCTCTTCACAAAGAACTACGTCTATTAAACACCGCGCTAGAAAACACTGGATCATCGAAACTACACAATGGACCAAACTGTGAAGACCAAACTTGACTTTGAACTACTTTTGTCTACTCATTAAACTGAAAGTAAATTATGTAGCACAAGTGTGGAGATGTTGTATTTTAAAAAATCTTGCTTTTTAGTTTAATATTGTAGCTTGTAAAAAGTTGGACATGGGCAGTGAAGCAAGAACACTGAATATACACAAATCAAAGAAAGGCAGCAGACATGAGAACATTACAATCAGTCTGCAGGTGTCTAAAGAGAAAAGCCACCTTGTGTAAACATTAAAGCAACACTCATAGCAACAAAATAGTGCAACATATTTCAAAGTGAAATATATAAAAATATAGTTTTAAAGCCTACATCAGGTGTTATAAACGATGCAGATATACACATTATTAGTTCATTTGAAAAATAGATAAGTGCCACAAACAAATACAAGGCTTGCACTTTACTGAGTAGTGTTTTGAAAAGCCCGATATATTTTAGTGCCATGTATAGTTTTATGCCAATTCTTTTTATACTTTTTGTATTCTATAATATACAACCAATTACAAAACATGTTGATTGTCACTTGAGGATTACAACTTTTAGATGTTCCAAAACTGATATCGTTTTTTGTAAATTAACTTTTCTCCTAGTATGTAACTTGAGTGGTTAGTATTTGCATTTCTGACCTATTGTCTTGGTTAAATGTGATGATACACGCGGCCCTTGCCTCCTGCTCATTAATATAGTCCATTGTTTCCCAAATGACAATGAACCAGACTTAAACGGTTTGAAATCCGGTTACTCAGTCGGTGTCTCAGTTGCAGCTGCAGGTATTTGGTGAAGAACAATCTGAAAAAAGAAAATACAATTCTCAAAAGTAAACTAAAGCTTAGTAATCAGAGTTAAGTCCATATGCTAGGCTCACCTGAGTGCGTGTAGACTTCAGAGCCAACCGAGCAACAACACACAAGAAGATGAGCAGCCCGAACACAAACAAGGAGCTGGTGAGGAGCAGGGATTCCAGAGAGAGCATCATGCTCTACAGAACCAAAGGCAATTCAACAGGTATACATGATTGAATAGAAACATTATGGATATGTATTATTGATAAAACACTTCAAAAATTGAAATAGAAAGTTCTTGACAAAGATAGAATTGTCACTTACTGCTCTTATGCTTTCATGTCTTGCGTGCCTGTTCCGATAGTAGCTCAGCATAGACAAGGAGGTGAGTCTTAAGCCAAAGGAGACGAGGATTCCAATCAGGGAAACCACATACATAGACAAACAAACTGTAACCTGCACAAAAATGAAACACATATCATGATAATAACACAGCCTAGAGAACCCTACAGCCTACCGTACAGGAACTGGCATCATTCAGCTTATTATATTTTGATTTATCCCACAGTGATATTTTAGCCATTTGTGTGCATCTACTTGAAGATCACTCACCATCTTCTTGGATGGATGTGTTCCAGTGTAAATTGACAGAATTCCACAGATATTGAACTAGAATTACAAAAGGTAAAATGTTATTACTGTCAGGGGATTTATCTTTTGTTTGATTTAATAACATCATAATATGCCTCTAATATTGGAGTGTTTGGAGATTATACTGTGATGAGGTAAAATACACTACATAAATGTTAAAAGGGTAGTAAGAAATAAGAGCAATAATATTCATATTATCTATATGGGCCTCCCTGAGGTTTCTCACATTTTATCTCCAGTTTTTCTTTTCTGATGCAGAAGGACAAGCCTGGCCTCATCCGTAAACTCTGGTCAATCATAATTTCCCTGCATCTAATTTGTACTATGGTGTGGTACAACCAAACCCTACTGGTTTTAGGACCCTACTGGTCCTAAAGCTGGATCACCTCCTGCGTTGTGCTTTTTTAGATCCATTTCACACAGAGTGTTGTTCTGGTTGTTACACCTCTTGTACAAATGGAGATCACCATTAAATTGCATTACTACACTATAAATGTGCTGAAGTTTGATTTCAACTTCCTCTTTTCGTGCAATTGTGCATGGACGTTGGTCCCTCCTTATGGACCAATACATATGTATTCTATATGTTTGTGTCTTAACTGTTGATTCTCTGATCTGTGTTTGTGATTTCAATGGTTTTGCTAAGTCCTCTGAGATTACTGCTGTTATAATTTAGGGCTATACAAGAATAAATTGTATTGTATTGTATTAGCAATCATAGTAGGAAACATGAACAAGTTGAAGTTATAGGCTTTTATTCTACTTGCCTCAAAAAAAAATTATAAAGTAGAAGTGAATTTTTGCTTTGTATCTAATTTCTTATGGTTTTGGCACAGCTGGAATTGTTGCATTTTGTCAGTAACTGTAACTTTGTTACCGGTGCTTAAAATATGTATATTATGTAGTGTTGATTTACTTTGAAAACAGATATTAGGTTTGAGTTACATACTAATTTGCAGAAATGTAATAGGTTGCACTACTTAGTTATGCTTTGAGTGTTACAGTGTTTTTGGATTACTTTAGTTGATTTCATTTTGTGTAATGTATAATATAAGGGCTTTTATGTTTTATTTAAAGATGTTTGAATAAAGCAAACATCTCCACACACTGCTGCACAGATGTACTCTGCATTTACCCGATAGAGAGGATTCTAACCAGTATCTCTTTTATCTATATCTCGTTGTTAAATCTCTTTATACAAGTGCATGTCTTGTACCAGAGCTCCGAGCCAGAAGGGAGTGTAGAAGAACGTGGAGTTGTCCTTGTGTGCGGACATCAGGAGGCCGATGAGGAACTCGGCACACCCGAACATCAAAATGACGATCTGCAAAACAACGGTCACGTGACAGTCGGCCGCGCTCACACAGGCGCTTTCTGACGTGTTTGCCCTACAGTACAGAGCATCATACCCCCAGGCTCCTGGGCTCTTTCTGGACGAAGCGGTGCAGAGGCTTCGTGGACAGCAGCTCTCTCTTACTGTCCCCGCTCACGGCCGCAGTGTTTCGGGCTCGGACCGTCCCACTGTCGGGGTCATCCATGGTCCCTAAACGAAACTAAACTAGGCACACATACGCAGACATCAGTAAGGACCGTGCTGCTGCGTACACCAACAAGTATTTGCTGTCTCTGTGCATGCATAATACTCACCCCAGCCTGTTGATCTCTGATGACGGATGATTTGGTTCGAGAGGAAGTCGACATTTGAGAGGACGAGAGGCGGGTCGGTGACATCATGATACATCATGGAGCCTCAGCTCAGAGCTGAGGACATGGATGTGTTTATGAACTCTTTCACTTAAACTTCTGCATGACGTATGGACGTGCCATTGCCCTGTCAGTATTGTCCAGTGTGGGGCAATTGTACCTTTAACTATTCATTTCCTTTGGGCAGCTGCTCCAAAAATCTTCTGCATCAAGTATTGTTAAAGGTAGAGGATTTTCCAAAATTTTGGGAAAGAACCGCCCGCGCCACTTTTTTTTTTTTTTTTTTTTAAACAAAGAATGATTGACCAATGGGAAGACCAATAGCCTTGATGATCCACCCGGATGTCCTCCTATATACCCCTTTTAAAAAGGAATGCAACATTCACACTCTTTTGCATATAATTTCATGTTTTTTTCTTTTTGAAATGTATAGAAAACATACATCAGTAACATATGTGTAATATTGGTTAAATTATTTGCAGAGACAAATGGGAACATTTCCTCCACACAATTCTGACCCAAGGATTTCAATAATACAACAACTGATGCTGGACTGGAGCCAAAGTCTCTTGGGTTGGACCTGCCATGGTCTGCCACACTTTTTATTTGATATCTTTGTTAACTTTGACCCCAAGGACCAATATTTGGATGGGTTTCTCAGCCAGAATTACGTTTTTATTTTTTTATTTTAGGTTTAGTCAATATGCAGCTGAAGATGGAGCATGTTGTGAATCAGTGATGCTGAAAGCCTTGTCAAAAGAGTCCATCCTCACCAGCTGCATATGAGGTAATGCAGACACCAGGCACATTCGATCGCTTGAGCCAAACCAAACTCAGGGTCTGGAGAGAGAACTGAGCACAAGAGCAGAGGCAACCTCGAGCCCAGAACGATCCTAAACATAACAACAAACATTATGAGCAGCACAATTTAAGGTAAGACCTGTACTGTTCATTCTTACAGTGCAATTTTCTCTACAGCCTTTGAACCTTGAAGAAGCTGTGAAATGTCATATTCCACCCTTTTCACATACACTTACCGGCCACTTTAATAGGTACACCTATCCAACTCCACTCAATGAAAATTCCTAATCAGCCAATCACACGGCAGCAACTCAATGCATTTAGGCATGTAGACACGTTTTATTTTTGTATATTTTTCCTTGCTAAAGCAGGGCTGTGATGTCACATTCTAGGGATATGGTCATCCCACTCCCCAACGGCTCCTGTGAGTTTGTTATTTTTGCATTTCTTGTTTTTGAACAGTTTGATTCTCTGATCAAGTTTGTAAAGTGCGCCAAGCTGACCACTGTTGTGACTGAGGGCTGTAAAAAAATGGCATTGAAATGTAATAGGAATGAAGCATCCTAATGTGGAGCTGTCTTCTCAGTGTGATTCTTTATGCTCCCACGACCTGAACTCAACATAAAACCTGTTTTGTATGAACAAAACCATCACTATCATTATCAAAATCACATTGTATAATAAATATCATTATCATGATACTCCAGAGAAGTAAATGGTTCCATACTGGTCCTAAAGCTGGATCACCTTCCTACGTTGAACTGTAGAAAGTAGAAATTATTTTTTGCTCTGTATCTAATGTCTTATGGCTTTGGCACAGCTGGGTATTGTAACTGTATAGTGTTTGCAGTAACTAAGTCTTAGTTACAGCATTGAGTGTAACAGTATTTTTGTATAATGTATAATATAAGGGCTTTTATGTTTTATTTGAAGATGTTTGAATCTCCACACACTGCTGCACAGATGTACTCTGCATTTACCCCATGGAGAGGATTCTAACCAGTATCTCGATTGTAACTTTAATCTATGTCTTGTTTCTTAATCTTGTCATGTCCCGTACCAGAGCTCCGAGCCAGAAGGGAGTGTAGAGAAATGTTCCTGTCTTTCCATGCTGCTGTTATGACCAGTTAAAGAAACAAACAAGTAATAACGGGATATATGAAACAATCGCTCAGTCGCTCAAAAGGTTTGTCAATTATTTATTATAAATGCCAAACAAAAAGAAGGAACAGTGGTTTGGAGGAGAGGCGTCCCCCAGTTGTGCCAAATGAACAAACTCAATATAACAAAAGGGACCTAACTCAAAGCTAGTCTAAACAAAAATTGTCTAGTCTGTAATATCTAAATAAAAGCAGAGTATAAAACAACAAGGGTGGCAACAACTGCTTAACGAACGCATCTAACATAAACAACTTCGTGTTGCAAATGTACAAAACCCAAAACTCACCCAACCAAACCTCCACACCAAACCAAAGCAGGCTAACCATATGGTAGCTCCATGGATCTATTATAATAACTGGATAGGCCATTTGCCTGGTCAGTATTGTCCCAGTGTGGGGCAAATGTACCTCATACTGGGCCCCCAATACCAAAATTCTCATTCCATTCTGCAAACTCTAAACAGACAAATGGGCACATTTTCTCACACAATACTGACCCAAGGAATTCAATAAAATGGTTGATCCTAAGTCTCTAAAATGGTATGGACCTGCCATGGTCTGCCACACCTTGCATTTGTTTTCTTTAACTTTGACCCTAAGGAACAATAATTGGAGGGTCTGCTCTGCCAGATAGTTTTTGTTGTAATTTTCTTTAGGTTCAGTCAATCTCTTTTGGGACACACCTTGAAAGGGAAAACCATCTGAACTCGGCAAATACTGACTGTATTAGATACATACAATATATAGCTTCAGCTTCAAGCCCAATAATGTTGAAATTGACACTTGAAATGAAGAACAGTTGGTGAAAAATAATCTGGAATGTGATGCCTCTTTCTAGGGGGATTCAAAGTAATAATACTTTTATATAATATTATTTATTGATAGGACTCCACTTTTGGAATTACTGATTATCATAAATTCTTTTTTTGGTTGCTGCCCTGGGCCTCTGAATGCTTGAGTGGTCTTAGAAATGTGTAAATAAAAAATGACTACACAAAATAACTACTACCAGTGGATCTTTCAACAACTGAAAACACAATCATAGAAGTGGACAACTTATTTCATTATTTCAAGGTCATGTTCACGCTGCGACACATAATTGTTGAATTTTATAGAATGCATCTTACATGGAAAACATTAAAATCTACAGGCTTCAAATATATAGTTCATACATCCACAATTCATTGAATTAGTTACAGTAAAAATACAAAAGTGTGTGGACATTAAGAGAGGTAACATTCCAGCCTGTGTTCCAGAAGGTAAAGTGCTCTGTGACGTAGATCTCCTTCATGGTTATATTGAAGGGCTTCGAGCGTTGAAAGTCCGCCTTGCTTTACAAACTCCTCTCCGAACTGAGGCAAAACATTTCATACACGTCAACGCCAACTTGACAGAACTAATACTTTATGAACACTACGCTACTTACCTTTGAGTTTCCATCGAACAGCATGTACAGCACATCCAGACTCAACACGACCATTTCTGTGTCGGCCATTTTGAGGGTGGCACACAGAGCAGGCAGCAGTCCCACATGCACAAGCTGGTCATAAAATTTCTTCTTATGAGCCACGTTAGCAAGAACCCGGACAATCTTAGGCAGGAGAAGCCACAGTTGAATAGTTACAAGGGAGAAAAGAGACTAAAAAAGTAGAAATAATATCTTACCATTGTGTTGATGCCGTGAGAGAAAGGGAGAAGCTGGATGAGGCCAGGCAGCAGGTTACATGTGACCAACGTTGAGCAGAGGTCAACTGAGTGAGCTGTAGGAAAGACACATTCTAATGTCACATTCCCAACATAACTAATCTATTGTGTATTTTTCCTTTATTTTCTTCCTTTTTTCAATGTTTGTCCAACCCATTTTACTTTTTAATGTGCTAGAAACGGCAGGAAGTCCATGGTGCTTTAAAATTGTTATTTTTCTATCTTTTTTTTCTACCTGAGATGTTGCTGTAGTTCATGGTTTTGCACTGGACCAGACCGGCGCGGAGAGGATTCATGGTCCGAACCAAGCGAAAACTCCACCTCTACTATTGTGACCCGTCTGTTGTAAAATATTATTACTATTGTTAGATTTTTTAGAATAATCAATGTATTTGTTTTGTTTGTATGGATGGATATGTTTTTTATGCTACAGGACACCTGAATTTCTCCTACAGGGATCAATAAAGTATCTATAGAATTTCATGGATGAAAGAAAATAGAAGTGTGTTCTTGTATTGGCATGTGCTGCATTTAAAATCCACAACAGGGTTCACTTTTTTAAAACTATATAAGCATGAGCACGTGCGTTGACGTACTTGCAATTCTTGCGTTTCATTAACCTGCCCTGTAGGGGGCGAATGAGCAGAGATGGGACAACTCAAGTTTTGCTCCCATTGAAAACCATGTCTGTTTTGGAGTCAAAAGGCTATAATCCTGTGCAGTGTACGGTTGTTGGAACAGTCTTAATCGGGAGGGGGACACTGAATTCTAAGGGAGTACTAAAAATATTTCAAGAGTATTGATTTCGGGCATTTTTGGAAAAAAATGTGGGTGGCCTGCAGTGAGCGCTTATCTGGGAAAGCCTTGATCCACCTCGCCCGCCTCATTCGAGTGTTTTTTTCAAAATGTACTCCTTTATATGAGACCACAGTTGGAACATGGGAGAAACTCTTGTCTTTCTCTCTTCGCACGGTTGCTACAACCGAACACCACACAAAGAGATGGCCTTTTGACCATAGAATGTATATATTAATGGACAGAGTCACGCCTATCTCTGCCGTTCTAACTAATGGGCCAAAAAATGTGCTCTACTGGAGCAATCCAAAATGGCCGCAAGTGGTCCCGCCCACAAGAAAATTATGAAAAAACGCATCTGCGCATGCGTCAGCCGGCGCAACTCCATTCATTTGAACGAGAGACTTAAAAAATTCACAGCAAGTAAACTTGAGTGAGGTTTTTGAGAGGTCTGCCAATGCTATATGTTAGCATTGGCTAATTCTTCTTCTGGGTCCACCCCCATCGGCCCGGGGTGGTATTGCAAGCATGTCAGCGCACGTCATTTTGGCCACTTTTGAGCTGGGACCCTCCCCCACTGCTTTTGACTGAAGACTGCTAGCTAAGATATTAGCGCTTCTTCTTCTACAATATCTCCGTGTATATACCCGGCACACTGCACCACCAGGGTATGTCACGTCCGGTCCGGTCCTGCCCCACGTATGTCATTCGCACCACTACCCCGACATCATATGAAACCCAAGAATACGACTCCGGGCCGGTGGGGGTGGACCCAGAAAGAGAATTATCCAACGCTTTTGTATCGCGTCTTCTTTCCTCTCTATAACAGCTTTACAGGATGATCCAAAAGTCGGCTCTTGACCCAAAGCTACGTTCTAGATGTGTGTCAATGCCATAGACTGTATATATTAATGGACAGAGTCACGCCTATCTCCGCCGTTCTAACTAATGGGCCAAAAAATAAGCTCTACTGGAGCTATCCAAAATGGCCGCGAGTGGTCCCGCCATGGATATATTATATTAACGGGTCCCGCCCACAAGAAAATTGTGAAAAAACGCATCTGCGCATGCGTCAACCGGCGCAGCTCCATTCATTTGAACGAGAGTAAACTAGAGTGGACCAAAAAAATTCACCCCCCTCAGCATTGACACACATGTGGAACGGAGCTTTGGGCCAAGAGCCAACTTTTGGTCCATCCTGTAAAGACGTTTTTGAGAGGTCTGCCAATGCTATATGTTAGCATTGGCTAATTCGTCTTCTGGGTCCACCCCCATCGGCCCGGGGTGGTATTGCAAGCATGTCAGCGCACGTCATTTTGGCCACTTTTGAGCTGGGAGCCGCCCCCACTGGTCAATGCTGAGGGGCTGGTGCCGGTTAACGCATGCGCAAATAAATGTTAACATTTTCCTGCAGGAAGGGCTGCCCGAAACCATTTTGAAAAAGCCCCATAGAAGGCACAGATAGGCGTGACTATGTCTGTTAATATTGACAGTCTATGGTAAAGCATGGGTGTGTTACCCTAGACTCTTATCCTTGTTCATACGTGTAAATAGCATCTAGTAGTCATGTGAGAATACGACAAGACCATGTTGGAAATAACATTTTCTATTTCTTCATTGATTCTTGATGAAGTTAATCATGTTTGAAGTTCTCCTGACGAAGGCCTATGGCTGAAATGTTGCACATCTGTAAAAAAAACAAAACACTTGTGTATGCAAGTAGAGAGTTATTCTCATCCTTTCTAAAGTTGACGAAGTTGTGTGCGGAGCCTGCTCTTACGCACCTGTCACAGAGTTGAATGTGCAAAGTTTTCCCCTTTTTACTATTTCTTGAAGTTTTCACAATAAAATAATGAAGTGTTCACAACCCTTTGTGAGTGGTCAAATCTACCGTCACTCAGAGCTCGACAGGGCACAGATCAGACTGTGACATTCAGACCTAAATATCCTGAATTGCAATATATTATCTCATTTTATTTACACGTTGCATGACCCTAAATCTGTCCTTAAGAAGAATGAAGCAACACCTGTTAGATTGTTGAGGACCCAGGCTGCCTCTCGGGCCAGAGCGGGCTGAGTCTTCAGATAAGTGTGAAGCAGAGAACACAAAGCTGCTGGGAGACAGACGTGCACTTCTCCAGGGAGCAGCTCCACGGGGCAGGACGACACCAGGTTCCCCACGCAACGCAACAGGGGCCACACCAGCTGCAGGGAGTCATCAGTCATCAAAGGAGCCATTCAACCAGACTTTAATGAACTGCCATAAGTGTAATTTCTGTTATTTGAATAATCCTGAATTGGGCTGTGCCAAGGTTTCCTTTAACTGACCACTATTCTATTTCTATAGAACCATCTACAGAATTTACAAAAAAAGTTACATTGATTTACTATATGAAAGTAATCATTGTTTCTACTCTGTAAAAAAAAAATCTCTTAATCAAAAGTGGATATGTGAAAACATGTAACAAACTTCCGCATAACTCATTCCATCAAAGGATCACGTCCGTTACACAAATAACCAAAGCCACTATAGGACACTTGACTAATGTATAAAACCGTTATCTTCTAGCAACTACTAATGGACAGAAGAGGTATTTGGATAACTGAAACACATAAAATATCTTCTGATTATTTTAAATCAAATTTTTGGCCATCTGTCACACTTTTGTACCCTTTATTGTGAACAAGCCCTCTGTATTTGCTGAATGAAGCGAAGAACCTACCAATTCCAGTTCTTCATCCGTCTTTTCTTCACCAACAGTGCCACCTATTGATACCAATAGGGAGCTACATTTAGACAGTGCTCCTTGAGTCAAGAGGATGCTGCATTCACCAGGAGCACTGTAGAAAGAATAAGGAGATGGAGCATGTTGTGAATCAGTGATGCTGAAAGCCTTGTCAAAAGAGTCCATCCTCACCAGCTGCATATGAGGTAATGCAGACACCAGGCACATTCGATCGCTGGAGCCAAACCAAACTCAGGGTCTGGAGAGAGAACTGAGCACAAGAGCAAAGGCAACCTCGAGCCCAGAACGATCCTAAACATAACAACAATCATGAGCAGCACAACTAAAGATAAGACCTGTATTGTTCATTCTTACGGTGCAATTTTCTCTGCAGCTTTTGAACCTTGCAGAAGCTGTGAAAGTGTGAATCCAACAGCTTCTACTAACGCCAGGTTATGCATCTGAGTCTGGGAACAAGAAGCACATGTATGACAACACAATTACAGATTACATATATGAGAAACCTATAATAATACAACTCGCATTTGCTATTGGGCAAAAAGCTTTGACAAAACTTAACTATAAAAAATAAATAAGTAATTTTTAGTTTCACTTGAAAGTTGTGAAAGCCAGATCCCTTCAGATCTCAGAAGCTAAGCAGTAAAGGGCCTGGTTTGTAATGTGATGAGAGAACATTCATGCATATTGTGTCGTATAAGTCTGGTGTGTGTGTGTTGGTGGTGGTCATAGGGGCTGATGGCACATACTGGATGCCACACTTCTCTCAGTGTGTTCCAAAGCAGCTATGGCAGCTGTGTATGGAGTGAGTGAGGGAATGAATGAATGATGACACGTGGTGAGTCTTTGTCTAAAAAGTACAATATAAGAACAAGGCATTATTTTGATAATTATTGGGATTAAAATTACCTCCAAACAATTTACAAGTGCTGGAATTATTCCCTGAGAGAGTAGCTTCTCCTTTATTACATCATTTTCAGGGCACAAATTTCCCAAGGTGTAAAGGCACAGCTCCTGTTCAGACAATTTGAAAATACACAAATAAAAACATAACAATTATACATTCATTTGGTTGTGTGCATAGCTCTGGTTCAAGTTAACCCTTTAGATTCAGTTTCATTTAATTTTCCATTCGTAGTAAAACCACATTGGAGTAAATGAGCACAGTGTACACCAGACAATTATATGCAATAAAACAAGCTAAAATGTACCAGAAACCATTTAGGCGCCAAAGCAGCAGAATTACATTAGTCCTCAATCTATAAAATAAAGCCACTGAATTATTTTACATTCTAAAACATGGAATGTCCAATTAACTAGTCTCGTTTGGATTTTTAATGATGAATTAAGTAAAGTGGACACTCACAGTAAACTTGGAGCTCTGTCCTGACAGGTAGGTGAGCAGGTACGAGGAGGCCGGGAGGATGGCTGCGGAGACCGTGCTTTGTGGAGCGTGGGACAGTTCATGAAGACAGCACACGGCCTGGAGGCGGCACTCTGAGCTAGAGCCAGAGAGCAGGCCCACCAGCAGATGCATGCTGTTCTCCAACCTGAAGAGAGACAGCAATGGACAGCTAGTCTTTTATTCTGTCTCTGTTGGAACAATGTCGTCTCAATGTAGTGTTATCACCTCACCAAAGGTAAGGTAACCCATAGGGCAGTTCATCCTCAGCATTTGACCCGTCTGTCAGGAACAATGGTCGCCGTAGTACAGCGCCCAAGTTTTTTATTTGATTTCTAACAATTGTACATGTTTTTATATATAGGGGAAACCGGAGAACCCAGAGGAAACCTGCACAGGCACAGAGAGAACATGCAAACTCCATTCAGAAAGGCCATATTCCAACCGGGATTCGAACCCTGGACTTTCTTGCTGAGAGCTATCCACTCAGCCACCGTGCAGTCTTGACTTTCTGACTGAGATTTTTGTAAAGCTTGGTCCTTTTAACTATATTTAATTGAACCTGTATTATAAACAATTGACTTTTAAAATGGTGTGATGTGATCTGAAACCAAGGAATTCCAGAGTGTGTTTGTCAGCAAGAGATATATTCCATAATCTACAAATAAGTCAAACTTGCACTTTCATAATTGTATAAACGCAAACAGTTGTAACATAGG
Organism: Knipowitschia caucasica; assembly: GCA_964034765.1. Lineage (NCBI taxonomy): Eukaryota > Metazoa > Chordata > Actinopteri > Gobiiformes > Gobiidae > Knipowitschia > Knipowitschia caucasica. Next base: position 19,739,802 of record OZ035830.1, read on the forward strand.
TTGCCTTCATGTTGTAGAATTGTATTTCCGTTGGAAGGTCGATACCCTACACTATGGTAAAGAAAACATTTTTGAAAGAAATGTTGAAAAAAAAAATGCCCAAATGTTTTCTGCTGTATTATGTCTGAAGGTTGTCACCACTTCAAGGCACCTGTTAGCTAAGAAACATAGCTACTACTTATTTGTATATATTGTGTGTGCTCCCTGTGTGCTGTGTGCGCTGCAACATCAAAATTTCCCCACTGTGGGACGAATAAAGGTATTCTTATCTCATCTTTCTGAGAAAATAATAAAACATAGTTGATATGTACCAACAAACCTTTTGACAGTTTGTGTATGTGGATTGGCCCAGGACTTAGATTAAACTACGACTAAATGTCTGATGTGGGTAGTTACAATAGGTACCAGGAAAGATTTATCCACAGCCCCCTACAACAATTTTAAACTAAACGTTCTTTACAATTTTGTGATGTCACATTAATGACATTAATGAATAAGTATAGAAAAAATAGTTTGACTTCTTGTCTTTCAGATCTGTCTTGATAGTGACACAGAAATGAGTAGAAATAACTATAAATCAATACTGCCATCAATATTTGAATCCTAATGCTAAACAACAGGTAGCAAAGATAAATGTTTTACTTGATGAATGTGTTCTGAGCAGATGGGTGACGTAGTGCTCTCCTCAAATGTTTCAGAGAGGCTTCTTTCTCTGGACCACATCTCTGCAGATGCTGGAACAATTTGACCACATCCTGTAGAAGACACCAGCTGTGCAATGAGTGGACATTATGGAAGAGTTAAAACTATACTTGGCAGAATAAGGTAAGTGAAAGGCAGCAACTGGAGATTTAAATATTAGTTTAAAATGTGTAAAATTGAGACTCCCACCATGGGGCTGAAGAGGAGCCCAGCTCTCAGATCGCCCAGCCCAAGCAACAATGTTATGCAAATGAATGTGTGAGGACTGCAAGTATTCCGCATGTAATACTTTGATTGGATTATGCAGAATATGCTTCACAAATATCTTAATGCGAGTTTCATTCATCCTTGGAATTGTATATTCTTTTGGGTCTTATTGAGACACATGTGAGTCCTCCTGTTAAATACCCCAACTTCAACTAAACAAGGCTTTCATCAATTCTAAAAGGTCATCATTCACTCCTTTCACATAGTTGTATTATTGTGATTGTATAGAATTATGTTTGTAGACTAAGCTTAAATGATGCCCTGCCTTTCGTTCTGTAATAAATGGGCATTATAACCTGTTCTTCTGTGTACAGCTCCTCTTCGTCATCTTCATTGAGCAGGAGTCTCTTGCTGAAGAGCTGTCTGTCCTTACGTGCCTGTCTCAGAGCTACACCACAAACACATAGTTAGATACATATGTTTAAAGAAACAGTAGCACAAACACAGTTAGATACATATGTTTAAAGAAACAGTAGCACAAACACATATTTAGATACATCAGTCACCTTTCTCCTGCTCGCGCCTCTTCAGCCGGAGCTGCTCTGAGCTGTTGTCATGGAGACGCGCTTTGTGGCGAACTTTGCTCAAACGCCACATTCTATTTATTACATTTACAAAATAAGATGTGATAAAAACACAAACACATGTCTGCAGCAGTGACAAGTTCACAACACACCAACAGACAGCGCTTCTTCTGTCGTACAGACGGTTCCAGTATAGACACAGCGCCCCCTCCGAACACAGAATGTCACAACAAGGAGAACAATTGTATGTAAATATTTATTTTAAAAATGTACAGAAATATGGGTCATCATGACTACATAATACAAGATTTAATAAATAGCTAATTTCAGCATGATGACCAAACCTGGTGAGGGCATAGAAAAACCTTTTTCCCCCTGTTTCATACAAGAAAATGGAAAAATGGTAGCTTTTAATGACAGCTAAAAACATCTTAAAAAATAAGATGCATATAAAAGAATAACAGTCCATTGCATTTATTTTGTACACGGGGGGGGGGGCTTCCAATAAAAGTATAAAAAACTACATTTTAAGACAGTCAACAGATTAAAAAAACCTCAAAATTATAAAGGTACCACAATAATAAGTCTCTGCATTTAGTTTAAAACAGCTCATCTGGATAGAGCTTGGCATGTTAACTTTCTGTTCCCTGCCCCTTGGTGGATTTCTTCTTTTTCTGTTAAACAAGAAAAAATACAAGATTAAAAATGCAGTAAGGGATTATGTTAGTTTAGCCGTAGCACCAACTCAAAACCACTCCCCCTCCTCTCGCCTCTCCACCAAACCAAACATCCAGCATTTACTTTTCTTTGTCACGACAGGGAGTGGGTGGCAAACATGAAGTGGGGCATTTTCTGTTCAGCCCTTTTAGGTTTTAGAAAATCATAGACTGTAAATATTAACGGACGTAGTCACGCCAATCTGCGCCGTTCAAACTAATGGGCCAAAAATTGTGCTCTACTGGAGCTATCCAAAAAGCTAGCACAAAAGACTTTTTCGAGAGGTCAACTAAAGCTATATGTTAGCATTGGCTAATTCTTCTTCTGGGTCCACCCCCATCGGCCCGGGGTGGTATTGCAAGCATGTCAGCGCACGTCATTTTGGCCACTTTTGAGCCGGGACCCGCCCCCATAGTAGGAAATCCGATAACTCAGGTGCGCGCAATAACAAGAAACAGGAAGAGGGTGAAGGGGGTAAACGCATCCCATTGGTTCGTTGGGGATGAACGAATCCCATTGGTTTATTTTTATTGGTCCACTCCAAAATATTGTTTATTAATTTCTGGAGACTATAGGCATCTGATCAATTCAATTACTATTTGAAAACACATAACAGATAACTACTTTTAGGGTTTAGGAACGTTTTCCCACAATATTTAAAAAAATGTCAGGAAAAAAATCCCTGACTGGATCTTTAAACGATTAGTCAAAAATATTCACTACTAAATTTCCCAAACGAACACCACACATCACCTTTTTTGGAGTCTCATTTTCTGCTGTTGGTGAAGAAGGATCTGCCTCAGTGAGCTCCTCTGGTTGCAACTTGTGCTTCTCTGAAAAAACAAAAGAGTTAACATACAGAAGGTTCACAGAGTAGCTTTGGTTAATGCAGAATATGAAAATAATGCTTTCCTCCTAAGCACATTTGAATAGAAAAAGGGAAAAAAAAGCTAAAATTACTATGTGGGTTTCTGAATCTCTGCCGCCCCACAGACACAGTAAAAACTTGCTTGAGCAGCCTTACAATCAATAAAAACAGAAGATAATACAGAAATACTGAACATGTCAACTCACTTTTCTTTGGGCCTGGCGTCTGTGGAGTAGATGGGGGATCTGAAGGTTCTTCTGGTACTTCACTGACATGACACTGCTTTTTTTTCTTCTTCTTTTTCTCAGTTCTTTGTGTCGTCTCTGCAATAACATCTTCTGGCGGTAAAGTGTCCAATTCTACTCGGCTCTTGTCTTTTTTCTTTTTCTTCTTTTTAGGGGCCATTTCTTCTGTGATTGGATTAGAATCTTCCGCTACATTCTCTAAAGTTTCTTCAGTGGGTACAGAGTTGATAAGTTCTAGACAGTCTTCTTTAGATTTGTGCTTTTTCTTTTTCTTTTTTGGCCCAGTTTGAAGATCGCAGGCATTTTCCAGACTTTCCTGCACTGGTTTCTCTGTTTCAGCACAACTCTCAACATTTTTATCAACAAGACCATCACCATTTGCAGTAGTCATATTTGGAGTCGTAGTGGCCTTTTTTTTCTTTTTAGTTGGATTTTGATCTGGAGATTTCGCTTTCTCAAGATTTTGTGCTGAAATGGAAACTTCTTCAGTGAGTGGATTAGATTCTTCCGTTAGTTTCTCTAAAGTTTCTTCAGTGGTCACAGCCGTCACGGTTTGCACACAGTCCTCTTTAGATTTATCCTTTTTTTTCTTCTTCGCTTTCACTGTCGACTCAACAACAGCACTGTTTGATAAACTACTCAAGTCTTCAGTTATTGAGTCGTTATTACATTTATCAACTGTATTTTCAACATCTTTTTCAAAGTTTTGATCATCAAGAAGAATGCTCCCTCCATCTCCAAGAGTCCTTTTCTTCTTTTTTTTCTTTGGCTCAGTTTGAAGATCGGACGAGGAGATTTTCTCGTCACTTTCCTGCATTTGTTTGTTTGATGCCAAATTACTTATTTCAGCATTATTCTCAACAGGTTTGTCAATAAGATGGGAAAGACCCTCTCCATCTCCATTTGCAACCATGGTAACCTTCTTCCCTTTCCGTTTAGGAGGATTTTCATCTTTAGAATTGATTTTCTTTTTTTCGGCACTCTGTTTTTTTGCTGGCGTGACATTTGCGACCGGTATTTCTACATTTTGCTCCTGGGTTGAGATTTCCAGTGCAGCAACAGGGGCCACTGTTGGATTACTTTGAGCCACTATGTCCTCAGTGTACTTTTCAGGTGTTTTACTCGGTTGGTCTTCTGATTTGGGTTTTGGCTTAGCACGAGACTTTCTCACCCTTTTGGGTTTTGGAGCAGCCAGAGCATTGAACTCTTCAACTTTAGCCAGGTCAGCGTCTGTGCAAAGAGATCTAATGTTAGTGATCGGACAACATTTTCAGTTTATAACACAAAAAATGAGATATTATTCATAACCCGTAGTGTTCAGTCTTGGAGAGCATAGATTTTAATAAAGTCAGGTATACTCAATTGTGGTAGTGACCTACCCCATGATATAACTTTTTTAATGCATTAATGAAACTTGTAAATTTGTCTTTCATATGTGAGCACATGAAAACATACTTGCAGAATACAAGGCACATCACAAGGTGCCCATCATAATGTTGCATTATATCGGGCATATAAAGCAGCATTGATTTATTATACTGATTTCTTTCAACGACAATTGTTTCATGTAGTTGTAAAAATAATGCATCGGTTTGACATCACGCTTTTTCTTAGCCACAGCTGCCGTGGGGCAAACTGACAGAGGCGAGGCAACCAGTATGTGCCATCAGCCTCTCCGACCATCACCACAGACTCATTCTAGGCAATGTGAGAAGAACACTTTCAGCTTGGAATAGAATTAAGCAATGCTTACATTTTCCTATCCACCTATCACAATACAATAAAATGAAAAAAAAAAACAAATGAATTCCAATCCCTCCCAGAGGACTGGACAGACACTTAGATACATTTTTCAATAATATAAACGCTACATGGACAATACCAATGATCAGGACTTAAATCTAACTAGCACAATAAAATAATCAATATTCCCCTTTATTAAAAACATTGACCATATTTCTCCCTATATTGTTTTACCTGTCATCTGTTCAACGAGTTTCTTCCACTTCTCCACGTCCAGGCTGCTGTCAGAGTCAGAGTCCTCTCCACTCTTTTTCTTCTTCGCTTGTTTCTTGTTGGATTTGATTTTTTTTTCTGATGCTTTTCCATCCACCTTTTTCTCTTTGGTTGGAGACTAAAAAGAGACACCACTTCTTGTCAGAAATCACAGACAATACGCCATGGCAAGCTCTTAGTGTTTACCTTTTTGTTTGGAGACCCCCGCTGTTTAGCAGCTTTGTCTTTATTTTTCCTCTCTGCAGCTGCTGCATGGAAATGCGATTAAAATATAAGTTAAAAGTAATTGGGATAAACAGGAGACATCACAATATATTTGTGTTCCTGACAAAACAACTAAATTGTGACCATACATACAAGCCAACCTCATTAGGCAGAGGTCAATTTCTGTTTTGGTGAAGTAATAAGTAATTTAGCTTTTGTTAAATTTATTGTAAATGTTTAAATGTATATATTGTTTGCATTTTTGCTTAAGGTTGAGTTTTGATTAGGAAGATTGATCAACTCAAATGACCAGGAAAGATAAATATTCCTGGACGCAGACAACAGCTCACACTGTCATACCTTTTATGGGTTTTGCTGGTTTCTTTCCTGGAGTTGATGAGGACAACTTTTTTTTTCTTTTACAAGTTCTGTAAGTAAAACAAACATACATTAACTTTGAAATTGCACACACCATGCATTTGCTTTTACACAAATTGTACTCACTTTAACCATGAGCTGTAGATGTCCAACAATGAAGCGGGTGGGGGAGTCTCATTCTACAAGATTAAAGGAAAGAAAGGAGAGAAACATGTAGAACACTATATTGTCAATAGCAGGTTTGCACGAATATGTAATGAGACAAACTACACACTAAGTCATGTAACGTCTGAGACCTACTGTATGCCATGTCTCACCCATAGACTGTATGTGTGTAATTAAAGCCTGGTTGTTTTTGTAATACATACAAGTGTAACACAGAACATAACTCGCTGCATGGGCTGTCACATAAAACAAACTATTTCAAGCGCTTTACTTTGCATTAGTTTGAGTTCCTGTGAGAGAGTTGTATGAACCTGAATACTCTGCTTTTGGAGCGCTTCTGCAGCCGTGTGGAAACCATGCTCCTTCAGGTGGCGATAGATCAGCGGGATCAGCTCCGGGTTTGAAGCAGCCATGACGGACAGGAGCGAAGCCACAAACACTTTAAAACAACCACTAAACGATCTATCATAGTCGAATCTCACCGCGCACAGGCACTTCTTCCTACAACACACACATGGCCACACTTTCAACCCAGGACCCCGGATGTAGTTTGGCTCAGCGTTCGTCGAATGCAAGGCATCCTGGGAGTTGGAGTCAAACAAAATGATAGGCGAAACAAAAATAAGGTATTTGTCATTTTCGCACATAGTGCTCCTTTAATGTTTGAACTCTGTAAACATATGAAGCTGCTGTTATTATCAAAAGTTAATAATAGGCAAAATTGTAATTAGCCTACGTATTTCAGTTATATATATATTTTTCAATAATATCGATTCTGTTCATGTTTCTTAAATGAACAGATATTATAATACATCCATGGAACAGACATCCGACGGTTTGATTAAAGCAGGGGTACCTAATTTGTAATTAAGTATGTAATTAAATCCATCTTGCTCACGAGTTTTCACCATGGATCTATTATATTAACGGGTTTTCACCATGGATTCACATACAGGTATTTTCTGACCTCGAACTGTCATGCAGATTAGCTAAAGCTAGTTCAGACCACATTCAATATTTTGTTCTTACACGTTTTCAAAATAGGTTGAATTACGTTAGGCAACATAGTGGTCTGATTTTTCTATCTTTCTTTTAACGACAAACAAAATGCATCACCTTTGAAAAAAGTGAGGTGCTCCAGTTTTTTAAATATATATATATATACAGTCTATGATTTAGACTCAATTAAATAATGATTAAAATAGGGTATGAAAAAGGTTGAAGACATGTTTGGTGACAAGGGACTCCATTTGTTTAATGAACTTTGCATCGAGTTTGATTTACAGCATGAATCCTCTGTTACTTTGAAACGTGGCAGCAAAATGTCTTGATCTTTAGGCGTGGACTTTGCAAGGTGCAGGAGAGAGTTCTCCTGACTGGTGGCTGCATGGCTGCTTCCTGACTGGAGAACTCTCTCACACAGCATACATGCATAATGCAAAGGAGAGTGGGACACCACAGAAATCAAGCAAAGTTTATTTGACATTTAACATTTTTATTTGAGTATATTCAAACACTTTGTTGTCCTGGATATTTATATGTTTATGTATATATGTGTTTTTGTTGGCATAAAAAAAGTGTATGACTAATGAATACGCTATAAGTCTAAACAGATACTATGATGTAGATTAGTCTCTGGCTTTTGATGAATTACAGAAGGGGAAGTGACAGTATATAGCAGTGCACTCTTTCAGAAAATAAACACATTTATTATGTTTACTTGCTTAATCTGGACCGGAATCCCTTTGAAGGTAATTGCTCAAAAAGTAGTCGAGATGTATTAGTGCTGGGGAACATTAATGTGTGTTAAGGCTACTTTTCTGTAATAAATCCACTTTAATGGACCACTTAGTTCTAATGTCAGTGATTTAAACAACCTCACTGCATTCATCATCAAAACAAAAACAAAAAAAATCCTTGGAAACTGAAGTGTTTCTGCAAACGTTAGATCTACATTTGATAATAAATTCTTTCTGTTTTAGGTATGCTACGATTCAGCAAGGCCAAGTCAAATACAACAAGATGCCAAATTCAGCAGCAACTATTGTAAGTACTGTACTTTCATTCTATATTGTATATGCTTTTTCATATGCTTTAAATATTTTACTTCTTGGATTACAATCTGGGAGTTGCCAAAAGGACACACAATTCATTTTCTGATAATTTACCACAGAGAATGGAATAATATAGGATACCCAATCATTGCAATGGAATGAGACATGTTTCTTGAATTTACAAAAATAGGTGCATTTATTGAGCGGAAGTATGACTCAGATATGTTAATGCAGAGTTTTGGAAGAGTTGATGCATGGGCAGAAAAAAACACGGCCCAGTCTTTCTCAGATTAGAAAATTGAGGTAAGAGGGGGCTTACGGGCAGGGCTGGGCTGATTAGAAAGGCTCTAGTGTTCAGGCAGCTGCCATATTCAGTAACAGCAGAGCTACCTTTGGCCAAAGCACACATCTGTGCCCAACCAAAGCACAGCAGCATAGTGACTAATTATCTAGTTTCCCTTCAACTATTTTCATTCATGCTGCACCATAAAACTTTAGACCACATACATTTCCTGAGATTCACCTCAATATATTTTACATCCTTTCCAGAGTGGTTTGAAATTTTCATTTTATTTTTTCGTATGTAAAAAATCCTTACAAGTCTCACTGTTTTGTTTGGGTGGCTTAACTTAATGTTTCCATGCACATTATAGCCCCTCATTTAACATTTTATGAGCAAAAGGAAAATAAGATCTACACATTTACTTACAAGTATTCCAACTTGGTGAGTAATTGTTCAGAAGGAGGGGTTATGGTTGAGAAATTTAATAATGGAATTGTCTTCTTTTAACACTTTTTAAACAACAGACATAAAACCAGAGCTCAATCTATGGTCCAAATCATACATACAGCAGTAATATGGAGGCCAAAGACAGTTATTTGAATGTCCTTTAGAGAATGTTATTTGAAGTTGTTGTTTGCATTACGTCTAGACCTACCTCTGGTTCTTAAAACAGTGATTTACTTTACACAAACGTCAGACAGGACCACCATACCACAGTTATAAATATTGTAATTTGAGTCCAAGAGCAGGTTCTATTTATTTATGATTTTGTTTTTAATAAACCGTTTGGCCTTGTGACAAAACATACTCTCAGAATACACTTAATACACTGCTGAAACCAAGTTTGTTAGTCCAACAATGAGAACCTGCCAAAGTCTTTGTTCATTTGTCTTTAAAGTGTATATGTTTCCAACAGACTGTTCAGATTCGGTTAACAACCAAGATTTATGACATCACAAGACAAATTTTATTAATAGCAGCTTTAATTCATGTATTGTATACGACATCTAACTAAGCAAATAAAACATTGTTGTGACCAGCTCTGAACATCTTACATTTAAAAAACCTTTACATGATAAATAAAATGTAGTACAAGCAAGAAACTCCCTCTTTTCAACTCGGTACCTTGCATCAATTTGTCCTTCCTTAAACTTAGTGGAGCTGTTGGGCTATACTCCAAATATGATGCTTTAGCAAACATCCATAGCCACAGTTTTGTGTTCTTACCGGGAGGGCTATACCCTCTTTGGACTGGCTTGCAACATGCATGCCCACAAGTCTCTGTGTAACCAATATCAACATTTGCAAGGTGTGAAGTTTTATGTCTAAATCTGTTTCCAAAAATATGTCTCTCATCCAGTGGATCTATTAGTAGTATGTATTTCTTTAGCAGCATTATATCATGTAGATTAGATTAACTGAATTAAGTGAATAATGAAAACCTATTTGAATTGACATACACATCAAAACCCAGAAGCATTATAAAGCAAATATCTAATTTAAGCCACTCTGCACAAGAAGCCTCAGCCTAGGTGGCTCTTTGACACATGGTGGAGATCTTATCGACCTCTGGTATCAGAGACGGCTGTGTGATGTCTCTTCAGGTGTGAGATGATAAGTGTGCGCTGTGTGCTAGAAGGAGAACAGTGTCTCTGATTGTGTCTATCGGGCCCCCGCACTCCATCACCCCCACACTTCGTGTTTTTTCTATGTAACTGAGGGTCTTTCTGTAGGGCCTCTGTCATCTCCTGTTAAATCAGGTCAGCGAGAAATTTTTGAAGGGTTCTAGCAGTTCTAAAAGTTGGCAGTTGTATGATTGAACTTTAATTATTATAGAAAAGCATGAATGAAGAAAACTCAAGCCTTGTCCCTATTGAAACGATACACCCAAGGCTAGTATCGTTATGAAATGGGGAGCTAAATGCAGTCATTACCGGCATGTGTAACATTACAGTATGTTTGTGTGTGCTCGTGAGCCAGAAAGGCAAATAGGCGGGGTCTGTGATTGACCACTAGGGAGGAGGAAATGTTTTCAAAGAAATTTTGGGGAGGTACAACATAAGTACAGAAGTCACCTATATCTTTTCTCAGTAAATTCTACACGTAGTGTGAACAACGCAAAATGGTTTTCTGACATTTAGATAGTTAATAGATTACATTATGGGTACGAATGCGCTGACGGGGTTCTCCATGATGAGTTTGCTCAGTCTGGGCTACCTCGCCTGGGATCCAAACAGTCCTAATCAGGTGGAGATTGACGAGGGAGTGGAGACTTTTGGAGACAGCTCTCCTTCAGCGGCGCAGCCTCCTCACATCATCTTCATCATGACCGACGATCAGGGATTTAATGACATTGGATATCACAGTTCAGACATCAAAACTCCTACGTTGGACAAACTGGCTGCATATGGAGTTAAATTGGAGAATTACTACATTCAACCCATCTGCACCCCATCCAGGAGCCAGTTCATGACAGGGAGGTAAAGTCCTAATGCAATGTACATGGCTTATGTCAGAGCTGTTTTGTGAATGTTAGGATGAGGTAATGCATGCATATAATCGAATCAAGATATGTATGAGAGAAAATGAGATCATGTAAATGTGTCCTGTTATTAATTTATTGTTTGTAGTTCATTGCTGTGTTTTTACTAAGAAGAGCCTTTAACAATCAAATTACAAGTGTGCAAGAATAAGTTTAGTTGCACACACACAAAATTTGATTCAAAGTGCTTTAGCAAATAATGCATTCAAATCATAAAAGATACGTTGAACATGTCATGTAGATGTATACAAATTTTTTACCAAATTGCACAAATGTATGGAATACATATAGTCCTGAAGACATTACACTCAACAATTCAATGATTGTTGTTATTAATATTGTATTCACAGTTGCTAATACTTATTTATTATGTGCAGGTACCAAATCCACACAGGTTTGCAGCACTCCATCATTCGGCCCCGGCAGCCAAACTGCCTGCCTCTGGACCAGGTCACTCTGCCACAGAGGCTGCAGGAGCTGGGCTATGCCACACACATGGTTGGGAAGTGGCACTTGGGCTTTTACAAAAAAGAATGTCTGCCAACACGTCGTGGATTTGATACTTACTTAGGCTCCTTAACGGGGAGTGTAAACTACTATACCTACAGCTCCTGTGACGGCCCTGACCTGTGTGGATATGACCTGCATGAAGGAGAGACAGTAGCGTGGCGTCACAAAGGGAAATACTCAACACACTTGTACACTCGGCGAGTACGCAAGATCTTGGCAAATCACGACCCAAAGGCCCAGCCATTATTTATCTTCCTCTCCTTTCAGGCGGTGCACACTCCCCTGCAATCACCTCAGGAGTACATCGACCCATATAAGGACCTGGACAATGTTGCACGCAGGAAGTACGCAGGTATGGTCGCTGCTGTAGATGAAGCAGTTCGAAATATCACATATGCCCTTCGCAAATATGGATACTATAAAAACAGTGTGCTCATCTTCTCCACTGACAATGGGGGCCAGCCTCTGTCTGGGGGCAACAACTGGCCTCTGCGAGGGCGCAAAGGTACATATTGGGAAGGGGGTATCAGAGGTTTGGGCTTTGTGCACAGCCCTCTGCTCAGAAGGAGGAGGAGAGTGAGCAATGCCCTGGTGCATATCACTGACTGGTATCCAACCCTTGTGGCATTAGCTGGTGGTAATAGTTCCATGACTGAAGGCTTAGATGGGTTTGATGTTTGGGAAGCCATCAGTGAGGACAAAGAGTCTCCAAGATATGAAATCCTACATAATATTGACCCACTTTACAACCACGCTCGAAGTGGATCATTGCAGGAGGGCTATGGCATATGGAATACAGCTATCCAGGCATCTATACGGGTTGGAGATTGGAAACTTCTGACTGGAGACCCAGGGTATGGAGACTGGATTCCGCCTCAAATTCTTCCTGGGTTTCCAAATACTTGGTGGAGCCTTGAGCGACACCTTGAGCCAAAGAAATCCAAATGGCTGTTCAACATAGCTACAGATCCTTACGAGCGCCGCGATTATGCAGATGAAAGACCGGATATTGTGTACGAACTTCTGGCCAGACTTGCATTCTACAATCGCACAGCGGTGCCAGTGAGGTACCCCTCGGAGGACCCGCGGGCCGACCCCAGCCTCAACGGAGGGGTATGGCTGCCATGGGTGGAGGATGAAGAAGACGAGGAGTGGTATGACAGCCGCCAGACAGAGCAAAGTGACTGGAGGAGGAAGCTTAAACTCTCCCAAAGCATGTCATTACTCAAGAGTCTTCAGTCCAAATTGTTGTCCAATTGGATATAATAGATTGTTCAAATAAACAAGCACCTTGTTTTAATGAGAAAAGATGAGCTTGATGCCACATGGTGTAGCAGTCTGACTAAGAAATATCACCATGGAAACTACCATACGCTAGGGAAACAACCTGAGGGCATGCCCTCTACTTTTCTGATGGGTAGAAAAGTTGCATTAGTGCACCTTTAACTTATGGCATCATCCTCATCGTCATCATCAGGGGAAGGCCTAATGACTATCATCTACCTGTGGTTTCAGACTATTTGTAAAGCAGTATTCTGTTTGCCTCACCCTCAACTTATATTTTCCTATTCTATGAGCTGAATATGACAAGCTTTTAAGGCATGACAAAAATAGTCAATAGGGAAACGAGTCTGTGGTATGAAACTACCTCTGCCATTCTAATGTGAAACACCTGTGAACAGTTTTGGACAGTAGGCAACAGGACTTTAACACCATTTGCGCCTACTTTTATTTGTTTAGTGAATAAATTTGAAACCTTGTCTTGTGTCTTAAATGTTTACTTATTTTAAACACGTTCTAGTCAAAGTGCTAAGTGATTTTAAAAGATTTTAAAGCTAAAGAAGCATAACTTACCATTATCTTTTACTTTTAACCCAGTTTAATGTCTTGTTCTATGTTCTCCTCACTCCGACTGTCCTGTATGTGCGCTGCATGTGCTTTTGCCCCATTGTGGGACAAATAAAGAGTATTCTAGTATATTCTCTTGTTTAGTGGCAACGCAATTTCCTGTTTCGAAACACCACTAAATGCATATTGGCGCATATCACTCATTATTAATCTTCAAACAGAAACAATGTCCCCAATAAGAAATCATTTTTAAACAAATGTGTCAATAACCAGCGCAAAGGATTTTATTACAGCATTGCACCTTCCATCAGAATCAGAATCCTTGTTATTCCCATTGTGAGTCCCAACCTAGGAATTTGCTTTAGCTCAAGGTGGAAATGAGTTATACAAATACAAATAGATGCATGCACACAAAAATCGTAATTTACACCAAACATTATACATAACATTGCACCCAACATGTGGTTTACTGTGATTTTGGGGCTCACATATTTGCAGGTGCATTGGAAGGAATGAACTGACCACTTCGCTATTATTAATTGTTGTGTTTAGGCACACTTACAGAATTGCTCAACACGGCTTGCTAAACCTGAGTTTAGCACACAACGTAGCAGAAGTGAAATATTTGGCATTTCCTCTCCCGTCCGTTGACACCCATGCATACTCCATTTCCTGTGTTGTACAAGCCCCCCTTCTAGCATTTGATTTTAATTATGCTGCGGGTTCTTTCCATTTTGGTGCTTTTTCCTGAATTGATTTATGGTAAGTTATTGGTTTTTTTACACTTACTATGTCCGAATTCCCATGAATCTTTTTGTGTATTGCAGGGTTTTTGAGGCCCAGTGACACCATGTGCAAGTTTTTAGACACCGATAGCACCTGCTCTGTGACTCATGGAGGAGATCTTTATTTGCAAGTGATGGCCAATGCTTCTGACCATCGTCTTGAGTTGTTCCGTGGATCCAAGAAGGTGCTGATAATCAGAAGAGAAACTGTGAAGATATTGGAGGAGGCTTTTAGGAATCGGACCGAGGCGTTCAGAAATAATGGCACAATTAAGATTCAAAATGTGCAGTGGGAAGATGCGGGGAAATACAAAGTGGATGTTTATGACAAAGATGGAATTCATTTGAAGAAAGTGGAGGTGATGCTGGAGGTCAAGGGTAAGTCTTCCACAGTATATGCTTATGATTTATTGGGTCAATGTTTGCATAGGGCTATAGGGTTAGAGCTCGGCTTAGGTTTTGGGTAAAGGTTAGGATTTTGAGTTTTAAACAATGATGCTGGATCCTGTTATCATCAGATGGTGCAATTAAAACAGGATGTGCTTTGTGATAGGGCCTAAAAATAGTGAGGTTAATATCTGTAGTGATAAGCAGCTTCTGGCTACATCATAAAGCTATTCAGTTCTATAGAAATGAAAGTAGGTAAGTAAATAATGAATTGATTGTGAAACAGTGGAAAGGTGGTGTCCGTTGACAAACTATGACACTGTACTATACTACTGTATGTACAAACTGTAACAGTTTGAGTAATATATATCAAAACACATGTTTGTGAGATACCCAGAAACAAACATAAAAGTTTCTGCTGTTGCTTCAAATTGGAGATGAACTCATTACATATTTAAGTGACTTGTGAATAGATCGTTAGGAGCAAAGCCAAAGGAAATGTCACAGGGCACTGGGATATTTTGACCTAATATTTCATCATTTAATAGCATTCCTTTTCCATCCACTCATCCTGACTGCAGTGGGCTAGGCAGAATTTCCCAGACTCATATGTTTATCTAATAATTATTTGGGCACCTCAAAGAAATCCTGTTAAAATAGAATTAGAATGTAAATACAAACTAGAGAAAATCATATATTTTAAGATTTTACACTATTTACTCAAGGTGAAACAAGTACTAAATCTATAAATTATACATTTATATTACATAAAGGTATTCCTCCAGCAGTCCACCTGGACCTTTTGACTCCTACTCAAAAGTAATGTCATATGATCTAAAAGTGAAATGATTAAAGGTGAAAGGATTTTCCTTTTTGCAGCAAACCCATGGCCTGTTGTGGTGTATGCTGGGGCTTCTGTGGGGGCGTTTCTACTGGTTGTTCTGGTATCTGTTTGTATCTATAGGAAATCCAAGGCACACAAACAGCCAGGTGAGAGCCAGTATTATCACTTATCTGTCCTCAAACTATTAACATTGTTTGTTTTTCACAGGTGCCGTTATATGAATGAAATTGAACAATATTCAAAAGTAAGGATTTTTTGTAGAATGTTAATATCTAAATGTTCATAGTGTTTAGTGTGTACACCCAAATAAATTAATTATTTTGTTTCTATTGTAAGTGCTTATGCCACCAAATCACCTGAGAAACCAAACAATTTGAATATGATGTGTTATATTTTTGTACTACGTCTGACTTGTATGTGTTGTAAGTTGAACCACCATAACTGTGGCGATGCTCAATAGTTCAAAATAAAAGGCAGACATTTACCCTTTAAAGAGTTTTTTTATTATGTTTAAATTATGTGGTTTGGGTTGAAATAAATGGGTATAACAGGGGCGACAGTAGCTTAGTGGGCATTGGCCTTTGAGCCTGAAGGTGGGGGGTTCGAGCCCACCATGAGACCTTCTCCACCGTCTCCCACTTAGGTCTGCTGTCGTTGTGTCCTTGGTCAAGACACATAACCCGCACACATCCTGTGGACTCACCACCTGCAGGAGGATCAGTGAGGGGCTGGTGCTATGTAACTGGGGTTGCATCTCTGATTGCCACCCCCCACCCAGAAATGGATTAAGGGGTAAGTTAGTAAGTTTGTTTGTTTATTCGGTCATACAAATTTTTTTTGACATAAAAAATATATTAAAAAAGGACAAGGTTACAAAAACAATTTAGCTTAATGTACACACTGTATCATAAATATACAAACGCATTTGTGACCGAAGGGATTAGGCTGAAGTACAACTTATTTTTGGTAGAAAATGGATGGATGGGTATAAGAGTTTTCAACCGCACACTGTAAGTAACTTTACAGTTTAATTTTGTTTTTGTTTTAAATGTATGAAAAACATTTTTTTATTTTTTTATTTTTTTATTTAACACCATGTGATACAGATTCCATAAAAAAACATAAATTACTATGTGCAACATAGTAGTGCAGAATATATTGGTGGAGGAGGGAAGGGGGAATGGGGGGGGGGGGGGCATTTTTAAGGCATCCAGAGCATGAAACGAAGAAATACAAAATACTAAATAAAAAATAAAAAAAATAACAAGCAAGTACTGTCGTGGAAATATGTAGGTGCTAATGTGTAAGTGTGGGTGTTAATGTATTTGAATGTTTGTGTATATGTATAAATGTGTGACCATATGTGTCTGAAGAAGAAATAGAAAAAATAGAAAAACAGAGCAATAACAGTGAATAAAACGGAAAAAAACAAAAACAAAAAACAAATGAGTGCTGCCACTTGCTGTCTCCACAGATCCCAGTAACGTATTTTGGCTGTTTATGTGACAATATATTTATTTGCTTATTTTGTATTATTATTATTATTTGTATTTTTTATTTATTTATTTTTTGTGCGCGTCTACACATCGACAGCAGGGCCACTTCCTTGTTTAATCTTGTGTGTATTGTATGTGTGTGTTGAGTGTGGCTTATGTTATGCATTAAAAATCCAGGGTTCTGTGGGAGGTCTGCGCTCCAGGGGAGTCATCTCTAGAGCGCATGCCTCCCCTCCTGAATGGCCTGATCTAGTAGGTGTGAGTCTGTTGTTGGTTTTTATCATTTTTTCATTTTTTCAGTTTTGGTTTGGTAAAAAGGGCTTTGGTTACTGTGGTGACAGGGTTAGCAGCATAATACTAATGGTGTTAGGATTCTGTGTGTGTGTGTGTGTTGTGTGTGGTGTGTGGTGTGTTGTGTGTGGTGTGTGTGGTGTGTGGTGTGTGTGTGCGTGTGTGCGTGTGCGTGCGCGTGCGTGCCAGTGGATAGTGGCGGGGGCTTCCAAACACTAGTGATTAGTATACGGTGATATTGAGGTATTTGATGAAGGGTGACCAAGTTTCCGCAAAGGACAGTACGTTATCATCTTGAGATGATGGGTGATGTGTGGTGATGTGATGAGTGAGGGAGTTGATCCAGTGGTTGATACTTATTGAGTTTTTGGTTTTCCAGTTTAGTAAGATTATCCTCTTGGCGATAGCTAGAGATGTCAGAAGGCATTTTGTGTATCTGGTAGGTATGGGGCTGGTAGAGGTGGCGCTCAATAGACACAGAGATGGGGAGAGCGGGACTCTGCAGCTCAGGATGTCAGTATGAAAAACATTTTATATAAATCACCAATAGAGGGCAGCAGATCCTACTCTTAGGTTCAGCGTATCCATGATAGATACCTAGATCCACCTAAGATACAAAAGGATTAATACAAACAATATTGTAACTGAATAAATATATATAATTTGAGATACATTTATACTATGATTTTCACTATTCTTATCGTTTTGTCTGAAATGTGTCAGAAATTACTAATAAACAGCTCAAATAGAAACATTTGCAGATGCTCAAGTTTAAGTTTCATCTAAAGTTCTTTTTGCAAAATGGTCGACATCGTGTCATTTCTCATCTTTTATTTTCAGGATGCATATTTGTTAACATGTGTTTATCAAATGCACACATAAGATTGGGTTTATAGAGCTCTGCATTGAACAAACAAACTCCTCATCCATCACTTCTGTGGGAAATACATACAATTTTGTTTTTAATGCAAAGAAAAACTGATTCTGTTTCTGATGTTTTAACTCAGCAGAATACTGTTGATTTTAGCTTGTTCACTGGCGTCTAATTACAAATTTGTTCATCATTTAATGCAATTAGTTATTAGGTATAATTATGATGGATGATAGTTTTTCTTAATCTAGTATTCTCTTGTCTTTGTTGATGACTGTGGGAGCAACACTTACAACTACTTTCTTCTTTAGTTGTTTGATCTAACCCTAACCCTCAAGTTCTATTACAAAATAGTGTAAATTGTTCGAAAGATTACGTCTGGGGTAAGACAGTATTTCCACCAAACAAGATTAAACACCCACTGATTTCTGCTGTCACTGTGTCCTTGGGCAAGACACTTAACCCCACTTTGCCTGAAGCCCCAGCTGGAACAGCAAGACCCCTCCTGTGGACTCACCACCTGCAGGAGGATCAGTGAGGGGCTGGTGCTATGTGACTTGAGTGCAGCTCTGACTGCCATCCCCCGACCCAGAAATGGATTAAGGAGAAGAAAATGGATGGACGGAAGATGAAACAGTTATAATAATAATATAATATAAGTCATTATGATTATTACAAAAGGTCTATGCAAAGAGTAAACCAGAGCTTTATATGCATTACATGCAGATGTCTGATTTGTTGTGAAATAAAAAAAATAAAAAAAAAACATTACCTTAAACTAAGGGAGTCCTGCATAAATGACCATACAGCTAAATGAATACTTTGTGGAACCTCCTTTTTCTGCAACCACTCAAAAAGCTTTAGGCACATCTTGAGACTGAGACTTTGTTAGATTTGATAGAGCACTGGACCATTCTAACACATACTTTTGTTTTGAGTCTTTATGCTTAGGGAAATTTGGACAGTGTTTTGCTGAGATTAACTAATAACTAATACTTGCTTGACATAGAGGCTTCCCCAGGTGAGCCTGAGACCCCAGGTCTGTAGCATGTCTGCATCTGTGATCAGTGCATCTGTGATCAGTGTTGTCCATGCTGGACTGGAGCTGTGAGTTTGGGGAGACAGATGAGTTTGGGTAGATTTCCATAGAGGAAACAGCAGGGCCGGAGTGGGACAACATTTCAGGCCGGGAGCTTTTCATCCATTCAGGCCAAACAAGGTTCTAAATTTGGGTTTTTGTCATTGTATTTTGATGTTCTTTTATAGTTTTAAGATTGACTGTCAAAACTTTTGTTTTCTTTATTTTTTTTTATATTGACTGTTTATATAATCTCGGACGTTTAAGGATTGTTGTACGTTGCTTAGCAACGTAACGTTTATGGAGTTTAGTGAGAATAAAGACACACACACACACACATACACACACAATGAACTAAGTGTTCATTAGTGTATAACTATAACAAGCTAATCAATTATTGTTAAAAAAGTAGTAAGGTAAAATCACATCGTTACAGCTCATATAAAAGGAAAAATAAAAACGTGTATGAACCATCAGTTGGAGAGACGACTCATTTCAACCGGGGAAGCTACACTGGGTGCACTGCTAGGCTGGCCTGGCTGTGTAGCCGACGTGTGAGGTCACATTTGTTTAATTTTGCTCTGGCCCAATGACAGTAAAGCTTTGGCCAGTGTTGTGCCAGTTCACAGCTTTTCTGAACTAGTTCAAGTTCAGTTCATACATGCTCAAAGTGAACAGTTCACGTTCGAAGTTCTCAATTTTAATTCTGAACTAGTTCAAAGTTCAGTTCATTTTACTTTTTGCGAGATATTCAAATAAATATTTTTTTTCACTACGAGCTAGAAATCACAATACGTGGTATATATATATATATATCGCCCCGCCAGTGATCAGATACCCTGCAGGAATAATCAGGTGGCCAAAGGAAGAGATTCAGACCACGGATGTTAAAACTCGAAAGCTCCTTACCATGCATGGCGGGTTCCATCCCAAATCCAGCACCCTGAGACTGTACGTAAGCCGTAAAGAAGGAGGCCGAGGACTAGTGAGTGTGAGAGCCACTGTCCAGGACGAAACATCCAAACTCCATAACTACATCATGGAGAAGGCCAAAACGGATGACGTACTCAGTGAATGTCTCAGGCAGTGGCGAGATGAGGAGGTGCTGGAGGAGAGCCCATCATGGGAGAACAAGCCCCTACACGGCATGTACCACCGGAGCATAACAGAAGTGGCTGATCTCAAGTCCTACCAATGGCTAGAAAGGGCTGGCCTACAGGACAGCACAGAGGCACTCATCATGGCTGCACAGGAGCAGGCCCTGAGCACCAGAGCGATAGAGGCCCAGATATACCACACCAGACAAGACCCAAGGTGTCGGTTGTGCAAAGAGGCACCTGAGACGATCCAACACATAACTGCAGGGTGCAAGATGCTGGCAGGGAAGGCCTACATGGAACGCCATAACCAAGTGGCTGGCATAGTGTACAGAAACATCTGTGCAGAGTATGGGCTGGAAACCCCAAGGTCTAAGTGGGAAACTCCTCCAAATGTGGTGGAGAATGAGCGTGCGAAGATCCTGTGGGACTTCCAGATACAGACCGACCGAATGGTAATGGCGAACCAACCTGACATTGTGGTGGTAGACAAAGGGCAGAGGACAGTCGTGGTGGTGGATGTGGCAATTCCAAGCGATGGTAACATCCGGAAAAAAGAACATGAAAAGCTTGAGAAATACCAAGGTCTCAGAGAGGAGCTGGAGAGGGCCTGGAGGGTAAAGGTGACAGTAGTGCCCGTGGTGATCGGTGCACTCGGGGCAGTGACCCCGAAGCTAGATGAGTGGTTACAGCGGATCCCCGGAACAACCTCGGACATCTCGGTCCAGAAATGTGCAGTGCTAGGAACAGCAAAGATACTGCGCAGAACCCTCAAGCTCCCAGGCCTCTGGTAGAGGACCCAAGCTTAGAGAGGCATAACCGCCCGCGGAGGGCCAAAGGTGAGTGGACAATTTTTTATATAATTATATATATAATTATATATTATATCCTGTACACTGCACAGGATGTTTTGACTCCAATGCAGACAAGATTTACATGGGTTTCAATGGGAACTGAGTTGTCCCATCTCTGCTCATAAGTACAAACAGTAATGCGCTGCAGAACGCGTGTCTATACTTTATGTCAAATGTAAACGGCCCTGTGTCACTGACTTACCCCTGTGTTTTCATCACGGCACATGTGAGTCCAACAACCAATGAATAGCACTAGCATATAGCGCCGCACCGCAAGTACACCAAGCCCCGGCGATCCAAGATGGCGCCCTATTCAAATGAATGGTTGTGCTCAGTGGCGCTTTGTGACAGCATGGGGGCTGAAAGATTAGCGGAAGTTGCCTGAAACTCGCAAAGATCTATGGGAAACTCGCCTGTATTTGGGCATTGTCTGGTCCTCCCGGTTCTGCGCAGTGGATGATCTCCCATAATGCGTTGCGCCAAACACGCGTGTGTGGGTCTCACACCGGGTCTCACGCACGTGCACAGAGGGGCTCGGCCGCGCTCTGACCAATCAGAGCAGTTCATCAGAGCGGGAGTTAGAGCGAGAGCCAGAGGAGCAGAGTTTGTGGCGCTAAAGTGTGGATTTAAACAAAACCGAAGGATTTAAGAAGAAAAAAAGTTCAGGATGACAAGGGACACTAAAATCCCCACAAAATCCGATCTTTATTAAAGCTGTAGGTTCTCTGTCAGCTGAGGTCGAGCTGTTTTAATATGCATTGAGTTCTATGGGGAAAATTTCTGGGTAGCCCACGTGAATTTAGTCTGGTTCAGTCTGCAGTACCGCGAGAATCCCCTGAGCACGTGAGTTATTCAGCTACAAGCTAGTAATACCCTATCCAGTTAATATAATACATCCATGAAGTACACTGAGTCGGGGTGCGTTCACAGACGGTGGAAACCGTAGGAATTTTTAGTTTTCGGCGGAAACAGTGCGGAGAATACAGGAGGGAGGAACTTTCTCTCGTTGCGTTTCAAAAGAGAAAACAGATTTCACTCCGTTTTAAATGGAAAACAAATTGTCTGCCGTTCATGACACATAATATGAACTAATTCACGTTCAAGTTCTTTATTAAAAAATGTGTTGCGTTCAGTTCAACGTTCACAAAAAAATGAGCGTGTTCAATGAACGCGTTCTTTTGAACTCGTTCACGCACAACACTGGCTTTGGCCTGGGCCTTGCTCATTGGACCAGGCCACCAGGCAGGGTAGGAGTTTGCAAAGACCGTGAGGATGAAATTAAATTCAAATAAAAAAAAATAAAAAAATAAAAAATAAAAGACCGTGATGATAGGGCAGGCCCAGGCCACTTTGACACGCAGGCCACCGGGAGATCTCCCGATGCTCCCGATGGCCCGTCCGGGCCAGGGAAACAGTGTTCTGCGAGATGTCGAAAGCATGGGAAATATGTGTATACCGGTAATCATGCGTTAAGCTAACTCCTCCTTCATCCATGACCTCTCTAGTGTGCTTCTTGGCCTTCATAATACTGTTTATCGAACAATACACTACTCCGACTATAGCACTGAGGCCCTCAACACACAGCTGTAGATTACACAGAACTGCTGAATATTCAACCTTATTTCTAACCTTTCAAATTTTATAGAAAAAAGTAAAACACATTTTGTTTATAATTGTGTAATTTTTCTTTCAATTCACAGATGTCTGTTATTTTGTGGTTGTTCAGTGAAAAAGTCTTCATGTGTGTGGACGTAACATGACACAATGTTCGAAAGAATTCATCCAGGTGTAAACCGTGGTAGAGCTAGTTTCTATATTGAAACTTGCGATGGTCACAGCTCCGTCAGTGTGCTCCAGTAGTTGTTTACCACCGTGTGTAGTGCATACTACATTAAATTGTAAAGAACATTGTGACGGCTGTTATGTGAAAAGCACAATATACTGGGTAAATATTCTAAGCGTCTATGTATACAAGGTTATTTTTAAGAAATCGTATTATTTGAAGCTATGTAGAACATAAAGATTGATCATTTAAGATTTTATAATCATTAGGAAGTGAAAGTTTGAAAAGTAGAACACTTTTTTGAGAGGATACATCACACCTATCAAAACGAGCCTAATGAATATTCAAATTCAAAGGACAGAGTCGTGATAACAGCAAAGTGAAAAGCAGAACCACTTCCTCTTCCCTCTTCTTTAAAATAGGAAGCTCTATACTTCAGACACACGCAGGTCAGCGATGAGAGAGCTGTCCCTCTGTGATGGGGACAGAGAGAGGACTTGTGTGGGCTCTGCTGCTGCTGCTCCACACCGCTCAAGGTGAGACAAGACTATAGACCAGTATAGACATTATTGATTTCTTATTATTTAGTATTATAATGTTGGATTTAATGTTGCAGATGCTGAAGGGGACTGTGATGCCAGGAAGAACAACACGTGCTACGGAGCTCTGGGAGGAACCATAGAAATCCAGCTGATGGCGAGTGGTGCAAAGACAAATGACAAATGCAGGTGGAAGAAGGATGCAAATATTGTTTTTCATTGGAGTAAAAATATAGTTAAAACAAATGCATTTGAGAACAGATCTGTTTTTAATAATACCAGTGGAATCCTTAATATAACAAACGTAACCAGAGAGGATAATGGTTCATACACTCTGGAGTTATTTGATAATGGAAAATTAACCAGTCACAGTCAACTCAACCTACTTATTGAAGGTAAATAAGGCATCTCTATTTAATTATATTTATTTAATTATATAAGAAATATATTTTTTAACTCCACCTAACAGTTGTTCTGCTGCAGCTCCTGTGACCGACGTGCTCCTGAAGCAGGAGTGTTTGTCCAAAGGAGTAAAGAAAGCGACCTGCTCCAGTCGAGAAGGGGACCGTCCCGAGTTCAGCTGGACTCTAAATGGACTCAATCTCAGCAACAATACAAATGTCATCACGCTGAAACAAATCGAAGAAGGAACCCTGCGCTGCTCTGTCAAAAACCACATCAGTGAAGAGAGTAAGGAGATAACTATTGGGAGTTGTGGTGAGTTTTTAATCATCTCAAATCATTTGTATTTCCAGATATGTGTAACAATATTTCACGTTTATCCTTTGTTATTAGGATACATACATATTAACTGCACAGTAAATGGCACACAGATTCTTGATTGGGTTCATGAGGCCAATAACACCCTCTGCATTGAACAAACCACAACCCCATCCATCAGTTCTGATGGTAAGATCTCATTCACCAGTCAAAGTGTACTACAGACTAGTCCCACATTTGCTCCCGCTGGCTGTGGGCACTTTTGTAAGTCAATGAGCCACATGCGCAGACAATAACTGATCATCGAGTTGATGTTTTGTATTCACGTTTTGTCTCACTTACCTGTCATCTACAGCTAAAAATTGGCCAATTTTGGTTGGTGTGATGGTGGCTATTTTGATCTGTGGTGTTGTTGCAGTAACTTGTGTCCTGAAGAAGTGCAAGAAAAAGAGAGGTGTGCAATCAAAACTATTCCACGTGAAAGAGATTGTTGGTCAAATGCTCTTTTTAGATGACAACTACATCTGTTACATGTGTCCCCAGAAAACAGTTCAACACCTATCCATCATATTTGACCTTTTCTGAACAAAAAAATTAAGTGGAGTCATTCTTAATTAAAAATACACAGCAGATTGAGTCTAAGATTTGGGTTGCCAGTTTGTCATGAAAAGAAATTTTGTGTAAAAGGAATAAAAAAAGAAAAAATCACAAACAGAGAAATAGCACCTCATAATTGTTTATATGAAAGCAGGTACAGATATAACTAATCATACGTAATACACAGTGTTTGTATGGTATAGCTGAACTCCAGCAGGTGGATTGCATCAGTGCTGAGACGCTAGAAGCATCACATCACAAAGGTTACATTGTAATTGTAAAACTTTTTTAGACCACTACATACAGTCTGCAATCAAATGTACTCATACCCCATGTTGTGCACTTGGCAGATCACATTAGGTGTATCTTGGACTGCTTGATAAACAACATAGCAACATATTACCCTGTTGTTGCCATGAGATACAAACTGACACTTGACTTGTGTGACAGATGAGGAAGACAATCAGGAACTGACCTATGCTGATGTCAGGATACTGAGGCAGCCGGGTCGGGAACCACAGCCAAAGTCTGAGGAGGAAGTTGAATACGGCCAAGTGAAGTTTTCCAACCAAAGTCCACATGCGTCTGTAGCTGAAGATAATGTCTGTATTTACTCCAAAGTCTGTAGGTGATCCTCTGTTGTTGCTCTATGGAGAGTGAACTTTTCAATGGCTTCTCTGAATACTGTAGCCTTAAAACTAGAATCCTGGGTTACAAATTTGTGATTTCGTAATACTGAATGTTGGTGTCATTGGTGTATATACTAATTTACAAATAAATGTATTTTTTATGGTTTGAGTGGTTAAACAGCATGACATTTTGGAGATTTTTTAAAGATAGATAGGATCACTCAGATGGTGCAAAAGGCAGAAGTGTGCAAACATGTTAAAGGCAAACAATGAGTTAAAATTGTATACTGTTTAAAATAGCATGGGCAGTTTCATTTCAGTTTCATCTCCTCCCTTTATATTTGTTGAAAATTGTTAAAAAGTTAATTTATTTCTGTAATTCAACTTACAATGTGAAACTAATAGATGATTTATAGACTCAGTATATATGTGACTTTTGCCAAGCCTTTGTTGATTATAGTTTAGATGGTTTTGGATGACCCATTATCAACATCACAACAAATAAAGACTTGATATCTCCCACTTTGCATGTAATGACAGTATTAGTTTCACTTTGAAAGTCAAATTATAGAATTAAATGCACTTTTTACAACATTTCACATGTCATCGCCATTTTACACAAGCATTTGGCCAAAATTGTAACTTTCATTTTTACAATTGTTGAGGTTACGTGATTGATTTACAGGTCAAAGTCTCTTGCTCTTCTCTGTCGTTCAGGTAATTCAGGACCATAAACTGTTTATGGCCGCAATAGTTGTGTCCTCAAACAAACCACCTGCGGCTGAACTCTGACACGGGACAATCATTGACAACAGCAACAGCCAGGGCTCACAGGGATCACAGGGATCACAGGGCTCACTAGGCGCCCTTTCCAAACACTGATAGCAATAATCTCCTTCACGCTCACAAAGAATTACTTGAAATGATACAATAAAACCTCATCATTTTGTCTTTAAATATATTTCAATGCAATAACAGGTGCTTTTACGCCTTTCTTGTGACTTTCCGCCCACGCTTCGTAGCTATAAAGTTATATAATCATGTGACATTTCTTCTCAATGCAGAGCACCATCGTCAGAATACTAGAATCCACATAATCCATTACAGCGTATTTTGTACTTATTTTATTGTAAAGAATAAAAGTTGGTCAATATAAAAAAAACAGAATTACACATTTGACGCTCAATGTGAAACTTCTTTAAGGAGTTACTCAGTTTGGTACATACAGTATTTATCTCACTTGTCATTCCTGTTGACTCACATTTTATTTACACATAGATACATAAAAAAACAAGAAACGTTTCCATTTCTAATAGTCGTGAATCATGTTGAGAAATTGTCAGCTGTGGTCAGGATGTGGGCAGTTATCAGACTAATCTAAAATTACGGTGAAAACTTTCTGCTGTTTCCTTGTTTGTAACACTCTGACAAATCAGCACAACTTATTTCCAACAAGAATTGATGAGTGCATGGATTATATCATGAATCTACTGATATATTTACTGATATGGTTCATCCTGCGTGGCTTGTACAATGATCGTGACGGGAAAAGAGTTCTAGCTTGTGCCTGAAAAAAAAAAATCATTCTTGTGTAAAAAAAAAAAGTCCATGTGGTGTGGATTTGATTTAGTACTCCTCTGACACGGTATCAGATAGAATGTCTTGCCGTGGACTGGTGGAGAGGTGAGTGTCCGTGGGCCTAGCCAGCTCAGGGGGGGTGGGTGTGGTGGTGGACGCCTGCTGGGAATGCTGCTGCTTTTTCCGGGTTATCTTTCGCTCTTTGGCGCGTCTGTTCTGGAACCATATCTTTATCTGAAAAATATAACAGATAAAAGTGAATTGAACACTGCAATGTTGTTCAAAAGTCCATTTATGTACAATGTGCAACTCATCACACGCAAAGTGAGAAGCCAAGCCTTTTTTTTGTTGATAATTGGCTCACAGCTTGTAAAAACCCCAAACAAACATCTCAGAAAATTGGTCTATTTGGAAAATGGACTGTGACCCATAACCGTCGACATTATAACAAAGGCTTGGCGTATGTCACTTTGCGTATATTCAGCATCATACATTATTTTCACATTTGAAGTTGTTTTAAATGAAATTAGTTTTGAACAATATTCTAATTTTCTGACTTTCACCTGGTGGATTGAGTACGTGAATAGGAGGCTTTGATTGTTTCACAGCATGACATCATTCAATTGCTAAGAAAAATACTTTGAAGGACATGCATTTTTACTGATAGCAAGACGGCCTCTCAAGAGATCTGACCCAAAAAGTTCAATGTCAAATTAGGACTGGGCAATAAATCGAATTTAGGCAATTAATCGGCTTTTGAAAAAATACAATTAGTAAAAAATTTGAATATCGTGAAATCAAATGAAGGATATTGTGAGAGTTCCAGCAGCACATGAATTATACTTACAATATCAGCACAGTCTGTACACGACTTTTATAATACGTATTGGGGGAAACAAATTAAAAATAGTTTTGAAACTTGAATATTGAGCGGAGAGATCAAAACATATTTTAAGGGCAAAGTCTGTCTTCAGTGACTTTAATGAAAATCTATTTAAAATTGAAATTGTCCAAAGCAGGAAATAAAATCGAGATTTAACTTTTTTGCCATATCGCCCAGCCCTATGTTATATATGTTCATATTATATGGACACAGCCAGACAAACCAAGCTGCGTGTTGCTTCTGAAGCGCGTTGTGACTCTCAGTCTGTGAAAGGCGCCACACAGATTTCGCACTTGCTTCAATAGCTTTTTGCTAAGAATAGACTAACTACTCACTTGTATGCATGAGCAATGCATTTGTTAAGCTGTACTTGTTATATGTATAGAAGTGTAGTATGTGAAAATACACTACACTGAAGTAATGCACAATTTCAAAATACTAAAAAAACTGTTGCGGGAAGCCCCACGTCTGTTTTTATTTTTTACCAAAGACCAACATAATAACTATACATGCACTTTTTTCACTGAAAAAGGACTCATGTCATAATGAGAGTGATGGCTTTATTCATTCAGGTCCGTATTGTGAGCTGCAAAACTGAAATGTCCCTTCTGTGGGACAAAAAAAGGTTAAATTATCTTATGTTAAGTTTGAAAGCTTGTGAAATATTCTTGATTAATGTATCAATTTTTCATTTCCGTGGAATCATGTGAAAATAAGTGAAATACCACCTCCAAAAGATGATTCATTGTTTAACAAAGGAATCTATTTGGTCATTATATGAAACTATGATCCATTTCCTTCTTTACATTTTAAGAACATTATGGTTTTACAAAACAACCAATCAGTTTTTAATTAAAACAGATATTGGTTAGATTAATCAAAGTATTGGTCAGGGATTTACCAATCAGTTGATTGTGGGCCAACCAATCTAATTGATTAAACTGACATTACAAAATGCCTCATTTGCATTGGTTGGTGCTTTACCAAAAACAACACAACCATAGAATCTGTGGACTGTTGACTTTGAGCATCATGTGTCGAAGGAAGCACCACCTGCAGTGAAAGTCTGATCCGCAGACCTCAGAAGCTAAACAGAGCGTGGTTAGTTCTGTGATGGGACACTTTACCCATGTTGCCAATAGTATCTAGAGTCTGGTGTGTGCACAAATTATTGGGTGGTCGCCCAACTTGATTGATCAAAGATCATCAAGATAAGGACCATATTGGTTAAAGCAACCAAAACACTTTAACTCATCTGTTTTTACAGAGTACTATGAATAGAATGACTGAATGTGACACACTTTAGTGATGAAGTGGACTGTCTCTGTTTGTTATTGTGAAGAAAAAAATATAACTATTCTAATTGGACACACTCACCTGTCTTTCTGAAAGACTTAGTGCCGACGACAGCTCACTCTTCCTTCTCATCGTAATATATTTGTTGAATTGAAATTCCTTCTCCAGCTCCAGGCGCTGGTGGTCCGTGTACACCACCCTGTACTTGTCCTTGGTACGAGTCTTACCCCCTGAATCACACACATTATACAATCATTATCAATTGTAGCTTTTGTGACTCACGAGCTGTGTTTTGTGAGACGTCAAAACAGAGACGCCTGGAGCCATGTTCAAGTTCAGGCGCCACTTAAAATCTCATCAACCAAATTAATCACTTTAACTACAACTAATGTAAAGACACTGCTGAATTGCATCAGTGGCTGGGCTTATCTCTGGCTCTGGGCTTTACATAGCTATTTACACAGGCAGCTATTCATTGACACATGTCCACACACACACTTAGGAGAAGGAGCTATTGATTGCAAATCTCAACCGGGTGACAACATCGATCCAGGTGAAGGAGTAGACATTAATAGTAAACATTAATATTTCTGTCTATGCTCGGCCTCAGCTTAAAGAGTCAATCAGGCCGGAGTGTTATCTGGTGGACCTGTCACCTGCTCAGGAGACAGAGAGGGTGGGGGAGTTTGACATCCCACACAGTGCGGAAGGGAGAGGCAGCAGATTTGTGTGTTTGTGCGTGTTTAGGTTAGTGTGTGCGTAAGTGTGTCTGTGTGTGTGTATGTGAGTGTGCGTGTATGCATATGGTGTGCGTATGGACATACAGTACGTGTTTCAGTAGTTGTAACAGGATGTGTGTTACAGTCCATCTGTCATATCTACACTCACAAAGCTGCAGAGACTGACAAGTCACGGAGGCTGTGTCAAAGTCATAAACACCATCTACAGCCTTGGCCCAGATATGTGAACTTTCAGTTTGTTTTACACCACACAAGTACTTATGATTCATAAACTTATTTTTCATTTAATGCTTTGCCACATCATATTGTGCCGCATAAAACAATAGAATACTCAGCTTTAAAACTATACTACTAATGATAATTCTGCAGATAATTATGATGATAATCATAATGAAAATGAAAAATTGTGCCATGGTAAAAAAGTATAATTCCATATATTTTGTAGATATGGCAGGATGAATGACTGTTCCAAAGAATATGAGCATGTCATTCTAATTCTAGTTTGAAAACTTTTATTTTGATGAATAACAGCATATGTGAACTTACCTATAAGAGCTGTTGTCCTGGGTGATTCAGGGGGTCTCCTCCTGGGTATGAAGGGGTCCTGTCCGTGCGTGTGCCCGTGCCCGCTCATAAAGCTGTAGTTGTTGAAGACCCCCCCGGCTGCAGACACGGGGGGGCTGCTGAGGTCGTGGGAGCTGTAGTTGGCCTGGCCCGTGCCGGGGCTGGACCCCTGCTGGAGGCTGTACAGATACTCATCCCGTGGGGCGTAGGGGTTCCAGGCGCTGGTGGCGGGGTCCACGTGCGGGTGGTACGCGGTGAAGTCGTAGGTGGGGGTCATGTACTGGCCATTCAGGGAGAGGGGCTGCGGCGCGACCCTGGTGGGGGAGTTGTGGTACATCCTGAGTGTGTGGCGGCTGTCACAGGTGATGCTCCTGATGCATGTTGTGTTCTGTGGAGTTCTGTGGACTGGACCGAGCTGCTCCTTCACACACCTTTATGGATTTACCTGCAGGAGTCACTGTGACGTCACACCTCACCTGCGGCTAGTGGAGGCACGAGGCCATTGACCGTTATTTACCTGGTGATAAGGTGAGCAAAGATAATGTCTGTGAGTTAGTTATGGGTCTACATCTGAGGCTATGGCCCACGACATGATACACTGACAGCTCAGGATATTTACACTAGTCTGAAGGCCACAGCGCCATATTTTACACCAGAAGCACTGTTTCTGCCAAGGCAACTGAGCCAACTGCCTCTGATGTCTGAGAGGACATCTCTCTCGATCACAGGGGACCAATTTATTTAATGCACGTTTATGGCTTTAATGAGGCTATACTGCCTACTACTATCACCAGATTCTTTCGACATTGTTCCACAGAACTTGGTCGTTGGGGCGTATAGAAAGTGTAATTGCCGTTAAATTCACTAGAGGGCGTCAAAGATTAACAGAGTTGAGGCATGCTGGGCATGCTCTATCACTGGCTTGTACATACACTTGGATGTACTATTATACTGCAGTGATTCATGATTACTGTATTTACTTAGTTAGTTTTTAAGTCAGCATATAGGCATGTCCCATGAAGATTACGCAGTCTTCACTTCAAGGGAGTCCCAACAAACTCTTTTTGTTGACAAATCCAAAACAAAATAGAATGAAATGTAAGTCATTCACACAAATAGCATGGTACCTATAAAGTCTAAAGTTCCATATAAGGGTGACTCAACATGTCAACAACACTGAAGACTCATACAACAGTAGTTTGGAAAATTGAGACCCTGAGCCTTTTAGTGGTTACATAAATCTCAAGTGTTTATCTAAATGAGTGTTTATTTAAGTGGATGGCTTTTGCTCCATGATTTGTTTTGAACCAGTTCTGTGTAAACTGTGTCCTCTGCTCTCGGTTTGATATGTTCAAACATGGAGGACACTAATAAGAGGCCTTTTCAACTCAGCAGCTAAAAGCTCACATGTGTCACAAGCTCTCACCCACCAGCGCTTTCATCTCCAAAGTCTGCGTATTTGTGTTTTTTGTGTAAGTCCCAAAAAAAGTCCTTTAAAAATGTAATAACAAAGACTGTTGAGCGTTTCCTAATTTCAGATGGACGTTTAGACAATGTGACAAATACACTCCAATGGTGTCCTCCGTAAAACCAACAGTACAACCATAGACTGTATTATGACACCAATAGACTTTATCCCATTGACCCCCTCCCAGGAGGTAAAGTGACCACCAGCGTTTCTCTGAGAGCATCATAACTTTTATAACAACTATATAGAATAAAATGTAAAATGTAGCACCAGGATGGGTCAAATGCAGAGGACTAATTTAATTAGATCTATCTATTTTAAGTAGGTTAGATAAAGAGGTTATTTCAGCCACTCCTTTTGGAAACTAAAGGATTATAAAATTTCAGATTTGTAAATGCAGTTCCCCAAAGTTCACTATGTTCTATAATTGTACTCGATATGTTGGTATTTAGAAGTAATACTGGTGTAGTAAATGTTCATCACTGCAGAGTGTTGATTACATGCACAGATTCTAATGTAGGGCGTAATCTTTCTTTTTATACAGAATCTGGGGCACTGGGAGCTCTCTAATTACTGCGAGTGAGGCTTTCAGATTTTCTCTCTCAATTAGAGGAATAATTATGCAGCAATGGTTTTTAGCCCAGCTCCCTCCTCCCCCTTGGTTCTGCTGCTGCACTGCTCTCAAAGTGTCATCTCAAACTTAAAATGATTTAAATTGTGTTTTGGGAATGCTATAAAAACCAGACTTGGGTTGTCAAAAGTTTTAATATAAAAGAGGAATCTATTAAAAACGAGAGAATAGACACTAATTGAAGATTGAGCTTTACCTCTACCAAACCTGGTACCTTTAAAAAGTACTGTTTTATGTACTATCATTTTGTGTGTATGACAGATTACAGTCTAAAGAAGAGCAAAAGCCATCACTGTGGTATCAAAATGGTAAAAATATGACATTTTTATATTTTTGTATGACACCAGTGATTATGTGTTTCTTTTCCATCAACTGTATGAATGAATTAATAAAATGTTTTATTTATTTATTTCGAGTTCAATAACTAAGTATCAACTCGAAAAAGTATGACATAAATTAAACTGTTTGATTCAATTCTTATTTTTCCTCATTGTCAGACAGAATCTAGCTCTTATTAATAGAAGCAAGTGCCACTTACTTTTCTGATTGTGAAGAGAGAGAGGATCTTTCAAGCACTGGTCTCGCCTCTTGATTGGTCAAAATTCATTCCAATCCTCGAGACCCTGCATCAATGGTTTAATTGTCCTCCTCCAGAAAATCTTACTGCTCATAGTTATGCCAAGTTAACTGTTGATAAATACTTTCTGTTCATAATAGTGCAGTGACCCAAAAATAAATTATGAGTAAAGTGGCTTGCATCACCTTTAATTGCAGGTCTTCTGGTGTAAAACGTAGTAGAGAAAATGGGATTATCTATTTTATTGCGTCAGTTTTATATATAGTGCTTTTTTGAACACAAAGACGCTTCACGTGTCATTATTCTTTCACTCCATACATGGTGGTGATATACTACTATTGTAGCCACAGCTGCCCTGGGGCACACTGACTGGGCAGGCTTTTTGTTTCGGCTAATGTTAAATCAGTGAAGATTTTAGAATGCAGACACTTGACATTAAACACCCAGATTGTTAAACAGTTACATTGTTCATTTGTAAATCCCACAATGGATTTGTCTTTGAGCTGAAAGATACAAAAGTGTGTATTTTGATAATTTGATGTGTTTGACCTCTTTCACACCTGATTTTAGCTGAAGTTTATTTTCCTGAGAAACTGAGACTTCCTTGTTTGTTTCCAAAGTGAGACACTTTGACCTCATTCCAAACGCTTTTTCTTTTCTTCTCTCACAAACTCTTTCTCCTCTTCTTTAAGGTGTTTGTTGTTTTTCATTGGGTGAGATGGGGTCCAGATTGCCGTTGCCAATAGCGACTGTGGCAGCTCAAACCTACAGTTCTGTGCCAGTCCATTCATAAACAAATGAGTCGAGATCGGACTTCAGAGACTCAACAAAACCACAATAAGCTGAACTCCGTGGGGGCGTTGTAAGTTTGAAGTAAGGCTGCTTTTGAGTCCAATGTGCTTCAGGTTGTCTGATAAGTCATTGATTTTAACATAATAGTCAATAGAATATATCAATTTGATTGGTAGACACTGTTGACAAGTTGATAAGATAAGATAAACTTTATTCTCACAAGGGAAAGTTGCTGTAGGATACAGTGCTACACAGATCTGCATGAATTTAAAAAAATGAAAAGGAACATTACCGGAAAGTACAGTGCAGTAGTGCTTTGAAGTCTCTGTTTGGTCAAAAAAAGAAACAAAAGAATGCAAAAATTTAAAAAATTGGTTTTGGAGTACATTCATTTTTGTCATTTTTGTTTTTGTTTAGACGTGTTGTTGTTTGATAAGTGTGGAAGTATATGCATGTATAGTTGAAAATATAACATAAACATAACATCAAAAAGTATTGGAATGTTTTAGTAACCAGCAGTTTTTACATTTAATCATGCAATTTCAACCAACCAACTAAGTAAAAAAAAACATCCC
Organism: Knipowitschia caucasica; assembly: GCA_964034765.1. NCBI lineage: Eukaryota > Metazoa > Chordata > Actinopteri > Gobiiformes > Gobiidae > Knipowitschia > Knipowitschia caucasica. The sequence continues at coordinate 19,774,200 of OZ035830.1, forward strand.
ACAGAGATGAATTTCGCTTTGGGATTGATAAAGTTTTCTGAATCTGAAAATGATTCAAAAGAGATTTTAAACAGACGACTATAATTGCACAAAAGAACTTATAAGATACCAACAGAGTACAGGGATGTAGGTTAAAACCAACTAATTTTCATACAGGACAATACAGATACAATCAATTCTTTCACTATGGATTGATGCAATTCCATCACAACTCTGTTATATCTTCAAGTTCTGTCCCCTTTCATAATGAATATAATGCAGTAGTCTTACCCATATTTCTCAGTTCTGATGTGAAATTTGTCAAAATCATTGTGTTCAAATCTTTTTCTTTAGTTTTGTCAATTCTAAATGTAAAAACAAAATAATGATCCATTAGAAGTTCAAAAGTCTATATTTGTATTCCCTGAAATGGCAAATGATGTCTTTCAATCATAGATGAATGAGAGAACTATTCAGGCCCAAACCAGACCATAAACAAACTCAACATCCAGCAGCATATCATTGCATGTTTCTGGATCAATTTAGTTTGAATCAGTTATGAAACTCAGACTATAAACTGAGTAATCTTGTCAAAAGGAGATGTGCTTTCTCTAGATTGACGTTTGAATGTTTTGAATGTCCCCTGTCCTGTGTTGCTCTCTCTCCAGCCCTCCCTCTGTAACTGCTCTATCCTCAGCTGTGGGCCGGACCGCTCACACTCCTCCATCAGAGCGCAGTGGATGGTCCGCTTCAACTCTCTTTGGAAACTTTCAAACAGACCGCTCTCCTCACACAGTGTGGGAGAGGACATGAGACACCCATAGTGCTGTGATCTGACTAAACAAACAGGTCTCCTCCAGCGAAGCTCCTGGGACGCTGGAGATTAACCCCGCGCTCCCTGAAGCCGCAGATCCTCAGAGGGTCCGCACAGAAGGACAGCTCCCCATCGACAGCAGCGGTCTCCTCTTTCTGACAACCTGCAACATCCTGAGTTAGCAAAGGACATCTGGCACCCTGAACAAGGTTTGTCTTTAATCTGTCATTTACCGCCATTCTGTCTATATTCCTGCTTATTTTACTGGTATCTTTGAGGATGATTTTTCTGGCTAATTGTTGACTGACTGTCTGGGATTGTGTCACAGCAAAAGACATTTTATTGTTGATGAAAAGACACGACCAGTTTTTCTCCATATGAATGGAATGACTAGATCAGTTTTAACATAATCGCACCAAAAGTGTCATGAAAGACAGATTTTTCAATTCAATTCACATTATTCTTGTAAAGCCCTAAATCACAACAGTACTTTTCTCTGAGGACTTTACACAACCGTTGAATTCAACAACACAGATCAGAGAATCAAACAGTTCAAACTCAAGAAATGCAATGATAGAAAACACATTGGTATTGGTCCATGAGGGGCCGATGACCAATGCCCATAAATGTTGATAGATGTCAATAAATGTTGAATGTTGAGTGTCTGGATCCTCACCAGGTAATAGCTACATTGCTTTGCATCTGCCACAGTCTTTTACTGTGTCTCTACAATCAACATTACTGTCAGTGAGCTTGTTTTCAATGTGTGTGGCTGCCATCAACCTGTTCAAACACAAACCCAGAGCTGCCTGCATCTTTGCACATAGACACCTTTTCACTCTTTACACGTGGGAACTTTTAACAGTGTTTGTCTTCTCGCTAAGACAATGCGTTTGACAAGTATCCCAGGGTACCCCACTGAACACAGACCTGTTTGTATGCGCTCCACTTTGTGCCCCGATGCTAAAGGGGTTGTTTATACAGCGCTCGCTCACCCAAAGTGAACTGGCGCGCCTTTCTGCTGAAAAACAGTTCATTTTTTTTAAACTTGCTTGTGAATGTCCTATTTGTAATCAATCTTCCCGCATAGCGACACGCACAGAACTGGCAAAGCATCATTGGCATCAGTCACTGTCAATGGCATCCTCATTACCAGAGAGAACTTAGTATCTATGTAAACAACTCAAATGTTTGGCATACAGCAGGGATATGCAGAAAGAGGCTCCCTTGCGATATGGATTATTGTACTTTACTTCAACATGTCAATGTGTCAATGGCAGTTTTATTTGTATCGCACACTTACAACAACACCAGCTGCCCAAAGTGCTTCACAGGCACAAAAGATAAAACTATAAAAGCAAACAGCATAAAATACATATAAATACATGTGGAAAACAATAACAACAGTAAATTTTTTCAGGTCAAGTTTTCTTCTTCCCAGTCTTTTTTTAACCAAACCCTTAACATAATTATATATGTTTTAGGTTTTTTTTTTTTATTGATTCTCCCTGTACCTTTTCTTGGTTTTGTTCATCATTCTTTGTTGTCCTTTTGTTGTGTGGGTACAGTGCTTTATGTATGGCGCAGAATGAAATATTTTTGTATGGCTCAAAATAGTAAAGTATTCAAATTCAAATGCCTTTTTAATCCCATGGAGGACATAGTAACTGAAGTGAGTTGCATTGGCGGGATTGAGTCCAGAGCTGGGACACATGTGGCTTGCGTGTCTTCAACTCCTCCACATGTTCTGCACCTGAACACGACTTCCTCACATTTATGGTGACTGCGGTGCGTATAGGGCTAACCATTCATTCCTCCGCTGCAAATGCATGATAATACGTCTAATCAGTGATGGATGTCGCAAATGATGTGGTCCATATGTGACATGAAGGCAGACAATGGGATTAAAATACATGTCATGCCTGGCTTTAGCTTTGTGGATATCTTAGTCCCAGAAATGCTCCGTGTTGTTGTTACAGATGAGCTGCTGGAAAAATTACATGTGTGTCATTCTTCAGCCATCAACAGCTTTAGATGTTATTGCATTCAGGACATAGTTCCACCTCCTCCTGAACACTTTGCGGCATCAATAATCAAACAGTCACCCGGCACTTGGCTTATCACACTTGGGGATGTTTCATTTGCGTTAGAGCAGAGGGGATTTCTGCGTGCGTCAGGTCGCTGGTATGCGCCGAAGCTCGTTGCTCTCTCTTCTCTGGCCCGATGCATGTGCCCCAGTCCTCTCCCTCCACGCCCCTCCTTTTAGACCAAATCCCCAGTCATCAGCTGTTTCCTGGATCCCTGGACCCGACATGCCAGCCGCTCCGACTCAAAACGTGCTTTGCATTATAACCGTGGACAAAACATGAGCCAGGAGCCTGTTTTAACTTGTGCTGATGTTTAGCAGTTCCAGGGTGAGGCGTGTTGTGCGGCCAGCTGATGTGATTTATGTCCAGCTGTTCAGCGTCTTTACATGGGTTTGATATTGCTTTATTTGAGCTTTGTGATGGAAAATGATCCCTTTTTGTTTGAAGAACACGGGGGACTTATTCTCTGGTGGTCTTTCTGTCTTGGATTGAACACACTTTATCACTTAGAGTTTGACAAATGGTACACAGCGGCAGGGAAGAAGGCAGAGGCTGTTTTGAAAAACGGCTTCCATAGGCAAAAAGGTGTTAATTTAATATCCTAACCTTGCTATGCTTTTGCCTGTCCTTCCACTGCCGTTGCACATATTTCCTTTGCTTTCACTTTTGCCTGAGCATTTCACAAAACCATGACAGTACAAAGATAACAACAGGTCGACCTAATACTGGTTTCCTTTTGGAGCTGCTACAAAATAACACATCATCTTCATCATCAAATGTTATTACAGTGAGGGGATTTTTCATTTGTGTCTGACTCACATTTACATTTACTGTCTGGTTATTACACATATATTACATACATTACATCACTGACTCATTATCATATGATCACTGATAAAACAGCATGATTAACAACATGCAAATTGAAATGGTGGCACAAGTTTCCATGACAACATATCAACAACACTCCAGGATGAGTTCATGCATGTAGTTCACATCTCTCTCCTTGACAATGGGGGGGTGTTTCTCTCCCAGTGCAGATTTATGTGGCAAACTGCTTACAACTGCGAGAACTTCAATCTTGGTAGTGTCTTTCAGTGTTTGAAAAAGAGCAGTTTTATTAATTCATAATCTTACCTTTCGTACATATCGTACCTTTAAGATATGAAATTATTTATGTGTTAACTTCCCTTCGACATAACAAAACTAATAATCTTACTTGTTTTACATTTCTGTCCACTTAAAGATCCTCTCCAGTTTTCACACCTCACCAGTCCATAACTTTCCTTTGGCCACTTCTGCAGGTCATGACACTGCTTTAAATGAAGAATCCCTGGTTCTGTTGATTCATCTGGTCCGCTCCCCCCACTCATTCACTCACTCCAAATGACAGGCAGCTGCGTCGCTTCCTCCGTCCAAGGGCTGACCACTCCTGCAGCAAAACCCCTCGGAGAAATGATTTGTTTATGAGAAATGTGTGTAAAAGCCAAAAGAAAACCGCAATATTGCATCTTTGTAACTTTTCCAGAAGACGATAAACAAGACAAGCCTTCATATTGTCCACTTTAGTGCAAGAACAATTGTTTGAAATATCTTCATAAACACTTAAGAGGAGTTTCTAGGATGAAAATGACACATTGTTTTTGCTTGCTAAGTTGCCCTACGTTCCTTTATATTGGCTTCAGCGAACTTAAAAAGCCTAATATTTTGGGGGCCTTAGAAGTGCTTTGTTTGTGGTCTTAGTGCTGTCGTGGGTCCAACAAAAACATGCTGATTTTGGAGTGATCCAGAGCAGACAGAGAACATGGCAAAACAGGCCCTAGTCTAACATAGAAAGGTTCTGTACTTATTTAGGCCAGGCATGGGAGTTTAAAGATAAGGTGTTGAGCAATAGCAAGATGACCGCAGAGATATGTGGAGATTAAGGTTCACCAGAAAAATCTGATTTTTACCAATTCCTCATAGCCCATTTCTCACATTTCTCACACACTTCTTGCTCTGAAGCACAATTTGCACCATTGCCATTTTAGTCAAATGTTCTGATAGATAGATAGATATTTTATTGAAACCTGTAGGAGAAATTCAGGTGTCTAGTTGCAGCCAAAACACATCCATCCACAAAACAAAACAAATAAATGGATCATTCTAAAAAGCTAACAATACTAATAATAAAATGCAAGAGCACGTCAGGTCACAGCAGCAGAGGTAATGTAGCCGCTTGGTTTGAACCATTTTCTCTGGTCTAGTCCAAAGTAAAATGCTTTTGCTTTTGGTCAAATGTTTGGGTCCCATGTTCACTGAGCTTTCTGCCTCTATAACTAATTGATAAAAAGGATAATTGTTCAACTAATCAATTATCACAATAATGGTTTGTCACCTACTCAAAGCAGCCCTAATGTCACACTGGTTCAACATAGTCACAGTTAGTATTTCTGTTCTGACAGGAGGAAATATTGTGAGTTGAAGCTGTTGGTTGTAATTGTGTTCAGCTGGTTCTTGTTTCTGGAGGTGTTTGGGAGTCCATGTAGGCGTCTGTTTTCCCCAGAGACTGTTTTTTTGGGGGCTTCAAGTTATTGGGAGCACACAGGAAGAGAAAAGGAAGGGAACAGGAGGGGGCACATGTACGCACCAGAACTGAGGAAAAAAATGGGAGGATGTGATGTTTAACTTTTCAGAATTTATTATATACATTGGAAAAACGACTTTTCATTTAGTTAAGTGCAAAATGACAACCTACCGTGACAAGACAGGAATGAATTGACTTTTTGGCTTTTTCCGTCCCAGCTAAATTTCTAATGTTATTTCACCCAACTTGTGAGTTTTTTCAGAAGTTTGATGAGAAACAGACAAAAGGTGGAGCCCTGCAACCTAATACCAGATAGAGGACACTATAATCAATAACAGAACAAATTGCAAGAAATATATGTTAGAACATTTGAGGAAACTTTTGTGGCAAGCCAAGTCACTGTAAGCAAAGTCATGCATGTAGCAATTATGCTAATTCAAGATTCAGGATTCAGTTTATTTGTCTTTTGCAATGAAACCACATTGGAATAACAGTAAGTATGTGCCTAAAGGGTTAAATGCCATCCCATGATCTGCTCTATCTTTAATCTATTTGGCTAAGGCTGCATGAGCTAAGTGAAAAGTTCTCCAAATGGAAAATGCACCACGTTAGAAGTTTATTTGCCTGTATAAGCTAGTGCAGTTTATTTTTTTTTCCATATTGCAATGTTTTCCAACTCATTCCGGCTCCACGAGTATAAAATCTGATAATTAAGCGTATATATCAAACACAAGCCACATCTTAAGTCGCTCCCTCTGCTCCCTCTGCTCCCTCTGCCTCACCACCATCATCGCAGAGAAACCTCATTTACTGCTCTGTTTGAAAGAGCGCTAACCAAAATCACAGTTCCCCAAACATGTGTAGCCACGGTGTCGTTAAAGGGCCTCTCAAGCGGCTGCAGAAGGACCACTCACGGTGACAGAACAGGACAGAGATGCTGACTGATGTGTTTTTATAATTTAAAGTTGAAATGGATGTTTGGCTTCAGAGTAGCGTCCAGCTATAATGTTTCAGCAGAGAGTTTGTTTGGATGTTTGGCTAAAGTCTCGAGTGTGCGACTGTGAGTGGGTGATATACTGGCTACAAGAGAGCAATCCATGTTTTGGGTTGTGTAATATTCCAATCAACTGCAAATGTTCAGCTTTTAAAGGAGGCATATTATCGAGGCAAAATCTTGGATCCCTCCATGCTGCTATCAGGAACTTACAGACATGTGACTCCAAGTCTAAAAGCTCATGTCTTAGCCCTGTAATAGTATGATGTTATTGTAAACCATAAATTAGTCAATTAATTATCAATTTCGAAACGATTTCAAGAGATTCCAAGAATGGTCCAAGTGTGATGCAAGACAAGTGTGTATAGTTTTCGCAACTTCATTCCTTTCAAGTTCTTTGCCAAAAATATTCCAGAGCATCAGCCATGTGGTTATAGCACTCTATTTTGGATGCAATCATTCAATGCCAAGCAAGAAATAAATGTAAAGAGTCTTATTGAAAGATACGCCATATGTCACTTATCAAAAACTCCATTAAAACCAGAGTGCTCTCAAGCATTTCATGCTTACCCCAGCCACAACTCCAGGCCGTACGCTGGTGACATGTGTGCAGTTTATTAGTCATTATTACAGCTCTGGCAGAGTACAGTGTATGCGCGGGGTTCGGGGTCTGGTGCTTTGGGACCAGAAGGTTTTCCTCAAGGGGTGCAGAGTGTCCAAGTCAAGTGATAAAAATGGACGTTTGTTTAAACCAGGACACTCTCTGCCATTTTTTCCCACAAAGCTTGCCAAATGTCGTGCTGTTGGGAGATTGGACATCCGTCTTAGTTAAGAAAACACTGAAGAGATGGTAAATCTGCAGATACATTCATCAGATCCTTCAGAAGTAGAATGAACATTTGAGAGTGTATTTAAAACAGGACCTCTGGCTAATCCTACTTCCCATGCACATACTGTACACAGGACATGATCTCATCTTAGTGACAGCATTCATACTGTCAATAAGGTAAAAGAATTTGTAAAAGAATTGATTGATATTTGATTTTTTTCAAAGATAAAATCCTTCTTCTGTAACATTGATATTTTATAAAAAAGTTGCAGTTTTTTGATATATACTTTGACTTTAACAGCAATTAATATTCAATAAACTACTTATAAAGGCATCAAGAGAGTTATATTCTTTTAACATTAGGGCAGTGTATGGATGATTAAGCTGCCCAAAGCCTTTATTTTTTATTGAACCAGGTCATATTGTTTAGAATTATATCGTATCGAATCATATGGTATTGAAAGTTGCCTGTACCTAGATAAGTATTGTATCGAGAGACTCTAAAAGATTGGTCTCTATCATGCTCTTGTTATACATTTCACATTTCATGGTAATTGGTCCCATTCTTTTGTTGTTAGTATGACTTTCAGAGCCCTCCTTGTTGTTTAAGGCTGCTTGCATGTTTCTGCACTCTGGGATGGCGTCTCTTGTTGTCCTGTTGGGAGTCTGGTGGTGGTTCTGGTGGTGGTGGTCTGCTGTGTCATTGATGCATCACTTGCTTACTCCCACACAAACCCTGAAATACTCCTGACAGGAAACGGGACCTCTCCAGCTGCATTACAGAACCACATCTTGCTCACTTTTGTTATTGATTTTATTCTTCTGGGACGCACTCAGGATCTCACAAACACTTGGCTGCAGATTCTGGTTTTTTCATCATTCCCAGATGTTTGAATCAAAGTACATAAAGTTTGCATAATCCCCATAGTGTTATTACAGACTGCATCGAGCATGTATTTAGAGTGGTAATGCGTCCTTAGGCGATGCGTGGGATGTTTACGTCCCGTTGTGCATGGATTTCAAGAACTTCCTCGTTAGCTGGTGACACGGCGGGTGAAGCAGCTTGTTTTTAAAATCTCACAAGGGTCAATCAGTCGCCCGATTCCCATCCACTGTGGGAAAACTTACTGCAGGATCGCAGTTTATGGTGATTACTGAGCCATCGCTAACACAAACAGACCAGGGGCTCTCTTCATAACAGGCAGCATCAAGTTTCACAAATTTACAAGACATAATGAAATGTTTTAAGTCTCTGACAAAATAAATACAATGGGACCAAATTCGAGGCTATAAAGTATTTTTAAAGAAAGTACTGCTGTTCTGTTTTCAAACATTATTGTGGTGTCAAAATTGATTGAGGCACTGTTCTGACTTTATCGGATTAAGAGATGATGAGAAAAAGTTACACGTAACACATAAACAATGGATTGACCCTTTAGAGATGCTATAATCCAAAATACATTTACTTTCTCTGGATTAGTTTTACGGACACAGTTGAGGAGTCAGTTATTTTATTGTGCAATGATACTCTTATTTTAAGCAGGGATCCCTAACTAATTTGACAAAACAAGCTCAATATTACTATAAAACATGTTATTTTTCACATTGTTGTTTGAAAGACCCTTGTGAGTCAGTATTTGAGTCCTTTCTTTTTCACTTTTCTGTCTGAAAAAGCTGATCTAAATCTGTGACAGAGGCAAAATAAATGCAATGTAGAACCAACCTTTTTAGAACCAGAAACCAGTTAATTACAAAGTTAAACAGCTTTAATTTAAATATATGACGGCTTTGTCCTTCTTTAGTGCTGTTTTTTTACTGTAATCACAGTTATAAATACTTGCCTTCTGGTCAATCATGATTTACTTGAACTGTTTTGAAGTGCAGATCTTATTCATAATGGCTCTGTCTCATAACACTTATCATTTTATGTCCATTATAGAGCAAGTTGAGAGTCCATCACAAAAGGACAGGTCAGTTCTCGTAAGTGAGACATGCGGCTGGCGTCAGTGCAGACGGCTGCCGGCTGCCGACCCTCCGTCTCTGACCCTTAGTGCTGATGTACATCTTCCTATCGTGGCCAGTCGCTTGTTGTTGGTCCAGGGTCCTTGGGGACAGAGTGGCCCTCCTGCTCCCCCCCAGCAGCACATGGACGTCCCAAGTGTATTCACCGTCCTGGGAAACTCTGTGCACAACACTGTGGGAATGTGAACTGTACATTTCTGAGCAGTCAGTTAAAGAAAAAGAGGCTGTGTTTTTGATTCTGGTGATTTCTAATGTTTTATGTCCTGCCACATGACAAAATGCTTTCAGCCTAAATTAGTGTAGAACAAATATTTCTCACTCTCTTATGTTTTCTGTTGTCAATCTGCATTTCATTCCTTCTCATTGATGCGTGTTATTAGAAACAGAAGGTGGGGGTTGAAACATGTTTTGGGAGGAACTTGAGAATTCTTTTTGGGAACGGAAATGCTGAGGGCAGCTAATATAGAAGGACAACTGAAAAATCTGGATCTGGTTTGGATTACCACTTGACATCGCAGTCGTAATTATTTAGATCACTGCCAGAAAAAATACGGCCAGAAAGAGATAATTCTATGGCTAAATCATACAACTTAATGAAAATAAAATAGTGTTAGAAGCTGTAGATAATCCAAGGTTTTAAAATAGATCGTATTTATTTGGTTTTCATTAAACTTTAGGGGGGTACCATTCTCAAGATACATTTGGACTTTTTCCATTGACTCCTCCTGGACTTCCTCCTCCACCCTCGCTCTTCCCAGGATCACTTCTTCCGCCTCTCTGTTTCTCCCACCCTGAATCGGCCTGTGATCCATCCCTAACTGCTTCCAGACATCTGGGTGCTGCAGGCCCTCGCCCTTGTCCCTAACATAACACCCCACTCCCCCTCACTTTGCTCTTACATTACTCGGCGCTAACATTGGTCTATTATTGCTTTCAACCTTTGACCATAGAGCTTAATCGAGCTCCGGCCTTGGCACAACATAAGATATTTTTAGTATTTACCAAAACTTTTCCTTTCTGTCTTGATTTTCCGCTTCAGTTTTTACCAAAAGTAGTTAATTCATTGGAATGGAAGCTTGACTGTGTCATTGTTGCCAGTAAAGCATGCAGGACAGTGACCAGTTGAGTGAGCAAAGTTGGAGCCAATAGAAACAAAGGGGCAAAGACATTGTTGCTCTGTCTGAGTGCAGCCAGCCATCAAATAACTGTGCAAGAGTATCAAGAGATTATTTACATATATACAGTACTGGTCAATGCTTATCCATTTGCTGAATGTATATACTCTAATCTTTTTTGACTCTAATGTATTGTATTTGTTTTTTCAGAACAGAACAGTATTGTGGGACTACCACCATGAGGAGTGTGACAGTGTCCACTCTACATGTTGCACCCATTGTTTTAGGTAAGAACTCTTTATGAACACTGCACTGGTCAAGATAAACCGCTTTTTTGCATGATAAAAGCATATTTTTGAGCATCCTGGCTACAGATGAATATTTTGGGAAGAGAATATGCAGTTGTGTTATTTTGCTGTGTAGTTTACAGATTATACCATTAAACCATTAGATTAGATGGTTATTATGATTATTTTTTTGATGGTTTAAATATTATTCATTTCAAACCTGCGCAACACGTTTTTGCAAACATCAACAAAACATCCACATAACAGAGAAAATCAAACAATCAAAATTATTTAAAACGCACAAATTATACAGTGCAACTCAAAGTGCTTTTCAAAGACGTAAAACAGACGTAAAAGTATATGATTCCGATCCCCATCACACATTTAACACATCGCAATGCAATATCGGTATCACAGAGCAGTATTCAAAAACACAAAGGTGCACAGCGCACTCAGAAATACATGACACTATCGCAGATGGTATAAGACGAAAAACAAAACAAGATAATACTTTCAAACAGCACAACGGCCCAAACACTCTCTGACCCCACACCTCTCTCCCATAACGCGCTCTGAGCTGTTTTAACATTTATTGAGGTTTGAGAATATTTTTAATGAATTTGCTCAATCTTTCCACAAAGAGGCTCCACACACTGAGCTACACATTTTTCATGGATTCATTTATCTCAGGGAATGGCACAGATAAGAACATGGTCGACAAATACAGTTAAGTCATAAAGTGCAAAGACAAAGAGTGAATGTACAGTATTTTCTTTATGCAAACATATTTGGTCCCACCCGATCATTTGTTTTAGTTCTAAAGTAGTATGTGCCTAAATTTAGACCTACTACTTCTACATGTTTAATTATTACTTTGTCCATGTCATGTTATGTACATCATATATATAATTGTTTTTACATTCGTGCAGCATGAACAAACAAGAACAGAAGCTGGTTGCAAAGACATTTTACCATTTTAAGCCCCAACAATGCTTATTTAATTCGTATTTCATGTGTTAACCTTTGCGCCAGAGTTATTTTTGAAACTTGGTGTGAAACAGTGTGTGGATTCCTTAAACATTATAATACTGCCAGTTTGGCGCCTATAGTGTTAATTATAAGTGTTGGCAGCACGTTGAGCTGCATCTTTTGCGATAGCCAATGCTTTGAAGTGTGAGGCAGTAGGAGTCAGTCTGCCCCCTGTCATTTCATACATCTGTCACTGCCACTACATCATTACTGCTCCACACAGCTCATATCCTTCATCGTTTGTGCCGCTGAATCGAGTTTGTCTTGTTGACGTACCCTTTGGCCCCTCCCTGCTGCCTCCGTGCCCCTAAACATGACCCCTTTGTTGTTTTGTAAACCACAGCTCTTCTGTATCTCTGTCCCGGACGGCGCTGCCTTGAGATCAGCCCAGCCGACACCGAGTTCATCCTGGACCCGGGTTCCTCTCTCACCCTGACGTGTTCAGGATCAAAGGAGGCGGCCTGGGAGTTCAAGAGAGATGACGCCCCTTATTTCCAAATGGACCACGTGCAGCATGGCAGAAGGAGCTTCCAGATTGTCCAAAATAGTGACATGACCAGTGTGATGACCCTGCTTGATGTGAGCTGGAAGCACAGTGGAGTTTACCTTTGCATCGATCAAGTGACGGGAGAAAGTCGAGAAGCTGTTGTTTTTGTTCCAGGTACAGAGATTCACACTCACTGTCGCTCTGGTTTGTAAAAGTGGCTATTGACACAACTCGCATTTCTCAAACTGAAACCACTTCCGTGTTCTCGTTCAAGCTCTTGTGCTGGTTCTTTGTATGATTGCGAGGCCTCTGTCAGGGTACGTTCAAACAATGACTCTTCAGCTTACGCTTAAAAGACATGTTTAAGTTTAAGTTTAATAAGGAAAGCCCCTTTGATTGCAGCAGGAAAAGCTTTCCATTTACAGGGCGCATAATGGGAGAAAGCAGCATCTCTAATTTTTTGCTTCAGTCAAAGGACAACTCAAGGTTAAGGTCAGAGGATCTGAGGCTGCGCTCAGGAGTTAAGTTAACTAAGTCCGGGCCTGAATTCTGAGTGTAAAGGTTGCAGGTTTAACAATATTGTATTCCAAAATTCCAAAAGTTATGTCAATTTTTTCGGAGGGAGGAGTGAATGGTGAATAATGCAACATATTTTCAAGGTGTAATGTTAAGTAGCCTCTTTGACCTCATTGTACTTATTCACATTGACGTTTCCAGACCCTGATGTGTGGTTCATCAAAAGCTTCCATGGGATGGTGGCCCAGACCAGTGCTGAAAGCACCATCCCCTGCTTGGTGACCAACCCCAACATCAGAGTGTCCCTGTTTGAGAAGGACACTGAAGTTTCTGTGACGGCGGCGTATGATCCACTCGAGGGCTTCAGGGGACAGTTTGAGGACCGGACGTATGTGTGCCGCGGAGAGCTGAACGGCGAGGTGAAGGAGTCCCAGGCCTTCAATGTCATCACTATTGTGGGTGAGTTGTGCGTCTGGTGATAGTTGCAGAGAGAGTGTACTAGTGTCTGAATGTGTGGGCATTAGTCATGTTTCCAATTGTTGAGGAATAAATTGAAATGTATGGTGGATCAAGTATAAAGGGGAAATGATGCTTCTCGTCTGCAACTCCCTACGCATTTTTTACTAATTTGTATATCACTGGCTGCAAACACAGCCATGGATTTGTAAAGAATGTTACTTCACCTGAGAAACTGCCCAAATATATAGGATAATTTACTTTTTGTGATAGTGGAACAAAGACATCATCGTAAATGGATCTAAAAACAACTCCAGGTCTAGTTTTGATGTGGTAATAATGTTGTACCTTGGTTAAAAGCTAAAAAAGTCGATTTTGCATTATGTGTCGCCACTGTCAACTGCCTGAATTATTTAGAGATTTTTAAAAAACGCTGACAAAAGCAACATGGTTATATGTAGTATAGTATATGCAGTATTTCTTCAGGCCTCTTCCGATCAGATCATAACAGGAAGCTGCCTGTAGCGTTTCAGCCTAATCCCCACTCTCTCCCTCACAGTCCCAGAGACCGTCGACCCCTACATAAACGCTTCCAAAACGGTGCTGAAGAAAGGAGAGCCGCTGACGGTGAACTGCACGGTGCACGGTGTGGAGCTGGCCTACTTTTCCTGGAAGTTCCTCAACAGAGAGGTGAGTGGGAGCCAGAGAACAGGGCCTTTTGTTACGCTCTCCCTCCAGGATCCCTCTTGGGCTTCACAGCCAAACCCAAATCGCATCAAGATGTAGAGACACACCTTAAATTTGATCCGCTCTGTGCAAGTTACATGCAATGTGGACTGTGGTAATGCTGGCTGATAACATTCCTGATCATTTGGTAATTTTTAACTGTGTACAAGTGTATGTGTCAAAACAGTGCACACACAATCAGAGTCACCTGTACTCAATAGATTATAATATTTTGGATTATATTTGTTTGCTATTTTCTCTGTATGAGACAAACAAACATTGCATTTAGACTCGTGTCATTTTTCTAATTTTTTTCTTGAAGTTGAGTTGTTGAAAGTTTACAAGGGTTCTCTAGTCATCAATTTGTCTTGCCCTGATTAGCCGACACATATACCATCAGAAGACTGTGATGGTTGCTGTAAATACATGTATTAACACCTATTACCTTGAATAGACATTTTCCACAATAACAATCTCTAACAAGCCGCTAACATGTACAGTAGCTTCATCAAGTAGCTTACCTGTTGCACTAGAGTGGATTTATCTACAGACGTAAACATACAAGTACATATTTCTTGCACTAGTTTCTTTAAAAGGCTGAGGATAGATATTTAATTTCATTTGATTACTTAAAGGTATATACAGTAGGAGGATTTTCTACTTCCGGGCAGATCCTCAAGACTATTGGTCGTCTCAATTGTCAATCGTTCTGGTGACACATGCTCGCCAAATAAGACCAGAGAGTTTTGTTCAAAAGTGGAGTGGGTGGTTCTTTCCTAAAATTTGGGGAAATCGTCTTTAAAGTATAGAATAGTCCTGTACTTAATATTCACTCGTCTTGTGTTGTGTGCTCCTCATTTCTACTATTCTTAAACTTGTGATTCAACACTGACATTGCCTCACTTTGGGACGAATAAATGATCTTTTAATAATAATAATAATGCATCGGTTTTATATAGCGCTTTTCTGGACACTCAAAGACGCTTCACATGTGTCATTATTCATTCACTCCAAACACGGTGGTGATAAACTACTGCTGTAGCCACAGCTGCCCTGGGGCACACTGACAGAAGCGAGGCAACCAGTATGCGCCATCGGCCCCTCCGACCACCACCAACCATTCATACACACACCAGACTCATTCTAGGCAATGGGGGTGAAGTGTCTTGCCTAAGGACACAACAGCAGTTTGGCACTTTACAGCCGCAGCCGCCCCACTGTGGCTGATGTTCCCAGAGGTTAAGTGTCTTGCCAAGGACACAACGACAGCAGACAGTGGGAGTCGATGGTGAAAGTCTTGAGCGGGGCTTGAACCCACGAGCTTGTATTTAACTTATTTAACTTAGCTTGTATTTGTCTTGTTCAGCTGACCGAGGTGGAGCCGCTGGCCGATGGGATGTCCTCCACATACATGCGCTCGTGCCTCATCTTCCCCCAAACTTCCGTCGCGCAAAGCGGAAACTACGAGTGTCACGTCCGCGAAGGCGTGAAGGGCCAGACCGCCTCAGCCCAGGTCAACGTCACCGTCCTGGGTACGACGTGCTAACTCAAACAAACTCAGTACTACACAGACTCAAACCTGCAGAAAGGAAATTAAGTCCACCGCTGTTTATTTCTGTTCATGTGTGGCATAAGCTTTGAGACAACATTGGTCCCGAATAATTCACGGCTTGTAACTGAGATTTATTTTGCCATTGTATAAAGGTAAGGAAAGAACACAAACATGCGATGCTATGATTCTGGCCACTCACAGTCTCTGGTCCGTAGACAGGGGCTTATACAGTCTGTGCTCTGTCTGCATTTAGGAGCTACTGGTTACTCTATCTGCACTGAGCTGTGTTATGTTTACAAAAGCCTTAAATATCTTCACTCTCGTGCCCTCTGTAGACACTAAAAGACGGTTTACTGAGCTTTACTGGAGCTTAGTGGAAAATTCAGATAATGTCTGTGCCCAGATGTTGAACTGTGAACATAATGAGACGTCTTCCTGTGGCCCTGTTGTTCTGGACTCTTGTTTCTCCTCGGTTTATACTTACATGTATTTTATTAGACTCTATTAGTGGATACTTCAATACAGTGAATAAAGCACTTTAATATTCTTGCTCTTGTATTGTTACTGTTTTCGTTTATGGATTTCACAGTGACAATTGTTTCTTGTACTTTTTAGCTGGTTTATTTTATATATTAGTCTGGTGCACACTTTTGTACATGTATTCCACTGTGGTTTTACTGCGATGGCAAATCTGAATCTAAGTTTGGACTAGTTCTCATAAGTTTTTTAATATCAAGTTTAAAGTTTTCTTGAAAATGATACAAATTTTACACTAACTTGAAATTGTTGCCACAGATCGTGGTTTTGTGAACGTGAGACCCGCTCATCAGCTCCATGTTTCTGCAAAGATGCAAGAGAATGTGGAGCTCAGAGTGGAAATCGAGGCCTATCCTCCTCCTCAGGTTTACTGGAGGAAAGGCGGCTCGAGGATCAGAGGAGACAAAACCGTCATCACCCGACAAGAGCAGGAGACCAGGTGAGGATTTCAAGTGATTCTTGCCTAAGTACACACCAGGGGCCTCCAAACGCTTCCCTACGGAGAACTACGGTTTTAGGACAGAAGAGAAAATACTCCTTTTAGCTGCTGAAATAATTTAATCGACATAATGAGCTGCACTGCAAAAAATAGTTTTGCAAATATTTTTTTTAGAAAATTATTCAATATATAAAAAGTTATGCTAAATGTATCTTAGTTAAAGTACATTCTGACGGTCATCAAACAACTTCTTTCAAGCACAAAGTGATAAACAACTTACCTTGCATTTTGAGAAAAACAAGACATTTTAGCATATTCCATTAGTAAAGATAATGTTTAAACGGTAATCAAGTAGTAATACGAATAATAAGGTAATAATAAGGTATTCTTCTTGGGTTAGCATAATTTAAGTACTTTTACCATTTTAAATATATTATTTCTTTATGGAACATGCACATTCTAAATACAAATAACAAATACATATAATTATTATTTTAAATCTCTAATCTAATTACATTTCAAGTAATGCATTAGAGTACTTATTACACAAAACGTATTCTAATTATAATAATGAATGACTTGTATCTGATTTACATTCAACACTGTTTCTAAGTCATTCCCTTTATAGATCACAAATGTTGAAATCCACGTAAAGAAGACTCTTAGATCAGTGATAAAATCTCAAATGTAAGATAAACTGTGAAGGTGATACGCCCGGAGGTGGCGGAGTTTGTCAGTCGTCACCAGAAAACGCCTGTTTAAGCAGAAACACTACTCTCTCCAGAGGGAAGCGCTCTTTCAGCACTTCAAAGAGACAGGGCAATGTCAAAATGTTTACCAAAAAAAAAGATAATACTTGTTATAGCTTTAGTTACTTGGGCTTATTGCATTTGCTACGTTATATAAATACTATTAGAGTTCAAGTATTTCCTACACCTGAACTACCACAAATGTCCGATTTCTTTATTCTTTTAGGTATGTCAGCATTCTCACCCTGGTCAGAGTCCGGACGGAACAGAAAGGACTCTACACAGCTCTGGTTACTAATGGAGACGACACTAAGGAAATCTCTTTTGACTTGGAGGTGCAAGGTGAGCTGTGGACAAACAAACCTACCAAACATTTAACTTTTTGCCTATTATTTATTGTGTGCTGTCTTGTTTTGTTTGTGTTCAGTTCCCGCTCAGATCAAAGACCTCAGCGATCACCCTCTCCCTGGAAAACAGCACACAGTCACATGTTTGGCTGAGGGTGTCCCGGCTCCATCCATCCAGTGGTTCAGCTGCAACAGTATGCTCAAGTACGAAACTGTCACTTACATTGTGTGCCCACTAGGGGGAGCTCTGAACACATGAGCGAAGAAAGAAAAGATGCAGTTTAATGCTACTAAGTTCATAAAAGTTGACAGAAAACAAAACACTTTATTCTTTATTGTCTTGTCACTCTTAAGTGGGCGGGACTTAAAGTTTCAGGAAGTAAAATTCCCAATGTTAAATCCTTATACAGATTTTGAAAAATGAGTTTCAGCTACACTAATCAGCTACATCAATTTAAAGCATACATAGCTTGTTGGCTTCCATAGTGTCTTCAAATTCTTGATATTTCGTCTTAATTTTTTCCCCCTGAATAATGACAAAAACAAAGTAACTTCATTGTTTGTGTTGGATTTGGAAAATTTAGTGTTATTGAGTATATTCCAAGAAGGCTTCTGGCTGAAGTTGGCAGACAGAACAGCAAGAACAACCAATACTAGAGGAATCGTATTGATAATGCAGGTCCTGCTACATTCTGTCTTATGTACTTGTAAAATCAATATTGTTCTATTATCTGGTTCTGGCTGGGCAGACAAGGGGAGGATGGAAGACGGAAGTTGGTGATGGCTTGTAAAGAAAGAGTGTTGCTAATAATGTCAGAATTGTTGATTATTTAGGCTTAAAATGATGTTTAGCAGAAATATATAAACAGCAGAATGTATTTGCATAGTTAGGACAAAAAACACCATTTGCGTTAAAGCTTGGGTTCTTTAAAATCCTTCCAACTTTTTCTAGCCTTTTTCACATGCATAAATGTGTGGCCACCTGCATCAGCTCAGCCCAAAGCCTCATATATTGACTCACATGGGTATTCCTTACATGTGTGCAACAGTTTGTATACTTTTTTTATTCATTTGGAAACAATGTGACACTGCTCTTGGTGGAGTAATAAAAATAATATATGAAATTCAAAGAACAAAGGTACCCACATCCTAACACTGATGACCTCCTAGATGCAGTAACAAAAGTGCAGTGTGGCAGCCGCTGGTCCCGGAGCCAGAGGTGCAGAGCGTCCACACCAACGCCAGCTTCAGCGAGGCCCGAAAAGTGACCCAGGTGTGGAGCCAAGTGACCTTCCACAAACCTCAGCATGTGACGGTGCGCTGTGAGGCCAGGAACAGAGCGGGACACGCCGACAAGAGAGACGTCAAACTAGTGTCCAGCAGTAAGTGATTCAAGCTATTTGTGCTTGTCAGAATATTGGTGATTGCAGCCATGTGCTATATGTTAATTCATATTCTAGGTTAATTTGCTACTAGAACTTGGTAGATTATAGAAAATATGTAGTGTTTATTGTTGTTTTTATTATTATAACATGCTGCAATGAGGCTGAATTCATTGAAAATGGATCAAAATAAAGGTAAAACAGTGATGTTTCTGTGCAACTTCACATGTACGTGTAATTCTTTATTGATCACAATGTACATTTGAACGCATGCCTATATTCCTGGAATATATGTACATCTATTTTCCAATCGTTGTCTTTCTGAATTCATGTTACGCAATTTTATCTGTAAAGGATTATGTCTGCTTTTTTGTAACGCTGGCTTCTGGTTGTGTTGCAGCGTTGTTCTCCCAGGTGGCAGTGTTGGCTGCAGTTCTCGCCCTTGTGGTCATCATTATCATGTCCTTCATTATTCTTATTGCCGTTTGGAGGAAGGTAAGTCAAACATATTGTAATTCAAACTATATCATAGAGTTACAGAGCTTCATTTACTAAATATTGAAAGTATATATTTAATAATGTTGAAATCTCTGTGTCCAGAAACCTCGCTATGAGATCAGATGGAAAGTGATCGAGTCTGTCAGTCAGGACGGTCATGAATACATCTATGTGGACCCCATACATTTGCCCTATGACTTGATTTGGGAGATGCCCAGGGATCACCTGGTGCTGGGTGAGTCCTTAATCCAATCACTGACCGTTTTGAAAAAATCAATTTGAACATTCACTTGGTAAATCAGACTGTCTACATAATGGTATGAAATAAATATCAATATATATATATATATATATATATATATATATATATATATATATATCAATGTATATATACATATATATTTGTATATGCATATGTATATATATATACATACCTATCAGCAGCCATATTTTATTTTGTCTACAAAGTTGTTTAATGGAGACTAAATCGAGTTTTTCTTTAAAGATGCTAAATCTACTTTTTTGTGATTTTAACTGTGTCACAACTCTGCCCTTTCTTATGTATTTGCACCATTATGACATCACACTCATAGCAGCTGTTGGCCAATTGAAACAAAAATATTGCACATAAATCAGTTTTGAAATGACTTTCCTCTGCTGGTAGCCTAGGGAATTACAGACAGAAACCACTGTTTGTCCCCTTGATACTTCACCATACAATATATCATTTCACTTTCTAAACCATGAAATGACAAAAAAATAGCCTCATTACATTTATTAATGGGCAAAAAAAAAGCATAATATTTCAACTTTAACGTTACGATTCAAAACGTGTGTGGTCTTTGCTGCTCCTCAGCCTTGTGTGCCTCTTTCATTTATTCATACAATGATCTCTGGCTGGTTTTCGCAGGTCGAACGCTCGGGTCTGGAGCTTTCGGCAGGGTGGTCGAGGCAACTGCGTACGGCCTCACGCACTCCCAGTCCAGCACAAAGGTGGCAGTCAAAATGCTGAAATGTAAGACAAAACAGCCGCCGGTGATTGAATACGTTTTGTTCCCCCTCCCCCTGAAAAGACTTTACATTATTTTGACACCTTTGCAATATTCCTGTGAGGAGATGGATATTTCCAAAGCAGCATCACACATGCAAAGACGGCCAGGTCAAGCTGAGTTTTAGTTTTAGTCTTTCTATCAGACTCAATGCAGCTTTGTGCCAGTGGGGGCGGCGGGCCATTTGGCAGGGGGTTCCATGCTGTGAGTCCTGTCCCTGGATCTGAATCCTCGCTCTCACGGCTTTTTAATTCTTGCAGCTACTGCGCGGAGGTCCGAAACGCAGGCGCTGATGTCCGAACTCAAGATCATGAGCCATCTTGGACCACACCTCAACATCGTGAACCTACTGGGAGCCTGCACCAAACAGGGTCAGCTTCACTATCAATAGATCTCCATCAGAAAGTGGTATTTGAATGCATTGTGTGTATACTTTATGCCTCTACAAGATACAAGATACAGGAGACAATAAGTTATTTGCCATTTGCAGTAAAACCACATTGGAAAAACCGTGCAAAACTACCCCCAATGTGACAATTTCTCCTTTGTGAGCTAAATAAAGCACATCTTATCTTATCTTATCCTAAGATAGTACATACCAGAGCTCTTGCAGTCATGTTTACCCATAGTGTGAATGCTTTATATCACAAGAAGATGGTGATTTATTCTTTCCAATGATACGCTGCATGCCCATGAGCTTTTTCTGTAGTTCTGAGTTGTCGTCATTCTATTTATTTGTAATATATACAGGAAAAGATCGGGATGAATATAAGTTCTATTTCTAACATTTTCCACTAGTGAAGGGTATCCACTGGGGTTTTGAAAAGCGTACATGCAGGGATATAAAGTCTTTCTTTTATATATTAACTACTGCATAGTGTTGCACTATCATATAATTTTTGTTCCTAAAAATGTCATATGGGACAAATTGTGCATGTAATTGTACAAAGATCATTCTGTCCTAAAATTCTGAAACAGAAAGAGTCATTTGTCATGTTGAGGAGACTTGTGTTATAGATAGTTTCCCAAATAAATGAATCCCCATGGGTTTCTATATTGGGAAAGACATACAAACATTACTGATTTGAACAAATTAGCTTGTAAAGATAATCAGTGATCAACTACGAATGCACTTTCTGGACCAAAGATGACCACTCCTGGGAGCTAACCCTGACATAGTGAGGGATATTTCACTCAATAACTTTCTCTCTTTCGTCGAATGACTAAATAGTTTGGATAGTTACCATAGCAACTGCCAAAAGCTAATTTACACACAACACAAAAGTTATGAAATGACAAGCAGAAATATGGGAAAACCCCTGTATTTTATTTCAATTGTTTTTCAAGACACATACGACTTTCAGAGCTTACCTATATGAATAAAAACACAACATTTGAGACTTGACTGATGTGAAATTGCTTTAAATGCATATTGCAAGGTTTTGATTCAATTGACTACACAGGTGATTTATAATGGCAACTTTTATCTTATCTATATATTTCATTTGAATGGAACAATGTGTAGTAATAAACTGCTACTGCTCTAAAAACACCTAAATTGTGTACATATTTTAGTGGTAGGGGAAATCAGCCCTCTCAGAAACCTACACAGACCTGGGGAGAACATGCAAAAGGCCCAGGATCTTCTTGCTGAGAGGCGTCATCTCTAACAATGGTGTTGCTTTTGTACTATTTAGATGACTCAAGTATATTTGTAGCACAATTTGTACACAAGGCAATTAATTTTTTGAGTTTTCATAAATCATACAAAAGTAAATACAGAAAATATATAGAACAGGGAGTGATTGATGAATAAAATGAAATAGAAAGAGGTACAGAAAAAGGTAATCAAAAAAAGCAATTATTTACATTTTCAGTACTAAATTGGGTCTCTTTGCATTGGTGTTTGTTACCCACTTACTCCAACAAGAATCAAACCAATTCTGTGCCATTCACATAAACAGTCAGCCCTTCCATCTTATACATTTCTAACGATATTTCCCACCCATAGCGTCAAAGTTGGTGTGTCCAGGGATAACCATTTCTTTGTTATGGCTTTTTTGCTGGAGCTAACATTTTCAATTCGGATAGTAAGTGTATTTTTCAAAATTTCAGGCCCGCTGTATCTGGTCACTGAGTACTGTCGCTATGGAGACCTGGTGGACTACCTACACAGGAACAAGCACACCTTCCTTCAATACTACGCAGAGAAAAACCAGGACAACGACTCGCTCATCTCCACAGGAAGCACCCCTCTCAGCCAGCGCAAAGGGTACACGCCACATCCACGTCCGATTCGACATGATAACGGGGGGTTTAATCACGATTTAGATGAGTTTCCTCTTTATAATGTGTAAAGTGGTCAGGCTCCTTGGGATAATGTGCATGTAGGTCATATTTCACACTTTATGTATGCATCTGCAGCTACGTGTCGTTCGGAAGCGAGAGCGACGGCGGATACATGGACATGACCAAAGACGAGCCGTGCCTGTATGTGCCCATGCACGAGCAGAGCGATACCATTAAATACGCCGACATCCAGCCGTCTCCATACGAGGCCACCTATCAGCAGGACATCTACCAAGAGCAAGGTTTGACACTGCGTAATTTAAAGAATCATGTCTTCATTCATAAACACTGCAGCATTTATGTACTACTGTATTTCTTCAGTGCATGTTAAGATAATAGTCTATCATTTAGACATCGGCAGGTTGAGAGAAACACCGAAGACTCAGAGGAAAAATATAGTGGTAATTTATACAGCAGTAAAACCAAACAGTTTTACAGCCCGTTGCTTATATGTGGGTCAGGTTATGAAGGTTATAAAACGACACACAAGTCACACAAGGACAGTACTTAAGACAACACACATACACATACAAGGCGTGTAACAAGAACGAAGCCCTTACAATCACAGTGTTGGATGTTACTCCTCTCTCTCCTTTATCAAGCTGTAAAGTTGTTAAAAAATGTGTTTGAAAAAGTGTGATAATGATAAACTTGCCATAGTCCATTATAATGTCCCTGGGTGCACTGTGACTTTAGAGGACTGTTGTTTTGTTTTGACCCTTATATTTTCACACTGCCCGTCAATAAGCCGAGACAGGTCCAAACAACTCGCCAAACTTTCACACATTCCCACACGGGTCTTTAGTATAAAAATGCCTATTGAGACTTTCATAACTTCCCCCTCTATACAGTAGACACGTCCATTTAACTGTGGCAATAATTCCTACAGTTATGGAAATCAAACACAATTCTACAGTCCCATCAGCCCATCCATTAACTCACACACTCCGGACATATGGTCACTTCCAAAGAATGTCGAGAAACTTTCCAAGACATATTTGTATTTGTTAGATCTCTGAAAGTAGATTTTATATAATCAATGAGCACAGTTTTCTGTTTGATCAAAGGCTCAGAGAGGATGTACAGATTAATGGCGCTGCATATATGATTTTATTCTTGAGTAGTCTTGAGTAGAACAGACGGTTCCAGTTGTCAGCGCACAATCCCTTCATTCACAATAATGTAGTCACCTAGCTTTAAGATCGCGGGCACTGCTGCGACACGGGAACAAGTTCTCAGATGGTGCTATTTTGGTCTGTCTAATGTTACATTTCAGTGTCTAAAGCAATGTTTTTCAACCTTTATTGAGCCGAGGCACACTTTTTTCATTGAAAAAAATCTCACGGCACATCACCATGCTTAGACATCCAGGCCTTGACATCAGGCTACTGTATGTTTAATATTTCTCAATACAATGAGTTAACAAGAGTTTGGGAATGAAGTGGCTCTAACTGTGAGGAAAAAATATAAAAATATCCACTCTTAGCCCAAAAAGTCAATTAAAAAACCTGTGTGTCTCTTTGATTTGTTCACAACATTTTACTATTGTGCACACATAACATACATTGTTAATGTATGGAAAAAATTAAGGTCTTCAAGCTTTAATTTTGTGAGTTTTGGTTGCGCTTCGGGAAGAGACACGGGAGAGACACGAGAGAGACACGGTCCGCGCTCTGTACCACATTGTTTGCTGATTTGTTGTCAATGCGGCTGTGAGAGCAAAGCGGCCACAGCTGCCCCGGGGTCAGAGAGGAGGATGTAAATCCTGTTCAGAAATAGCATAATTTTGTTTCAAAAACGTCTCAATCATTTTCACTTCTCACGAGCCACAATACCTCTGCCAGACAATATCATATGGCACACTAGTGGGCCGCGGGACAGTGGTTGAAAAACACTGGTGTAAAGCATGTGAACCCCTGTCACAAGACACATTTCTTCTATAGAAAACAATAAAGGAGTATCTTATCTCATCTTATCTTGTCCTTTGATGGTTCTAGGTGGCGGCCGCTTGGACCTGGTCATCAGCGACTCTCCGGCCCTCACCTACAATGACCTGCTGGGGTTCAGTTACCAAGTGGCCAAGGGCATGGACTTCCTGGCATCCAAAAACGTACATAAATGCTCAACTTCACATTATCTTATCGTAATCAAGTTGACGCTTGTGATGAATAGAGTGTATTTATTAGATGTTTTGATTTTCGGTTTATGCTCCTACAGTGTGTCCATCGTGATCTAGCTGCCAGAAATGTATTAATCTGCGAAGGGAAGCTGGTGAAGATTTGTGACTTTGGTCTCGCCAGGGACATTATGCATGACTCCAACTACATCTCCAAAGGCAGTGTGAGTATACGGCTGTGCGATCATCAATCATAAATTTTATGCAAATCTGACTTTTTTCCTTGTTTTTTACCATCTTTCATCAATGTAATAGTAAACGAAAGTAAAAAAGTTTTGTGTATAAAGTAAATTTGCAAGTAAAATGACGTTTTTTGCAATCACACGGAACCCCCTTTTCGGAGCCAGTAATTCTTAAATTTGAAAAACCAAAACAACAAACACATTCATAGCATAGGGATGGGGCAGGCTGTAAGCATTTTTCATCATGAGTTACCATAGATTTTCTACCAAAGATGTTATTTCACATGCTCAATCATGAAATGGCAGAGAAAGCAGCTTAATCTTTTTAAAAGCCCAGAGAAAGGCATCATATTTTAGGTACCAAACTTTGTAAGCACAAAAAAACGTCATAATAATTATCCATGTCACTAGTTCGGATCTTTCACTAGTTGTCTTTATGTCACATCTTTACATCAGCTTTTATCAGATAATAAGCTAAATCCTGGAATGGTCTGTGGTTTATAAAATGCTACTTAAGCAGAACTCTTTGATGTTTGGACAAACAAAATAAAAAGCTTGGTACTTTAATGCTTTAAGTTGTCTCATGTACGTCACTCATCTTTTGTCACCTGCACTTTGCTTTGTCCAGACCTTCCTGCCCCTGAAGTGGATGGCACCAGAGAGCATTTTCCATAATTTGTACACCACCTTAAGCGACGTGTGGTCATATGGCATCCTTCTATGGGAAATTTTCACCCTGGGTTAGTCACACTCTCGTCACATATTGCTTTATAATGCTTTTTGTAAATTCTCATGCCCTTAAACCTATTGGTTTGATACGGGTTTCACAAGGATTGACCAGAACCTCGACACATGGGGGAAAATAATTCCTATAGTTTGGTCAGTGTAACAATTGTTCTGCTTTTTACCTCAAATGTATCTGTTTCCTTTTTGGATGAGTGGGCTAAAAAAAATCCCAAGTTTTGTTTGCTTTTTAATTAGAGAAATGTGTCTAACTTTCATTGAGAACGATAAAGTGGCAAAATAATATATAATTGAAAGAAAGAAACTGCTTCGATGTCCACATAAGTTTCAAGGACACAGTAACATTGTGTGTTTTGACATGTGTTAAACAATACAAGTCTTCACTCAAAGGTTTTTAGAGCAGACAATACATAACAAGAGGATGGGTGTTTGAAGACTCATGACGACTCAATCTCGTTAGGCACAGTCAAGCTTTTAAATCAAAAATTCTTTGTTGGGCGTAGTGTGAGCCGTTTTTTGTAGCCCTCTTCCCACGATTATCTCAAACTACCATAAAAACAGAGACGACAGTTAAGTGCATTTGCGATATATTCCCTGAGCGCTGGAAAACAATCTCACAATCCCTCCACTGTACACTACCAAAGCTCTTCTGTGCTGCTCGGCTTCCATCTCACAGTCACTCGACTTTTAGACCAATTCGCTCCTGTTTTTGGGTCAGAATAAACCCAAGTCCCAGGACAAAATGAATCTGTTTTCTGGTGATAATAATCATGTGTCTTTTATCACAGGCGGAACACCGTATCCTGACTTGCCCATGAATGAACTGTTCTACAACGCTCTGAAGAGAGGCTACAGGATGAACAAGCCGACTCATGCTTCTGATCAAGTGTGAGTATCAAGAAGATCAGAACATAGATTCACATAAATGAGGGGAACCTTTATTCTTCCCTCGGCCGTGACATTTCAGTCTTGCAATTCAACCCACTTTATTTATATAGCACATTTCATAAACACAGTTTCCAAAGTGCGGCACAATAAAAGACTAATTTAAAATGATCAAATAGGATGAATCCATAAATATAGATATATACACACACACAGCAAAACAAAATAAAATAAAATAAAAGGACCATCCAACTCACGCAATGTTAAAGGCCAGAGCCTAAAAATGGGTCTTAAGACGAGACACTCACCAGAAGGAGGAGTTTGAGGCTTCTTTAGCTTTGGTCCAGCCACAGAGAAGGCTCCACCGTCTAATAATTATCTGCAGTATTATTTGATATATGAAAAGAAATGTGTATATACTTAGTAACATAGTAGTAGTACAGTAGTAGTTTATTTGAGTATTTTTACAATAGATTTTTACAAGTACATAATTTCAAGAAACAAAGCTCAAAAGGAGAAGGCTGAAGCAAAAAGCGTGTATGTACCACCCCCATTTTCAATACTACATTTAAGCGACTGCTAACAGACTTTTCACATGACATTCCTGATTTCTACATCCTCATCTTGTTGATGCAAACAAAAAACAGCAATAGTTATCAATATATGTTCCATATTTCACTGCAATAATAAATGAAAATGTTGATAATACTATGCCCTCTGGAATACAGGTACACACAAGGGTTAATTTACAATCATGGCTTTGTTTATGTAAATGAGTAAATAACAGTTAAGACAGTCAGCTCCACAAGTCAATACATACAAACAATGTTAATAGCAAGGAAGAGTTCATGTTAAAGCTCATGATTATCCCTGCAAAAAGATACATACTATAAAACACATGGGCACCCCCAATATCGCTGTGTTCCCACCATAGACTGTAAATGTTTCCACACACAAAGGCCTGGGCACGGAAACGCTCTTGTGGGACATGGACTATTTGATGTGGATTTTGTGATGTTGGGATTGCAACTTTTTAAGCCAGAGGTGTCCAAACCGGTCCAGAAAGGGCCGCTTTGGCTGCAGCCCGCTGTGCCCTTTCTCGACCGGTTTGGACACCTCTGATTTAAGCATTATCTGTCAAATTCTGCCAATTAGTGGTCATCTACAATGTCCAGGGGATTTTGTTCATGAACGCTCACACACGCACACGCACACGCACACACACAGACATGAAGAGATAAGAGAGAACCTGAATATAATTTATTACAATCGGACGCTTATTCACACAGAAACAAGATGAACGAGTAATAATCAAGTCACAACGCAAAAAACATATTAAACACCACTGAACATGGTACACACCACCCAGAAAACAGCACAGCTGACCTCTGTACAAAGAACAGCCGAATGCACCCAAAACACATGAGTTTTGGGTCCTAGCCCTATTTGTACAAAACCATTGCTCATTATGTAAAGTGTTTCAATTATCCATCCACTTTTCTCCTCTGTTCAATATGTGAAAACGTTGGAAATTACCTTGACACTGTAGGCCCAGTAAGTAAGTAACATATTTCACAGACCAGGAACATAAAGCGTTTAAATTACATTGAAACAATGCACATACACATCAATTAAAAAAGGCACAGATAGAAGCATGTCAAGGTAATAACATTGCCAACTTACTATTGTCTGGTTTCGAAGCGAACCAAATACCTTTATTTGTACAGAAGCATGCTATTTATACAGTACTATAGTAACACGGTACACATATGCCTATGTAGAGGCGAGAAAGCCTGCCTACAAATGCTTCTTTAGTTGAGTCTTGAAATATCCTTTGCAGTTTGCAGGCAACACAGAAAAAAGAATTTAAAAAAAAAATTGCCTGAAAGGGAGTGTGAAGAAGATAACTTAAGTAATCCCACTCCATATTTATATTTATTTATCATTTTTGTACACACATTCTCCCATTTGCATTGGCCATGTGATGTGAGGACCTATCTTCACTGATAATAGTTTGGATAACCTTAAGTAAGGGATAATGTATATTACGCAGGTCATTATCAGAAAATAAGTACGGACAGGGCGAAGCGGACCCCGACGCCCAGCGAAAAGATATTTTAACCACTATTAGCAAATGTTTATATTATATGAATGATGTATGCTGAGAGAGAACATTCCACCCTCCTTTACTGAGTCACTGCTGTGTTGTAGACATGAGATCATGAAGAAGTGCTGGGACGAGAAGTACGAGAAGAGGCCAGAGTTTTCCAGTCTGGTGGAAAGCGTCGGAACCATGCTCAGTGACAGCTACAAGAAGGTAGACTGACCGCCAGACGTGCCCTCCACATGTTTGTTATTCTTTATCTGCAACAAAATGCCACAAATTTGACCTCTTTGTTGTTGAGTAATTTTATTTCACTATTACTGCATTCACCCAGACTTTCTCACGCCTCCAGACAGTATCCCTCCTCCCTGTCCTAACCCTAACCCTAAGACCAGGATATTTACAGCAACAAACTATTGCTGTAGACCTGACTTTCATTTGAAGTGTGTGCAAGTGTGAACAAAGCCAAAAATTGATTCAACAATTCACATTTTTTGTATGTCTAATATTGATTTCTGATTTGATTTTTATGACCCAGATTATCTCTACAAATAAATCACTCCAGGCTACAACAAACTGCACAGACAAGGTGCATTCATAGTTATATATCTCCAACTTCAATGCTCAAAGATGTCGACCATAGACAGAGAGGTGTCACTAATTGGTCAAATTCGGCCCCTGAAGCAGAAAACGGTCACATGACATTTTGTTGACACAAGGCCTTTGAAAAGAAGCAATATTCGAATAAGAAGCAAAAATGTGACATCATTATTTTCTAAAGCCCTAGAGACAATATGGAGGACCTTTTTGAAAGAATTCACTTATACTGCCTTAATGAAGCATGGGTCATAAATATGTTTTATGGTAATCATATCTGTGTCCAACCACATGAAACCGAATGGCCACAAACGTCAACGCAACAAAATGAATATTAGTTTTTAGTGTCATTTGTATCTTTACTGGTGTCTTTAGTGTCATCGTCCCGTAGGTTTGTCAGTTAGATAACAGTCAGCTGAGGGGAACTATTATGTTTTATTATTGTATTATTATTATCAGTACAAATAGATTCATAATGGCTCCACTCTGCAATTGTTACATTTCCTGTGTTCGTTGAATGTTTGATTCTCTGATCTTTTGTTGGCAATTGACAACTTTGTAAAGTCCTTCGAGACAACTGTTGACAAAATTACACTAAATTTACTTGAATCCAAACAATAATCATGAAAAGAAACCTGAAAGTACAATATTTATGACATAATAAACTTGTTAAACTTATAATCCATGTAGTCCATAGTTTACTGATGAGAGTCAACCCATGGTTCAAGTCTGTTTTAATTACCCCCTTTTTCCTTTTTTCATTAGTAAGGACAAAAAAACACATCAAAATTTAACATTAACAAAGAAATACAGTAACACTGAAAAAAAGACAATCCCAACCAGAACATATATGATAAGATAAGAATAAAAAAGTATTTTTGCACACGGAAAACTATTCATGAGAGCATTTCTATCAAAGTATATATTTGTTATCACTTTGTTTAACAGGGCTGTAACTCATAACATCTTGGTGAATTAGCTGTTCAGATCCCTATAGCTCAGTGAATATGGGATCTTTTTAAATACATGTGACCAAAACAAAGCTCAAGTGATGCCCCTGGAGTCACACAACCTATTCTTCTTCTAAATTAGTTGACAACCATAACTATTATAATAATCCATTAGTTGTGACTGATCAATTTAACTTGTTACAGCCCGAGTAAATACCGTAATCTACTGATTGGTGTCACAATGGCTGAGAATTCAATCTTTACACACAGACAACAAACCAGTTTATTTATTATAAAACTAGCTTTTTCAGGGGGCTGCAATGAGCTTAGAACACAATTATGAACCCTCTTCTCTCTGAACAGAAATACATCCAGGTGAACGACAACTTCATGAAGAGCGAGCACCCTGCAGTGTCCCGGGCCAAACCCAGACTCCCCGCATCCCTCAGGTCAGCGTCGCCTCTACACCGCTCCTCTCCGTTGAGCCACAGCCAAGACCCCTGGACCCTCAGGCAGCAGCAGGCGGACTCACGGGACACGCTGCCCTCCTACAACGACTACATCATCCCCATCCCGGACCCCAAACCAGAGGATGGCTTCTCGGATGTCCCATCAGAGAGCCCGACAAGGTACCGGCACTCCCCACACAGACAAAGACAAATAGTGTGCTCTACAGATTCGGCCTTGTTTTCCTAAAGTGAATGACCACACGCCCACTCACGCAGATGCTACACTCACAAAGATCTTATTATTGGAAGCAGATTTGCCACATGTAGTCTTTGATGTTGTTTATACTATACATTTGAGACAGATTTATTACTCCTTGTAAAGATAATAGATCTATTGTACGTTCAAATGATTGGTGACATCTGAAAACCAAGATAAAAAGATGTTTATTTGTCCTCTCATATCGGATTAATCAGACTAGTACTTCCATCTGTGTAATACAATTAAAGTTCAACCATAGGACAAACTGCTGCAGCTCAACACGCACCAACGCTTTTATTAATATACATGTAGACACCCACAAAACATGGCTCTGATAGTATCGTTCATTCATAATGTTGTATCTGCTATTCTATTTTTGAGTTCCCTATATATTTACATTATTATGTGGAAGTGTGGGGAAACTGGGAAAAATAACAATGTATTAAAATGTCCACTGTCCATGGAGTTAAATTACAGGACTTAAAGTAGTAATATGTAAGATTTTTATGTCAAGTCATAATTAAATGACCCTAATATGTCAAAATGCATTAATAAAACATGCTCTTTTCAAATTCATCTTTAGCTGATAACAATAGTTCAGCCTTGGAATTTCAGAATTGGTTTTACAACCCCTAAATCCTGTTATTGTTTTCATTTTGATCTCCACCATTTTACCAATCAGAAAGTCTGTGATCCGGGCACTAGAACACACGGCGCTGAACTAATGTCACGAATGGTAAAGTAACATGTGGGCGCAGAACTAAAAAAGGTCTTGTTATGATTCTCAAATCATTAATGACAAAACAAGTAAGAAAACAAGGATTTTTATCGGGGCCTTTTTGAAAAAGGTGTTGGTTATAGACTTGACAAAGCTCTTGTTTATTTGTCTGCTTATCTGGCAACCTGAGTCAGGGAGACTGGGAGAAGTTGCAGTACCACTTTTGGCCAGATTTTTAACATACCACTCCTTTAACTGTCCCATATTACACTTTTCTTTATGTTTCACAGTCAATCATATGCACATGTGTGATAATTTGAGTGATACATCATACAACACTCAAAACTTGTGAGATTATAGATTATAGCTATACTCTTGTATAGAGGTGACGTCACCTCGACTCTGTGAGCCCCGCCTCCCCCTGCCCGCACGGAGACGTAGCATCACGCTGCCAGTTGTTTATCTCTGGTACATAGTCATTTCAGACATGAAAATAAACGTCTTTTATCGTGGGAATAACACATGTTTCCAGATTAGTTTTTGAGTAAGTCCAGTTCCATTGTCCCTGTAGTTCTGGAACAGAGGCAAATCCACAGGAAAAAAGTCGAGCCGCTTTCTTTCTCTTCGGGCCAAATAGTGCGACACATATTTACACCCAAAACACATTATCTCAAAGTTGACGTGATCCTAACACTTTTAGTCGCTGACAAAAGCAGAAAAACAGCAGCTCCATGTGGTGTCCGCGGGACCAAACCACAGAGATACGCTGGACTCGAGAGCCGGACTTGGGAACTGGCTGCGCGCTCTAATTCGCTGTTTCGATTTGTCAATCACCTCCCGGCTTTTAGTATTATTTTTTGCATTATTTTTTTTGACAACAAACGGCATACTTATTGTGTATTGTTTACCTTGTTTTGACAAAACTAAAATACAAAGCAAACGGGTGCGTCATACTCGTCATCAGAGTGGTAATCGTCACAGATGTGGACCCGAGCGTTTCACTGCCTCTCGAGCGTGAAGGAGACAGATCGCTCTCTAACTAAAGATTGACAAAATCAATGAAAAAACTACTCTGGGCTTGTGTATGAGGCGGAATAGCACTGTAATCATGTTTAAAGCAGAGAAAAGTGAAAAAGCTTGAGATGGGACCTTTAACTTTAACACTGCTCAAATCATGTTCAGGGCAACTGAAAACCTGCACCTAATGTACAAAACATATTCCATGGTAGAGATGCTCACTGTGATTATAGACAAAGAGGAAACAAACGTTCATTTAAAACTACTTTGAAAACAGTGTGTGACTCTACTCTTTGAAATAGACTAACAAACAATTTGTAAACCCTATTTTCTATTTTTTGGGTAACTGTTGATTCTCTAAACTGTGTTGGTGATTTCAAAGGCTTCACAAGAATAAATTCCAATTGTGTAAAAAAAAAGTACTGAAGACATTCAAGGATGAGAGAGAGAACAGTGGTGTGAGAGAGGTGTAGGGTCAGAGAGTGTTTGATACCATATAATGTATTCATTTAGTGTTCTACTGTATAGCTCTTATACACTATAGTATAGTTGTATAGTTGTTTTTTTAGTTTAGTTTTTGTTCCAAATCGTTCCAATTGTACAGTTTAAACTTTAGATGTTAAGCGTTTGCATCATCAAAACTGTTATTTTGTTCCATGAAATTGTGTTTTACAGGTTACAGGAACAAAAGATCTTGAATAATTAAAATGTAAAACACTTTGTGAGGAGAGGAAAGGTTAGATTCTGTGTATTTGCCAATTGCTGTTAAAAAGCACATTGGAATATTTATGCAAAAATACATTAGTGTTAATGAGGTTAACAGATAATTTAGGCTAGAGTGGTGAGAGATGTTGTGGAAAAGGGGAAGATGGCCTCCAGCAGACTGGGACATGTATAAATAAACTACGGTTCTGTTTTTAGTGTGACTCATATGAGACAGAGTTTTAAAGATGGGTGTCTCCTGTCTGCAGCTCCTTGGCTCTGGAGGAAGTGGAGACGGACTCCATGGACAGCCTCCCCGAAGAGGAGCGGCTGGAGGAGGGCAGCGAGCGCATGGCGTTACTGGGGCGCTCCGAGACGCCTGAGGTAGAAGACAGCTTCCTCTAGTCTCTCGCCCAGTGGGACAACCCTACAAATGAGCCTTTTTCTACAGACAATACTTTGAAATGAGACTAAAGTAGAATGTAGCCGCTGAGAAATCCATCTTTGTGTCTTTCCACGAAGCACTAGAATAGATTGTTACCCGTTTTTAATCTCACTTTTGGTATGATAAATTACTTACAGTACTTTTCCTGAAACTGCAAGATACAACAACTTTAGTTTCAGTCACGGATGTGAGAAACACTAATGGTACATTGAAATATCGGAATTAAAATACAGGGAAAAGCGCGTTTGTGATGTTCTTTCATTCTACCCTTGTAGCATTTGTATTATACTTGTTTTGTTATTTCTCTGAAACAATGTAACAGATAGACTGCACATGCACTGATTTATGAATTCGGTGAATTTTATCGAGTCGTCCCAGTCTATTTTAAAGCTATTTTCATCCAATAAAATGTTATTTTCTCACTGTTGTTGAAGTAGAATACACTTTACACATATTTTTGCACTTTATTATGACATATCTTGATACAGTTTTCTGCACCTACTTCACGAGTTGGTTGTTCTGAAGAATGAACAGCTGTTTTCTGTGAAGGTGTGTGTCTCAGGTAAACAGCGTATCACTGCCTTTTGCCTTTTGTAAAACCTGAATACAAACATGGCCTGTATCTCGCAGCTGATGACATTCACCCTGCTCCTCTTGTACATAAATGCTCTGAAATGTAACACTCACTTCTGTTGTGTACGTACTATTCTTTATGAATGCACAATCACTGTAAGAGACGCTCTTGTACCAAAGCTCTTCCTAATACATGTACATATAAATGTATTTTTCTATGTGACTGTAACAATGACAATAAAGTTACAGTATTGCTATCAGTGGCACTGTGCTTGATTATGGGGAGGGAAAACAAATATTCCCAAAAATCAGTCCCAAAGGTACACTATGTTTTGGACCATGGGTTCAACCAAACATGCAATAATAAGGATATTAAACTGCTCTTTTTTAACATTTATTCTAAACAGCAATATTCACACACACACATACACCCACATACAGGATACACCCATACACACATACACACAGGCAGGTCCAATCTGCACAGAACAATAAAAAGAGACATATTGAAGTCCATCCACAGGACTGCTCCAGATGTTAAAGGCGCCTCTAGTTTTGTGGAAACATGTTGATGACAAGAACACTATCAACAGTCTATCACCAGCTCAGAGAACACTGTTCAGATAATGTGACATCTTTACTGCTAAAACTACCCAAAAAATCTAGTTCCCGACAGCGTTGTCTCAGTCCAGCAGCAACGGATTGGTCCCGGGGGCAGTCGCGCTCTGGACCAAATTGGCTGCAGCTCATTAATTTCTTGAACATGATGTGACGATCCGCCTCCTCACACTCCACCCTCCAGTCCACCAGCTTGTTGTTTGATTTCATGTTTGCACTGTGACTTTGTGACTGGGAAGATAAACAGGGCTGAAAACAAGAGAGAGCAAAGCAGGCAGAACGGGACATTCATGGTAAACTCTTTTTCTTCATTTGAACATTTGAAGCACTGAGCTGTTGCACTGGGATAGCAAGTGAGTACTACTCCAAAAGAACAAAACAAAACACACAAAAAACTCCTAAAACTTGCACTGTTTGTCATGAGTCCTGTCTGCCGAAGAAAGTCTGAGTGTGTTTGATGCAGTATTTCCTGTTGTAGAAGTGGTAGCACAGAGAAGTGTGTCCCAGCACACAGGGCTGAGCTGATCCATGATGCTGGCTGTTGTCACTCTGCTGCTGGGACTATCCGCCTCTGCTGCCTCAGGTAAGGCCCACACTGCTCCCAAACTGCTCCCACTGTTCACTACTTGCCTTGTATTGCCGTGGAGAAGGGGATTCTCTGTCACCCGCAGGTTGGAGGATTAGTGATGTTTTATAACTGATATAGGAGAAAATATAGGCGTAACTCGGCTGACAAATGTAATGGGTGAATGTGTAAATTCATTTTCTTTTTTTAATTATCATTATTTTCAAGATTGAGATTTTATTCTTGTTATTGATGCTATAGTTAGAGATTTTGTTCAGATTTAATTAGTATAGCTATTGTTCACTTATCTTGTGCCGTGTGCTCCTCTTTCCTACCGTTCTATATCTTGTGATGCAACACAGAAATTTCCCCACAGTGGGACGAAGAAAGGATCTCTTAATCATAATCTTATATGACTAGATGCTCATAATAAGACCTGAAATCATCTAATTCTACCCCTGTGATCTATTTCATCATTGTCGTTAATGCAATCCTTTTTTTCAAATGTTTTTTATCTTTTATATACAATTATGAATCATCACTTACATTACAGTGGTTCTTGTTTTGATGTACTTCTGTTACCATTTTTTATTTTTTATTTCAAAAATAAGATATTTTTGTTTCTTGTTATTGTGTTAGAAAAATTATCTTTAGCTAACTTGTAAGAATGCGTCTCCCTGTGAGCCACTATTTGATGTGTTGGACTGAAAGCTGTTTCTACATTTCTGTAAAATGTGAAAGGGCAAACATGTTTGATTAGAAACCCTGTTGCTGTCTGGGAAAAAAATAATACTAATACTGAAAGGGTCGAGATAATAAGGACATGTGTTTAATGAAAGCAAAGCTGCAGATAGAGCACATCACGGAGAGACCAGTGCTCATCAGAGAAAAGATGCTGTTCAGAGTCTTGTAATAGACATGAATGCAGTCCTGGCTGTTCTATATAATCATGAATCATGAAGGACTGAGTTGTCTACTCTGCTCAATACACATTATTCTGACTGTTGCTGATTTATGACAATATTTATAATGATCCATATTTACAATCATCACTGAGCCATTACAGGAAAGCCCTTATCCTCAGAACACTTCAAACACAATTATTGCTTCATTTTAACTTCAGACGTCTTCAAAAACATCTTTGTTCACTTTCACTAAAACTAGTGTCTTTGTGCCTTCAGGCGAGAGCATCACCTTAAAATGTACCACTTAAGGATTGGAATAAATAGACCGTTGTTTTGATCTAGTTATGTAAAAATTAAAAAAGAAAAAGAAAAAAAGAAACAAGAATCAACCTAGCATTCTATTCAAGTTAAATAATAATATTAGTTTCACATGTGACCCATGTGAGGACTTAGTTTGTATGTATTTGTTCATACAACTAAATGCTGGGAGATAAGACGTGCTATAATCTGTCACAACCACAGAAATGAGCTCATTCAGCAGATTCCAATCACACTAATCCAATCAAGTTTAGCTGTAAGTACAGCTAAAAATGGACCAACAGTGTTGTGCCAAACTTCTATTACAATATGAAAGTTGAAAAAAAAAAAATGCAACCATGTGCCCGTCCTGACTCTGAAGGAGCCACCAACTTCTGAGGGAATCTGCACAAGAGGCAAATATTAGTCATACACCTCACAAATCTGGCCTTTACAGACGAGTGGTAAATGAATATCACAGTGTGGAAATAAAGCCACAAGAAGCACATGTTCATCCAACATGTGGAAGAAGATACATTAACCAAAATATTATGTGAGGTGAAAAACGAATCCTCCTCCCTGCACCATCAGCGTTCGTCCCCAGTGTCAAATAGAGAAGCTTCATACTGTGGGGCTGCTTTTCTTCAGCAGGGACAGTGATGCGTTGATGGAAGTGGATGTGTGCGTACTATCAGGACAAGTCAATATGAAGAGATTTCACACGATGGAATGATTTGCAGTGGTCCCTTGCTGTTACGCAGTTCAGCTTTTAGGGCGGGGGGTGACATTTTGCATGCTCATTTTACAGTGTGCTGCTCCTTTTCCACATGTTTACTCCAACATCATATAACTGCAAAGAAAACATGACAGTTAGTCAGAAGAAACCGTTGTGGCTTGTGTGCACTGCAGTGATTAGTTCATAGGACCACAGCGGTCTTCCCTCAGACCTGCTGCTCCTGACCCTCAGTGTCCTCTACAGCAGTATTTTACAGTGTGTGCACTGCTTTTTACAGCTGCAGCAGCCAGACTATAATGAACAGGTTTGATATCTCTGCTATTGCACTTCAGGAGTCGTGAGTTCATGTGGCAAGAAAATAGTGTGTGAGGGATTTTACAGCCGTAAAACATGTAACTGCTACTTTGCAGATTTTGCTTATTGCGGGCTATTTTTTTTATAGTCCCTTAATAAAGGAGGGACAACTGTAAAACAAAACATTGTCAGGAATGAAGCAGACAGAGACGGATCATGGTGCCCCAAACTCTGGAAGTTTATTTAAGTTTCTCTCAAGTTCCAGTGGTTTCAATTGTTTTTCTCTCATACAAAATGGAGTCAGTACACAGTTTATATAGTCAATGTCACGTCACACATCGAAAGACGTACGTATCACACAGAGACAGTGCACATCGTAGTCAAAATAGTCCTGCACGTAGGCCATATTGCTATCTAATCCTAACAACATATTAATTCATTTTAAATCCAATTGAAAACTTGCGGATAGGCCTGACAACTGTTCATGCTGCTAATCTGACAGAGGTTGAGTTGTAAAGATGAATGGGCAAAGCTTTCAGTCTTGATGTTTAGCTTAAAGAAGTTTTTAGAGTCCTACCCAAATAGGTTTCACAAAGTATCACCTTTCAATTCACAGTTCTTTGATACTTTGTTATGGTCAGTCAGAGATAAAAAAAAATTAAATGTACATTTGTGGTTATTAAGAAATAAGAAAAGGTGCAAAAATTCAAGTTGTTTAAGCTTTGCCACAGTACATTTTCTTCTTCCTAGAATACAAACAATCAATGAAACATCTGAACGTCATGCTCTTTGTTCCAGCGGAGTGGAGGCGTCCTGTGATCAAGTTTAACTCCAAAGTGCTGACGCGTCCTGAGGTGGTGGTGAGGCTGGGCTCGCCCCTGGACCTGCGCTGTGAGGGCAACGGGCCGGTGAACTGGAGGCCTCGACTGTCCAAGCACCGGCGCTACATCTCCAGACTGAAGGGCAGTGTCCAGACTCTGCGGGTGGACCGTCCCTCTGCTGAGTTCACAGGGACCTACGTTTGTTATTACACCAGCGGACCACAGCAGCGAGACCTCACCGCCTCTGTGCACGTGTATGTCAGAGGTAAGTACAGAGAAGCCGAGGACAGCTTACACACACACACACACACGTTTTTGTTACCTGGTGGGTCCCTTTGACAGGGCCGTTCAGAATGGGACCCATAGACATAATCTTTTTTTACTGGGACTACTTTAAGTAATACAAAACAGTCAATAGAAACCAAACAACTATTTTAAAGGAATTTTATTTTAGATTTTTTTTTCGAATTGCAGTGATTCTATTTTTGACATAGAATTTAATGCCACTCCATGTCCGATGTCTAAGGTCATCTGGTGAGGCATTAATGCAGGCCAGGCCAGGCCAGGCAGTGAGACTTCCCAGGGACTTTTCCAGTCTGTATGAAAGGCGTCATGGTCTTCTCCACAGCCTTCACCTCAGATGCAGACCATGGCTTTCTTACACGTTCTAGGGAGAGAAATAAAAATATATTAGCAATATACACTCCCAGGGTTAGGACCAAGCAGCCTGGCTGTAATCCCCCACCTGGTACACTTACCAGAAGGGGCACTGCCACTACCATGGGGTGCATCTGGATGAATGGTTGAAGGTTCTCCGCTTGAAGTTTCTTTTAGCCCGTCCGTTTGTGAGAGGATCTCTACTGCTCTCCCTGTCGCACAGAAAACAAAAATACAAGTGGCCTTTAGGGGAAAAAAATCATACATATTTTAATAATATCAAGAATTACCTTCAGGCTCAATTTGTATCTGGTCGAGGCTCTTTCCTTCGAATTCCGTCACTCTTCCCTGCTCCATGGCCATCAACACTTTGCTGATTTTGGCCAGCTCCAGTGTCCCCTCTGGTAGTCTGTAATATTGTCTGTGGATGCAAATGTCATGGCCGAGGAAGTTGGCTAGTATGTCCATTTCATTCTCTTTCATATTGAGAACTGTAGACATAGTAGCTATGTGCTTTCTAAGTTTGGTTGAGGATAGCATCTCTGGATGCACCGCACCACATTCTTTGGCTACCTGGCGTAGGGAGTCTGATCCCCTGATGTGGGTGTCTGCGCCCGGGCGGGAAAAGAAGTATGGGTTATGGTCAGAGATGGAACAGGCCCTTCTGTTCTCCACCAGCACCTCCATCGAAGCAATCATTTCAGGAGTCAAAAGAACCGGCACTTTCCGACTTCTTTTCCCTTTAATTTCAATGCGTTGAAAATGCTGACACAGCTTTTTCTCAAGTTGGGACAGTCCCAGAGCAATGTCAGAATGGATCCCAGTCTTACTTCTTAAGGTAAAGGCTGTCAGTGGCATCTTTGAAACCTCACCTTCCCTTCTTCGATTGAAAATAATGACCTCACAAAGAGTCAAAACTGCCAGTTTAGACCAATGCTTAGACGTTGGCTCACTTATTAGGGTTTGCACATATTCAGGTCGACATACCTCAATATGTGCATGCATGGCTCTAACGTCCTCAGTCAGAGGGAGCAGGTCCGGAGTGTTCCACTTGGCTTGCCGGAGGGTCTGTAGGGCAGCAGAAGAAACACAGACGTCCCACCTCTTCTCAAAAATCAGCCGGCTTCGTTGGAGGTTTTTAATAAATAGTTTCAACACAATGCTCCATTTTTGAGTCACATTCAAGAATATCTGCTAGCTTTCTGAGGCTATGGCCGAGTTTGAGGGCCAAGGATGGAGTCTTGTATTGATTTGTTTCCTCATCATATCCAGCCACAGACCTGACTGCATCAATCACATGGTTAAAGTTGGAAGGAATAAAGAAATCCTTAATTGTTTTCAGTTTCCCTGCAGTTTTTGCTTCGTTAATTAACCTACCGACTTCTCTCATTTTCTGCCTAATGTAATCATGCTTAGTCTTATCATGCCCGTGTTTTAAGTACAGGTGCTCTTCGAGTCTCAGAATCCCCTTTTCTGCTTTGACAACACCCGTGACCTCATCCTGATGCATTGCCGAAATTAAAGACCACAGCTTTTTGCTGATGCCCTCCGGTACAGGCTGGGCTAAGGAGCAGAGGGACTGGACCCTACTTCTACCTGGTTTAGCCTGGGCATCTTTCTGTGAAAGCCGGCACCTGGCCACATGCCTCCACAGTGACTTTCGCTTAAGCAATGCCCCACAGTCTATACAGTGCAAAAACTCACTGGATTTAACTGGGCAATTTGGCTGTTTAGCTGGGACTAAAGTTCCAATGCCGGCCTTTAAAACCTCAAAATTGTGCTCACGGTTTCCACTATTCCTGATCAAATCAAACTGAAGTTTACGTGCTTTAGATTTCACAGGTAGAGCCAATGCTCTGGCTACGTCACTTTCATTTCCATGTTTTCTAGTCAAATGACGGGACATTTTGTGGCAGGACATTGAACAGTAGAGGCAGAAGTGTCTCTTGCTATAAACTCGCCCCCCATTTTTCTTCTTTTGCAGCTGCATGATAACAATCTTATTTGCCTTTGGTTCGTCACTTTCCGAGTCTTGAAGAAAAGTGTTTTTGATTTTTCTTTTTCCATACTTTTTTACAGGTTTCTTCTTGACAGTTAAATTGTCAGAATCTGAGTCGACTTCATCAATTAGGGACTCTTGACTAAGCTGCACAAACAACAAATAATTTGTAATCATTCTATATAACAATTTGAAGTCATGACTTGTAGTCAGCACTTACCAGTGGTTTGTAAGCGTGCGCTTCAGTGTGCTCCTCCATGATTTCTTGCAGCCTAATGAACCACACACTTGCACCTTTTCTAGCCTGACACCTGATTTCCTCTGTTGTGCTGCTCCATGATTGGCTCCAGCCTGCTGGACTGAAATTGCCCCAGTGTGCCCCTCCTTGATATCCCGCAACCCACCACCAGGGTTCCGACACAGAACACACTTTTTTCAGGAAAGTAAACCTCCAGGGGTCCTTTCCATATTTTTACAGAGACTGCATAAGGACCGTTAGAAAAGCATTACCCATTGATTATTAAGCTTGGACCAGTGGGGTCCGGTGTTCGGGCCCCACCACGTAAAACCAGTCCCCATGACGTGAGTGGAATCTCAGGTTATGGAACCCACCAGGAGTTTAAAACAAGTGCACACACACACACACACACACACACACACACACACACACACACACAGTTTTAAAAAGACAATTTCAGTTTCCTGACAGAATCCATTCACGAGTGCTTGAAATCCTTATCCCCATAAATATGCTGTTTTGTTAATTGATTATTAGTATGCATTATGCTTGACCATTCAAAATAATAGTGGCTCAGTTGGTAGAGCATTGGTCTTTAGGCCTGAAGGTTAGAGCTCACCACAAGGCCTACTTCGCGATTTCCTCTGATGACTGCTGTTGTTTTGTCCTTGGGCAAGACATTTAACCCCAATTTTCCTGAAGCCCCCACTGAAAGATCTCAGCTCCTGTGGACTCACCACCTGCAGGAGGATCAGTGAGGGGCTGGTGCTGTGTGTACTGGGTGCAGCTCTGACTACCTCCCCCCTGACCCAGAAATGGACTAAGAGGAAGAAAATGGAGGAATGGCATTAGAAATAATAATCACACTATTCACTTTGTCATTTGATGTTGTAGTATGATAACAAAAAAAGCAATCTACTTGCAACTTACAAATCTACCACCAGAAAGAAGAGAATTCTGCGTGTTTTCACCAGTTGAAAATCAACAGCTGCAACAGAGTCACGCAATTGTACAGAACATAATTTTACCTGAGAAACCATACTTTTGTTTAAAAAGTGTGAAAATAGTTTCCCCACAGGGTTTTAGAGTTCCTTGCAGATGCACGAGGGTCCTCCAAGATAACTACTGTTGTGATTTAGGGCTATACAAGAAAAAAAGGAACTGGATAGTGTGGTTTTTAAACGGAACTTAAAATCTATTAAAGAACTGAGACAGGAGCTTTTAACCCTCTCAGGGCCAAATTAAATTTGAATGACAGAAAAAATCTGATATTTGGGGTAAAATGATCACATAGGGTAGTATTATACAATACTGACTTTTATGAAAGATAGAAACCTTCACAGGCAGTGCACTCTGGGATGTACTGTATCTTTACATTTTACGCAGTTTTGGTTTCATATCATTGGAGGTTGGTAGTGACACTGACTGGAAATCGGTGCCTAGAAACTCAGTTTTAGTGAAA
The DNA here is from genome assembly GCA_964034765.1 of Knipowitschia caucasica. NCBI lineage: Eukaryota > Metazoa > Chordata > Actinopteri > Gobiiformes > Gobiidae > Knipowitschia > Knipowitschia caucasica. The sequence goes on from OZ035830.1 coordinate 19,817,402, forward strand.
CCCAGAAGACTGAAATTTTGGAAGTGAGACAGCTCTGTCGAGTAAAAAAAGAGCAGTTGTTGCAAATCCTCAACGCCTTCCTTGAGAGGAGTAAACAGATGCAGTAGAATTGTTGGTGCCAGAAGTTTCTCATTAGTGTGAAGATCTGATGTTGATGGAGGATCAATGTCATAACAAAAAGAGAGAATAAAATGCATAATTTTGTGTAATTTCTTTGTATTATGTATCCGTGAAATGTCCCCTGTGCCTCTGGCTGCAACAAATCCCTAAAGCATGAATGCTTAAGAACTCGAGAAATACATTAAAATCTGAGCACCGAGGCTCATTTACACGTGTCATAATTTTCTTCATTTGCAAACTGATTTTTAATGCAGGAGAGATTTTCTTCTGATTTTGCTTCAGAACAATCATATTTTTTCATGTATTTCTTAGTAATTTAACAACTGCAGAGTTCTGGCTACCGACAGTGATGTGTGAAGGTCTTTCCTTCCTGCTGCTGTCAGACTGTACAATGAGAACTGCTGAGCCTGTACATTTGTTTGTTTGTTGAAAGACTGGTTTGGAAGAATTTACAGCATTTACAGCAAGCTAAGAAACTTAGCAGCTACTAACTTATTTTGTGTGCTCTCTGTCCTGTATGATAAGGCATATGATATGTGCTGCAACTTATCATATCTCACAATTCCATTCCAGCTCCACTTTTCTTGTTAAGTAGCATTCGGTAATACGTTTCATAAAAACACATTGATAACAACATCTAATGACAGTAGATGCCTGACCTGATCAGAAGTCAGATGTGGTTTGGAGCTGTCAGAGATTCTGTGTGTGGGGTTTGACATGACAATATTTCCAGATATACCTAAGGTAGAAGTACCAGAAAAGTGCCTTATCAACCAACTCTCCACCCTCACTTACTCAATTTAGATCAAGCCCCGGCGATCCAAGATGGCGCCCTATTCAAATGAATGGCTTGTGCTCATGGATCTATTATAATCTTGTGCTCAGTAGCCGTTATTATAATAGATCCATGTCAGTAGCGCATGGGACTTCATGGAGACCGGGAAACTAGCTGAACTCGCCTATATTTGGGCATTGTCATGTCCTCCCGGTTCTGCGCAGTCGATTAGCGCTGCGTCGCCCCAAACGTGCGTGTTTGGCTTTCATGCACGTGCACAGTGGGGCTCGGCTGCGCTCTGACCAAACAGAGCTGATCATCAGAGCAGCGGAAGAGCGGAGCCAGAGCGGGAAGGCAGGAAGCAGAAGGATTTAAGAAAAAAAGTTCAGGATGACAAGGGACACTAAAATCCCCACAAAATCCGATCTTTATGAAAGCTGTAGGTTCTCTGTCAGCTGAGATTGAGCTATACATTGAGTTCTATGGGACTTTTTTCTGGGTAGCCCTCGTGAATTTAGTCTGCAGTACCACGGGCGCCCCCTGTGCCCATAGGTGGGACAGCTTTAAGCTAGTAATACCCTATCCAGTTATTATTATAGATCCATGATTTAGATATACTCTTCTATTACATACTGTACATTTTGACCTCTCGTTGTTCGTGTCTCTTTGTAAACTTGACATTCTTTCTGTGTATATTCCCCGTGATATCTTACTTTCCCTTTTTCAGAAAGAGTATTAGATTCTATCTCCACAATCTCTTTGCAGATCCTAACAGAGTGTTTTGGGCAAGCAGCAACTTACTTCGTATTGTGAAAAAGGAGGGAGAGGACTTCATGTTGCCCTGTCTCTTGACTGACCCCTCGGCCACAGACGTAGGTCTCCGCATGGACAACGGCACCACTGTCCCTCCAGGAATGAACTATACAGTGTACAAGCACCGTGGCATTCTCATTCACAACCTCCACCCCAGCTTCAACGCCGACTATGTGTGCACAGCCAGAGTCAACGGAGTAGAGAAGACCTCCAGGGTCTTTTCCATCAATGTGATCCAAAGTAAGACTTTCTGATTATCCATTTCAGATTCTGGATTCAGAATACTTGAACCACTTTGGAATACTTACTTCCAGTCTATTGGTTCCGTTTTGAGAAATTTACCACATTCCTTTTAACATTGTTATCTCTGCCAAGGAGGTTATGTTTCATTAGTGTTTGTCAGAGACAATTAGGACCTATGTAATGGCACAATGAACGAGTGATTAGAATCATAGATGATGTTCCTCTTCCTTGTTCTTGTGAAGCGTAACATTTACACAATTATTGATTATGAACTAGTTAAAAGGGCACTAACTATTTTTTTTTCGGATAAAACACATTAAAAGCATGTATTTCCCACCTTTGCGATGTGTTTTTTTGTTATAGATAAGTAATAAATCAATAAAATAACTTTTTAATATCAACGCCTCTGATTGGCCAGAAAAATGATGACGTACTTAGAGGGGTCGCAGCTCCCGCCTCACTGTTTATGTCATTGCTCCTGCTGCCGCTTTGACACAAATAACCTTAAAATGGGTGTATTTTGTACGGCCCCGGGATGCAGCAATGAAAGTTACAAAAAGAAGAGTGTAAACAGCAGTCCCTACGATCTTTGACTTATTCAGAGAAGGTCCAAACAAACAGAGAAGACACCAGCGCCAGTTCCATGAAATTAGTTCTATCAAGCTCCAACTAAAACCAATTTCACGAGTTTCAACCCAGTATTCAGCAGAAAACACAACAACTGTCATTGAACCATGAATCCATGTTTCGCTCTAACTACGTTTAGTAAAAGATATGACACATACCATCATATTTTAGACTTTAGAACCACAGACACAAGTTCAGAATAAGACTTTAGGTAGTAGTTCATCACCACCGTGTATGGAGTGAAAGAATAATGACACATGTGAAGCGTCTTTGAGTGTAATCTTTCTTTATTTCTTTCTTTCTAGAGCTTCGCTTCCCTCCATATGTCTTCTTGGACACTGATGAATACATCCGCATTGTTGGGGAGGAACTTAAGATTCATTGCACCACACACAACCCCAACTTCAATTATAATGTTACCTGGAAATACACAACTAAATCAGTCAGTACAATGCAGATTACTTAAAAGAACAATTTTCATTGGATAATTATTGTTATTTATTGTCTTTAGAAGCCGATTATTGAGGAAACGGTTAAATCAAGTGGAGAAAACAGACTGGACATCCAAAGCACATTGACCATTTCATCAGTGGACCTCACTGATACAGGGAACATTTCTTGTATCGGCACCAATGAGGCTGGAGTGAACAGCACAACCACATACCTGCTGGTAGTAGGTCAGCACTCACTCTATGAAGAAGCTCAAATATGTTATTGACCGTGATAAACGAGTGTAATCTTCAACAGACAAACCCTACATAAGACTACAACCCCAACTCTCCCCGAAATTGGCCAAACGTGGTTTGTCTGTGGAGGTGAATGAGGGCGAGGACCTGGAGCTCAGCGTGGTTGTAGAAGCGTACCCTCACATTACGGAGCACAAGTGGGTCACGCCAACCACCCCCAACTCTTCCACACAGGAGAACAAGTTCATACGATACAACAACAGGTACACTTTACCAGTCATCAAAACTACACAATGTATATACATTTTCAATTGTTTGGATTGACAATATTTCTCTATTTAACCATACTATTGAATCATCATGAATTGTTATTTATGTTTATTTTTTAATGTAGGTACTATGCTAGTCTGCAACTCAAACGAATGAACGCTCATGAACAGGGCCAGTACACATTCTACGCTGAGAACAACTTGGCCAACGCATCGATCACATTCCAAGTTCAAATGTATCGTAAGTAATCCCCATGACAAACCAGGGAAACCTTCGAACAAACATCCAAATGATGAATCTTTCTTTGTCTAACAGAGAGACCTATTGCTGTGGTTCGATGGGAAAATGTCACTACACTCACTTGCACGTCTTTTGGGTACCCGGCCCCTAGAATCATTTGGTACCAGTGCTTTGGGATCAGGCCCACGTGAGTAGCATTTCATGTGAACAAACTAAACAAATATTTTGATATGTACGGTACTCAACATTTTGGTTTAACGATATTCTACGTATGCACTATGTGATTGTTGTGACTGTGATGTAGAGGCATCCCTCAAGGCTGTGCCATTTCCCTAAATGTTTAAAACAGTTAGAATCAAAGCATGTTAACATTATCCTATTATTTCATTGTATAGGTATCGCCATGAAAACCTTATTAACTCTTAACGCTTGCTTCTTTGTTATGCTAAAGTTGGTGATATCAGATTTGCTTCCTTATAAATATTGCATACTTGCTTCTTTATAATGCTAAAGTTAGAGGTCTTACTTTATTTCCTTTTAGATTAGAGTTATTGTTTGTTGTCCTTCTGTGCAGTAACCGGTGATGCAACACTGAAATTTCACCCACTCTGGGACAACTAAAGGATCTCTTCATCTCAATCTCAATCTTATCATATACCATTATCATTATAAGAAAACTTGTTGATATGTGATGTCAGTCATGTGTCTTGCTTCTTCTTCACAGGTGTAAGGAGAATAACTCGAGCACACAGATGCCCGTCCCGTTGCAGGCGCCCACCGTAGAGGTGCAGAGGGAGGAGTACGGGGCGGTGGAGGTGGAGAGCGTGCTGACCGTGGGGCCGTCCAATCGCAGGATGACCGTGGAGTGTGTGGCCTTCAATGTCGTGGGCGTGAGCAGCGATACTTTTGCCATGGAGGTGTCTGGTGAGTGAGAACTGCTGTTTTTCTCTAATAATACACACTCATGCTGTCATGTGGGCGACGTGGCTCAGTTGGTAGAGCATTGGCCTTTGAGCCTGAAGGTTGTGGGTTCGAGCCCACCACAAGACTTTCTCCACTGACTCCCGCTGATGTCTGCTGTTGTTGTGTCCTTGGCAAGACACTTAACCTCTTGGAACACCTGGTGCCACAGTGGGGCAGCTGCGGCTGTAAAGTGCCAAACGGTCTGGCCTAAGGCAAGACACTTCATTGCCTAGAATGAGTCTGGTGTGTGAATGATTGGTGGGGGTCAGAGGGGCCGATGGTACATACTGGTTGCCTCGCTTCTGTTAGTGTGCCCCAGGGCAGATGTGGCTACAGTAGTAGTTTATCACCACCGTGTGAGGAGTGAATGAATAAAGACATGTGAAGTGTTCAAAATAGCGCTTTATAAAACCGATGCATTATTATGATGGAGGACCCAAAAAGCAGGAATGCATAAATAATCTGAATCAGAATCATTTTTATTGCCACGTAAGTAACAGGAAGTCACAGACTTGGAAATTGCTCAGAAAGAGATAATAAAAAATAAAGAATAAAAAACACTTCTAAGGAATACATTTAAATTTAAAATAGAGTTACAGTTACTATTTACAATATACAAGTGCACATGGTGCACACAATGTAAGGTGACAGCAGTACAGTGAAGTAAAGTGACCTATGATGGGCAGTAAAGTGACTTTATAAAGGGTGGGGGGACAGGTTAAAATGATTTAATAAAACACAAAAAAACCAAAATAAAAAACAAATAACAAATACAAACGCAACTCAGGGACATAGACAGACAAAGACCAGCAACAAGAACAGAGGAGCACAGGTACACATAGACAGAGAGACATGTGAAACACATTGGGGGCGGGGCAGACAATCAACAGGAGAACGGCACAGGAAATAGATCTAAAACAAAGTAATAAAGAGAACTGATGCCAAAATAAAACCACGTACCAAAATAACAAAAACCACACCATGAAAAATACACTCATAAAGAAAGTAAACATAACCCTTGTCAAAACATCTCATTTGTCGTCTTTTTATTTGGCAGATAAGCTCTTCACGTCTACTTTGTTCGGAGCTGGAGGATTTCTGTCTGTGCTGCTCGTGCTTCTGGTGTTTCTTCTTTACAAGTATAAACAGGTAAGTCTTTATTTTGAACTTTAAACACTTATATTCATACATCACTCAAATGTTTTGCTTTTTTTTGTCAGAAACCTCGGTATGAAATTCGATGGAAGATAATAGAAGCAAGTGATGGAAACAACTACACCTTTATCGATCCCACTCAGCTGCCATACAACGAGAAGTGGGAGTTTCCACGAGACAAGCTCAAACTAGGTGAGAACTAGTGATGAGCAAAGGAGTCAGAAACAACCAGCAATTATATAAATATAAAATACAATAAAACAGAATACAATCATAAATCTGCATATTTAGGAAGACATTTGTATCAAGATATTTTCTTTTTTCTGTGTGATGTCATCCAAAATTGTTGAATTTTGAATGAATGTAAATATGACACAGGAACCCAACCCACAACGTTCAAACATCGTGTCCACAGTGTAGCAGAAGCATCACCTATTGTGTTTTTGTCAATAACTGCCAGTCAATTCTATTCCAAGAAGAAAAACAGATTTTTTTTAAGGATTGGTAAAACAATGAGTCTGGCTGGCCAAGCGACTAACCCACAGCTTGAAAAAAACGCAGCCTCATGGTCAGGGTCAGGCAACATCTAAATCCTCCCTCCTTTCTTTGCCTAAAATGTTGGGCAATATTTTTACAAGAACTAATAATATTAAAGTAATGTGCTGCCTGGTACCAATTCCGACTCGGCTAGTACTGATACTGATACTAGTAGTAGTTGAGGACCACTGTTTAGACACTTTGAAATGTTGATTTTTCCGCTTTGGAAAGTCATAAATGTACTTGTATAATGTGAGCAGGAAAGATTCTGGGCGCTGGTGCTTTTGGAAAAGTTGTTGAAGCCACAGCCTACGGTCTTGGAAAACAGGACAATGTGACACGTGTGGCTGTGAAAATGTTAAAAGGTGATTTTGAAGTTATTTCATGGTCTACTTTAAATCTACTGTTTATAATTCTCATGTTTGTGGTCATTTCTGCTTTAGCCAGTGCTCATTCGGATGAAAGAGAAGCTTTAATGTCTGAACTGAAGATCCTCAGCCATTTGGGACACCACAAGAACATCGTCAACCTGCTGGGAGCCTGCACATACGGAGGTCAGGTTAATCACTCTAACATTTCTACAATATGTAAACAATGGTGTATTCTGATTTCTGTATTCACTCTGGTGCCATGTCAGGTCCTGTGTTTGTTATCACGGAATACTGCAGTCTCGGTGACCTGCTAAACTTTCTGCGACACAAGGCAGAGACATTTATGAACTTTGTGATGAACATCCCTGAGATTGTGGAAAACGACTACAAGAACATCTGTAACCAGAAGCATTTTATTAGAAGGTACATGACGTTTACACTCAGAAGAGAAAGGATCTTTTCAACACTTGACTCCCAGAATTCCGAAACTACTAGAACTCCCATTTTGACTGCTCCCATTCAAACCAATGGACAATTCCCCCAAATAATGTTGTAACAATAAAAATAAATTTTTATTCCAGACTCAAGGTCCATGAAAAATACAATAATAAGACACCACTAGACACATCATGTTTTTACCGTTACTCACTTTTAACAAAACTGCTCATTATAACTGCAACTTAACTATAGCAAAACAGGCTAATGCTAACTTCTGACAGTAAACAGTGTGTTGCTATGGTAACCAGCAGTTGATTTTCTTTAGTGGAAAATGTGTTAAAGGCATAGCAATCTTCACATTTCGAAAGTAAAAATAATTTAACACAAAATAATGACTTAAAAATAAATTACTTAAAGATAAATGACAAATAAAGTCACAAAAAATAAATAGAAATTTCCCCACAGTGGGAAGATTAAAGTGGACATATCGTGTTTTCAAATAATTGATTTTTACATCTAAATCATTCATTTGTGGCCTATATAAAGCGTAACTGCAATGCCTGGGTCTGAGTCTCATTATTTGTAGCTCCACGGGCCTTTCTTCTACACCTGTTCTGAGGTGCGTCTGAGAGCAACCTGTTTTGGTGCTGTCTCTTTAAATGCAAATGAGGCGCTTTTGACCACGCCCCCATCCAGGTGACACAGGTTAAACTCCACCCCGAGCGGCCATTTTTGTAGTTTCTAAGCACAGATAAAATTATCTCATAGAAACTTCTCATACATGACTTCCTCATTGACTGAAAGCAAATGTTAATTTTCATTCTTAGTTCTGTCTTATTATCGACTCTTCTCTTTTTAGCTTTGGGATCCATGCGCACATTCAAGGCAAGGAAAGGCAAGTTTATTTATATAGCACAACTCACACAAGGCAATTCAAAGTGCTGAACAAAATAAGAAAGCATTAAATCACAGAACATTAAAAAGAAAGATAAAAATATAAAATCCCTCAGTTGTATGCACAGCTAAACAGAACTGTTTTAACCTGGTTTTAAACATTGTCAGAGAAGAGGCCTGTCTCACATCTTCAGGAAGACTGTTCCAGATTTTAGCAGCATGAATCTGAAAAGCAGCCTCCCCATGTTTAGTTCTGACTCTGGGCACTAACAGGAGTCCAGTCCCTGTGCTCCTCAGAGTCCCAGCAGGAGTCCAGTCCCTGTACTCCTCAGAGTCCCAGCAGGAGTCCAGTCCCTGTACTCCTCAGAGTCCCAGCAGGAGTCCAGTCCCTGTACTCCTCAGAGTCCTCAGAGTGTCACTAATATATTTTGGAGCGAGGCCATGGAGAGACTTGTACACAAGCAGAGCTCAAATGCCGGTTTGTTTACAACAGCGGCCGCCTGGCGCGGGCCTACGTCGCAGGATAAGACGCACTACGTTGACAGAAATGTTTAAATTGAATATTACTTATGCACAATTTTACAGCATTTAAAAACGTTAAGAACAGAGAAAAAGATGCATGCACCTCCGGAGCCGCAGGTTGCCGACTCCTAGTTTATACAGTATGTGGAAGCAAATACTGTAGAGGATCAGGATATATGCAGTTTCAACAATAAAATAAAATGCAATAGTCTACATTACAAGACAGTAATGAACATGTCTCAGAGTGAAAGAGGTGGACACAGACAACACTATTGTTTGTTACAGGGATGAGAATTAGTAAAAAAAGACTGAAATGCATATTGTCAGCCATTTGCTGGCTCTAAATCTGTTTAATTTGTTCACAACATATTACTTTTGGGCTCAAACATGAACTTTTAATGCAATGCAAAATGTAGGTATCAGAGCTTTATTTAGGGCGTTTAATCGCGCTTCGAGAGGAGGGGGGAGACGCGGACTGTTTCCTGCAGCAGTGTATTTATTGGGTGCACAGATTACTCAAAGACATGCATGGTCCTGTGCGCGTTTATGGGGTTGGGTACATGGCCACGTTGAGGCTGCGCGCTCAGCCACAACACGGCGGAGCGGCTGGACGCTCACAGCCTCTCGCAGCCGCTGGACGCGGAAGCTGCTCATTACAAAGCGGCCGCAGATGCCCCGGAACACTGCGGCCGCTGAGGTGGCGGAATCCCGTTCGAGTACATACAGCAGGTGCCCCGCGGATACGCGCGCCCCGCTCGAACAATTCTCAACGGATTTACACTTCTCATAAACATGTGTTTTGTATAAGGCAGACAGACCGGCCCAAATATGGGCATTGCCCGGTACGCCCGATGGCCAGTCCAGCCCTGTGCGCTGGCATCCTTGAGTGATGCACAGTAGAGGAGGGCTGGGCCGAAGTGTTTTGTTAGACGCCCATGCCCTTATATGGCAGTCTCGCTGCAAATACTGTGACGTAATAATTCTAAACACGTAATAGAGAATGGAAAAATCAGAACGGGTTGAAAAATCTTACCTAAACAGAATATGAAGTGTTCTCTGCAACCCATGAAGAGACTGATTTCAACTTTTTTGCACTTCTAGAGGCTCCAACTACACAACATCAGGCATTTAAGACACAAAAAGTGGATTTTTCATGATATGTCCCCTTTAACAGAGCTCTTATCTTAAAGTAATGAAGGCCAAGAATGCTCACGAGATGAATAGTTATACTTAAAAATCTAAAAGCTGTCAAATAGTGTTAAAATCATGAATAATAATTGACTGTTCCTTATGTACAATAGTGACAGTGGGATCTCCAGCACTTCATCAGGCAGCTATTTAGAAATGAGGCCGGCACTTCTACCAAACAGCACAACTCAAGCTCAAGGTTATAATCATCAACAATTGTCTTTTTATCAAACATAAATTAACTTTGTTTGTGTTTTATTTGACAGACACTGAATCAAACGTTGATTGGTTGTTCGACATAGACGACCTGCTCCGCTTCTCCCTTCAGGTGGCTCAGGGTTTGGAGTTTCTTGCAAGTAAAAATGTAAGTATACATTATTTTTCCAAGTTACTGCTATAGGAGGTCAGCATAAAGTGTGACCAAGCACAAAAAACCCTGACATTTTTCTTATTTTGGATGAAAGAAGGCTTTATGAAAAATGTAATGAAGGATGGCTAATTTATTATGTGGGGCCCGTGAGGGGCATTTCCCTTTAAATATATATGATTGTAAATTGGAAAAGTTATTTTGAGAGCTATTAATTTGATTTGTATGTGGCTGTTCCGGCAGTGTATTCATCGAGACGTAGCAGCCAGGAATGTTCTCCTAACGGGCCGTAAAGAGGCCAAGATCTGTGACTTTGGTCTGGCTCGTGACATCATGAATGACTCAAACTACGTGGTGAAAGGAAATGTAAGTTCACTTTAAAGAACATCTATAATAATGTTTTCTGCTCTGTGTAAAAATTCTCTTTAGTTTTTGATCAGCTCAGTCTTATGGTATAATGTTCATTTTGACCTGGTTATTGCATAATATAATTACTGTCCCAATCCACAGGGAAAAAAATGTTTGTTCCGAATACAAACTTCAGCAACGCCATTTTAGTCCTGATTTTAGTCCTGGTTCTAAAGCTTAGAACCTCTAGAAATCATTAGTTTTTGATTAATGTTTTGCTGGGGAGATTGCAAACTCATTTTGATGCTCAGAACAGCCTCAATCCATAGAAAGCAGTAATACAATCCGGGCTGTTGGCCCCTGGACAAGTCTGGCTAACTCAAATGGCCCCGAGCCCCGATGATCCAAGATGGCGCCCTATTCAATCAGTGGCTTGTGCTCAGTGGCGCATTTGCCACCATGGGCACCCAAAGATTAGCGGCACTCGCTATTTGGTAATTTCCCTGGTCCTCCTGGTTCTGCACAGTGGACGAGCTCCCATGATGCTTTGCGCCAAATAGACGCGTGTGGCTCTCGTGCACGTGCACAGAGGGGCTCCGCCACGTCCTGTCCTGCTGATCAGAGCGGAGCTATTGCGGGAGTTAGAGCAGGAGATAATTGAGCAGAGTTTGTGGCACAAAAGTGTGGATTAATAGAAAAATGAAGGATTTAAAAAGAACAAAATGTTCAGGTTGACAAGGGACACTAAAATCCCCACAAAATCGGACCGTTATGACAGCTGTAAGTGCTCTGTCAGCTGAGGTCGAGCTGTTTAAGTTTACATTGAGTTCAAAGGGGAAATGTCTGGGTAGCCCACATGAATTTAGTCTTACGTGAGTTAAATCTGCAGTATCGCGAGAATCCCGAGCACGTGGGTCCTTCATCTCCAAGCTAGTACTACCCTATCCAGTTATTATAATAGATCCATGAGTGGCTCTCATACCAAACAGTAGACACCCCTACATGATGGGAAAGATCTGGCAAAACATTCAGTAAAAAGTCACATTTATTGATCTGCTGTTTTTTGTTTTCATCAAATTCAGGAATGTGAACACAAGCTAAATAATAAGGCAAATTTAGATATTTCAATTGTATTAGTCATTTACATAAATGTACATCTATAATGAATGTATTTGATTGCACATACATTTAATTGTATTATATCTTTATAGGCCCGCTTACCTGTCAAGTGGATGGCCCCTGAGAGTATTTTTGAGTGTGTCTACACTGTTCAAAGTGACGTCTGGTCCTATGGCATCCTCTTATGGGAGATCTTCTCACTAGGTTAGTGGAGCAACTGTTGCATTGATCATAGCTGGTTTCACAAATGCTAACAGAACATATGTGTTGCCAGGGAAGAGCCCATATCCTAATATTGCAGTGGACTCGAGGTTCTATAAAATGGTGAAGCGAGGATACCAGATGTCCCAGCCAGACTTTGCCCCACCAGAGATGTAAGTCCTAATAATCATGCTCACTATTTAAATCATATTTCAGACCTTTCATACCATCTACTCTCTGTCATGTGATAGACTTTGACATCCTGTGACTTTAAACATACTCTAATAGTAGTCCTTTTACCTGAGATGATTTGACTGACAATATTCCAATGGTACAGTTATCTTCAGTACAGTCCATTTGTTTTTTTCCAAGTGAAGAACTGATTGAAAAAAAAAAAACAATCTACAGTACAGACCAAAAGTTTACTCACCCTCGCTGTCATGTGATGAAGTGAATGAAGACCCAAAATTGCAGGAATGCCAAATATAAGAGTTTAATGATAAAAAAGTCCAGATGAAACCAACTCAAAATACAAAACCAAAACAGGACGGAAACAGACAGAGACATGAACAAGACAGGACAGGACGTTGACAAGGCAATGGACCAGCACAAGGGGAGAGGAGCGCAGAGTACAAATAGACACACACAGGTGAAACACATCAGGGCGGGGCATACAATCAAGACAGGGGAAACAGGACAGGAAGTCAAACTAAAACTAATTCACAGATAAGACGTCAAAATAAAATCCACACCATAACAGTACCCCCCTTCCTAGGGACAGCTCCCAGATGTCCCAAGAAAAGCAAGCCAGGGAGGACGGAGGGACCAGAGGCAGCTTAGAGGCTGCATAAACCTCAGGTCCCAGGCAGAGTCCAAACGCTGAAGCCCAGCGGTGACCCGGGGTGAACTGGCTCACCCCGGACGGACACAAATGCCCGGCGGTGACTCAGACAGGACAGAACCACCCCAGACGGAGAACCGTGTCTGGCGGTGGAAACAGGAGAAGGGTAGGAGAGGTCATCGAAGTGCAGCAGCAGACACAGGCGAGGAAATCCAAGCAGACATAAACCCTCCAGGCAAGAGCAGAACGTCACTGTAGACCTCTCAACAGGTCAGGGCAGGACAGAGGACCACCCCGGGCGGAGACAAATGCCCGGCGGTGGTACGGAGGGAACACCACCCCAGATGGAGGTACTTGTAGGTTGCAATGAACAGGGAGCAGGTGTGTGGTAAACAGCATTCCGCTGAGTCCTCTTGTTGGCTGGTCCATTCTGTCATGTGATGAAGAGAATGAAGACCCAAAAATGCAGGAATGCAAAAAATAGTGATTTAATAAAATAAATGTCCAGGTGAAAACAAAACTCAAAATCCAAAATACAGAACCAGGAAACAAAATCAGGAACAGGACAGAACAGAAGTTGACAATACAATGGACCAGCAACATGTGGAGAGGGGCACAGGGTAATTATAGACAGGGACACAGGTGAAACACATCAGGGCGGGGCAGACAATCAAGACAGGGGAAACAGCACAGAAGTCAAACTCAAAACCAAACCACAGAGAAACAATGTCAAAATAAAATCAAGTACAAAAATAAAAGCCACACCATGACACTCGCATTTAAAACGTTTTCTTTTTTTTCATGACTATGAAAATTGTAGATTCACACTAAAGGCATCAAGAACATGAATTAACTCATGTGAAAAAAAGTATTAAACAACTGAAAATATGTCTTATATTCTCGGTTCTTGAAAGTAGCAAAGTAGCACCTTTTGCTCTGATTACTGCTTCACACACTCTTGGCATTCTCTTGATGAGCTTCAAGTGGTAGTGACCTGAAATGATCTTCAACAGTCTTGAAAGCGTTCAGATGCTTAGCACTTGTTGGCCCTTTCACCTTCACTCTGTGATCCAGCTCACCCCTCACCCCAAAACCATCTGGATTGGGTTCAGGTCCGGTGACTGTGGAGGCCGGGTCATCTGGCCCAGCACCCCACCACTCTCCTTATTGGTCAAACAGCCCTTACACAGCCTGGTGTGAATCTACAGTCAATAGTCATGAAAAGAAAGGGCACTCATTGAATGAGAAAGTATCCATAATGCAAGGAGCTTCTGCCCTATTGTGTGTGTGTGGCTGTCTGGTATGTGCATACAGTAAGGGGTTATTTTTTAGTGTGTGTTTGTTTACCCGAAATGGTGGTATTACACACAGTTCAGTAACTTCAGCCCAAAACTCTAGAATTAGGTCTGGACTTTGTTTGACTAATCCATTCAACACATGTCTAAAAAAAATATTAATTAAAAAATCTTCGACCCCTCCAAACGGGATACACACAGAAACAGTAATTTAAAGTCAATTAAATCTGCTTTACTTAAGCAGATTTGCATTTCTTGCTCTCATTCACCAACATTAGAATCACCACTAATGCTTTGTTGTTGCTATGGTGATGCCTTTAGCAGAGAGGTCTGGAACCAGTAAAGTTATCTGCCGCACCATGTGTGTAGTTATGTAACAATAATGCACAGAGATTAGCATTGGAATTTCTATGTAAAGAGATCACCAGTGTTTGTCTGTGAGCAACATTACTGAAAAAGGATAATTGTTTTCTGATCAACTAAAATGTTATGTCAACATTTTATTTAAAAACTGGTACTTATTTATGACAATGGAGACCTTCCAGTTGATATTTTGGATTGACCTACATACTGTACCACATATTGGAAATTAGTTTTTATATGAACAAAAGGCAGCTTTAGTAATCACCGGTCATAATTTGAATGTACAAAGATGAGCTAAGATTCCCTGACTAAATGCCACCGAACAAGTGCCTTTATATCTCCCATCACACACTACTCTTATGTGAGGTAAGCTCTTTCTTATGCTTTGCTTTACCTACTCTAACCCCAAACTCTGAACACAGGGCACAGTCTTATAAAAAGAAAGGGCGTTTTAGCCGTCTGTGTGAGTTTGTGTGTGCGTGACGATTCGCCGTGGCTGTCACACCACTGCTTCATGGAGACCCAGGCCAGGCCTTAGTCAGGGCCTAATCATCTGTTGTTCTGCTCTGACTTAGGCCTCAGTTCTGCCTGTTAGCCACATGATCTCGGAGCTATGGTGCTGTGTAAATGCTATTTCACGCCGGCAAAATGCAACTGAGGGGGCCACTGTGTGTCTGAACAGGTCTCTCTTGTCCAAACTGTGTCAAAGGCCGGCACAAGAGCGTCATCTGTCCAAATTTCTCCTCTCCAAAGCGTACCGCTGAATTCAATGTTTGCTCTTTTGCAGGTATATGATCATGAAGATGTGCTGGAATCTGGAACCCACACAGCGGCCCACTTTCACCAAGATCAGTTCCATGATAGAGAGGTTATTGGGTCGTCCCACACAACAGAGTCAGCAGCAGCAGGAGGAGCAGCAGTATTGGCAGCAGGGGCAGGTGAGCTCAATGCACAAGGACAAAACAGCAGGTCATGTGACCAGCAGAGTTCTTCCTGCCATAAAACTCTACGCTCTTCAACACAGTGAAATTTGATATTATTTTTAGACGCCATCTCATTGCGACTTTCAATGCATATCGAATTATGTTGAGAGAATGCGTGGTATTTTGTCTTTAAGGCAAATGAAAAAAACTTACTATGATGTACAAAAAAGAAATACGACAAAAACAAACACATTTATTGGCAGAAAAGAAAAAATAGAGCCTCTATTCATAAACCAGAATTAAAATCATTTTGGTGTGAAAAATAATCAGCTACATGGATCAACCACATACATGTAGAAGGTTTAGGCTCAGCAGAACAGGGCCTGCCTACTGCTGTGAGCTTTGGGAATACTAGGTGCCTGCCATTGTGTTCTTAGGCAAGACATTACAAGGCACATGCATTACCTAAAGGAGTCTGGTGTGTGTGTTGGTGGTGGTCGGAGGGGCCGATGGTACAGATTATCGGCCTCACTTTTGTCTGCTCAAAGGCAGCTGAAGCCAAAGCTGTAGTTTACAACCACCGTGTATGGAGTGAATGATTTTTTTGTGTCATGAAATGCACTTATTTATCCATCCATCCATCCATTTTCTTCCGCTTTATCCGTTGTCGGTCGCGGGGGCAGCAGTCTAAGCAGAGACGCCCAGACTTCCCTATCCACACACACTTCCTCCAGCTCGTCCGGGGGGACCCCAAGGCGTTCCCAGGCCAGCTGAGAGACTAGTCCCTCCAGCGTGTCCTAGGTCTTCCGCGGGGCCTCCTCCCGGTGGGACGTGTCCGGAACACCTCCCCAGGGAGGCGTCCAGGAGGCATCCGGAACAGATGCCCGAGCCACCTCAACTGGTTCCTCTCGACGTGGAGAAGCAGCGGCTCTACTCCGAGCTCCTCCCGTGTGACTGAGCTCCTCACCCTATCTCTAAGGGAGCGCCCAGCCACTCTGCGGAGGAAGCTCATTTCGACCGCTTGTATCCGCGATCTCGTTCTTTCGGTCATTACCCAAAGCTCATGACCATAGGTGAGGGAGGGAACGAAGATTGACCGGTAAATTGAGAGCTTTGCCTTTCGGCTCAGCTCCCTTTTTACCACAACGGTCCGATACAGCGACCGCATCACTGCGCACGCTGCACCGATCCGCCTGTCAATCTCACGCTCCATCCCTCCCTCACTCGTGAACAAGACCCCGAGACACTTGAACTCCTCCACTTGAGGAAGGACCTCTCCACCCACCTGCAGAGGGCAAGGCACCTTTTTCCGGTCGAGCACCATGGCCTCAGATTTGGAGGTGCTGATTCTCATCCCAGCCGCTTCACACTCGGCTGCAAACCGTCCCAGTGCATGCTGCAGGTCCTGGTTCGTTGGAGCCAACAGGACAACATCGTTTGCAAACAGCAGAGATGAAATCCTGTGGTCTCCGAACCGGACCCCCTCCGACCCCTGGCTGCGCCTAGAAATTCTGTCCATGAATACAGTGAACAGAACCGGTGACAAAGGGCAGCCCTGTCGGAGGCCAACATTCACCGGGAACAGGTCTGATTTACTGCCGGCAATGCAAGCGCAGCTCTGGCTCCGGTCATACAGGGATCGGATGGCCCTCAGCAGAGGACCCCCGACCCCCGTACTCACGGAGAACCCCCCAAAGGACACCCCGGGGAACACAGTCGAACGCCTTCTCCAAATCAGGTTGGGCGAACTCCCATGAACCCTCGAGTATCCGATGGAGAGTATAGAGCTGGTCCAGTGTTCCGCGACCGGGACGAAAACCACACTGCTCCTCCTGGATCCAAGATTCGACCATCGGCCGTAACCTCCTCTCCAGTACCTTGGAGTAGACCTTACCGGGGAGGCTGAGGAGTGTGATCCCACGATAATTGGAACACACCCTCCGGTCCCCCTTCTTGTAGAGAGGGACCACCACCCCGGTCTGTCACTCCATTGGCACTGCCCCCGATCGCCACGCGATGTTGCAGAGACGTGTCAGCCAAGACAGTCCTACAACATCCAGAGACTTTAGATAATCAGGGCGGATCTCATCCACACCCGGAGCCTTGCCACCATGGAGGCTACCAACCACCTTGGTGACCTCAGCCAGGGAGATGGATGTATCCGCCCCAACATCCTCAGCCTCTGCCTCTGTAACAGAGGACGTGACGGGGGGATTGAGGAGAACCTCAAAGTATTCCTTCCACCGCCCGACAATATCCCCAGTCGAGGTCAGCAGCTCTCCACCCGCACCGTACATGGTGTTGGCAAAGAACTGCTTCCCCCTCCTGAGGCGCCGGATGGTTTGCCAGAATCTCTTCGAGGCCGACCAATAGTCATGCTCCATGGACTCTCCGAACTCCTCCCAGTCCCGGGTTTTTGCCTCTGCAACAGCCTGGGCCGCGGCACGCTTGGCCTGCCGGTACTGGACAGCTGCCTCAGGAGTCCCCCGAACCATCATGGCTCGATAGGACTCCTTCTTCAGCCTGACAGCATCCCTTACTGCCGGTGTCCACCACCGAGTTCGGGGGTTGCCGCCGGGACCAGCACCAGAGACCTTGCGACCACAGCTACGAGCCGCCGCATCGGCGATTGAGGGAGAGAACATGGTCCACTCGGACTCCATGTCCCCCTCCTCCGCCGGGACCTGGGAGAAACTCTCCCGGAGGTGCGAGTTGAATATCCGTCTGACAGGGGGCTCAGCGAGACGTTCCCAGCAGACCCTCACTATACGCTTGGGTCTGCCAGGTCTGGCCGGCTTCTTCCCCTGCCAGCGGATCCAACTCACGACCAGGTGATGATCGGTTGACAGCTCCGCCCCTCTCTTTACCCGAGTGTCCGAGACACGCGGTCGAAGGTCAGATGATACGACAACAACGTCGATCATCGACCTCCGACCTAGGGTGTCCTGGTGCCACGTGCACTGGTGGACACCCTTGTGCTCGAACATGGTGTTCGTGATGGACAAACTGTGACTGGCACAGAAGTCCAACAACTGAACCACCGCTCGGGTTCAAATCAGGGGGGCCGTTCTTTCCGATCACCCCTCTCCAAGTGTCACTGGCGACTCCCACATGGGCGTTGAAGTCCCCCAGGAGAATAACGGAGTCCCCGGGCGGTGCACCGTCCAGTACCCCTCCCAAGGACTCCAAGAAGGCCGGGTACTCTGCACTGCTGTTAGGCCCGTAGGCCGTCACAACAATGAGAGACTTGTCCCCCACCCGGAGGCGGAGGGACGCGACCCTCTCATTCACCGGGGAGAACTCCAACACGTGGCGGCTGAGATGGGGGGCAATGAGAATGGCCACCCCAGCTCGCCGCCTCTCCCCGCGGGAAACTCCAGAAAAGTGGAGCGTCCAACCCCTCTCAAGGAGTTGGGTTCCAGAGCCCAAGCTGTGTGTGGAGGTGAGGCCGACTATCTCTAGTCGGTATCGCTCAACCTTCCCCACGAGCTCGGGCTCCTTCCCCCCCAGTGAGGTGACGTTCCACGTCCCAAGAGCCAGATGTTGTGTGTGCGGACTGGGTCGCCGAGGTCTCCGCCTTCGACTGCCGCCCAGTCCTCTCAGCACCGCGCCACCACGGACCCCTCTGCAGGTGGTGGGCCCACAGGAGGGACTGCCCACGTCATCCCTTCGGGCTGAGCCCGGCCGGGCCCCGTGGGCTAAGGCCCGGCCACCAGGCGCTCGCATACGAGCCCCGACCCCAGGCCTGGCTCCAGGGTGGGGCCCCGGCTGCGCCATGCCGGGCGACGTCACTGCTCTCGTTATAGTGCGATCCATGGTGGTTTTTGGACTGCGCTTCGTCTGACTCGTCACCTGAGACCTGTCTGCAATGGGAGGCCCTACCAGGGGCATGAAGCCCCAGACAGCATAGCTCCCAGGATCATCCGAGTACTCAAACTCCCCCACCACGTTAAGGTGGCAGTCCAGGGGGCAGTCCAGGGGAGCACTGATTTATGTACTATGCATTATCATCTATAATAACATTATTTAGAGTACAAACTGATATCTGATAACCCCGCAGACCGAACCTAATGCGTTTTTACTTCAATTGGCTCCACAGAAATCCAATGTACTCAAAAGTGATAGCTAACCCTAACCCCAATATTTTATTCTTTACATTTTTTGAAACCTTAAAATACACTTAGGAAGGTTGTAGACCTGGTTTTATGGTCTTAGAAGGTACTTGGAGCCAAGGACCTGATGTTGATTATCTCTGCCTCTTTGTAGCAAATCTACGAAAATGTTCGGCAGCCGCAGCCACAGCCGCAAGAGAATGAGGAGAGCAGCGAGGTCAGCGAGGGCAGGGAAGGCGAGGAGTGTGACCTGCCCAAATGCTGCTGCCATGGCCCCTGTGACCAGTCTTGTGACCGTGAGGAAGAGGAGCAGCCTCTGATGAAGACCAACACCTACCAGTGACAAAAACAGACATTAAACAAACACAACTGTAAAAAACCAGTTCACCTCCTCATTTTTCAAAGTCAAACAATTCAACTGGACCACATAAGGCTGAGGAGACTGTTGGGAGCTACTTTCTGCTGGTCATGCGTCTGCGACAAACACAGCAGCTGCGAGAAAGCATGTGATGTGCCTCATTGGAAACCATGACTGGAAATACACACATTTTGCATAGACTTGTGACATGAAAAGACTCATGTCGGCAATGCAAAGCATCTGAAGCATCATCAATAAGTATTTAATGTTGTTTGTTAGACCTTGAGTTGGTTTTGCCTTCTATTTGACTTCTCCTCATTATGGATTTGTGGGTTTTGTCAGCAGATTTACTTACGTTTCAATAGACGTCTGTGCAATTTTTTTCTCAAGAGGAAGCAAGCCCTCCAACCCTTCATGCGACTTATTCATTACCCTGTCCCTGTGTGCTGCTCTTCTAGCTCACCTAGTTTGAATGTCCAAATGAGTGCGAGTGTTTTTCGAGTTTAACGCGCCAAATGGAGCGTGGAGAGAGGGAATAATGACCGTGTTGTGTCCACACAACAGTCGCTGTCAGTCGGCTGAAACATGTGATTGTTCCACATCGATTTGTGGGCTTAATCAACAAAGTGCGTTCAGTTTGTGGTTTTTGAAGGCACAGACGACCTGAGCAGAAAATCTGTGGACTGGACATTTTTTGGGGGGTGGTTTGACAATGTGAACTTTCTAACATACTGCTACTGGAGGTTAATGAATGATGCTTAAATGTAGTGGTCAGCGTTCACTGCCAGCTCCATGTTTTTGTTAAATGTATAAGCTATAATACAATCTATTGACCAAAGACTTAGTAAGTAATGATTATAGGCATTTTGGTGAATGTGCTAACATCTGGTGTCTGATAATGTACATAATATAATCTTACGATACAGAGTAAATAGTAATACAGCCATGCGTTGCATTCAAACTGAGTTAATAAAAGTTTCATGACCTAAACATATTTTTGATACCAAGATTTTGTTCAACCATAACAATTATGTTTGTCTGTCCTCACTTCCTCAATAATTTCCCCATGTTTGTCACAGTTGCACAATAAAAGAACATTTGGAACAATTTACTTCCTCTAAATAAGTAATGGGACTTTTTTCAGTTATTTTTTGTTTTACATTACAATACAATATAATGTGGAATAAGAATGTGTGTGGAGAATCAGGCTTTGTTCAAACGAAAGCAATTATATTTTTTATCCTAATTATTCAGCAGATTGTGGAAAACATTTATACCCACATTATTTCCGTCCTGTGGTTTGATGCAGCAGGAAATTATTTGATCATTGGTGAAACCAATTTAACAAGGTCTTTTCCTTTAGGCTATTGGTGTCGGTCTGTTGTGGCTAAAGCAACCCGGAAATTATTAACCGTGACCATTAGCCTTTACTTTGACTTTAGGATAGTTAAAGGTTCAGGAGCAGGTCCTCCTCCTCTTCTTTTTCTTCCAACCACACCTCACCTAGTCTACCCATCCCCACGTCTAAAAGTCTCATTCTCTCGAGCTTCATCCTAATTTATCAGAAACATATTTCAATCACATTCTGTAGTTGCACCTTGATCCTTGAGCTATTGAAACAAAAAATGTGTCAATTATGTTTTAGTTTTTCTGCAGATATTGTATTGTTTTGCTAATTACAAGCTGGAGCACACAATGATTCCCTATGGCAAAGAAAATTCTTTAACAGTCAAGAGTTTCAATGCATTTTAATACAAGATGGCGTTGCATTACTTACTATCAGGCTTGAAGTTAATTTGGTTTGTCTTATCATTAAAATGTTACAGATTACATTTGTTACTTTATTACAACTTCGATGTGACAATAATATTACATACAAAAACACAACTAAACATAATAGTATTAGTAACGCTTGTTATCATTTACAGTGAAAATTTAAAATCCAGCAGAGGGCACTATTTTGCTTGCATTCCCCCACTCTATATGTATAAGACACATCGCAAAGGCCACAGCACCTGTATTCCTATAACAAGAGCGGTATTACTAAAAAATTATTTCATAAAAGTATAATAAATATACAAGAATATCTTAATGGCTAGAATTATGTTTGTTAGTACATTCGACATTGCACTGGAGTCGGATTCATTGAATGATAAATAGACTTGCACACCTTTACAAGCATTGTAATCTGTGTGAAGACGTTTTGAGTTATTCCATAGCAGTAGCAGTAAAATACAATCCTCTTGAAGCATTCATTAGCGGTAATCTCTTGGCTATTGCTTTTGACTTCAGGGTATCTAAAACTACATCCACAAAGATTATCACGTCCCCAATTTCTGATTCCTAAAATCTTGATATTTGGTCCTGCTGTAGGGCTTCCTTATCCTCAACCCTAACCTTACGCAAAGGAACTGTTCCTAACAATTTAAATAAAGAAAAAACAAGAAAATGTAACTATTTAATTCAGTCCAGGACGAAATACCATGATTTTAGTGAGTTGCAAAAGCAGAATGGAAACAAAAACGGCAGCCTAAGTGCTTAAGAAAAAAAGTTAGTGCAAGATGGTCAGCTGCGGCGGGACGGAACAAACATTTGGCAAGAAGACAATCCGAAAACTAATTTACGATAGATGGAGATATTTCAATCAATCATTCTCAGAAATCCATAATCCTTAATCCAAAACCCTGACACTATGAAGTATTGAAGTATACCACATCACGTAGATATACTGTACGTGTGGGTGCGTACTGTATAACACACAAGATATCAAATGCCACTTTGCCACCATGTTGACTTATACTAGAACTGAAACGCCCAGTTCTCAATGAAGTCTACCAAAGATTTGCGCTGGCTTCTCTACTTGACATAAGTTAGCACAACCATGAACCAGCTTTAGAAATGAAAAAACAAGAGTGAACAAAATATTCCTGCTCAAAAGCACCGATCACTTTTTAGTATTTTGTGGCTAGACTTTTAATCATGTTTGGACAATAGGCTCGACTGTTACTGCTTCTATGACCTCTTCCTCTTTCTCTGTGTCAATTTTTGCCACTCCCAGTCTGTACAACGAGTCCCGGATGACCACCTCGCCTGGTTGACAAGACTGCAGAACTTGAGTCACCTGCTGGTTCACGATGTCTCTGCTGGTGAGGAAGTCCAGCAGGCGATTGTAGAGGTAGTAATGAGGAGTGTTCTTAAAGACCACAGGCTTCTCTGTGTCCTCTGGATTGTCTTTAATCGGCTTCAGTTCTCGTAGCAGCTCCAGGTCCGGCTGCAGCTCTTGGCACAGGAGTGGAGAGTGGTGTTTCGGTGGCGGGGGTCCCTCAGGGTTGGGGTCCTCAGGGGGGTGCACCAGCCAGCGGGATACGGAGCTGGTTACAGGGTGAACGTGTGGTGTTTCGTCAAAGTCAGGGCTCTGTGTCTGCGGCAGGAGCTCAGCGCAGGACACAAACTGCAATAGGAAAACAAACGAGAATCTTAGGTCTGTGTTTTCAGACCGGGATCAACTAACTATTAATAATAATAATAACAATACATCCTGCTTATATGGCACTTTTTGGGACACTCAAAAATGCTTTACAAAAGGACAAATAAGAAAAAAATATAAAAAGATAAACTAAACAGATGTAGGCCCAGGGGAGTTTTGAGCAGTGATTTGAAGTTCTGAAGTGAGTGGGGTCAGTTGCAGCAAACCTCGGTCTCCCAAGGTTCGGCACTTTGTTATTCAACTCATGTTTAATCGTGTGTTTTATTAAATAGCATTGTCCCCTTTGAAATAAACTAAACTGAAACTGAATTGTTCTGATGGCAGTGAGGAGGTTGGGTTGGCGAATCTGAGGCCATGACAAAGATTTGCAAAAAGTCCATTCAAAAATACTGTATTGCATTTGAATATGTTTTCATTCTATTTCTTCAAATTTTGGAAAACCAGAACCTTTTCACAACACACAGTGGAAAGCGAGAGATGCTGTTATAATCTATGAATACGTAATGTAACAGAAGCCTCCACCTCTGACCACTGTTTCTCAAACTGTGAGTCAAGCACCACTGGTGGTACTTAAAGGAATAGTTCACAGTTTGTACATACTGACATATGTTCTTACCTTACCTTAGACTAGTTAATACGTACCTGTCTGGTCTTAGTCCGTGCGCTCTGTCATGCAAACGGAGCAAAAACTGGAGCACAACCGCAGCCTCCTCTGTATATTTTGTAGCACCAAAAGGTAGCTCCCGCTAGAAGCTACCAAACTCTTCCAAGTGTTCCCTATTAAATGTATATAGTTACGTGACGTGTTACACTGCAAAGTATAGTAACACAGAAATGTAACAGTCGATTTTCTCAGCGGATAAAACGGGTACTATATTGTGAGGCGTAGTAATCTGAGGTGCGCTACGTCCGCGCACTAACTTCTCTCCGGAGACTTCTCTCTCGCTCACTTCCGTCAATAGAAGCAGCGTGACTTGTAGTACACACAGTAGCAGCGAGAGAGAAGTCTCCGGAGAGAAGTTAGTGCGCGGAGAAGTTAGGAGCGCTACGTCCGCGCACTAACTTCTCTCCAGAGACTGCAGCAGTCTAAGCAGAGACGCCCAGACTTCCCTATCCACACACACTTCCTCCAGCTCGTCCGGGGGGACCCCAAGGCGTTCCCAGGCCAGCTGAGAGACATAGTTCCTCCAGCGTGTCCTGGGTCTTCCCCGGGGCCTCCTCCCGGTGGGACGTGTCCGGAACACCTCCCCAGGGAGGCGTCCAGGAGGCATCCGGAACAGATGCCCGAGCCACCTCAACTGGTTCCTCTCGACGTGGAGTAGCAGCGGCTCTACTCCGAGCTCCTCCCGTGTGACTGAGCTCCTCACCCTATCTCTAAGGGAGCGCCCAGCCACTCTGCGGAGGAAGCTCATTTCGACCGCTTGTACCCGCAATCTCGTTCTTTCGGTAATTACCCAAAGCTCATGACCATAGGTGAGGGAGGGAACGAAGATTGACCGGTAAATCGAGAGCTTTGCCTTTCGGCTCAGCTCCCTCTTCACCACGACGGTCCGATACAGCGACCGCATCACTGCGCACGCTGCACCGATCCGCCTGTCAATCTCACGCTCCATCCCTCCCTCACTCGTGAACAAAACCCCGAGACACTTGAACTCCTCCACTTGAGGAAGGACCTCTCCACCCACCTGCAGAGGGCAAGGCACCTTTTTCCGGTCGAGCACCATGGCCTCAGATTTGGAGGTGCTGATTCTCATCCCAGCTGCTTCACACTCGGCTGCAAACCGTCCCAGTGCATGCTGCAGGTTCTGGTTCGTTTAAGCCAACAGGACAACATCGTCCGCAAACAGCAGAGATGAAATCCTGTGGTCTCCGAACCGGACCCCCTCCGACCCCTG
Source organism: Knipowitschia caucasica (assembly GCA_964034765.1). Lineage (NCBI taxonomy): Eukaryota > Metazoa > Chordata > Actinopteri > Gobiiformes > Gobiidae > Knipowitschia > Knipowitschia caucasica. The sequence continues at coordinate 19,842,553 of OZ035830.1, forward strand.
GCTGCGCCTAGAAATTCTGTCCATGAATACAGTGAACAGAACCGGTGACAAAGGGCAGCCCTGTCGGAGGCCAACATTCACCGGGAACAGGTCTGATTTACTGCCGGCAATGCGAACACAGCTCTGGCTCCGGTCATACAGGGATCGGATGGCCCTCAGCAGAGGACCCCCGACCCCGTACTCACGGAGGACCCCCCAAAGGACACCCCGGGGAACACAGTCGAACGCCTTCTCCAAATCAGGTTGGGCGAACTCCCATGAACCCTCGAGTATCCGATGGAGAGTATAGAGCTGGTCCAGTGTTCCACGGCCGGGACGAAAACCACACTGCTCCTCCTGAATCCGAGATTCGTTATCGCAGCTAAATCTATCTAAATAGTTGTCAACTAATTTAGTAGTTGATAAATTGTTTTTTGATCTTCCACAGACCTAAACATGTTGAGATGAGGTCTTTTACGAATCCTGAATAAATGACATCAGAATTATAAGGAAATGTGTACCAATGTGAAACGAGTCCTCTCCAGAATACGTTCTCCAGGGGCCTCACAGGAGCTTCGTTTTGTTCAAAATGTAGAAAAAAAAATCCCATATTCATTGAACTTTTGTGAACAATACAATTATCAAAATAGTACAACACTTTATTAAAGGGGCTGTAAACTGTCATTGTGTCCTTAGGCAAGACACTTCACCCACACGGCTTGTGAGTCTGGGCTGTGCGTGAATGATTGGTTGCGGCCGGCAGGTCACAGATTAATAGCCTGACTTCCGTCTGTTTGCCCCAGGGCAGCTACGGCTACATTAGTGACCATAGCTGGGAATGAATGAAAAGCACTGTATAAAGCTGATGCATTATTTATAGTTCAATAAATATTTTCTAAAGTAACATTCTCTACAATAATCAATAACTAGTTTTGCTCAAATTCAAACACAAAGTACCACATTTAAAAAGGTATTTTTCAGGTATAGTTTCAGCAAGTTTCCTTACTCTAAAGCAACTCAAGAGCCTGAGAAAATAGAAAAGCACTCATAGGGCACAGACTTCCACCAGAAGAAGATCACCTCCAAACTATTCCTGTTTCCATTTACATGTTTTCCTGAAAATCTAGTAAAAATCCACCCATAATCTTTATGGGTGGATTTGTTGCTAACAGAAGATAATGCACAGATGGACTTCTCAACCAACCTCTGGCTTCTCAAACGGGTCACAGAAGCACCCCTGGTTCCTGCCCCACATCTGTGTTGCCAGGTCAGGGTATTGCAAATCAGCACAGAGCGCCACCTGCTGGGCACAGTCGCTGACGTACACTGGAGGCCAATAGCGAGAGGACAGCAGCAGGTCGATGTGGTCCCGAGCCGACTCCCTTCTGATCAGGCACTTGGAGACAGACACCACCTTAACGACCACAAACGCACAACTTTAAACTGTAGAGTATTCCAAAGGGCAGGTGAAGCTAGCGGAGCGTGTGTGTGTACCTTGTGGGGGCAGACTTTGGTCAGTTTTCCTGCTGTAAAGAGAGGACACGGCTCTGGAGCTGAAGGTAAACCGTTATGAACTCGAGTGTAGAGGGAAAGGAGCGAGACCATGAGGTCACTCTACAATCAGAAGGAGATTGGGTCAGAAAAACAATTATACACCACACAAATTGCAGTACAGTACATAGTTTCTAAAGTGCATATTACAAGTTGATGTTGACTAGTATTTATTTACTCATTCTGCATAACCATATCCTGATGCTCAGTGAGGGGAGCTCTCGGTTTGTTAAAGTCAAATTCCTTTGAGGAGAAAAAGAAAATCAGAAAAGCAATACAAGTTTGATCTATGTATGAGTAAATGTTATTTAAAAATCTATGTTTTAATCCTAGTCTCCAGACTCTGCTTACAGCCTTGAAGCACTTTTTCAGACAAAATAAGGACTTATGTAGCCATCAATGTAATACAAAACAATTTGGAATGAGTACTCTGAAGAATAGATATATAATATTTCAATTTGATATTGAAGGGACAACATTGAATACCATAATGTTCCACATAGCCTTTTCTTCAAAGGTCATTGAAAAACATTGAGTTTTTTGATCAAACCACTTCATATTGAAAAGCCTTTTAATGATTAATTGACTCTGGAGTTACCGTTAGGCTTATAAACATAAGTATTCCTCAAGTGGAGGAGTTCAAGTATCTCAGGTCTTGTTCAGGAGTGAGGGAAGGATGGAGCGTGATGGACTGGTGCAGCGATGCTGTAAGAGACAGTTGTGAAGAAGAGGGAGCAAGGTCTACAGTCAGAGCTCTATCAGACTGTTTAAGAGGGAGCTGAGTCGTAAGGCAAAGCTCTTGATTTACCGCTCAATCTACGCTCCCAACCTCACCTATGGTAATGACCGAAAGAACAAGACCGCAGATACAAATTGTTGAGTGTTCCCTTTGACATTTGTCACCAAAAAGGTATGATGGATGTAAAGATGAAACCTCTTATGTGTTCCTTTTTACAAACAAAATAAGAATCTGATTTCTACCTTTGTCATTTCATGAGTGACACAACCCCCACATTTCTGAAGCACCGCTCTCAACTCTTCGTCGCTGTGTTCTTCAAGTTTCTCCAGTCTCAGGTGTCCGTCGTGGATGAGACGCACCAGAACTGAGGGTTCAGCTGAAAAAGAAAACGGCAAATTATATCTAAATAACTTTAAATAAAACCAGAAACTGAAGCTTGAGCTTGCGGGTGACTGCCACCTCTTCCCAAGGCAGCAGCCCGTTATGACACTGTGGTCACATCTGGCCTGGGAATGGGAACCCGTGCTGCTCTGTGTGCGCCAATCCTTTAAAATGGCACAACAAAACAAGAACTTTTCCAAGTCATGTGAAAAATGAGGCTCATAGTGTAATTATTGACAACTATTTAACCAAGATATTTGCAATCAAGAGAGTCCTGATTGCAGAGAAAAGGGTGGCTACCACACAAATTGCAGTACAGTACATAGTTTCTAAAGTGCATATTACAAGTTGATGTTTACTAGTATTTATTTACTCATTCTGCATAACCATATCCTGATGCTCAGTGAGGGGAGCTCTCGGTTTGTTAAAGTCAAATTCCTTTGAGGAGAAAAAGAAAATCAGAAAAGCAATACAAGTTTGATCTATGTATGAGTAAATGTTATTGAAAAATCTATGTTTTACTCCTAGTCTCCAGACTCTGCTTACAGCCTTGAAGCACTTTGCAGACAAAATAAAGACTTATGTAGCCATCAATGTAATACAAAACAATTTGGAATCTGAAGAATAGACATATAATATTTCAATTTGATATTGAAGGGACAACATTGAATACCATAATGTTCCACATGTAAAAGCCTTTTCTTCAAAGGTCATTGAAAAACATTGAGTTTTTTGATCAAACCACTTAATATTGAAAAGCCTTTTAATGATTAATTGACTCTGGAGTATTGCATATGATTTTAGTGGTAGGGGAAACTGGAGCACCCAGAAGGCAACTAAGCAGACACGGGGAAATCATGCAAACTCCACTCAGAAGGTCCCTGTGCTGACTGGTATTAACCCTGGAGCTCCTTGCCCAGAAATGTGAGTGCTAGTGTTTAAAACTGCTCAATGATTTGGTATTTGAAGTAATTCACTCATTGGATGGAATTTTTGATAAATGTTAAGATGTGATATAAGAAAGGACGAGAGTATGACGGATTGCATTTGAAATCATTGTTAAATGTGTGCGAGAAAAAGGGGACAATGAAAACAAGAGGACCAAGATTCACACGTAATATACTATTGTTCCATTTCATTATCTATATATTGATATGGAGGAAAATAAAAATATGGTTATAAATGACAGCGTAGTTTATCAAACACCTGTATCAGACGCGGCATCTATTTGGATCTTGTATTTCTCCGTGTTCATGACGGTGGCACTCCTCATTAAAGGAGGGATGAATGGAGCAATGATGGAAGCGTCCACCCGAATGATGTGAGCAAAAGAGAGAAACATGGCCTGCTCCAGAGCCTCACTCTCCATGGTCAGCCAGAAGTCATCCACCAACACCTCGTCCGAGTCCGAGCTCTCAGGCCAGATGAACTGTGCACAAAGATCAATTCTGTTTATTTTTGTATCGCTCCAATTCACAACAGCAGTTTTGCAGCATTTACAAGATGGCTCCATATTAGGGATTTCTTTCAGCGATGCCTAAATCTCACCTCTACATTCTCAAGGGCCAACGTGCTCTTGTGTCTTTGAGCAACTTCAATCTTTGGAGCCAACCCACAAATCCCACAGATCATGTCGTTGTAATCTCGCACAGTCAGACATTCGAAAGCCCAGTATCCACACTGCAGGAGCTCCTGGATGTGGCCGAGTTCACCTGGAGTCAATGTGTGGACTACAAATATAAAAACATGAGAAATATATCATTTCATTTGTATATGGGAAATAAATGAGCACTGATGGGAACAGTCATTTTAAAGGAAATGGTTACTTACTCGGGTGGCCGGGCACATGGTCCAGAATGCTCTCTAAGACTTGAGAAGGATTTTGGACAACTTTAAGATTGGCTCGGATCTTTAGAAACAAGTCCATAGTAACGAGCAATTTGTTACCAATGTTGAACAAGCCTGAAGAATAAACAAAAACAAAAAAATAACCTGTAACTTGTTGTGGTCATGATCCAAAATAGTTTTCTTTTGATTACTTGCCGCTACCCAAACTTTGTGTAATTATTTACAACTTCATAGAACTACAGATATGGAAAGCCAAGAAAGAGAATTTTGAGATAACATACCATGCAATCTGCTTATTATTAACCTGCTTATTATACTTGATATTTTCTACTTTCATTAAAACAAAACAGAATAATGGATATGACAAATACAACATTTTTTTGTTGTGAGCACATGAGAAACGAAGGCTGTGTGTCCTGAAAAAGCCTCCCCTCAGCTTCTTCTGTAGTTTATCTGTCAATTTCTATTCAGGTCTTGTTAATAAAGTTGGAATTTGAAATCAATTTTTGTGGCTCTGCCCTGAAACAATTCATGTAGACCAAGACGTGATGACGAGTTCGGCCTTCTACCTGCATGGAGGTCTGTGAAACTGTACAGAGCCAGACACTGCAGATTGAGACATATTTTCAGTTGAAGAGAAACCGTTTGCATCAGAGTTTCCGTGAGGAGCCAGCACTCCACCTGCCCCGCAACAGATCTGTAACGCAAAAATAGGTTAAACATTTCCCACAAAAGAAAGCAAACAGTAGTGACTCTCTCTCGGCCCTCACTTCAGTCCCCCTTTAAACAGAGGGTAGTTACAGAGGTGGCAGTGGGTTGATGCAGACTCAAACAAATGCGGCCAGCCCGACTCAAACAGCGTCTCCGTCTCCACGTTCTCCTCGGGCCCCGGGTCGCTGTGTTGGACGACAACGATCTGGAGATTGTTGAGCTCGTGGATTAGGTCCAGCGTCTCCTGGAGATCCGCCTCACTCTCGGCGAACTGAAGCGTCCGCTGCACCAGCAGAATGGTCGACTGTCGTTGGAGATCCTTTTGGGACGGAGTCAGGTTCTTGTAGGGGTCCAATAACGTGTCCGGCTGCACAGATACCATGCAGTTACAGCTTGATAATCCATAAGAACATGTTGTATGAACAGTATTTTGTATAAAGTTTCACCTTTATTCCCTTGTTGTCCTTTTGATTCAATGATGAGCCACATTTGGGACACACTGCAGGCTTATGTCTGTTCTTATACATAAAAGTGCACGCAGGGTTTTTGCACCAACCTCTTCCACGGGCAGTCGCCAGCCCCAAGTTCTGAACATTAAAACAATATTATAATATCATATTATGTATGTACAAAGACATTGAGCCACATATGATTTGCAGTAATGCATAGTTGGATTTCTACTCACAAAGTTAGTGGCAGTGTGTGGTTTAGAAGGCACCACAGACACAAGGTTCACTTTATGGTCGAGTGACGCCACAGGAGGCGGGGCTTCCACTGACGTGGGGGAAATCTGAAAATACAAGTCACATTTTATTCATGTTACCGTTATAACAAGAACCCAATGAATTAAATTATTAAAACTAGCAGAGAAAAATGAATATTGAAGTCTATTGATATTGATTATATTGATGTACTCGATTAACACTTGACAATGACAAAAAAATGATCCAATACAAGTTACCTGTTTGTCTGAGTTTGTTGGGGTTATCTGTCCCAGCTGTTTCAAAGTGCTTGGTTTGAGTCCTGCTAGAGACTGTTGAATCACTGTGGTCAGAAATAAAGCTGCATCAAAAACTATATTTTTTTCAAATCGGTCAAAGAATAGCTCACACAGAAAAAGCGCAATACAATTTCACTCTAGATAATTACAAATACCTGTAGAATTTGCATTTTCCACTTTGTTGTGCAACACAGTCATCAACTTGAACATTTCATTGTCTGTAAAAAGAAAAAATATCAACATTTTACGTATCATCACCCAGTATCATCACTGGGAAACGTAAACAATGTGTTTTCTTACTTTTGCTGTAGAAAGCAGGAAGGATGCGTCTCACTGGTTTAATCTGAAGAAGTAATTTGTCCTGGCTTGTGTTGCCGTCTTTTGGTCTGCGTACACATATTCTGGTCAGCCGAGATGTATCATTACTCTGACTGTTATATTAGTGTAAATACTTTATCCCCATAATTTTTACCCTGTGTGAAGAATAACGCCTGGAATAATTGTCTGGTCATTGTTGCTGCTGCCCTCTAGTGGTGACTGCTGACCATTGGTGGATGCCTGTTGTCTTTTTTTCCGTTTTGTTTTTGTAACTTCTTTATCAGCTCCAGATTGTTTCATCTCAATTGTTGTCTCTTTTGGCTTATTATCCTGAATTCCAATGTTAACATATGCAAGTTGTTTTACAAAAAAGAAAGAAGACAAATCACATTTATATTGCATTCACAAAATGTTTTGTACTCACACTATTGCTGGATTTGTTTTTGTTAGATTTCCCCTTCTTGTCAACAGGGATCCATTTCCCGCCTAGGTACTGCCCACACTCGGGGCACTTTGGGGGCTTGTGTCGCGTGACATAAATAAATGAACAATCAGGATTGGAGCATTTACCGCGGCCTCTTCTGGTGTACGTCTTCACTGGCTGCAAGTGTGACAGGATAAAGGTGCCGTAGTTATTAGGGCAAATATTTTGACCGAGGATTGTGGTTTGAAGCAGATTTTTTGTGTGTCGGGTTTAAAAAATTGTGAAATAATATCACTGAGCCTGTCAATCATAAGCTGGAGTGGCCCAGACAGACAGTCATACAGACAGACAGACAGACAGATAGTCAGCCAGACACACACAGGTGGTGAAATCAATTGATGTGTTAATTCAGTCATTGTCAAGCACCAGTGATCCCCTAATCTACAACAATTCCCACTCCCATTTGGTTTTCAAGTTTAAAAAAAAACTTTTGGTAACAATGCATTCATTTGTTTGGATTAAAATAAAACACATCGTGTTAACACCCGTGGGGGCGGGTCCCGGCTCTAAAGGGTCCGGGATTATCGAATTAATTTCTATGGTGCCTACTTTCCTCTCGAAAACGGCTTTACATGTTTACATTTGTTGAATGTTATATTTACCATGGTGTAAGGCGGCTTGGGGTTTTGCTCTAAGCTGGGCATCACCATTACTGACCCCACGGGAGTGACAGCGCTTAATGAACTTTGCCCCAGCAGATTCTGAAATAAAGGAATATTAATTTACATTTGTGATATTTTATTAACTTAATGTGTCACCGACAGCAACAACAACAGAATACCTGAGTGGGTATTAAGGCAACAACTTGTGGTTTTTCCTCATGTGCTTTTGACCCACTGACAGAACTGAGAGACGACTCAGTGTTGGATAAAACAGTGAAGGAGGGGTACGGCAGTATCCTGCGTGGTTTGGAAACCACTTCTTCTGCTGACTCCTCGGCCTGTGGATACGGCTCTGCTTCACCTCCTCTGGGGAGGATTCTGCGGAATCCTGGAAGCTCACTTGACAGATTGGGTAAAGGCTGTAAAAAAACACATTGTCATTGAAAATGGCAGATGTGTACATGTAATGACTAATCAACTAAATATGCATTATTAAAGCACTTTATGAAGGTGGAAAATCACATTTCTGATTCCATGGGAAAAAGTGTAAACCATATTAAACATTAAATATATATGTTCAATGTCAAACTGTGAAGGTTTGCTACCAATTAAAAATGTTCATGTCATACTAACAAGGATAAGTATACAAGTATGAGTCAAGTTGTGGAGATGCCAATTCATGTTTGTTCAGTCTCATAAAAACACTCAAACAGATGAATAAAAAATCTACATAGTTAAATAAATATAATGGAAGGAAAGATATTCTTAACGGAAAAAAACAGGCCGTTACCAGTTCATTTATTTGGATGTTGAGAAAATGAACTAAAGCAAACCTACCGAGTATGGGCCTTCCTTCTCCGACTTGGCTTTCTCAATATAGTAACTCTTCTTTGCTACGCTGAGCTTTCTCCAGCTTTCACTGATGCGCTTGTTTATTTCTGACTGAGGTAAATTTGGCACTTCTCGTTGCATCACTTGGTAAATATCAAAGTAGTAGAGCAGGTAAGCAGATCTAAAAAACATTGCTCACATCAGTCGAATCAATTGAAATTCTCAATAGTTAATGATCACAATTCAGGAAATACCGTGGTTTCTTCTTGGGTTTCTCCAAGTTGCATGTTTGGTGAGGAGTTCTGCCTCTCCTCTTCTTTGGAGGACCATCTGTTTGGTTGCAGAGAGTCTCCACTTCTTCAGTTGCTTTCATCACCTCATAAATATCCACTTTGTCCATGATTTTTTAAGAATCCAACTAGACTGGCAGTAGAACAGACCACATAATAATGTTAGATAGTTTTAATGTCATGCCTTCGTTATTACATAGCTGGTTATACACAGTAGTACTGCAGTACCATCATCAGCTACATGCATTGAAATACATTGTATTTTTGGCCGTACTGGGAGATGTAACAGAAACGTGTCTTGGGCAAAATGGATGGCCACTCAATCAGAACACGGCGTTTGTATTCATACATTAGTAAAGTTGCAAAAGTACCAAAAGGTAATTGCAAACTTTGAGGTAAAAAGGTTTAATAGCGTGTCTCTATACTGCATGCACGCAGCCAGTTGTCCAATGAAATGGCGTCTTATTGAGGTCTTACCTACTACGGTCCACAGATTTTGCAGAAAGCTTAGAAGATTATTTTAGCAAACATAACAAAGGCCATGCATGTTTAAAAAGACTATGATGATGATAACAGCCTGCTGGCGTCTTTACATTTCTCTAAAGTCCCAGTTTGGTTTGTCGCGGATTTGGTAAAAACATGGCGGATTGTTGCTACGGGGATAAACCAATCAGAAAGTAGAATGAAAAAGAAGTATCCAATCAGAAAAGACGTTTTTTACACGTGAAGCTGGCTATCTGCGTTCTGTAAAATACAAAGCTTTTATGTGATACAGTGATGGATACTAGAATAAAATTGCTTCAGGAGTATTACTTTTTAAATTTACATTTACATTCTGATGATTTTTTTTATTGACAAAAAACATCCATCTACTTTGTTATGCCAGGATTACTAATCACAAACCGAGCACGGAGCAAACATGGCGGATGACAAGGTGAGTGCACTCCAAGTTTTGTCTATGGCACTACAAAATATATTGAATTCACGAGTTTTGTCATCTGTCATGCAGCGCCTCCAATTGTCGAGTAAAAACTCTCATGCCAGATGCAATTACCTGGCTAAATGAAGTTACACGGGGGACATACAGCTACTCTTTCAGTCGGGCTAAGTTATCACAGTTGACATCCATACTGACATGACTGCTATTTCTCTCGTTGTAGGATCCCTTAAAGCAATTGAAGGACCTAACGCGACTTAAAGATCAACTTGAAGAGATCCGATTAAGAGTTGAGGGCGATATTGCGTCAGGTGCCCCTCAAGTAAGTATAAATATCAGTATATATATATATATATATATATATATATATATATATATACACACACACACACACACATTTGAACCCACAAAGCTAATATTCTTGCACTGGAGTGTTTTATGTATACATACAAGTATATATTTATTTACACTAGAGCGTACTGGTTCATACCTTTTTATATGTGTATACTTTTTATACAGTGGTGATCTGGAATGGACATCTTTTTTCTTATTATTGCATGAGAGAGAAATCATAGTGTGTTTGTTAAATTGTATCAATGCAATATTGCAGTCATTATTTGTTCATTATTTTTGCAGGAAGGCTCTGTGCTTGCTTCTCCAATACTCAAGGGATTTCTAGCTGGTTATGTGGTGGCCAAACTCCGCTCCTCTGCTATTCTGGGAGTGCTGCTGGGGACTGTCACGGGTGTGTATGCGGCACAAAGCTATCAAGTGCCAAACATTCAACAAACAGTAAAGGACTTCTTCAGCAAGGCTAGGAAGGGACCAAAGGAATAATCCCACATGAATATATAGACACGTAAGACAAAGAAGAATATGCTGCGTAACACAGTGATGATGAACAAGACCGACCAATCATTTCAAGTGGACATAATGGATTAACCGGATTCAATCTCAGACTTGCAAGATTGCTTTTTTCGGTTATGATATTAATTATATTTTTGTTCCACTTTTCAAAATGGTAAATCTGTTTTTCTAAGTGACCTTTTCATGCAGTTCCGTTATTGAAACCAAATTGTATCAGCACATTTAGTATTGTTTTTAAAGTGAAGATGGATGCATAATATAGTGTTTATTACAGTTTAGGATGATTGTGATTGAAAATATAGGGTATGACCTTCCTAAAGAGCACACAGCCCAGTGGCTCAAGAGACTCCAATGGTGCTGCCTTTTTATTTTTATGGTCCTTATTTATGGATCTCATGCACCGCTCATTACACTGACCAAAGTTGATGGCGAAGTCCCTTTCAATCCCTCCTCGTGTGTGCTCTTGATTGAGTTAGCGAAACTCCTGATTTCCTTGGTGTCTCTCATTCTAACGGGACGTTTTTCTGCCCTTCAAACTCGCCCATCTTTTGTTATTGTTGCCCCCTATGCCGTCCCTGCAGTACTGTACGCTCTGAACAATAACTTGGTTGTCCTCATGCAGGCCTACATGGACCCCAGCTCTTACCAAGTCCTAAGTAACTTAAAAATCGCCTCCACGGCATTATTATACTCTTTCTGTTTGGGCAAGAGGTTAAAATCTCGACAGTGGGTTGCCTTGGGGCTTCTTATGGCAGCAGGGACTTGCCATAGTTTTAGCAGTTTAGATGTAGAAGAACCTGGAGACAAAGGCAATACAAATGAGCATTCAAGACTGTACATTACCGCTTGGGGGCTTTTTCTTGTGCTGGTTTACTGCTGCGTCTCTGGGTTAGCAGCGGTCTATACAGAAATGGTGCTAAAAAGACAGAAATTACCTCTCAGTTTGCAAAACGTGTATCTGTATGTATTCGGAGTATGCTTGAATCTCATGTCCTCATTTTCCTCAGTAGCCAATGGGAAAGGTTTCATGGAAGGGTACACACTAATAGTTTGGACCATCATCGCGGGACAAGCGGTCAATGGCCTCCTGATGTCCGTGGTGCTAAAACATGGCACTGGAATCACCAGACTGTTTGTGATCTCGTGCTCTATGCTTGTGAATGCGCTCATGTCGTGGGCTGTTTTAGGACTGCAAATTACTCCAATATTCCTGCTTCCTGTAACTATGATCGGACTGGCAGCCTATCTTTACTACAGCTAAAGCATAAAGGATATTTTTATTTGAAGAAATGTGTGTATATGTGTTTTTTTAAATAAGACATACCACTCTTCATTTCAATTCTTTGCCTTTTATTTATTTTTATGAAGCAACGTTTGAATTATGGTTTTGATGTTTCTTTTTGATTGAAGATATATATGAGGATGTGAAGTTTTAAATAAATTGTTGAAAATGTTCATACTTTATTGCTGTCCATGTATTTATAAGCAAATCTATTTCACTTTAGAATCCCCTTGAGCAGCCAGGTTGTCTTTCATCTCTGCCAATGCTGTGGACAAAGGAAATGGTGTGAAACGGAAAACATTATAGATTCAAGTTTCATCTACAAACCAGTTTATATTATTATGTGTTGACCTTTTCTAAGTTCCTTGTTTTCCACCTGTAGTTGTTGATTTTGGGCAGAGAGATAGACAGCGTCCTGCACGGCCTCCAGCAGCACTGCGCGGTACCTCTCCTCGGAAATCCTCCTCTGCTCGTCGCATACGTCCCGAAACACTCGGAACACCTAAAGGCATATTAGGGCAAAAATATATATCATTTAAATGTGTCTTGCTTGGACTAAACATGTCCAGTGTTTAAAATCTGTCCGTAAAACTCTTTCCCATTTTTAAAAACATTATGCAAAATATGATGAAAGTATAGTTCTTGTCTAGTTCTCTCTGATACAACCAATAATGTATTTTCATTTCCCTTTTTTATAGCTGCAACAAAGTAACCAAGCCTACCGCATATTATCCTAGCTACTTCTAGTACCTCAAAGTAATTACATGAACCACAACTATGTACATAACATTAATAAATAGTATACATTTATTTTGAGGAACTGTAGTCCCGCAGGTACAGTTACTTTAGCTGGTATTTGTTCATGCCTTTTATGCTTAAAATGGCACTACATATTTTTTTAAAACTCTTTGGAGTGTGCGTGCACGTGTGTGCACATGTGTCGCACAACAAATGCACATATTGCAACTCAATAGTACAGTAAAGCCATCCATCCATCCATTTTCTTCCGCTTTATCCGTTGCCGGGTCGCGGGGGCAGCAGTCTAAGCAGAGACGCCCAGACTTCCCTATCCACACACACTTCCTCCAGCTCGTCCGGGGGGACCCCAAGGCGTTCCCAGGCCAGCTGAGAGACATAGTCCCTCCAGCGTGTCCTGGGTCTTCCGCGGGGCCTCCTCCCGGTGGGGCGTGCCCGGAACACCTCCCCAGGGAGACGTCCAGGAGGCATCCGGAACAGATGCCCGAGCCACCTCAACTGGTTCCTCTCGACGTGGAGAAGCAGCGGTTCTACTCCGAGCTCCTCCCGTGTGACTGAGCTCCTCACCCTATCTCTAAGGGAGCGCCCAGCCACTCTGCGGAGGAAGCTCATTTCGACCGCTTGTATCCGCGATCTCGTTCTTTCGGTCATTACCCAAAGCTCATGACCATAGGTGAGGGAGGGAACGAAGATTGACCGGTAAATCGAGAGCTTTGCCTTTCGGCTCAGCTCCCTCTTCACCACAACGGTCCGATACAGCGACCGCATAACTGCGCACGCTGCACCGATCCGCCTGTCAATCTCACGCTCCATTCTTCCCTCACTCGTGAACAAGACCCCGAGATACTTGAACTCCTCCACTTGAGGAAGGACCTCTCCACCCACCTGCAGAGGGCAAGGCACCTTTTTCCGGTCGAGCACCATGGCCTCGGATTTGGAGGTGCTGATTCTCATCCCAGCCGCTTCACACTCGGCTGCAAACCGTCCCAGTGCATGCTGCAGGTCCTGGTTCGTTGGAGCCAACAGGACAACATCGTCCGCAAACAGCAGAGATGAAATCCTGTGGTCTCCGAACCGGACCCCCTCCGACCCCTGGCTGCGCCTAGATATTCTGTCCATAAATACAGTGAACAGAACCGGTGACAAAGGGCAGCCCTGTCGGAGGCCAACATTCACCGGGAACAGGTCTGACTTACTGCCGGCAATGCGAACACAGCTCTGGCTCCGGTCATACAGGGATCGGATGGCCCTCAGCAGAGGACCTCCGACCCCGTACTCCCGGAGAACCCCCCAAAGGACACCCCGGGGAACACAGTCGAACGCCTTCTCCAAATCCACAAAGCACATGTGGACAGGTTGGGCGAACTCCCATGAACCCTCGAGTATCCGATGGAGAGTATAGAGCTGGTCCAGTGTTCCGCGACCGGGACGAAAACCACACTGCTCCTCCTGGATCCGAGATTCGACCATCGGCCGTAACCTCCTCTCCAGTACCTTGGAGTAGACCTTACCGGGGAGGCTGAGGAGTGTGATCCCACGATAATTGGAACACACCCTCCGGTCCCCCTTCTTGTAGAGAGGGACCACCACCCCGGTCTGCCACTCCATTGGCACTGCCCCCGATCGCCACGCGATGTTGCAGAGACGTGTCAGCCAAGACAGTCCTACAACATCCAGAGACTTTAGATAATCAGGGCGGATCTCATCCACACCCGGAGCCTTGCCACCATGGAGGCTACCAACCACCTTGGTGACCTCAGCCAGGGAGATGGATGTACCCGCCCCAACATCCTCAGCCTCTGCCTCTGTAACAGAGGACGTGACGGGGGGATTGAGGAGAACCTCAAAGTATTCCTTCCACCGCCCGACAATATCCCCAGTCGAGGTCAGCAGCTCTCCACCCGCACCGTACATGGTGTTGGCAAAGAACTGCTTCCCCCTCCTGAGGCGCCGGATGGTTTGCCAGAATCTCTTCGAGGCCGACCGATAGTCATGCTCCATGGACTCTCCGAACTCCTCCCAGTCCCGGGTTTTTGCCTCTGCAACATCCCGGGCCGCGGCACGCTTGGCCTGCCGGTACTGGACAGCTGCCTCAGGAGTCCCCCGAACCATCATGGCTCGATAGGACTCCTTCTTCAGCCTGACAGCATCCCTTACTGCCGGTGTCCACCACCGGGTTCGGGGGTTGCCGCCGGGACCAGCACCAGAGACCTTGCGACCACAGCTACGAGCCGCCGCATCGGCGATTGAGGCAGAGAACATGGTCCACTCGGACTCCATGTCCCCCTCCTCCGCCGGGACCTGGGGAAGCTCTCCCGGAGGTGTGAGTTGAAAGTCCGTCTGACAGGGGGCTCAGCGAGACGTTCCCAGCAGACCCTCACTATACGCTTGGGTCTGCCAGGTCTGACCGGCTTCTTCCCCTGCCAGCGGATCCAACTCACGACCAGGTGATGATCGGTTGACAGCTCCGCCCCTCTCTTTACCCGAGTGTCCGAGACACGCGGTCAAAGGTCAGATGATACGACAACAAAGTCGATCATCGACCTCCGGCCTAGGGTGTCCTGGTGCCACGTGCACTGGTGGACACCCTTGTGCTCGAACATGGTGTTCGTGATGGACAAACCGCGACTGGCACAGAAGTCCAACAACTGAGCACCGCTCGGGTTCAGATCAGGGGGGCCGCTCTTCCCGATCACCCCTCTCCAAGTGTCACTGGCGTTTCCCACATGGGCGTTGAAGTCCCCCAGGAGAATAACGGAGTGCCCGGGCGGTGCACCGTCCAGTACCCCTCCCAAGGACTCCAAGAAGGCCGGGTACTCTACACTGCTGTTAGGCCCGTAGGCCGTCACAACAATGAGAGACTTGTCCCCCACCCGGAGGCGGAGGGACGCGACCCTCTCATTCACTGGGGAGAACTCCAACACGTGGCGGCTGAGATGGGGGGCAATGAGAATGGCCACCCCAGCTCGCCGCCTCTCCCCGCGGGAAACTCCAGAAAAGTGGAGCGTCCAACCCCTCTCAAGGAGTTGGGTTCCAGAGCCCAAGCTGTGTGTGGAGGTGAGGCCGACTATCTCTAGTCGGTATCGCTCAACCTCCCCCACGAGCTCGGGCTCCTTCCCCCCCAGTGAGGTGACGTTCCACGTCCCAAGAGCCAGATGTTGTGTGTGCGGACTGGGTCGCCGAGGTCTCCGCCTTCGACTGCCGCCCAGTCCTCTCTGCACCGCTTCACCACGGACCCCTCTGCAGGTGGTGGGCCCACAGGAGGGACTGCCCACGTCATCCCTTCGGGCTGAGCCCGGCCGGGCCCCGTGGGCTAAGGCCCGGCCACCAGGCGCTCGCATACGGGCCCCGACCCCAGGCCTGGCTCCAGGGTGGGGCCCCGGCTGCGCCATGCCGGGCGACGTCACTGTTTTCGTGTTAGTGCTGTCCATGGTGTCTTCTGGACTGCTCTTTGTCTGACTCGTCACCTGAGACCTGTCTGCCATGGGAGGCCCTACCAGGGGCATGAAGCCCCAGACAGCATAGCTCCCAGGATCATCCGAGTACTCAAACTCCCCCACCACGTTAAGGTGGCAGTCCAGGGGGGAGTACAGTAAAGCCAGTATTTATAATACTGGATAGACTACTTGGATAGGTCAAGTTTTAAAGCACGATTCTGAGGCTACATGTTTAAAGCTTTGATGACTAGTGCAAGATGATATTATTCCCTCCTCCCCTTTTTTCTTGGAGATTTAAATGCATGAAAAAAATGGGGAGCTTAGATAAGACGCTAAAAGCCTTCATTTTTTTACTGAATCAAATCGTTATATATAATGTATCGAATCGTATCAAAATGAAAGCCCCCTGTATCAGTACATGTGGTATTTCTGAAAGAGACCCATGTGCGTTAAAGTCCACAGTGCTCCACCTGCAGACTCTCCTCTCTCAGCGCCTGCAGCTCGGCCTGGTGACTGAGATTTTGGCGGCTCAGGTCTTGCTCAGTTTGTTGGAGCTCCGCACGCAGGACCTCCATCTGCAAAACCAGGACCCGCCTCTCCTTGGTCAGCACCAATAACTCTCTCCGGAGACCCTCTGGCTACAAAATATACAGAAACCAATTAGAGAAATGACAGTAGTACATTTTTATGAGGGCTCTTTCCCCTTACATAAACATTTCCCTGACGCAGCATTAATAGCTAAGATATATCGCACACTGAATAATGTTAAACCACAGTGCATCTCATTATAGTTACCGGGGGCTGCTCTTGTGCCAATTCTCTTTCCATCTTCTCCACCTCCTCCTGAATTAATCTCCCATGATCCTCCTGCAGCCGCTTTCTTCGCTCCTGCACTCTGTTATACTCCAGTTGAGACTTGATCATTAAATTGGCAAAACAAATGGCTTTACTGTGAGTTGGCCGTCTATGAGCTCATAAATCCTATTTATAACTTCAGTCGGCTGCTTGTAAAGTACCGGGTAAGCACATTTCACAAACAAATGCACACAAGTTTGTAGCGTTGTATTTCGTACGGAGTAATAACAGTTGAGTCGTGCAAACCTGTGTGCAAATGTCAGCTTTATCTATAGCAGCGCTGTGTTTGAATGTCTCCTCTCTCAAGGCTTCTCTGAGGCGATGGATTCTTTCAATTTGTTCCTGCACCGTCTTGGCATCACCTTTACTCTCTGAAAGAACAGCCATGGTCAGTACAAGCATGTCCTCATTATAAGACATTGCAAAGAGATTGTTATGTGAAAATAAGTAAGTTATCTTTATATAACACCTTTCACAGACAGATTCACAATGTGGCAGTTGCTGTGAGCATTTATTCATGCCAGATATTGTACATCTTTTTAACTCTACAAAGAAAGGTCCTGCCTGGAGGCAGAAATGAACCCAGAACATTATTGCCTTGAGGCACGAGCCCTAGCCACTATGCCACCATGAATAAGTTCATCTAGGGAATTTCTGGGGCTCCTCTCATGTCAGAACGATGCCAAAGATAAATAATTCAAACAAACAAACATATCTCTGCATGTTATGTAGTCTTTAATAATGCATCGTTTTAAAATAGCGCTTTTTTGAACACACAAAGACGCATCACATGGCAGTAGTCTTTCACTCCATACACTACTGTAGGCACACATGCCCTGGGGCATACTGACCGAAGCAAGGCAAACCGTATGTGCCATCGCTTCCTCTGATCACCACCAACTATTCATTTACACACCAGACACATTCTAGCCAATGTGGGTGAAGTGTCTTGCCTAAGGACACAACCACTGTTTAGTTGCCCAACTGTGGCTCCACTGTGTCTCACATCACAGTACTAACCAGGCACAGCCCTACTTAGCATCAGAGGTCTGACTTTCACATGCAGGTGGGGCAACCTATTTCAATGGATGTTGTCATATTGTTTTACATGTGCTGAAGAAAACATTGTACAAACATTTATTGTTTTGTATTTACTTTTGCTGTACATTGTTCCTGTTCAAATGAATACATAGAATAAATCATAATACATTATGTAGATAGAAATAGAAAAATAAGCACTGTTTTTCAACCAGTGTGCCGTGGCATGTCTGTCTCTGTATGTTTTTACCAACCTGCCAGGGGGTCTGCAGATGGAAATCAGCCTAAGGCTTTAATCTGGCATATTTACATTTGTACGTTTGTGTGCCTCGAGATATTGCTTGATGTACCATTTGAAAGGATCCATTATCTTTCTAATTGGTCCAAATAATGTCAATAAAATACCGTGAAAAGATTGTTTGCACTGGTTTGAGTTTCTATATAATACACTTTGATTAGAATTGCTTTTCTTTCTTATTAAAGACTTGTGTTTTATTTTATCATTATTTTTGGCTGTGTGTGACTTTTTTCAATAAAAATGGTGTGCCACGGCTGAAAAGTGTTGGGGAACACTGATGTAGAGCATATTAACTTTATTATGTCGGGTTTTTCCAATGCATGGTGGGTTACCGTGGGTTACCTTGTATATGTTTGTGCATCTCAAATCTCAGCTGGTCCTGCAAGTGTCTCACTGTCTCAGGCACATCCTCACTTCCTCCACTTGTGCCTGTGCTCGATGAAGGCCGATGATTCTATAGCAACAATACTACATCAGCATTTCAGTGTTTTGACGTTTTGAAACCTACGTTATACCTGTATTTTGTCTTTTATCTTATTGGACTGTTCACGCCTCTTCTCCCACAACTGACTTTTCGCAATCTGTTTGAAAGATAGACATACGCATTTATCAAGTCATTCATTATAGACTAATGATTCCATTGCACACCTGCAGGTCGTGGTTTAACTGGGCCAGTCTGTACGTGTTGTGAATTTCACCTCCTCCCTCTGACATCATCTCCGTCCTGAGAGCTGCCATTTTGTCACGAATCTCTTCCTCAGCTACTTGTGGACACCAGTGAATAACCGCTGGCTTAGTCACCAGAACTCTCACTTTCTGGGCCAAAGTTAAAGCATTCGGAGTCTCATTATCTAAAAACCCTGCGGGATATGAGAGCAGTTTTGCATCAGTTGAACCTCATTTCCCCACAAATGTGCTCGGCTTGTGGGGGACAGGCGCTCTCACCTTGAGGATGCAGGCAGCAGAGAAGAGCAGTTTTACTATTTCCACTTAGGGCGTCTTTTAGGAGGAAAGGGAGTAGCTTGTCCTCAGGTGAGATTTCACTTTGGATCTGGTCCAATGTTTTCACAAGGGGGCTGACGCTGCACAACATTACAGAGATTATAATTAAGTGCATGTCAGCTAATGAATATTGATGATGGCTACAATCTTTTTGTTCATTTGCCAATCTTAAAAAAAAAAAAAAAAGTCCTTCTGCCTGTGTATTTACAAGCACTGGGTCTCTGCTGTGGTACAAGTACCACACATTTTTTTTGGCCATCCAAGGTATTCCAAAGCAGGTCTTGGGGTGAATCATACCTCATTGCTTTTGCAGGTGTGATTGCTCCATCCTGAAAAACCTGGAGCAAATGCACAAATCTAATCTACAATATCTACACACAGAATACAGGGAATTAAACGGAGTAGACCGGAAACATTCAGAAATAGGACCACACGATTGTTGTACTTGCTCTGAACAAAGACTGGAACAAAGTGCAGAATAGAAAACTTGTGTACCACAGTTTGGGAAACACTGGTGTATGCCGCCCTAGTGTTGTGTGGATGTAATTGATAGTTATGTGTAATAGACTCACCCTCGGAGGTCGGTCCTGCTGGCACCCCCCTCCAGGCTGAACAGCTGCAGGCGACCACGGAACACTTCCCCTTGGACTCTCCGTTCCACAGCCACCGACAGCAGGCTGCTACATCTGAGACCCCAAAAGTACTACTACTACTACTACTACCAGTGTTGGGCACGTTACTTTGAAAAAGTAATTAGTTATAGTTATTAGTTACTTCTGCCAAAAAGTAACTGAGTTACTAACGGAGTTACTCCACTATAAAAGTAACTAGTTACCAGTAAAAGTAACTATTGCGTTACTTTTTCGTTTTGTTCTGGAACATAATGTGCACCCGACGTGCGCATTTTTACCTTTAACAGTGCCAATATTTCCATCTAGAAAAGGCTGTTTTGCTGCTGAAGTCCTGTTCACTCTTCATCTCTCACTGTGCTGTAAAGCCCGCCACTGTGAATGTGGAAACACCGGTGACGAGCGGTGAGGCTGGTGAAGCACTGACTTCAGTCCAATCAGATGAACATATACATCATATAAATCAAGTGGACGATTTGTTTGGCTACAGCAAAATATGTTTTATGCCCGCATTGTTTGTTCATACAAAACGCAAAACTATGAGTTATGGGTCTTACCTTATAGCTATACCTTATAAATGACCTGCACAGTCCACTTCGGTTCAGACCAGTTCCTTGTTTAAATCCAGTGAATGGTTTGAGCGTAGATATGTAATCCTCCATTTGGAAATGAGTCCAATGAGTTTTAAAAAGTAAAACAAAACGCGTGTGTCCTCCGTAAACTCCTCTGTTTTGCTGCAGCCGGCTGCATCCAATTTCTAAAATCAACCGTCTTACACTTCACCTCTCTTTCTTATCATTCCTATAGTAATTGAAAAATTACCCTATGTGCATTTTAGATTATGTAAAAATGTGTTATATGTATGTTAGCCAAACCTGTTGCTGTCTTTAGCAGATAAACCAGGAAGAGCAAGGAGCTTATCGATGGAATTGTATGCAGCCGACTTCTGCGCTCACATGCGCTCCTCTGTGGCTGACCTCACGGTGATACAAGCCGTGGTTGAGCGCGATTAAGACCCATATTTGTTTCAAAAACAAAATTTATGAGCCATCCTCTCAACTGTAGACATGTAGATTGTAAAGGAAATATGATTTACATCAGCCAATAATTGCTGAGAGGTTTTCTCATCCTCCCTTCTCTCATGACAACACGTTCATTGTGCGTCTTGAGCAAGCCCCGGCGATCCAAGATGGCGCCCTATTCAAATGAATGGTTGTGCTCAGTGGCGCTTTGTGACGGCATGGGGGCTGACAGATTAGCGGAAGTTGCCTGAACTCGCAAAGATCTATGGGAAACTCGCCTGTATTTGGGCATCGTCTGGTCCTCCCGGTTCTGCGCAGTGGATGATCTCCCATAATGCGTTGCGCCAAACACGCGTGTGTGGGTCTCACACCGGGTCTCACGCACGTGCACAGAGGGGCTCGGCCGCGCTCTGACCAATCAGAGCAGTTCATCAGAGCGGGAGTTAGAGCGAGAGCCAGACGAGCAGAGTTTGTGCCACTAAAGTGTGGATTTAAACAAAACCGAAGGATTTAAGAAGAAAAAAAGTTCAGGATGACAAGGGACACTAAAATCCCCACAAAATACTATCTTTATTAAAGCTGTAGGTTCTCTGTCAGCTGAGGTTGAGCTGTTTTAATATGCATTGAGTTCTATGGGGAAAATTTCTGGGTAGCCCACGTGAATTTAGTCTGGTTCAGTCTGCAGTACCGCGAGAATCCCCTGAGCACATGAGTTATTCAGCTACAAGCTAGTAATACCCTATCCAGTTAATATAATACATCCATGGTCTTGAGTAACGCGCAGTAACGGGATGTCGGAAATGATAACGGCGTTATAGTTACTGTCAAAGTAATTAGTTAGATTACTCGTTACTGAAAAAAGTAACGGCGTTAGTAACGCCGTTACTAGTAACGCCGTTATTCCCATCACTGACTAGTACTATAGTACAACTACAGTCCATGTATTTGTAATTTAAGTAAACAATACAATACAGGACAGACAATAGAACAATGGAACTATAGCAGTACAATATACTGTAAACAATAGACGTCCCATCACAGGTTCTGATACATTTTTACTGAGGATTCTTCTTTTGTTAAAACACTATGGTTATAACTAATCTACAAAAGTTTAGTGCTATAATGTTTTCTCTATAAAAAAGTAGATACAGTACATGCTGGACTACAAACTGCACCAAGAAAGTGTATTTTACAAATATAGGCCGCACTTGAATACAAAGCGCAGGTTTTCATGTTGTAATGTAAAACTGAAGCTGATGGACTGCTGTAACTGCACTCCACATCCCTGTTGATTCATGGCGACCCAAGCACTTTGTAAATCCAATCTATTTTGCCCCTCCGACCAACACCAATCAGTCAGACACACCAAAACTGTAATAATAATAAATAAAAAATAAAAAATCACAATCTACAAATTATTATTTATATATTGCTACAAATTATGAGATTTAATAGATTTATATTATTACGTTTTTTGGTTGAAAACGAAATAATAAAGCATTTAAGTCAGCATTTATTTCCGTGTTCATTTAAAAGTTAAGATCTTAAATATATACATTATTAATTAACTGCAGTTTTTTGCCCAAAGAAATAACAAATTGTCTTTATTTTCTTTCTGCATATATTTATCTTCTTCATATCTTCATTTATTTCCTTTTTTATTGATGTTCTGTTTTAATAAATAAAGGAAGATATGAAGAAAATAAATATATGCACAAAGAAAATAAAGACAATTTGTTATTTCTTTTGGAAAAAACTGCAGTTAAATAATGATAAAACATTTATTTAAAATCTTAACCTTTGAATGAACAAGGAAATAAACAAACTCCGATATAAAATAATGAAGCTTTGATATTGTGTTATGAACCAAAAAACTTTGTACAATAATTATATATTTATTATATCCCCTAATTAATAAATAATAATTTGCAGATTGTGACGTTTATTTACAATAGTACATTTACTATTTTGACAGTTTTGGGCCTCCACACGTCAGACTCCTTCTAGGCAATGTGAGTGAAGTATCTTGCCTAAGGACACAACAACAGTTTGGCACAGCCGCCCCACTGTGGCACCTGGTGTTCTCAGAGGTCTCCCCTCACAGAACTAACCAGCCCCTTCTCTGTTTAGTTTTAGAGGTCTGACTGTATCTGGCTTTCACATGCAGGTGGGGCCATGTATAAAAAACATATACTGGCCTCATCACTATTGGCTCCAAAGAACTTGAAAATAATAGCCCTTAGAGTCCATCAAGTACTGTATACATACATTTTGATATTTTAATAGCAATGAATCTCAATAAATCAAATTCAAATTTGAGCATGTTGTAGCGTGTGAGATAAGGGGCCAAAAGCCTCAAATCATAATGAAAACTCTCTGTAGAGACTCAGCTTTTGTGATTGAAAAGGCCCCTTATGTGACAAGGCCATGCAGCACTGCAGCACTGTGATACTACACTATTAATACATTTGTATACTGTAACTTTTCTACCCACTATTATTATAACAAATAGATTAAAGCTCCCGTTAGTCAAGGGTAAAGACATACTGTGTAAATGTGACACACACACACACACAGACACACACACACATAGCAACAACTTGGCTCAGAGACAAATTACTCGCTCTAGATAGTAATTATAATGAGTCTATTAAAAAGCTATTCACTTTATGGATGGAATAGTGTACTCAGTGTGACTGGGGTTACGTTGACCTACCTGCAGGACAAGGCTCCTCCTGGACTGGACCTGACTCGGTCTCTGCAGGTCTCATACAGACTGTAGGCCTCTTCAGGAGAGCTCACACAGGCTTCACTCACACCTCCTGCCATTCTGCATGAATTCAGGAGGAGTGAAATTAATTCAACTTCAAATGACTTTATTTATCCGTGAGGAACTTCACATGCAGACAGAGCACCAATGGGGATCCATAAAAACAAGACATAGTAAGTAATGTTTATTTAAATGGTGCATTTTTACCGACCAAGGCCACCCACTTTACGATAGGGTTGCACAATATATCGAAAAATTATCGTTATCGCGTTATTGGTGCTTGCAATATCCATATCAAAAATATGCGCAGATATAGATAACAAATACAAAAGATTTAAAATATGAGCACAATAAAATCAGACTCACCTTCCGAGAAATGGGTGAAGAACAGGTTTAAGATGTTTGCGGTTGGCACAGAGTACGTCCACAGCTGTGCCGTCAGGGAAGAACTGTGCACAGAATCATCTCAGTATCATTAAGACTAGTGCAGAACCATTATCATAATATCTATGTACAGAACCCGTCTGCTATTCCATTTGTTTGTTGTTGTTGGCAGATGTCACTTGCTTTTACAAATACATAGTGCCTTGTGAACCGACTGACTCTGATGAGCACGCAGAGTCAGAGCTAAACATGGGGAAGCAGTGTTTCAAATGTGTCTAGCTAAAACTGAAAATGTGAGACAGGCCTCTTCTCTGACAATGTTCAAATCCAGGTTATAAACATTTCTGTTTAGCTGTGCATACAACTGAAGGATTGTATATTCACTCTTTTTAATGTACTGTGATGATTTAAATGCTTTGTGTGATTTTAATTTCATTTATTTTTTTGGTTGAGCACTTTGAGTTATGTATGAAATGTGCTATAATAATCTTCCTTATCTTATTTTGACTTTGTTCAACTTACCTATTGTTTTGTGCAGATTGAAGACTACAGATTAAATCAAAATAGCTTTCTAAAGTAAATGTATTTCTCTAACTACATTTAAAATGTGAAAGCGACTCATGATATAGACATACTACATTATATTTTATGATGATTATGGTTTACAGTTAATATTCTGTTTAAATGTTCACATTTTCTGAGATGTTTTATTTGTTGTGAGCCAGTTTTCAACATTATAACAAATTTGCACTTTTATGTAGTGAGTCCGTCTTTAGTAGTTTCACACTGTATATACATTACAGAAGCAAATGGACTTTTGAGCGATATTCTAATTTTCTGAGCTTCCCCTGTATCTGCCACAGCACAAACAATGGGGAATAAACAAACACTGTCGACCTCACATGTTGAGCACAGTGCGCCTGTGCAATAAACTGAACTAATTATCTGAATATGCAATATGGACCACATGTGTCACTGTCACTTTTTATACTCAGCTGTACAATAATAACTTTGATAATAGAGAAAGCACAATATAGAATCCCATGTGTTGCTGCCACTTTAATTATGCCGCTAACATGTACAGATGTTTACACGACTATATACAGTACTTGCACTAGAATCTACAGTATTTATACTTACTCCTCATGATGCCAAAGTCAGGGGTTTTGCCCTTGGTCTTGCTTCTTTATCATGCTAAAGTTGAGATTTTAGACTGCTTTCCTTATTATGCTAAAGATAGATATTTTAAACTGCTTATTTTTATTCTAGAGTTCAATTTTATTTTGGTATAGAGTTATTATTCATTTATCTTTTACTGTGTGCTCCTCATTCCATTCTGTCTGTAACTTGTGATGCAACACTTAATTTTCCCCACTGTGGGACAAATAATGGATCTGTCAATCTTGCCAAATCATAATCAAAAGCACAAACCTGAATGAAGGACAAGGCAATAAAACAGTCTCGTTGGACTTCACCCTTCAGCAGATTGTTCAAAATCTAAGGTAAAAGCAACATTTCAGACCCAAGCTGTTTACTCTTTGGTTAAAACCACAGAGCGTGCACCTGTCTGATGACATGGTGGTCGATGAGGGCCCCTGTCCTCTCGGCGGACGCCCCGTGTATCAAAAGTGCTGCATTAAAACTCGAGAGCACAGACTGGACCAGGGGCTGCAGGAAGTCCGAATAAATTGCCTATAAATATAAAAGCAGGGAGCTCAGCACAGTCCAAATGTCATTCTGCTGATACAAAACGCTACCCTTACTTTTATATCATTCGCAGTCGCCACCAGGTCAAAAGAGAAGGATTCTGTGCTCTGGTGAAGAGATAAAGCAATAGTAAAAACACAAACAGAGGTATAGATTTGGTGTGAAAATGTGATTGAGTAAAACCTCTTTCCCCGTCACCAGGTCCACTCCACGGCCATCCTGACTGATGACCACACAAGTGTTTTTATCTGTGCAGCGGTGACATTTAGAAAAAAAATGTCAGTACCTTTAGCATCAGCAAATGTTATATTCTCTCCTCTTACCTGGGAGTGATGCGAGAAAAACCCCCACACGAATGTTTTCAGGCTTCTCAAGCATCTAGAGATTATATGTGATGTAAATATACAGCTCAAATGAATTCCTTTTTGACGGTAAAATGTACTTACAGGGGAATTCATGATGAAACGGCGGCCCGACTCCTCCACAAGGACCGGAACAACTGGGTTTTATTTCACATTAAATTATGAATGACTTTCACTACTGCGGGTTAAAGTTACAGTGGAAAGTACTTTCATTTATGAGACATTGATCCTATTGTAGAAGAACTCAACAATTCAAATAGTACGTCAAGAAGTCTAATTTATATAAACATAACAACATAAATAAAAAGACAAGACTCCAGAGGTTTACTATATATTTTATTTCACGTTTCATTTCAGAATACAAGTGTCAAACGCAAAACCAATGTGAGACCCTTTTTGTGAAGCTCCAAGCACAATTAATGATTATGATTGCCTTGAGACATATTATACCTTATTTTAACCCTTTAATGTTCACTTCCTGAAGAAAGCAATGCAACTTTTTTCTTTTTATGGATTTTCTAAGATGTAGGAGTACTAATAACACAAAGAATTGATTTATATATTTTTGAAGTTTTTTTCTTTTATTGCAGTTTGATGGTAAAAGTGCCTGAAGCAAGTGAGATGCCCCAAAGAGGTAGATTTCAGTTCCAAGCTTCAAGTAGATATAGTGACTCAAAAGGAGATCTATACCAAATGGTTGAGGAAACCATAAAAGCTAAAATTCTCAATAAAACAACCATGTATGCAATTTAGAAATGATCAAATGATAAAAAAAGTCAGTGTCCTGTCGGTCTATATACCCGCCTTCATCACTTATGGTTCAATTTTAAGTCAGTCCAAACAAACAATACATAACTGAACTCTTTTTATTCAGAAGAATCTGCTTGAAAATAGTACCTGAACTTATTTTAAATCCACTTGTCAAAATACCTTTATAATGCTAAAAAAATACATACACACAGATGCAAAAAAGTGCTTCAGACAAACGTTCTAATAAGAAAACAACTTTAATTGTCTCCTGTCCAGCTATGATTTTTTCAATTCAGCCCTCGATCAAAATGAGTTTGCCACCACTGTTTCAGAAGAGAAATTACGATTGAAGAGCCATAGAAAAAATAGATTTGAAAAGGTTGAAATCATAGCAGAAAAATGTAACAAGTACAGTATATACAGTGCCTTGCGAAAATATTCAGCCCCCTTGAACCTTTCAACATTTTGCCACATTTCAGTCTTCAAACATAAAGATATAAAATTTTAATTTTTTTTCATGAATCAACAACAAGTGGGACACAATCGTGAAGTGGAACGAAATTTATTGGATAATTTAAACTGTAAAAAAAAATAAAAAACTGAAAAGTGGGGCGTGCAATATTATTCGGCCCCTTTACTTTCAGTGCAGCAAACTCAGTCCAGAAGTTCAGTGAGGATCTTTGAATGATCCAATGTTGTCCTAAATGACTGATGATGATAAATAGAATGCACCTGTGTGTAATCAAGTCTCCGTATAAATGCACCTGCTCTTTCATAGTCTCAGGGCTCTGTTTAAAGCGCAGAGAGAACCATGAAGACAAAGGAACACACCAGGCAGGTCCAAGATACTGTTGTGGAGAAGTTTAAAGCCGGATTTGGATACAAAAAGATTTCCCAAGCTTTAAACATCTCAAGGAGCACTGTGCATGCAATTATATTGAAATGGAAGGAGTATCAGACCACTGCAAATCTACCAAGACCCGGCCGTCCCTCCCTCTGCAGTTCATCCAGAGTGATCATGGGCCTCTTGGCTGCATCTCTGATCAGTCTTCTCCTTGTTTAAGATGAAAGTTTGGAGGGACGGCCGGGTCTTGGTAGATTTGCAGTGGTCTGATACTCCTTCCATTTCAATATAATTGCTTGCACAGTGCTCCTTGAGATGTTTAAAGCTTGGGAAATCTTTTTGTATCCAAATCCGGCTTTAAACTTCTCCACAACAGTATCTTGGACCTGTCTGGTGTGTTCCTTTGTCTTCATGGTTCTCTCTGTGCTTTAAACAGAACCCTGAGACTATCAAAGAGCAGGTGCATTTATACGGAGACTTGATTACACACAGGTGCATTCTATTTATCATCATCAGTCATTTAGGACAACATTGGATCATTCAAAGATCCTCACTGAACTTCTGGAGTGAGTTTGCTGCACTGAAAGTAAAGGGGCCGAATAATATTGCACGCCCCACTTTTCAGTTTTTTATTTGTTAAAAAAGTTTAAATTATCCAACAAATTTCATTCCACTTCACGATTGTGTCCCACTTGTCGTTGATTCATGACAAAAAATTAAAATTTTATATCTTTATGTCTGAAGCCTGAAATGTGGCGAAATGTTGAAAGGTTCAAGGGGGCCAAATACTTTCGTAAGGCACTGTATGTGAAATGATAAAGCAACATGACACCTTCTGCTGCTGTAGGAAAGGGTGAGCGTATTATAACAGATAACGCTACTCCAACACTAAAGTGATAAGAACAAATGAATATGAATCGTCTTCATCTTTTCCCTTTAATTATCTGGAAAACAAAATGACACGTTATTGAAAAAGCACTGTTTAAAATATCATGATGAAAAAACTTACAGAGGATTTGTGGCATCAGTTGTTGATCACTGGTGGATCCTGTGTTGTAGAATCATCCCCTGAGGTCTCGTCCGCTGGAAAACTGTTCCCTGGAAGATCGTCCACAACATCAAAACAAAATAATATAGTGCCAAAACAAAGAATCTGTCCAAGATAAAAGCTGCTTCACAGTTTTTGAATGTGCCCCTCGCCTCTCCACCAAACCAAACATCCAGCATTTTCTTTTCTTTGTCACAACAGGGAGAGTGGGTGGCAAACGTGAAATTGGCATTTTCTGTTCAGCCATTTTAGGTTTTAGAAAATCCAATAACTCAGGTGAGCGCAATCGCGAGAAACAGGAAGAGGGTGAAGGGTAAACGCATCTCATTGGTTCGTTGGGGATGAAGGAATCTCATTGGTTTATTTTTATCGGTCCGCTCCAAAATATTTTTTATTATTTTTGGAGACTGTAGGGGTTTATGCATCTGGTCAATTCTAACTTCTACTATTTGAAAACACATGATAACTTGACTACTTTTAGAGTTTAGGGACGTTTTCCCACAATATTTAAAAAAAAAATGCGTCTGGAAAAAAAATCACTGACTGCATCTTTAAAAGATGTCAGACTAGCACACCAGACTACATTTTCTCAAGTCTCCAGAATAATAATTGCCCTACTAGAGGGTGGAGTCGGGTTCTGGCCCTTTGAGAACTGGTTTGACAGACATGAACTAGATTATAAATAATAATTTCTAATCCCGTTGCCTATCTACATGAAACCAAAACTGTCACAAAGGTTCACCTCTTCATTGTCAGTATCAGCTATGACCTACCTATTTTTAAAACATATGTCTGATGTGGGCTTCTAGAAAGGACTGTGAGACTAATGTGACGGATTTATGAATATAATCACTATAAAATAATGATCTGGGAAATTATTATTATAATTTTTTTCATAGGGTGGTATGGGCGCTTGCTCCAACGGAATTACACTGATAGAACATGAAGGCAACCTTAGATTAGTAGTAGTAAGAATTTATTTTAAATGTCCCAAAAGAAAACAATATAAACAATGAATAAGATACAAAATGAAGTACAAACAAGATCATAATCGATATGTTCTGATAAATATATTATGGAATTGTTTTTGTTTCAAGTGGATTACAGGAAGAGAAATTACCTTACAAAAAAAAAAAGTTTAGCTTCCACCACTATAGGCTCTTTGGAACGTCGTGATGTCACATGAAGGCAACTTATTAGTATCAAAACATGCTAAATCAATTGTTGTGTGATTAGTTGAGTAACCATGACACCCCCACACTCCACTTTGAGAATCACTGCCCTAAGGTACAAGTACAATTTAAAGCAAAGATATGTCTCAATCCTTGCAACAAAGTAAAAGAAAAAAAAAGTGAATTTATTTTGCCTTTAGTAATGTAATGTAATGTAAATGCAAATACTGGTTAAATGAAGAATGAATATGAAATCAAGCATTTGTGGTGCGTTCGGTTCATACGTGTCTCACCGGCATCACAGTTGGGACGTCCGCTGGTGTGGGAGCTGTCCATGGTCTGACCGTCTTGGTCCACACACCAGCAGTGACCAGTGGAGCCCCAGCACTGCAGGGGTTTGTAGTTCCCCTGGTCATCGCACTCAGGCCTGAAGGAGCCCAGCAGACCTTGGACAGATGCTTCCATTTGACACTTGGTCATGGACTCTAACACAAACAAACAAAAACACAAACACGCACAAACACACAATCGCGGACATGCATAGACGCACACGCAAGCACACACACACACACGCACACACATTAACATCAGGACTCCCAGAATTTCTAAACTCCTAAAATTCCTAGAGCAGTCTTTTTGACGGCTCCCATTCAAATCAATGGGATTCTGAAATAATCACCAAAAAACAATTATAGTTTTTCACTACTTTAAAAAAAAAACCAGACGCTAAAACTGGTTAATATAACAAAAATACAACAAAACTAAATGCTAACTACTGCAAGTAAACGTGCGCTGCTATGGTAACTAGCACTGGCTCCGAGATCAGATTGCACTGAACCAGTCTAGGGTCGAGATCATTTCATAAACACAACTACAAATAAAATACACTATATAAAATAGGTAGATAAATAAATAAATAGCATAAATGAACGTCACAAACTTGTAAATAACAAAAAGCGTACATACGTCGAGTAATTAAACTCAGAAAACGAAAAGCCGTCAAATCGACTGCTCGGAGTGTTCCAGTTTTATTGTATGGTCACTTTGAAATGGAATCAGAAAGTAGACTGGACCTGGGTGAGGTACGGGAGCCTGCGCCTTCTGGAAGATCAACCAGTACTTCAGCCACGATTCAAAGCCCTATGACAGTGGTTTCTGTTTTAGAATTCAGAATTCAATTTAAAATAAACTAACAAAAGATGAAAGATAGTCACCTTCCAGAAAGTCTCATTGACCCCCTGCTTCATGTTCTGCAGATTGACTAAGAATGAACTTTTGAAATGAGGCAACTTAAAATCCTAAACAAAGAGAAACAGCGTTAACAAGAGAACTGACCACTGCAGAGGAAGGTCTAGCTGGAGGCAGTGTCATTATATGGGCATTACTTCCCCAATGTTAGCTTCGTCCCATTACAGGGGCAGACATTATGCTAAGATTTTAATGTCTGATTGGTCAATTCTTCAAATCTAGGTTTATAAAGACAATATAACTGAAAAAAATCATCTGGATCATGGAGAGCGCCAAACGACAGATGTTGAGAGTGTGGCACAAACTGTGAGATAGAGAACTTTACTTTTGAATGTCCATTTCAAAAGTCAATAGAGCGAGTTGGAGGAAAACTTTGTCTATGAGCACTTCCCTATTGGGCTTCATTGATCTAACATGTTAGCATTGTCCATCTTTATATGGTCTATTGAAATTATCCAATATCAACTGTTCGGTCAAATAATGTAAAAAGTGAGAATGTAAATAAAGAAAGAAAATATATTGGATTTTCTATATAATACACCTTGAATGAAAAGGGTCGGGGAATACTGCTGAAGAGAAAGAGGATATGAAATCAAAAGATAACAAACCATGAACTCCTCAAGTTGTTTCTCCACAATTAGATGTGGTAAAATGTCTTCTTCAAAAATGTTCATCAAGGGGAGCTTGTCGATGGGGATCTTCATTCGTGTTGTAGCTACTGCACAAAAAAATACCAAATGATAAAAACACATCTATAAATATTTTTAAGCTGAATTCTGTCTGATACTTTGGGCCTGCCTTGATGCGATCTGGCTGCTCACTTGCAGAGTCTGGATCTGCTGCCTCTGGCCCATCACCATGTACAAAGTGAAAGCCTGACAGGACACCAGCAGACACACCAGAGTGGTGATGCCTGCGATCTTCAAGGCGTGTCTGTTGGCGCCTCTGCAGACACACACAGTCAGGAGAACGTGCACTTAATACAACCTGTCACTGCAGGGCCCTCATTGCCGGGATTATATTATATGTGTTTTGATCATCTTTTGAGTATTTAGAATAATAATTTCTATGTATTTGAATTATAATGTATTATTATTACAAAAATGTGTAAGAATCCATTTGAAATACTGTTATTTTGTATGTTTTGGTGTAATATTAGCGTTAGAGAACCATTAAATCATCCATATTGTCATTGAGAAATCTGATTAATATTGGTCCGTGTACTTTTGCGTTCAATACACTTTCTATTTTTTAAGGGAAATGGAAAATCGAAAAAAGGCTATTTTCCTGTTTCAGGCACACAGCAATATACAAAAAAAACTTCCGGGTAATCGATTGATGCCGAAATGTATTAAATACACATGAAAAAAGGTTAATTATTGCATTTTCTAGTTCCCAAATCCGGTTATTATACTACTACTTCTATTCTATTACTTCAAAAATAGAAAATGTATTGAACGCAAAAGGCACATATAATTAAAGAAAACAAAGCTCAAAAGAAGAAGGTAGAAGCAAAAAAGCTTAAAGGTGCCTTCCCCATTATCAATACTATATTTAAGCGACTGCAAAAAGATTCACATTTTTACATGACATTCCTGATTCTTACCATCATCAACATCATGTTGAGGATATGCAAACAAACAATAAAATACATGTAAATATTTCTGTTTTGTTTTTTTGTGGTGCATTGAGAGCTGGACTCTCGGTGTGTCTGAGTCACAGTTGAATTGGAAAAACAAGATTGATATGCACTTTCGTTCTTTGGTGAAAATGTAAAAAAAACAAATCATTTAAAGGGACAATGCCAAAGATAAATCTAGCTGATGTTCTGCACCAGAGATATAGCTACAGTTTGCATTCACAGTCTATGGTCCGTTGTATTTTTCTCAATACTACATATAAATGATTGAGCAATAATACAATTATATAATAATATAACATTAAAGAGGACAAAGAGGGCCTTCTATGCAGACAAATATACATATACTGTAGATTGTTTTAACCATATTAATGTTAGTTTACGAGGCCTTTGTCCTTGTTAGAGCCTATTATGTTTGTTACTAGTGTACAGAAATATGTCAAAATAATAAATCCTTGTCCCTCAGACTGGTGCTCACCTGGTCTCTGTCGCGGGCGGCTGCAGCAGGTCTTGGTCGCTGTTAGTTTGGCTCTCTTCGATCAGTGGGGTTTCCATGTTCCTGTGTCGCACTTACTTCTGTGTACAGTACAGAGTTGTGTTCACTGGTACAGCTGAGTTTCATGTGACATAACATCGATCAGATCCAGCGTCAGGTGCAGGAGGGAAGTCCCTGAATCTAATGATGACAGTGTGAGGTTATGTGGAGAGACCAGTCAGACCACTCTGTGCAACGAGCTGCTGCCAAATGATCCAATTTGAGTTCAGTCGGTCTCATTTCTCTTTTTGATCCTTCATGTGACGTTATGTCGAGCCCTAACAGTTCTGATATTTAATTTATTTAATATGGACATAACAATAACATTGGACGGACCAGATGCATTGCTGTAAGTGTTAATAATAAGTGTAATTTTTTTTTTTTTTTTTTTTTACAGTGCAGAAGATATAATATATACTAAAAGAATGACAACATAATTTACACGTGAGATCAAGTTTGTCTGGATCTTAACCACTGTTTGAGCTCTCTGCTGAAGATGATCATGTTAGTCTGTAGTTTTAGCCCAGTGGGGAGAGTTCCACAGTTTAACCCCCCTAAAGGAAAAGCTGTTTTGAGGCTTATCTTTACATCTACATCTCTTATCTGTGTCCTCAGATAATAGGTTAAAATGTACAAATCATTTGGAACAAACATTAAAAGTGGAGTTATTCTTAATTTAAAAATGCCTTTTTGCAACACAAAGTTTGTTTAAGTTCTAGATAAACTACATGTGGCCTTGTTAACATCACAAAGGTGAATATGCTACATTAACTAAAAGCAATTTAGTGAATGCTATTTTAAGACTAATAGTCACATATATTTACGTACCAACTGATACATGTCACTCAGGTCTACCTACTGGTCTATCCACCTACTGCCCTTGTCCTGCTGTTAAGAGCTTTCATTTTCATTTATTATGCAGCTCAGAGATACACTTCTATACAAAGCAATATGGAATACCATTACAGTTGAAATATAAAACGTTTTGGGTTGAAAAGACTTAATTCAAAGCCACTAAAGTTTAAGAAGACAATTATATGTTAGTTGCAGCCCTACACAAATATGTGTAGGGCTGCAACTAACGATTTGATCTTCATAAGAGATGATTTGTTACACATCTTTGATTGAAAATACTGTGTTAATACATGTTTACTTTCTGCAGGCGTTAGAATTATCTGAGTCATAAAACCTCTTCGACATGTTTGAGTTGCACTATTCAAAATAGTTCATATATAATATCCTATAATCAATGAGTTTGATTAATCAATGAACTCATGACAGCCCTAAACAAGTCAAACGTTCAATAATAATATAAGGACCACAATCACATACTGAAAAATACAGTGGTGTTTTATTTGCAAATCAAAAAGCACCAACAATATTAGTTACACCGTAAAAATTATTGACAACAAATACAAATCTTGACCATACAGTCCAGGAGATTAGTACCACTGATGTCGTTATGGGGGTTTTCACTTAATACTTTAAATGGAAAGACTCAGTACCTTAGTCTGTACAGTAGTTGGCAGTAAGAAGACAATTAAAGACAATCTCAGTGAGACTCCCCTCCTGACCCTCCCCTTGTACACGTCTGAGCAGATGGACAGAGCAAACCCAAAAGACATTCAATAATTTAGGCCTACAAAGACTCGCGTGTATGTACATTACAAAGTCAGAAAACCG
Organism: Knipowitschia caucasica; assembly: GCA_964034765.1. Classification (NCBI taxonomy): domain Eukaryota; kingdom Metazoa; phylum Chordata; class Actinopteri; order Gobiiformes; family Gobiidae; genus Knipowitschia; species Knipowitschia caucasica. The sequence goes on from OZ035830.1 coordinate 19,877,552, forward strand.
ATGGACCAAAACATGTGCCTTTCCGTCTCCACATTGTACAAAACTATTGCAATAAGAGCAGCTTTTTTTAAATCATCTAGTCTTGACATCTAGTTGCAGTGATGAACGACAATTAAAAATGTTCCAGGAATTCTCACTGGGTCAACCCTATTCACGACTTCATATCACCAAAACTCCGGAATAAAAAGAAATTGCGACAAACAAAAGAAGTCGACAGATGGTGAAATGTATTTGTTTCCTATGTGAATATTTTCGGACCAGAGTGCAGGAGCGATACAGTAGTTTAGCTTATACATGTTCTTCACAGATTGTAGTGTGCTTTCCTGGAAATGCTGTATAGTACATGGTTTCAATATTCGCCTCTATCCGTCTGCCTTCCTTTCCCAATTGTGCTTCGGTCGTTGTTCTGCTAGTCCCTGCTTTTGGCCAATACAGTGGTCATGAAACTGACTTAAGATGAGGCCTGCGCAGCTGAGTAATGATAACATAAAAACCACATAAGTAACCTGTAACTGAGCTACAATGTTTTAAAACTGGTACATTCTACAATAATCCAATACAGACGGCATTAAATAATCGTTAAAACCAATCTCAGGGAGAAAGAAAAAAAAAAAACCTAAAAAAATAAAAAAAAGTAAGAACCTTCATAATAGGTGTCCGTATTATGATGAAGATTCTGCCCTGGCACTTGTAAATGTGATAACTAGATTGTACCAAGTCCCATCAAGTAAGGCTACAACTCCGCAGCCTGAGTTGAGAGTCCGGTTCTTGCGTACAAAGGCATTTTTCGATCGATGTTGCTCATCCATGCAATAAAATCGAGGTCTTTGTTTGTCTCCGAGCGGGCGTCGTCTAAGCTCGGGGCTGTGTCCGTCGCCGGCGCGTTCCTACGCTCGGATTTATATGGAAGCAAAGCCTACTGGATACGTTTTTCCTCCCAAAACACGGTTCATTCTTCCCAACGGAGGCGAGTGGAAGCACAGCCGTGAGCACGTTCCTTCTCCGTCCTCGTGTGGCGAGTATGATACATCCTATGCGGAACCTTAGCAGTTCTCGAGTCTTTGCGATAGGGTTTTGTAGTGGTTTCTTTTGTGGAGTGGTCGTCTCCGCTGCCGTGATGCTACCTCGTGTGGACCAGCTCTTCTCGGAGCCAAGTGGGCAGTGGCTGACCCATTCTGTACAAGAGCTTTGAAAGTTCAATGTTGTGATCCCGATAGTAGTCCCTGAGGAAGGCCTGGGACTGAGGGAGAAGCAGAACGACATGTATGAGAATAGGAACAGAAAAACGATATGGCTAATGTAATTATGTTATTGTCTTATTAAAAAGGAAACACTGAAGAAGTATGTGTCCTGAACAAAGAGCGAGGGAGAGAGAGAGGGGTAGGGTCAGAGAGTGTTTGGGCCTGTGTGAGAGGTTTAAACCAAATAAACGTTTGCTTCGTCCAACTCCTTTTCAAACTGTGTATTACTGTTATTAAATGTATAAATCAAACCAAAACATGCAACACAATGTATAAACTTACTCATGCATGTATCAGAGAAATTTAGAGTTATTGTGTTGACTTCTGAGGAATAAGCACATTTCTAACATCTTAAAATTCATTACCAATTTTAACCACTGCACAAGTGAGCTCAGTTCTTCATTTGAGTAAAGTACATACAGGACATTTAACTCCAGCCCATTTTCTTTATTTAATACAATAAGAACAGTTTTTAAAATGGCAGGCATCATGCTGAGAACGCTCCATCAGAAGAAAGAGTAATATAAATACAATAAATAGGAATAGTTTCTTCTCCTGTTTACCTCTGGGCCCATGTCAGGGTACCTCCGGCCTTTGCTCTTCCCCAGACACTTCGTCTTCCCTCCTTCCAGTAGCTGACACCAGAAACCCTTCTTGGGATCAAACCTGTAAAATGAGATTTATAGTTGTAATATACAGTATGCTTAAATCTGAAATCCAAACATTGGCTTCAGACAGATACTTACGCTAAGATTTTGTGATAATTTATGACATTGGTCAGGCTCAGAAATTTTTGGATTTTGTCCATAATTGAGGCTGGTTCTGTTTTTAGCATCTGCCCATCCAAGACCAGCAGCTGGATAAAAGAAATACACCAAGTGTTACTTTACAGACCAAAAGAAAAATATGTATACACAGAAAACATGTAAATGTGTTCAAGATCATGTGTGTTATAGAAATACAGGTGAAACTTGAAACATTAGAATATTGTTAAAAACGTCATTATTTTTTGTAAAAAAGTGACTTATGCCAATCCGTGTGTGTTATAATTTTGATGATATTGGCTTACAGCCCATTTTCCAAATATTATCATATTTGGGGTTTTTAACAGCTGTGAGCCAATTAACAAGTCCTTTTTGTTCATTCCAGAGTGGGGAAATGTCAGTGATGCATTACAGGCTACAGAACAGTAGTAAAAAATAAGCTTAATACAGAAATACAGCATATATACTGTAAACTCTAGTACACTATACTTTTATTTATACATCTGTAGATAAATCTGTAATACACTTCAAGGGAAGAATAGGACCATGAGGCTCTGAGGTAAAAGTAAAGTGACAGTGGACTCGTATTGCACATGTTGATATTATTGCACCATATGGCACAGATGCATGAGCTGTGAGGTCAGCAGTGTACAGTCTGACAACAGCCCTCATTTATATAACCAATAAAGGCTTGGTATATTACTGAGTGGGTAATGTTAGTTTCACATTGTAGGTTGAACTACAACAGAACTAAATAGAAGGATGATTTTCAGAGTTTGTGTATGACAGTGATAATCCTGGTGAACACACCTGACTGGAGTGGTAGTAGTTGAGCCATCGCTCCATGTGCACAGCGTACCAGCCGGGCACCAGGCAGCGGTTCTGCAGGACCCTCAGACGGATGGGCGCCTCGTGTCCCGCAGTGATGACTTCATGGAAGGAGTATTTCAGTGCAACTGGGTCGTCATGTGCTCTTTGGTGCTGCAGCAGAAACAGGACATTTTAAGAACACACGCTCGACAACGGCATTTCAAGAAATTAAAGCTGCGGTATCCAACTTTCAAATTATAAAAATTTAAATATGTAATAAAATCCTTCTAACTAGTTCCTCGCTCTCAAAACAGCTCTATCACTAGTTTACACATGTATTGTTGCCGTCTGTCACAGCTTTCGATCAGCTCAGACTCAACCAATCAGCTCCCAGTACAAAACGTCAAATCTCCCAGGACTGTTTCTTACGTCCATGCAATCTTTTATAATAAAATTGAGACGGCATGTTGTGGTCCAATATGTTGGCAACATTTCACCTAAAAATATGAATTATTTATGAGGAAAAGTACCCCAGCTTTAAGCAATATTCTGGGAAGACAGAGCATAAGCCATCACAGGTAAATAAAGGAGAACCAATGATTTAATGCTTAGTTGCCTCTATGACAAGAAGAGAAAAACATTTTCAGTAAACAGTAACAAAAACAGTCGCATGAGGAACTAATCTCAGTTTGTTCTGCCGTATATTGAAAAGAGGAAGATACAACTGTCTATTATCCTGAACTTGGGCAACACAAATACATCTGAATGACTCAAACGACAGCTGGAGGTGGTGTAAAATCTCACACTTCAGGAGGCAAGTTGTGTGTGTGACTCATCACGGACCTGATACCAGGAGTACGCTCGATCGGCCGGGTTGATGAGGATGGTGATGATCTTGGCTTTGGGCAGGAGTGCCGCGGCCCGCTGAGCAGCCACTTCAGAGTCAAAGTAGTTGGCACTCTTCTCAAAATAGTAGTCGGAGCTGGTATTGGAGGGGAGGGGGAAGTACTCCATATACCTGAGAGACGGCAAAAGCAGAACACGGCTGTTTCATTTGAGAAGAATTTAGCAAAGCGCTGTGTGGGTGTTCTTGTGATACAACTTGTCAATCTGCAAACGACAAAAAGGTCATCGTGAAAACAACTAGAGTAATCTCTTTTCAATTTTCTTGTTAAAAAACATTTCTGCCAATTTCACAGGCTTTTGTTCAGCGTGTTGTGCCGGAGAAATGCCTTTAATCTCAGATCATTGTACCTAGTTCTAGATGCTCAACAAAATTAATTAAATGTGTTGGGTCAAATGCAGAGATCGTGCCCTCACCAGTCGATGCCCCTGTGGTAGTTGTGGCCGTTAAAGAACTGGATTTCTTCAAAGGTCTCTTTGCTCGGGTAGTTACTGGTCAGATCCGGGTGCATGCCGAGGAACAGGTACAGTGCTGTTGTGCCTGTTTTAACAAAAACAAAATACTCTCACAGTCACAGAAATGAGATGACCCAATAAAGTAAAATTCATGAAGGTTAGATTATTGTTTGTCCTGTAGATGGCGCAGAAGGACTGTGTCTGACCTGTTTTCTGAGGTCCGATGACAAGCAGTTTGGGAAATCGGTCACATGTTTTCTCTTTGGACCAGATGTCCTTGTGCCTTTTGTCCTCACAAGGATCCTGTAGTCACACAAGGTAAACAATCCCTTGTTTATTCGACAGTAAACATCTATAAACACAATAGTGCTGCAGCAGCCAGTTTTTGCAGGGCACGGAACAGGTTCAAATGTTTGTGTCCCGTTTGATTAATTGATGTTGCACTTTACAGAATGTTCAAAGGGAGAGCAATCATTTTACACTTTATGAAATAGATTTCATACAATACAACAAGATGCAATGACCTAACAATGTGTTTTTACAGGTAGACAGAACATAATCAAATAATGAGACTATAGCAGGACTTGTTTACTTCAGTTTTGTACAGATGTAAAACATTTTGGCACCAAAGTATAAAATGTATCCTGGGAAGCCACACCCACTTCCTCACAGCTGAAAGGTAGTGGGTGCGGAGACTAACTGGAGACTAGTTGATTGGCGGCTGATGCAGAGCTGATCCAATCACAACACTCTCAAGGGAAAACATGAGCTACGTCACTTGCTGGCGACGTTGCAGAAGTTTAATACACATTGGAAGAGAAGAGACAAGAGCCTAAAAAAACTAGAATAAGTCCAGTCTGCCTTTTCTGACAGGAGTGATGGCTGTCTGTGAGACCAACCGCGGAAAAGTGGCTAAATTGTATTTTGTTGACCGTTTTGTGGGAAAAATTGTGTGTTTTGCATTGTTCTTTAATTTGTTTCCTTGGTTAAGTGTAGCAGTGAGTTATAACTTCTGGCCTTTCCATAATTTGATTGAACAAGTCGTTCACTTGAATTAGCCCGTACCAGCCGCCATTTTTAGTGTTTGGACTACGACAACTTCCCTGACGCACAACTATCGTCACGTCTGCAGTTTGCTGATTGGTTTGATTCTCTCTTGGTGTGTGCGTGTGAGGAAAGGGTGTTGACAAGGTTGCCATGGTAGCTCCAAGCCCAGACTGAGTCCACCTATGGTCTAGAAGAGACAGGAGGGAGGTATCTGGCTCGTCAGGATCGCAGAAATGCTACATGAGCTCCTGAATCCAGGAAATTTTCTATACAGCGACCAGGCTTCTCACATTCATTTCTATTACTGATTTAAGTCATTGTCAATCTTTCATACAGGGCACCACACCCTTTGACTGTCTCACAACAAACTTCTGAAAAACTTGGTGGCAAATAGATTAGCCATTTGTCTAACTTATTGCTGCTGTCTGTTTTTGTGTATGGCTTCTGTCAAGATGGAAACAAATATATATTTCAAATTTGATGTTCGCTAAATATGGAAACAAGATCATCTTGATTCTATTTTTAAGCCTCAGCATGAATATAAATCTTCCACCAATGAGTGTAGTGTGGCGGCTGACCTGCCAGAGGGGGTCTCTCTCTGAGGGGAACAGGCTGAAGTACTTCTGAGCGAGCTGAATGGGAGGAAGAGTTTGCATCTTCAGGTTGGTCCACATCTTCACAAAATTCACCAGGCTTTTAAAGGTGTAGAGCCCGAGGCGGTCGTTCCCATAGTTAGACAGATGGGTCATGAATATACTAATCTATAAAAGTAGAGAGAGAATAATAATAATACAATCATCTAGATTAAAGGACAAAAACATCTTCCTAAATCATGATACTGACAGAGATATAATATTAAATCAAAGCAATCTGTAGAGTCTGTTGATAGTAATTTAAGTACTTAGACCAGGGGTTCCCAAAGTGGGGCTGCAGACCATTTTTGAGGCTCTAACCAAATAGACTCGTTACACCTCGTCTTGATGGGGAGAAGTTACTTGTGGCTGCCATGACATGTCATATGTCATTTTAGAGCATATTTTCTCAAGAACACAACCACAATTTTCAATTCATTCTAAACATTGAACCCAAAATAAAATTGGGGCCATCCAGTCCAATGATAACTTAACTCATTACTGTTGAATAAAATAATACTTTCATAAATGTACAAATAAATGTGAACACAGCTTCAAAACAAACTTTTGGAAAAAACTATGGAAGCTAAACGTTTAAAAAAAATCTCTGACCAAAATTAGTTTGACACTGATGTCGACTAACTTTTGAAATGATGCATGTTTAAGTTGTCTCTGCATTAGTTTGGGCACCCCTGGATTTAGATGATAGAAATCTTCAGTGATTGTGCGTCCAGAAGAATAGTACTTTTGAGCATGAAAGAAGAGAACTTTGCTCACAGGGTTGAGTAGAACAGTCTGGAAGAGCTCCCCTCCGTTGATGAGCTTGTCCAGTTCGTTGGGGCTGCCGGGGTAGTCTTTATAGAAAATGGTGTGCGTGAAAAGACCACACGTCTGTCTGGGAAGCACCTGTGATATCAACAAACAGAAAGGGCAATGAAAAGGTTGAAAATATCACACCCTGACACAAAGGGGGCCCCAAACAAATGAATTCCAGCAAATAAACAGCCTCCTCTCTCTGTGCGAGGCGCGGAGCTGTCAAGACTCCAGGCAGTTACCCCACACATTGTTTGCTTTCAATAACGTTCATATTATGCAGCTCATCTAGGAAAAGCAAACCTTTTATTCACTCCGAGTCTATATGGAAATTCATGGAAATGCGTTTACAGTTTGGAGTATCAGGGGAACCAAATATCAATCATCACTAAACAGTGGAGACTGTCCATTCAAACAGTCTCAAGGACGACACCGGAGCGCTGAGACCACACAGGTGGCCTGAATGCCAAGACTACAAAAGGACAGGACTGGGGAGGCAGTTGTTTTCTATCAGCGCTGAAGGTCAACTGTGGGGAGAAGCAGATAAGATTTCCCTTTTCTTTAAGCCTTTTGAAGAAAATCTATTTCATTTCGACCATATACATGATACAATTCTACAGCCAGTGGAAGTCAGTCTTTTTAGTGTGAGCAACTGGGGTATTTGCGGACCCTTGATGCGGTGCTGTGAGCCATGTCAGACTTGGTTCTATTGTGACCGACTGCTGGACTGTGGCTCATGTAATACAAATAAGTAAGTGATGTTTAATTATATAGCGCATTTTACAAACCAAGGTCATCCAAAGCGCTTTACAATGTTCACAGTTCAGATATTTTCCCTTTCTCTCAGCACAGTGATGATTGAAGCGAGATGCTGAACACACAAATCAACACCATCCATTCACTCACTCACTCATTACATGTTTTTTAGGGGTAGGGGAAACTGGAGCACCCAGAGGAAACCTTTGCAGACAGGGGGAGAATATACAAACTTCACACAAAGGTCTGGAAGTGGAATCGAACCAGGACCTTCTTGCTGCGCCACCGTGCTGCCCAAGACTAGCTTAGGAAAGGCATCATCTGCTCCACACATGCTCCATCAGCGTGTACAGCACTAATGATGGCTGCGACTGAGCTGTGTAAATATTAGCATCATCAAAGATAATTTAGCAAGACCTTTGAAATAAGCCAGAATGTTCCACTTAAAAGTTCATCTTCCGTCTCCTTAATAACTCTTTAAGTAGCATGATTGCTCCAGGACACTTTCTCTACAGCATTGACATTTCTCTTCCATATTTTACTTGTAGTTTTCCATCGCTTATAAACTTTCAGGACTGCTCAAACCCACACTGATACAACTCTAACAGCAAAACACAACATCTGTCCTTAATGTGCTCTGTACAGGGGCCTAAACAACGCACAATCTGAATAGTTTGATTTATTTTGGTCAAAATAAACCTTAACAAGGCATTTAAAAAGATTTAATTGTGGGAGTTTGCTATAACTTCAGTTACAAGTCCCCTTGGAGAACTGATTATTGGTATATGCCCTGAAAAACCCATACCAACCCCAAGTATTTACATCATGTAATTTTGCATTCACTTTACAATTGTCTGATAGTTTGTTGCAGTTTTTATGTTTGTGGTTTTGACATAATGTTCAAGAGTTCAAGCCGTCCAGACTCAAGGTAACACACTTTTATCACTAAAAACATAAAATAAAAGTCGGAGATTTGGTAGCAAAACAATGGTGATTATGTTGAGCACTTACACTGATGCCGCTGTGAATGAAGCCCCGTCTGAAGCGGGCCGGTTTCAAATGAGGGTACTCCTCGGTGCTGGTCACCTTGATGCTCCAGACCTTCTTCCAGGCGTCGTACAGCTGCAGGTGCACGGGGTACACGCCAGAGTGATGGGGGGCCACTGCGTACCCCATGTTTGTGGGTATCCCTTGCTCCTGTGATCACAAATATGCTTAGATTCAGAGATACCAGCCTGTATAGTACATTTGTATGCTGATGTGCATGCTCTACTGTGTAATGCAGAGGAGATTTTGAGAAGGATATCAGTGACTCGGGGCAGTGTCACTCAAGTGAATGCTACAATTTGAAACAGCTGCTGCTTTCACGCATTTCTGGTGATTCAAATAAAAACAAGAACACATGCTCAATGCAGCAGTTTACAAATAGTAGTATTTGAACTCGGGCAGTAATTATTTTGATAATGAATGATTCTTTCAAATTAATTCGTTAGTGGTTTTGATGACCAAAAAAAGCTCCAGTGATGCCCCTGAGAACATCTTCATAGAGTCCTCCTGTTACACTTTAGGTTGTTTTACAGTATTTAAAATACTTTGAAAACACATTTTCTTATGATTCTATACTCATTATAGAATTGTCAGAGTCATAACAGCTCTTCTCAGCATGTTTGCAATTATGTGAGATGTGACAAGTGCAAAATATGGTTGTGTTCTTAATTATAAAATAAAAAACAAACAGAGTAGACAGAAGGTCAATTGTATTATAAGGCAAACATGTCCGACCAAAACATCAGGCTTTTTGCAACTAAATACTAATAATATAGACTTATTACATGCAAAGTGACATATGCCAAGCATGTATTTGTCATTTTATTGATTATGGCTTACCGTTAATTTTCACAATACTTTTCAAGGTGTTTTATTTCGGTTTTTACAGCTGTCAGCTATAATTATAAATTAAGGCTTGATATTTTTCTTTTTGTGTGTAGTAGGTCATTTATTAGTTTCACGTTTTAAGGTGTATTACAGAAGTAAACAGGCTTTTGAAAGATATTCTACATTTTCAGAGTTTGACCTGTATAATGAATGAGTTGATGATGGTACAAAATGTAAGTAAACAGAGAAAATAAAAACAGAAATATGTTTTATACCCAAGGAACATTAGACCAAGTTTTGAATACATAATCATTTAGCAATTTGTTCATTTTGCTCTCCACGGCTTTGCGTAGGTGGCGTGAACGTGGCCTGTGACCCGGTGACTCACCATGGCAAACTTCTTATTGAGCAGCATCTGTTCGGCCAGGACCGACTGGTTGTGGAAGAGATGCGGCTGCATATGGCTCCACATGTGAGGAAACCACCAGAACTCTTTCACAAAAGATAGTAGCAGGTCGTCGCCAAGGTCCTCCTCATCAGAGCCTGGGATTGGACACACAGACACACACACAGAATCGCACACACACAGGGCAGTCAGAGCAGCGAGGGAGGAAATTACTCACATGAAACTGTGGACAATGACAAAGCAGTGCCATGGGGGGAAATATGGCCCGTGATGAAAAATGGAGGAAATGAGTCAAGTTCAATTTTTGGTGTGAAGAATGTGATGAGGGTAAAGAGTCGAAGCATTGAGCTATCACTGGAGAGTTATTAAGTCACTATAATCAACACGGCTCACCAGCGTGGAAGAACTTCCCCGAGAAGCCCAGATTGAATGTGAAGTTGGGGACATGTGTGCGCAGCTCCTTCTGTGTCTCTAACAAGGCCTGGGAAAGTGAGAGGGAAAGTGCGTCAGTCAATTCACAATACAAATACTCAAGTTACTCAGGGGTGAATTAATGATCTCCAGCTCCTGCAAGTGCACATACATATTTTATTGTCCAGGTTTTTCGGTAAACACCAGTCATGTCCCAGTTGCCTGAGTCTTTACTTGATTCTGTTTGATATGTTTCCCTCCTCTGATTTGAGTGCTCGTTTTCATTTGATCTCCATACTCCCTGCTTGCATGCCTCTCCTTCACTCTCTCCATCTTGTCAGGGTCTGATTCATTTCTAAATGCGCTGGCAGCGAGCAGGCCTTGAAGCTTCAACCACAACTTTCGCTGCAGTCTCTACCTCAAACATGCGAGGGGTCTGTTGTTCTCTGAGGGGACATGGGCAGGAGCTTTTCGACATTCTTTGTATGTCTCTGGGCCCCTGAAATATTCATTGCTGTGGAGCTTCTGTGACAGTGTGAGCAGTGGGGCCTGTCAGCTTTGAGCGGCCTAGTGGGACGAGCGCATTCAAGAGAAGGGAAGGGGTTCTAGATGACTGGCAGAGGGCAGGCGACTGCGAGAGGCTGCTTTAACGGTAATGTCTGTAATAGTGAAATTTACTCGTCAAACTTGGAGAAACCCACCTTAACATCAGGCACCTTCATGCGAGTGCCCTCCTTCCCAACAAAGATGTCATCTATATCCACCAGAAGGTAGCGGTCCAGGGAAAGGGACAGCCTCTTCCCGGTCAGAAAGGCCACAGCGTCCACAAACACCAGCTTGTGCAGCCAAAATACTAGGTTGTTTCCAAACAAAACCCTTTGGATGCCGTCATGGAGCCCCAGGTCCTGCACCACGGAGGGGAGCAGTGCCGCGTTCTGCCCGATGGAGGCCACACTGTCAGCAGACTGGGTCTTTGCCAGGAGCACAGGCTCGTATGTGGAGTGGTTGGACTGGAACACAGTCCAATCATCCCCGGGAAGAGGTCCTGGCAGGGGCTGACCCGAGCGCGTGATGAACAGCAGTGGGGACTTGGGGTTCACTGTGCAGTCTTTCAGGCCCAAGTTGGAGTGAAGGAAAAGTGGGAAGCCTTTGAGCTGGGCACTGAGCAGACTGTTTTCATTGGCCTAATCAAAGGAGAGGAATGTGATTAGTACAGAAACGTATAGAATAATTTGTCAATTCCTCCAATCATGAGTGAAATAAGGAAGTCTACTTATCCTGTCCTGTGGTGGCCTTACATATTCAAAGTCTGGGACCTTTTTTTAATTGTTAATATCTTTTCTTCAAAAGTTGTTATTCTCCCATTCTGTCACATCTCGTGCCACACGGCACTCAACTTCATCTTTTACCAGCCTGGGTGACCCGCTTACAACAGAAAGACGGTCTGCTTGATATCAGTGTTTAAACAACAGCTGTTTGTCAATTAACAAGGGATGCATCCATCCAGCCTTTTCAAGTTTGATACTGATACTATGGCTTCAATATCGGCCAATAAACGATATAAACCAACACCAGTGAAGGGATAAAAAAAATGTATCCTCTCACACCTCAGCTACAAATTGGTCAAATTGTGTTTGAAACTATCCCCTTAACCTGCAAATAATGACAAAACACTGTGTTTAGTGCAAATATATGTAGTCAACTATAAATGGCACGGAAAAGTAAGTTACTTACAGTTTATGACATTCTGGGCGAATATCAGCCACTAAACTTACTTAACACCCAAATAAAGGCCTACGAGAGATCCACTGGATATTAAAGAGATACGTGATCCAACAAAATGTACAATATCGGCGCTTCCCTTCATTTAACGATGATGAGCACTCAGTGTGAAATGCTTATTATATTAACAATGGCTTATAAAACTAATGAGAAACAAAAAAATAAACCCAACAGAATCACAATCAGCAAGTCTCTTTCAAACACAACACTACATAAGATCTCGGTTGTTTATATCATTGAGATTCACATAGAACGCCCGAAAGAGTAAATCCCTGTGGGCTTTTCTAACCTTCACCTACCCCTCAAAACCATCCATGCTTCGGTGTCTCTCTATATTCTTTCTGTGGCTCAGAGATGCTGATTAAAACCATAAGGCCTGAAAACTGGCCTTCGGCAAACAGGCGCAACTGGGGATTACTGGGAGAGAGGAGGAGGAGAAGAGGAGAACGATAAAGAGTAAACTGCTCGAAGTATAAGAAGACTCAAAAACAAATAAACAAATGAAAGTCAACGAAATGGCAGCTATCGCAGAAGATATAGCAGGCGCATTATAATGAGTTATAGTCCTACAAGGGCTGGGCGATAAGGCAAAAAAACTCATTGGCCCCTTTGAACAATTTTAAACAGTCACCATCACTGTCATATGAATAAAGCGTAATACTCAAATTCATATTCAAATTTCACTTCCATCTTTAATTTCTCTCCTAAACGATTATAAAACTAATATTGCGCAGATACTGACAACTGAAATATAATCAACGTTGTGCCTTTTCCAGCCCTATTACACTCGCGGAGCACAACTGCAGCTTAACTACAAAGGCCCCTGAGAAGCAGAAGCCAAAAGAAACATTATCCTGACCTTGATCTGAAAATTCTGGAATTTCTCACATTTTTGATTTTCAAAAAATGGTTGATTGGTTTAATGCATTTGACTTTTTGCCCAGACCTGTGTCGGACCTGTCCCACCTGAGACAGAACAGATGCACAGGGACAGAGGGGCAAGAGCAGGACAGGGACAGGAGTAACAGGAGAGTCTTACCTTGAAGAAGCCGATGATACCCACACCGTACTCCACACAGTACTTGTCCAGCAGCTCCCTGTTCCAAGCGTCCAGGTTGACATACTTCAGGATGTTTTCATAAATTACTAGTGTGAACCGCCCTCTTTCTTTGTCTGTTAATGTGGGCATGTCCCCTTTACCAGGGGATATTTCTGTCCTATACCGAAAACGGCCGGATTCCAAAATGGCCACAATTTCTTGACCCAATTGAGAATACTGGCTCTCCACAAACACCAGAACTACAGGATCTGTCCTCGCCCCTGCAGGGTCTCCTCCAGGCCCCCCGGCGACTCCCCGCAGAGGTAACAGTCTTGATGGTGTGACCCTGAGGTCGTCCGAGTCGGCTGACGCTCCTTCTGATCCCGACACGCCCCCTCCTGAAGGCTCCAGCTCCCGCTTGGCTCCATACAGGAAGTAGGCCGAGATGAAGACGCTGATGGTGCAGAAGAGGAAGAGCAGGAGCAGGGAGGTCTGCAAAGGGAGGAGACGCACCAGCCGTCGGACACGGGTCACGCATCCCAGCATCGTCCCTTGGGCCGTTCAGACCCGCCAGCCAGGCCAGACGCCCTGAGGCGCACGTCCAAGGTCTGCAGGGACTGTTTACAAATTAATCTGTCTCAATGTTTCAGTATGGAGAAAATTAGAAACCATGTGAAGAAAGCAGCCGCAACAGCGACTGGAGAAAGAAAGGACACGGTCTCACAATGGCTCTCCCTCATTCTGCAGCACGCCTTATGTCACCATGGCAGAGAGTCGGCGGGCTTCAGCGCCGCACAGACTGATGCCTCAGAGGCAGCGCTGGGATGTGTCAGTGCTGAGGGATGATGGACGACTCCATCACCTGTCCATCATGTGAACCTGCCAACCATGACCTGACCGGATCTGGCCACACGCTTTTGATTGGAGAATGATCTCTGGAGGAAAGAAAAGCCACACGGGTCATTGCAGCATAACCATCTCCACAGGAAGATCTTCTGACCTGGAAAAGAAGGAAAAAGAGGTTACATTGAGAAAAGAGTGAAATTCTAAAGCGTGATTGCCAACGTACCAACACTTCACAACTGTCGTCAACTTAAGAAAAACAAAAACCCTAGCCGCCAGCACTCCTTCTCACCCCTGAATATCCGTTAATCATGTCTACGCCGCAAAATAATCAATAGGCAGAGTGGCTGTGACAACAGAGGCTTCAGGCGAGCCAATCTTCATTTTAGTCCAGTAAGACTGACTGAAGCCATCACCAGTGGGGACACTCTCCTTCCATTATCTTCAAATCTTCACCAGTGCCAAGACCCAAATGGACTGCACAAAAAGGACTGAAAGCTGATAGGCCAAACTCAAAATCATGGCTTTGACAGAATCAGCAACAATAGAACATTCTTCTTTCTATCACAGCTCCACAAACCTATCACACACTGCAGCCCTCTCCACAAAATCCATCAACTAAAGTGTGAATGTACAAATTGTGCGGCACAGGACACTGAGGGCTCAAACATAACTCTTCCATTTAGGGACCCAGCAGGGAGGAGTGACAGGCCATCATTACCTTTGCATGCCCAGTCCATTAAAACACAGGACTGGAGCACGCTCTCTGCACTTATGAACCCCTTGATAGTCACTTACAGCCACATACAGCCACAGCCATCTTAAACCAAAAAGCATTAAACAATGACAACTAAAGCCATTAGGTCTCATCAGAATCAAATTAGACATTAAATTAATTTGATAACGCCATCAAGGAGAGTATAAGGAGCATCATAATTTGAGTTTTAATTAAAAAGGTGAAGTACATTAAAAATACAAGAGAAACATGCGAAACTCATAACAGCGAAACCTGCCGCAAACTTATTTGCGGCAGGCAAACTTAAACTTTATTTCACACTTGACGTATTATTGATTTTTACAGCGAGACTCAAAAATGGCACGATTTCAGATTTCATATGTCTTGGTTTAGTCCAAATCCAAATCCATTTACGAGTCAGATCAGATCGTTTCTTTGGCCCAGACACAAGTTTAATTAGGAGTCCACTTCTACTCAATTACAGGTAGTTACTTTTACTTGCTTTAACAATGGGAGGTAGCATTGCTGTACTGTATGTCTTGAAGTAGAAGAGAAACCCAGTTTATAGATGTAAAATCAATAGTCAATCAGTGGACAGTATACTATATTAAGAAACCATTTTGTGGTAGGAGTGGATCCCTTCATTGCTGTGGTTCTTTATTTTTTTCTCCTTCTGGTTTCTTGGTTGGCCCATTTCATGGACATGAAATGGACCAACCAAAAGACTCTGAGCAAGGCATGTATCTGAAACATCTGAAATATCTGAGCCATGTTCAAATTAAGGTTTTTTAATTTCTACTTGCAATAAGGATTTCACCCACAACCTCCAAGAAGCACCTATCTGGCTTCAATCTCACTTTATTTCTACATCCATGCGGCACCATCTTATCCCTGTCTGCAATAGACCAATGACTTTTAGTATTGTATTACTACCTATGTGTTCTAAATGTTTTCTAATCTACTAAACAACAATTCTGTGCACCCTTTGAGACAAGTTTGAGTTAGTTTTATACCAGTAGTCAATTATTGCAGAACAAGACCCAAACACAAGTGAACGCGTGTCCACTAGTCCAAGAAATATAAGAGATTATGCATAATTTTTGACCCAAGTGAGCCAGGATTGGTCTAGTTAAAGTGAACCAGACCAACACATGTGAACCATTTTGTTTTACACTTCATGATGAGTTATATATTAAGATGAAACTTTCCTTAAGTTTACAGTAGCTTTGTCTTCCACCCCTGCAACAGCTTCAACATAATCAAGCCAGGTGTGCTTCTCTGCAGTGCTGTAGCCTGCAGCGGAGTTTAAGAAAGTGTAAAAGAACAGACACAAGTTCTCGTCTTTCTCTCTCCGCTGCGTCCCATTCTTCACAATAACGCTGTGAAAAAGCAGTGGGCGTTCACTTAACGTTCACACAGACTGGCTCAGACAATGGGGCTTGCAGCGTGCAGCTTGACCCCTTTAATACCTTTGTTTGTTTGCTCTTAAAGAAACAAGGCTCGTGCTATGGCATAGCAGAGCACGATTAGCGGCAGGAAATGAGAGCGGCACGAATTCGGAGCCCAGAAAAGATACCCACTGCCGACGTGACGCTGGGAGCAAACAGTCCTCATGTCTTTTTAAGCCACCAAATTTAACAGACACCTCTCCAGTCTATTTATACATCTGTGTTTTGCCTCAATATGATTCCTTGAAACACACACAACAGGGCTGTTAAAAGTTTATTGCTCACACATTTTACAGTGATTTTGCTTATAAAATGCAAATCAGTGCTGCATAATTTAGTGCTGTGTAACTGAGTGGAAGTGAAAACGTATGGGAATCTGCATCCATTAGTCTGTTTTGTGTGACATGTAAAACCCTTTATTGATGGGAGCGATTGTGTGTTTTAGCCAAGAGAGCAGCCATTTCCGTGCAGTTTGGGGTCATTGATTGTTCAAAATGGGTAGGACGTTATCGCAGTGATTCCTAATGACATTGTGGACATGGCTTGAGTGAGGAGATTAAGTAGTGACACATAAAACCATACGCCAAAGGGAGAGAAAATCCATGTTTACCCCCAACATGGCCTCATCCAAGTGTAATCCATTCATCCAATTCATTTTCATAGACAATGCTCTGTTAAAAGCCATGGACTGGATTGCTGTCTAGGGATGATATGGGGATAGAGTTGTTATCAAAAATATAGTTGCGAGAAATGTAAAATAAGTGGATCAACACAACAGGAAAACTTTAGTGTCCCCTCGCACAGAGTTTGACTTTTGGTTTCACTAAAACATTAAAAACATACATACTACATCAGTCTTTTTGGATTTGTTTTTGTTATTGAAAAGGAAACACATTTTTAGTAAAATAATAATCAAGTAGGCTTATATACCAATCTTGTATTTGGTAATGTGGTAGTCTTGAAGCATGACATCTTTTAAAGCTTACTGTAGTACATTGTGTCAATTAATTACCCATAACTGCCATCATGACACACACAACAATTTGTTCACTTGTCTTTAAAACAAAACGGGGGAAATATGGCCCAAGACCAGTGTAAGAACAGCAAGCGAACTCCCAGGAGATCCAAAATATCTACACACCCATATTATGCGGCCAGTGTCTTGGCTCGAACAGTAAAGTAACCAAATGCAGGCTCTGTCACATTCTATAATGGATTTAAAAAAGCAAAGAGGGAAAAAAAATGACAACATAAAGATTTAACTGAAGCCGCCTGCACAGCCAAGAGATGTGTTAGCTTAAAAAAAAAGTCTAAAGCGTTGCAGAGTGCCAGGAAGTGTCAGTGCCTCAAGTCATGCATAAAGGGGAAGTAGATGAAGACTAATGTGGATCTGGCCAAAGCTTTCATACCCCATATTGGAAAAGTAGCTAAATATCTGTATATAACTGCACACATGCGCCGGCTAAACGTGTCCCAGAAGGAGAGGTTGCAGAGCGTGGAGAGGGGTGAAAAAGACATCAGCCAAAAGCTCCAGGGAACACGAGCTGGTAGGAGCAATGGAGAGAAAAATGCCCCCCCAAGGTGATAATCAATCTCAAACTACAGCGTACATCAGTTAAATTAAAATATTTTCTTCATAATTTTTCCGGCGTGTGATGGCAGCAAGCAAACAAAGAGGTGGAATAATAGAGGGCATAACTACAGAAGAAGAAGGAATCTTCTGGTAAGCATACAGATATGTTAACGCTTTAGGCTTCAAAGTTTACTCCACAGGTGACTTATGCTTGAGCCAAGTGCAAATATAGCTCCAGAGTTTTATTTCATTATCCATTTATCTATTATCTTCAATAACAGATCCTGTTTGATGTGTGAAACCTGAGTGCTCATATCCTCCCTTTATTCGGCTGTAATGAGCACAATGATAACCCTACTTAAAAATGAAAAACATTGTCATTGTCTCCACAACAAGCCCCGGCGATCCAAGATGGCGCCCTATTCAAATGAATGGTTGTGCTCAGTGGCGCTTTGTGACAGCACGGGGGCTGAAAGATTAGCGGAAGTTGCCTGAAACTCGCAAAGATCTATGGGAAACTCGCCTGTATTTGGGCATCGTCTGGTCCTCCCGGTTCTGCGCAGTGGATGATCTCCCATAATGCGTTGCGCCAAACACGCGTGTGTGGGTCTCACACCGGGTCTCACGCACGTGCACAGAGGGGCTCGGCCGCGCTCTGACCAATCAGAGCAGTTCATCAGAGCGGGAGTTAGAGCCAGAGCCAGAGGAGCAGAGTTTGTGGCACTAAAGTGTGGATTTAAACAAAACCGAAAGATTTAAGAAGAAAAAAAGTTCAGGATGACAAGGGACACTAAAATCCCCACAAAATCCGTCAGCTGAGGTCGAGCTGTTTTAATATGCATTGAGTTCTATGGGGAAAATTTCTGGGTAGCCCACGTGAATTTAGTCTGGTTCAGTCTGCAGTACCGCGAGAATCCCCTGAGCACATGAGTTATTCAGATACAAGCTAGTAATACCCTATCCAGTTAATATAATACATCCATGCTCCACAATAAATAAATAGATGAATCTCAAGGATTTCAAACAGGGGTTCAAAATATCCAGGGAATTTCACATTGAGGTAAAAATCTTAAATCTTAAATTACAAATGGTTGTCATTTTGGTCACCACAGAGCAGACCTTCTGTGCGTCTTAGAATATGCTGTTTGTTTTGTGTATAATGATTAGTGTTCTGTTCATATGCACCAACAATTAACTGTGCTGCTGCTGTAGGTGAAATTAAAATGGTAAATAACGGAACAGCGACATGGTCCAACTCTTGCCGAACTAATTATGGATTATGTAAAACTGGCAAACGTTATCACATTAAAATTTCCACTGACCGCGATGAAAAACTACTTGACAAACAATAAACAAAGAATCTATTTATTATGAGATAATGAGCTAAAATGTAGTTTACTATATTGCAAGAAGAATTAGTTACAAATGTCCAGCAGAATGGTATCGGGAGAGTAGAGATGGGATCTGGGAGTGACTAAGGGGTTGGTTTGATTATCTAATTTTGTAATATAGAATTTTTTGTGTGCAAACTTTTCTGTCACATCTATATTGTCCCAACACAACATATTGATCCTAGAAATAAGGGGTAAAATACTCTATACTAGTGTGGGAAATTAATCACACAGAGACGGGATCATGGCGCACCAGAGCTCTGGAGCTCAGTTTCTTCAGTTTTTTCAGCTTTCTCAGACAGAGCAAAGTCAGGACATGGTTTTATATAGTCATTGTTACGTCACACATCGAAAGACATACGTGTCACATTCAGAGACAGTCTGAGCATATTATAGTCATAACATGAATACACAATCAGAGTCCTTGTAGAGTCTTGCGTCTGTCCACCTGCGTAGGTCATAGGCCATATAGCTATCTAATCCTCATACTAGACACCAATTTGAATACAGCAATAAAGAAACTAATTATAAATGCTCATTTTGGACAATAAATGCCAAATTTGTTCATTATGTGATTATTGTTTGTGTTGATACTAGCGTTAGTAGTTGAAACTTGGAACAACACAAGTCAACATCAAAGCCATTAAATAAACGTCAAAGGTTTACCTGCACCATGGATTGTTTTGCTTTTGGAAATGATCAAATGTCACCTCATTGGTCAAAATAATGTGAAAATAGAATATGTAAGAAGATTAGAAAGACTATTTTGCACTTGTTTTACTTTCTATATAATAAAATAAAGGCTGCAGAGTTTCACTTTTGTTTCAGTTCCAGCTGGTAGTGTGCAACGGCTCAAAAAGATTGGGGAACACTGTTTTAGTCGACCACAATTTTCTTTAACGCGATTGCACCCATAAAACACATAAACAAGTGAAGCAATAATAATTGACTCTAGTAGTTTCTGGCCCGTCCCCTCGCACAGAAGAAGCCGGTGGGTGGTCACTACTCCCTGTGCGTGTGATGGGCACAGGGCCAGAGTCGCATTGCTAGATTAATGAGAGCCGGTGCAGAGCCCGGTGCTCAGCTGTAACAACTCTCTATTGGATAAACAACATTACTGCGGACCATATGTAGTCTCGCACATCCCCGTCTCTCCCCCGGGAGGCTCCTTCTCACCCCTCGATCCCCCTCCTGCTCTGTTGTTGCAAAGTGCGAATAGGACGAGAGGGTCCCAGGACGGGTGAGGGACTCGCTGCATTAACACGGTCTGTTTGAGCTGCACAAGCTGTAGGCGATCGTCTGAACAAATAAACGCCTGGAATAGTTTGAAGATCTGATTTTTCCTGAGGTTGTTAGAATTTTCAACAATTGAAAATGAACTGCCACAGTATTCATACATCATGGCTTTGTCATTGTGTGTGTCTTTTATATAAAAATGGCTGAGCAATATGGGAAAAAAAAGTAGGTTTCTATAAAATCAAGATACATATAACCTCAAAGTTAATATGGGTTTTCTACACTCCCCAAAGCATCAAATCATAAACCACAGGGATTTTTAATGTTTCAGATAACATGCATTTTATTAGAAAAAGACTTTTTCTGTTGAGACAAACATTTATTTTTTATGAAACAAAAAAGTAATTAGCTATTATTTATATGTCCTTCTTTGTTTGGTTTATGGAAATAAATGGGGATAAGAGAGGACATTGTAAAGTGCTTAGAAACCCTGTCCGTGAAAGATCCCATTTAAATAAAGATTATCATCAGAAAAACACTACACCTTTAAAAACCATAAAGTGCTTTGTAGCGTCTGCTCTTGCTTCACATTTAGGAACAAGGAACTGACCAAAATAAACGATGACCTGTCTTGTGCCTGGCAACCACGCGCTCTCTATGGAAATGCCTGAATGACACCGTGCTCAAAGGCGGAGAAGGAGGGTTATACATAGGACAGCCACCAAAGGGCCATTGAGGGTGTCAAATTTGCCAAATCCGTAGCTCTGTGCATGGATCACAACACACAACCTCTAGAGATTCATTTAAAACCTCAAACAAATAAACAAACTCGCTCCAATTTGTTGCCTCCTAGTCCCACAAGGGAGATGCCGAGAACCAGGAATCAAAGAAAGATTGAATACAGATTTTGCAGCAGGGCATTGGGTCAAGGTTAAATGGGTAAGAATGACGCTGGTGTAATCCCAGATCGGTAATCCTGTTAATCTCGACACTGCAAACAGTACCAAATGTGCTTGCGCTAGCTGTGTTTGTGCTGGAGATGCCTTGAAGGGATTAGGAATAAAGAGACACAATAGATGCTGCACTGGATAGAGTGGAGTGGCAGGAAAGAGGTGGCTCTAAAATGGCAACCCACTTGAGTGTCATATTGAGATAACTACAATTACAGAGTGACATTTCACAATAGTTTTTGAATCTGCAGATGCAGCAGCCACATGGTCATAATACAATGTTACTGCTGTGAAAGATCCAAATGAAAGAAAGAAAACTACTACTGGTGCAAAATATAACTACAACAACAGTTGAAATTCAGAATCAGAAAAAAGTTTATTTCTGTGATTCAACTTAAAGAGTTGAAAGAGGTCTGTAAACAAGTTAATCGATTAACTTGGTAATTGATTAATGATGTTTTGCACCTTACCTAGACTTGGACATGTGAGAAGAATTATCACTGGAGCTTTATTTTGGCCAAAAGTATAAAAACTGACTTTTCTGGATCAAAATAACTAATACATGAAACAACAGAATAATCTGCAGAGTGATATATGCAAAGCCTTTGGTTATTATGATGTTGATGATTATGGCTTACATTCCATTCTCAGTTATTTTCATTTTTTTTCTCAGATGTTTTATTTGGAGTTGTAACTGTGAGCCATAATTATCAACATTATTATAAATTAACTCTTGATGTATCTCACTTTGAGTGTAATGAGTGTATATTAGTTTCACATAAGTTGAATGGCACAAGTAAATGGACTTTTGAATGATATTCTCCATTTTCAGAGTTTCACTAGTACATCTAAACTGTACTACAATCGCCTGATGTGTTGCCAGTGTTTCTCCTGCATGGAGAGAACGCACATATAGCTCTTAAACATGTACTTTTTTTGTCCCAGAAGGGCGATTAGTCCTCTGTATTTGACCCATCCCTCATTGCCTCTCGAGACAGTCAGTTTTCACCATAGAACAGCTGAATAGAGAAACATGAAAAATAATAACCAATCTAAATGTATGAAATGAACAGTCTTCATACATTTGGTTGCAAGTTCAAACGTTCAGTTACGCAGCTTAAGCAAGAATCTAGCTCATGGTATCATCATAATCACTAAAAAATGTATTCATTCTTAATCCTTTGAATCAGAATTAAAAGTAACAGGAAGTCACAAACTAGGATTTTGCTTTGGTATATAGAGCAGACAAGTAATAAGGAAGTAAAAAAATAGACATACATTTATGCATAAAATGGAAAAATGTAGGTTCAGAATTGTTGGCATCCGATTCAACCAACAATAAGTATTAAATCAATACAATTCATCTACAATGGAGTGTTTTTTTGCATCTTCTGTGGCGGCTGATCCTAAGCTTAAGCTGTGAAATATCATGGAGCCTGGTGCCATCTCGCTCCTCTGCCTTCCACCGATGGCCCAATCTGAATGCACAAGCAGCAGTTTCAATCGCGCCGCAAACATTTACAGCGACACATCCTCTCCCTGTCTCATCAATTCATTTGGTGATGCCACGTGAAGGACAGAGGACTCGGAAAGGAAAAGTTGTTTCGCCTCCTAATTCTCCACACAAGTGACTTTCGGACCATTTCGCCAACGGAAAGCTTGCAGCCAAATCATCATCATTTTTCAGCATCTCAATTTACTGTCCAAGACTGAGGCAATTTCACATGAGAACAAAGGCTTTTTTCAATTCGCTTCTGCCCCTACAATTCTATCTCAAGACCCTAGTTAAAGACCCCAATCCCAGCTCTGCAGTAATTGAAATGACCGTTTTATTTGTTGACACAGTGATGGAGGAAAGACAGAATCATTGTTAAATTGGAGTCTATCAACATCTGTCTCTGAGGCTAGCTTTTAGCTTTCTTGTGGCTCATGGAATAGATGGCAGATTTCCCAATTCCGAGGGTAGACAATATTTTGACAAATTGAAAACAATCACAATTATTGCTTTGAAATCTGAAAATCTTCAAACCAACAAAGAATCAATGCAAAGTCAAAAGACTGAGTGCGATATGAGTACAAGCAGTATGACGGCAAAACACCCAATTACAAATAAGAGATGGAGCTGTCATCTTTCAAACAATTATATTTCACATTCACAATACAAAGCAGGTCTCCGATACTAAGTCATAGCCTTGGTACGACACTATGGTGCTTTTTAATACCATAAAATGTCAAACTCGAAGAATCTACCATGTTTTCCTGTGTGTGTGATTTTATTCTAATGTTAATGCTGTCCAATGATGACATTCATGCGATTTAATCACATGAATGTCATAGTTAACTCGTCCCTTGTATTATCATTATCATTATCATTATCATTTTGTAGGATCAACATGGAAAAGTGAATCGGCTTAGAGTGTGCAATTGTTTTTTTATTGAAAAATTTGTTTACATTTCACTCTCACATTTGATGCTAGTGTCATACATTCAATGCTGTCCGTAAACAGATGTATTACATGTATAATTGGTATCAAAAAAGCTACTTCAACTTCCCTTTTTCTAAAGGGATCAAAACAGGGTGATGCAAAGTAGTAGCAAAGTGCCGGACAGTTTGTTCCTAGTTGCACTATCCATATGTTGTGTCAAGAATGCAGCGGAGTAGGAGAGTTTGCATCAGCTGTGTGTTTAGCATCAGGTGTACAGTATCAAAGTGGATGTGCCGCGGTGATAACTAATTTCACAACCACAATACACAGAGACAACTTTGGTCTTGTCTGTCAACCCGTCTGGCAACTTTTTGAAACTAAACTTTCCATTCAGAAGTTTGTCAACATCTATTTCGGCATTTTGCGCTTGACAAACCAGTCTCATTCACATCGCGCGAGCAGCAAGCCCGGAAACAAAACACTAACAAAAAAACTAGCAGAAGGGTGGTATCTGGTTTCTGTAGTCTTTCTAACGCTACTAACAGTGTCCACATCTAATTAAAGTTGGTCACACAAATAGCATGATTTAAAAAAATGACTGTGTTAATATTGATTTGCGTTATTTAGATATTAAACTAAATACACATCTAGTTTAATATCTGATTTTTGATACTATAAGATAACATTGCACTCTGGTTTCTATAGTGAATCCCAAACCTCAACCATTTGCAAGCATGTCTTAGCACAACTAAGCTGGAATGGTTCATTGTTGTCTAAACAGATATGAATTACTCTATAGACTCTTTATGGATGCATCTGCTCAGCTTTACCAGTGTGAAGTTAACCATAACTCTAACCCTAACCCTAACTGTATATAATAGTACAGCTTGCTATGCTTCTTCAATACATATTGTGTGATCTGTAAAAGCACTTTGGAGAACTTGCCTTCCCTAAAATACATTTAACACTCAGGTCTCAATGCCATCCCTCCCCATTAGAGGGATTATGCCACTTGCCATCAACACACAGTAAAGATAACCTGAGCTGGCACAGGCATAATGGCGTGATTACTCATTCATCTTATGTAGGGGCGATTAGGAGCAAGATGAATCAAAACACAGCACAAGTTAAAATATACATGACAATCGCTGAGTCTTTTTCATCTTTTAAGATCAGCTGCCAGATCGCCTCATCTTCTTCAGATCTGTGCTCTCAAGTGAAAAATATAGGGGACAGGCACAGAGATCCAAGAGTGGTGTGAAAATGAATAGCCTCTCGATGGGAAACGCTGGTGTGTGCAGTGGGAGCCGTGGGGAAAACTGAGGCTGGCGCTAAGAGAGAGGAGTCATTAGGAAGCAGCAAAATGGAGAAATGGAGACTATAGTGCTCCCCGGGGCGGCAGGCAGAGGCCGAGGAGACCGGGACACCTTCGCCAATAGCCTCCATCACCTTCAGCAGGCGCATAAAATAAAACCTGCTGCTACACGGACGAGAACCGTGAGGTTATTTATAGGCACGGTGGCCCCATTTACTAAAGGATGGGGACACTGTGGAACACACAGCAAATGCTCGTGCCACTGTATGATACAGGCCCTTATTTAGAATTCAGGTAACTTGCCAATCAGTGATCGTGTTCAAAAATGAGAACACATTATTTGATAGAGAACTTTAGGTAACAGCTAAAGAACCTCAGTCCAGAACAGAAACAAAAAATACAACATTATAAACTTGTGTGAACTGCAACAGTATGAATGTTACTAAGAAACAAAAAGAACAATATTAAATCATGCACTCAGAGCATTTGATGCTTCTCTCGTTAAAATGTAATGAACACAAGTGATATTCATCTGAATTCTTACTTAAAAGTCATTAAAAAAAACTGCATCAACAAACGACAAGAGATCATGGAACTACAGATGGAAATGGGCCTCTATAGCTAAATCTGGCATATTTAAATTGATCTGAGATCTGCAATGCTGAAAGAAAATGGACGACATTTACTAGATAATAACCCTTCTAGGAACTTAAAGTAAAACCACAGAACTCAAACATGATCAGACCCGACAGCACGTTAGCTGAACTCTGCGGCCACATTATCAAGACGCGCTGCGTAAGTGTACCGATTGTGTCAACCATACGAAAATAATTGACCCCACTACAAAAGTTCCCTATATGATTTCCTCTTTGAGTGGCGTGGCAGACTATTAGCCAGCAGCAACACCACCGAAAATGATAGACCAGGCACCAATTAAAAGAAAAACAACAGTTTTCTTTTTGTTCATCACATTCAGCGCCTTGACATTGTGCATATGAATGTCCTGCGGTGCTGAAATTATGCCGATGACATGTTTCTACGTTGAAAATTATAGGAAGGACCTAAAGCGAATTAATAACCCAAGTCTCAGACAAGGAAGTGTACTCTATCGGGTAGAAATAGGTTTGTAGCAGCCCGGACAGCAAACACAAGGCGGTGGGGAAGCGAAACCAGGCACATTCATCATTTTTGTCAGTGCGGGCAGAGAGGGAGAGGGGGTACGGGGCTTTCATATATATTAAGTGTAGGTGGAATCGATGGGGTGTTGGTATGGAGAGCTGGGAAGGGTGCAGAGGCCAGATCAATGCGGGTGGGAGTGTCTGTTTGTTTTCTTTGGTTATCCGCCGTCATCTCCGGACAAGTCTGAAGGACGAGGGGAGCATGGCCGGAGAGCATAATGCCTCTATTGGAAGGGGGCTAAGGATAATGGGGCTCCACTCTCCACCGGGACAATGGCCGTCAAAGTTGTAGAGCGTGTGGATTGTGGGGCGACAGGCAATGGGACCGGGTGTCAAGAGTTTGGCTGTTTCTCAAGGTGGCACATTGGAGGGGGGTGACACGAGAGCTCAGAATCACAGCAAATAATCAGTATTGCTGTTCTTATATTTAAGGCTATGTGGGTAAGAAAAACAAAACCTAAAAATGTATGAAATTCAATGAATTAATTTTTGTCTCGGAGAACTTTACAAAAGTTGTCAATACACCCACAACCAATGGTGTAGGTTTGGTTCCAATCTTGGTGGGGACATTCACTACGACCTGAGTCTACACCCATTGACACGGGTTCCAGAGTTTCTCCCCCAGAATTTGTTGTGTAATCACACACTATATTTGCAATAGTGTGTTGCCTTCTATACTAAACTCAGCTGTATTCTATACTGACTTAAACCTAATCCAAATCTACATAATAGCCCTCACCTGAGGCTCTAACAGTTCAGGAACTGCTCTCGATACTTGAAATAAATCATGCTCTGATCTTTCAATTTCCTATAATAAATAAAAACAGAGGAGAAAATATTGAATTAGAATCTACAGTGAGTATCTCACTACATTGTTTGACATATACGATCAATCTCTAAAAACAATTCATAGTCCCATGCATACCTACAAAATTCCAACCCACCTGATGCACTGAAGGGCCTGTTGCTTCTACCTCAACATTCCCTATATTGTTCTCTCTTGTTGGTTGAGTTTCCTATGTATGTTAACAGAAGATTAATCATCACAATTCATAATTTGCTATTACTTGTGCTTTCTCTTACTTACTTTCCAACTGTTAAAAAAGCTCCTGATATCTTTTATCTTTTTTTGTGGAGGTGGCATTTTTTCTAAATTATATAAGAAGGTATAGAAAATCAAAAACAGACATTCATATACATGAACTGCAGAATCATTTATATAACTTGGCCAATGTCAAAAGTTACATAGTATTTCTCAATACAATGAGTTAACAAGAGTTTGGCAATAAGTAACATTGTGGATTTTTCTATATTTTCTTTTTTATTCCACTCTCAACACAAAAAGGCAAGTAATGACTCACAGGGCTCTCAAGTATGCAAAATAAAAACTTAAATGACCTGTTGTGGTGTGTTTTGCGCACAACCAGCATGCATCGTTAACACAATGGAAAATTTAGGTATCCGAGCTTTAATTTTGGGAGCGCTGGTTGCGCTTTGGGAAGAGTCAGGGGAGAGACATGTCAGAGACACAGGGGAGAAACGGGGAAGATACGAGGGAGACCCGCACTTGCAACATGGTTCTGTCTGCATATGGTCCGAGCTCGGTACCATGTTAGAGTTGTGCTTTCACTGAGCGCCGCGGCTGTCATTACAAAGCGGCAGCAGCTGCACCAGGACGTGCACATTCGAGTGCATTGCTTGAATGTGCTTAGAGCAAATAACAGCAAGTGCCCGCTGTCACACATTTCACAGAAATTACATTATCAGCAGATAAAGGTTGTAAATCGTGGATCCGTGGAATATTTTCATCCCTAGTTTATCCTGATTCACACAACACACCCACTTATACATTTTGGATAGTAAGAGCACAATAAGTATTTTTTCAGCCTTTCAACCAACCTGTTTCTTTATTGGAGCCAGTTCTGTTCTGTCTCTGTATGCCGTGTGAGCTCCTCGGAACATTAAACAGTGCACTGACAGATTAGAAATAACGTAAGTACTTTGAATGGTAATAGATCTACAGTACTTTCCTCTGATTACTCACGTGCTACAACGCTCAGGGAACAAAAAAAAACACTTGCTTCACGCTGGCTAACTTTTAAAAATTAAACAGTCGCTCAGTGCTTCAGTTTGGCGCTGAAGAAGACAGCCAATCACTGCAGAGAACGGAACGGGTCACGTGCTGCTGCTGCTGCTGTTGCTCTGGAGGCGAGGAGGAGGCGCGACGTGTGCACAAACGGAAGACATGTGTCCCGGACCGTCCGGGTCACGGGACATGTCATTTTGGTGGGGACTTTTTAGTCCTCACCAAATATTGGTGGGGACATGTCCCCATGGTCCCCACGCAAACCTACGCCCTTGCCCACAACAGATAAGTGAATTCCAACCGTTCGAACACCGGAAAATGCAAAAAACAAATGCAAAGGAGCCATTGGTCCACAGGGAGCGAGAGATGTGCATCGGCAAAGAGGGAACAGGATTTACGGCTCAGATAATTCTATAATGACTGCAGAATGAAATAAAGAATTACGAAGCGGGTTAGGGTAACTAGAGCCATTTAAAAATAGTAGTTTTTCAGTCGCTCAAAGTTTCAACAACAATACAGTTCACAGAGCAGCGTGCATCACGAAAAGGATCAACTTGCATTATATATGCCAGGGCATGAAAAACCTTTTGATTTGAAACTTGGACTTTGAGCATTAGTTTATCAACAGTTGCAACATTTAAAGGAATAGTTCACCGTTTTTACATACTGACATATGTTCTTACCTTACCTTAGACTAGTTAATATGTACCTGTCTGGTCTTAGTCCGTGCGCTCTGTCATGCAAACGGAGCAAAAACGGGAGCACAACCGCAGCCTCCTCTGTATATTTTGTAGCACCAAAAGGTAGCTCCCGCTAGAAGCTACCAAACTCTTCCAAGTGTTCCCTATTAAATGTATATAGTTACGTGACGTGTTACACTGCAAAGTATAGTAACACAGAAATGTAACTGTCGATTTTCTCAGCGGATAAAACGGGTACTATATTGTGAGGCGTAGTAATCTGAGGTGCGCTACGTCCGCGCACTAACTTCTCTCCGTACTACAAGTCACGCTGCTTCTATTGACGGAAGTGAGCGAGAGAGAAGTCTCCGGAGAGAAGTTAGTGCGCGGACGTAGCGCTACTCAGATTACTACGCCTCACAATATAGTACCCGTTTTATCCGCTGAGAAAATTGACTGTTACATTTCTGTGTTACTATACTTTGCAGTGTAACACGTCACGTAACTATATACATTTAATAGGGAACACTTGGAAGAGTTTGGTAGCTTCTAGCGGGAGCTACCTTTTGGTGCTACAAAATATACAGAGGAGGCTGCGGTTGTGCTCCCGTTTTTGCTCCGTTTGCATGACAGAGCGCACGGACTAAGACCAGACAGGTACATATTAACTAGTCTAAGGTAAGGTAAGAACATATGTCAGTATGTAAAAACGGTGAACTATTCCTTTAACATTGTCATCGTCCACATGGGGCATAACGTCCTGCCTTATTACAAAGTATTTTTTTTAATCAAACAAACCAATGTGTTACCAGCTATATCTATGAATATGTTCTCCAGGGGCATCACTTGTTATAAATTATGTTTTGGTCACGGTGGCTGAGTGGTTAGCACTTTCGCTTCTCAGCAAGAAGGTCCTGGGTTCGAATCCTGAACAGGACCTTTCTGAGTGGAGTTTGCATGTTCTCCCTGTGTCTGCGTAGGTCCCCTACCACTAAAACCATGGACAATAGTTCTGGCATGCACCTCCTGTTTGGCGACCCCGCTCCCATCTCTGTGTGGAGTAAGAGACAAATGCCCAAAAATAACAATTGTAAAGTGCTTTGTGACTCTGGTCTGAGAACTATTTGATTATGAAAAAACAAAGAAACTAAAGATATCAGGGGATATTGAAGATCACAATATTTAGAATTAAAAATGTATTAGACCAAACTGGTTATGCGCAGGTTCATTTTCAACCAAGCAGAGTCTCACTTTTAGTTGGAAGGAAAACTTCCAGTCACATTTGAAGTCCACTTTTTCAAATATAAATAATTTTATAAAAAGGAAATGCAACAGGAATATTGAGACATCACTACACATATCATACATCAGATGACACTATTGTTTTACATGGTCCCAGATCAAATCAAGTAAGTAAATAAAGTTTATTTATATAGCGCATTTTACAGACCAAGGTCACCCAAAGCTCTTTACAATGTACAGAGTTCAGATATTGTTCCAATCTTTCCACACACGGTGATGACGGAAGCGAGTCGCCGAACACACTGGACCATCAGCCCCCAATCTCTCATTTACATTCATACTTATTATGCATGTTTTTAGTGGTAGGGGAAACCGGAGTACCCGGAGGAAACCTACGCAGACACGGGTAGAACATGCAAACTCCATTCAGAAAGGCCCTGTTCCAACCCGGGATTCGAACCCAGGACCTTCTTGCTGAGAAGCAAGAGTGCTATCTGCTCAGCCACCGTGCCGTGTCTATTCAACTGAGGAACCAATCCTGCACCACTGAACAGAATCTCTGACTCAAGCAAAAAAGATTGAGACTTTTTCACCTGCAAAGGAGCAGCAATCGAAATGCACAAGCTGCAGTAGCACTTGAGACGTCGACTCTGATGAATAAAAGAAAACAAAGGGCCAAACCAATAAAGAATTTCCAAGGCCTGCAGTTGCATGT
The DNA here is from genome assembly GCA_964034765.1 of Knipowitschia caucasica. Taxonomy (NCBI): domain Eukaryota; kingdom Metazoa; phylum Chordata; class Actinopteri; order Gobiiformes; family Gobiidae; genus Knipowitschia; species Knipowitschia caucasica. The sequence continues at coordinate 19,908,306 of OZ035830.1, forward strand.
GTTGCATCCCACATAAAAAAAGAAAAATGCTCTAGTCATATAATCGTTAAAAGGCCGAATGAAACTAGGCAGCCGCAGTAAAAGAACGCTATAAAGTAGAAGGATCATGATGAGCTTAAATCTCAATGGTGACTTTCAGATACGAATGGCCCCAAAGGAACTGTGCAACCAACTCCTCGCATACACCCGCCACTCTTCACACCTCGCTCTTTCCATCTTGCTGTTCTTTCAAGTCCAGATAAGAAACGGCCAGAGCTGATCTGACTGATTTGCAGAGCAGAATTGCGTTCCCATGGGAATCGCACGGTGCCGGAGAATAGCTGACACAAGAGATGAGATTGTGTTGTGCTGCCCATATTTTTGCCTGCCAGATCAAACGGATAAGGTTTTTTGCTCCTGCTCGAAAAAACAAAACAAAAAAAACAACGCAAGCATCGTTATCGCTGGTTCCCGCTTTAAAGGGATAATGCAGAGCAGCGGATGAACAGGCGTGAGGGGGAAACTCGTCTGTGAAGGACAATACAGTACGCTTTTACAAACGGTTTGCGCTTGACACTCAACCTCCATGCGGTAATTGTAGCTACTAAATATGCAAATATCCAAGAGCAGAGAAATAAGCAGTGCTATCATCGGCTTATCACAACAACAATTACTGCCGCGTAAGAAGTAGCCGCGAATGCTATTACAATTCCTGAGAGCGCTCGTCTATCCAAGCTTTTCTCCTCCCTCGTTTTAATGTTCTCTCAACAAAACCGGGGAATTTCTGAGTCTGAATTTGTACTCTTCTTTTTCCTGTCAATTGTGTTTAGCAATATATTCTTCCCACGTCATATTTCCCTTCGGCAATTTCCAAACCCAATAACATTGATATATGCATTGGATCACGCCATTTTGATGCAATTACAGTTTCCTGTTTTTCTAAAGAATTAGAACGTAAACCCCAATGCGAGACCTACAATCTTTTTCCCGAGGATAGACATTTTAAAGCGCATCCAATTTTTTTTTAAAGATTTAAGGAAATCAACAGTCCAACATCATGCAGCTTGATTACTGACTAGGATTGTGTACAATTTTGATCAAGACATTTTCATTTGTAATTGTCCTTTTGGAGATCCACAACAATTCCTTTCCCAGAGTAGTTGGATGGGAGAGGGGGATAATATTGTGTAAAATATCAATTGCATTTTATCATTTAGAGTAGCAATATGTAAGATTTTCATGTCAAGTCATCATTAAATGACCCTAACTGATAACAGTAGTTCAGCAGAGATATTTAGATTACAATATTTGTTTTACAGCCCCTAAATCTTGCTATTGTTTTTATTTTGATGTCCCGCCCTCCGCCGTTTTACCAATCAGAAAGTATGTGATCCGGGTTGCCAGAACTCACCGTGTAGAGCTAATCTCATTGGTAATTTCAAAAAGGATTTCTAATCAGGGCCTTTGTGAAAAAGGTGTTGGTTATAGATTTGTTGTTGACTAAACACTATTATTGTCCTAGCTGGATTTGGTGCGTATATCTGGCAACCTGGGTCAGGGAGAGGACTACAGAATATTGCCTGTTATTGCAGTGCCACTTTTGGCTAAATTGCTTCTTTATTTGTCTACATAGAAAATCAATAGTGGCATTTTTGCTAATTTTATATCAATTAAGAAATTAAAAGAATACATCACAATTATTTCTTGTGTCATTTCTTCACCTCGCCCCATCACTGGCATTTAATAGGATGAACTTTTAAAAGGTAACAAGCTTGTCCTAAAACAATTATCACTTCTCTTCTTCAATACCATTTGTTCAAGCCATTTGACACATTCTGAATCCTTTCTGTAAAAAGCCGAAAGAATACCGTGAATAAAGAAAAAGGTCAGTCATTAAAAATAACTAAATCTGGCACAGAGTGGGCCACCATGAAGTCACTGTGAGAATAGAAAAAGCAATGGGACATTCACAGGTTCGAAATGGGAAAGACTGCATTCACCAACTGTTGCCTGGGTGACTCACTAGTCACACTTTTATGGCAGACTGGCAAAGGAAATGTTGCTTAAAAAAAGCAGAAGAAACGCACTAACATGACATCTCTTGCCAGGACGCATGTGGGAGAAGTCCAAACATGTTTTGAAAAGTTGAAAGACTAAAAATAAACTTTTAGGCCAAAGGTCATTTTTATCATCAATTAAATTTTATTTATAAAGCCCTTTTCATACAAAAGATGCAACACAAAGTGCTTTACAGTTGGGTTAAAAACAATCCCGCCAACCCATGACCCCCACCCAACAGACCCACCCCAAACCACACACGCAGATAAACACACACAAACGAACACACACACACACACCAATAAAACACATTTCTTTCTTTTGCACAATCTGAGTGTCTCTATCCATGCCAAATGTGACATATACATTTCTCCTTGTGAGATAAAAAAAAACACATCTTATCTTATCTTATCTTAAGAGAGACTTGGCAGGGTTCAGATGCAACCAGCTGAAAAAGCGTCATCCATGGAGCCGTCTGCACCAGAAGCAGAGAGTCGCCTGTAGCCACAGGGGACGACACAGGACCCAGAAGAGACACGAAGCCAAGGCTCCAGGCCCCCACAAGGTCCAAGAGTCCCCAGCAGGGGGTCAGACTCTTTTTAACCTCTTTTTAACCAGGTATGCCTCATTTTAATAGATAATTTTTACGGATGACCAAACCTAGTGATTGTACTCAGAACTACTTTGCAAAGCTCTGAGTAGCAACAATGTGTGAACTATAGGCAGCAATGCATCATAACTCTTATTGTTCAATAACTGATAGAAAAAATATATATATATTGTGGCCTCAGTATTTTATCAGTACAATTTATTTGCAAAGGGAGAAGATATATTTTTTGTTTATGTGTCAACTATGTTTTTAGGTGCAGAAGGTTCAATATGGATAGATATGAAATTAGTAAATTTAACAATTTCTTTAGTGGGATTCTGCTGTATTGTTCATGCACTAGAAGACTAAAGTAGGTAATGTCTAAACATTGTTTATTGCAACAATTTGTCAAGCAATACATGGTCGAAACATCCAATTAGTTATTGTAACGGACTTACACCTTACTATAGTGAGTTTTGTCGAGGATAAAGTAATATGACTCGAGTGTGGCATAAGTGTTTGTGTCTTGTTCATGTGTGCAAGAACAGTCTTGGCAAAACCACAATAGCCTCTTTTCCTAAATTCATTACTTCAGATTAGGAACAGAGAATACTGACTTGACACCAAATAGTAGATCGAGATAAAGTACTTGCACCTGTTAATGGGCTGAAATCCAACCCTTTGCACAATGTATCATTTTGGAGGTTTATGCAATAACCAGGTGACGTGCAAGCTCTCGGAAGTAAAAAAAAAAAAAGCATGATCTCTCTGACATTGGTCTTCACACATATGTGGTTGTCAGGCTGAGCAGTTTTATCTGGACACTCCCTGCTCTTCCTCTTCACTGCCATGTCCACCTACTGACTCTCGTCCTGTGAAACACCTCCAAGCAGACGCAGACACGCACGCGCACACGCACACGCACACACACAATCGGTTTACCAAAATGGATGCTAGGTCAGGTGCACAGGGTCAAGACAAGCATAGTGCCAGGGAAGCCCTTAGAAATCATCACAATATTTCATGGTGTATAGAGAAACGTATGAGTCAAAGAGGTAGGGACCCAGAGAAGAGAGTGTGTGCGTGAGAAGAGAGCCATGTGTGTGTTCAAGGGAAGCCTGACAGAGTCATGGACTAAATGCCACTGTGCCCCCCCTCCAATCACATGCATATTACATACTTCCTAACACTTAAGTGCACCGTGTGGGTGAAGGCTGTTGAGTTAAAGCCATATGACTGTAAATGTAACAACACTTATGATCATTACAAAGATATCACTAATGAGGTCCAGGAGAGCTGCATAATCATGAGAACTGAGAACTCACATTTAGAGAAAACACTTCCGAGATTTGAAAGCAGACATAATAAGAATGACAACGAAAAAAATGCATATTTCATTTAAAATAAAGGATTTTTCTGCAGTCAGAAAGGCGCTTGAAAAGTGCCAATTCTTTGGTAATATTGTGCAGTGTAATGAATAAAAAAAAAAAGGTTGCACAGAAGAATTCCAATTTCAAATTTTTACCAATTCACCAATAATTGTGTAATATTATCATCACTATAATTCTTACAAAATTGAAATTGTGGCATATCCCTATATATATCCGTGTATATAATAATAAGGTCTGCATGATTCATATCAAAATGATTTGATTTCATGTAGATCATGTGGTTCCTGCATTTTCTATGTTCAAGTGAACTGAAAGGCTCTCAAGGTTGGAAAGAACAAAGAACAACATGGCAGGAAAGGGGATGAGCAAAAATTTGAACAGCAAACAACTTGTTTTAAAAACACTGCGGTTATGAACTGTGGGAGAACTTTGACTTCAGGAGAGACCACTTGTTACAGAAGCAAGTACAATGCAAGTCATACCAAAAGATCGAGGAAAACTCGGGAAAAAATTCATAGATGAAGACTTCTCACTAGTGCATTCCAATTCATTATTACATTGTAAGAGTTATGGTTTACTTAATTGTCTCTTTAGGGAAATCTGTCCTCTGCATCTGACCTATCCTTTCAATGCCAATTGGGCCGGTCTCCAGATTTTGATGCTTGTTCTGGTCAATACATTTATTTACAATTGGAAATTTGGAATTTGGAAATATTTTATAATAACATATTAGGATTGACAACCCATTAACACCATTAACACCAAGCATATAAAACTAGAGAGGAAATGTATGGTTAGAAGATTCACTTAAAAACTCTGCTCAGTCAGTGTGGTTTGGGGAAGTGGGTCACCACCACAAACCCACATAACACTGTAATTGTTTGCATTGTTTGACAAATAGAGCAAATGTTAACATGGCCTCCGCTTCCTCATACAAACTAAAGTACTGTGTTCCTCTGCAGCTTGTAACAGGTGTGGTGACAAGAGCAAAAGAGCAGGAAGTAAACTGATCCAGACTCTTGAGCCACTCCACCAATGCCAAAACAACAGAGTCTGTGCCATTCTTCACCTCCTGAAGGGAAACTTCCAATCAGCCCAACAGATCAATACTCACTAGCCTCAGGATATGGGCCTCTAAGCCAACCCGAAGCACTTAAGCAGAAGTAGAAGCTCTATCGATTACAATGGGTTAATGAGACCTTGTACGCTGGCTGTACACTTTTTTGGGAATGAGTGTCTTGGGTAGTTGATTGATACAAATTGGAAGAAAAGGTCTTGCCTAATTTTAGATTTGGGACATGTATCCAGACCAGACAATCTAGGCTGCTTAAAAGCATAATTAGGAGGAATGTGTAATTTTATTTAATAGCAATTTTTGCCATTCTCTCTGCATGTAGCTGCTCAAGCAGTGATAAAGCACCAAAGACTTAATCAGGATTAACATTTTGATTGGGATGCACAATGCTTTTCATGTCCGGTAACAATCTTGACACATTGGATTTCAATGCTGCTGATATTATCATGATATTACTGCTGATATTCATCCTGCAAGTAATGTCAGAACCACTATGTAGCAGTAGTTTATGTTAAACACTATGTTATTGATGCTGGGTAAATTCAGTAGTCCCATTACATCAACTGAAAGGCCCGATCAAGATATGATCCAGCCGATACCCAATCCAACATTTTCACCAATATCTAATCCCAATGTTTTATCTGTGGTTCCCTAATATCAGCGTATATCATATCATATGTACAAGTTAATTTTGACCTGGTCTACAAAAAATATGAAGAGTGTTACATCAGAGGGTTGGCCCAGATAAGCTATTCCAGCTTCTGCCAACTCCCTTTTGGGCAATTGTATTTTCTGTGCTTCTCTTTTGTATGATTGTTTTTTGTATCTTCCAGATGCCCAAATAAACACACTATAACTAACTAACATAAAAAGTAATAAAACATTTATGAAATAAAAAGCAATGCTTTGTCATGACCTCATTTGGTACCAACTTCTCCAACTATACCCAAGTTAGAACAAGATCATGGGGAGAAAAGAAAGAGCAAGAAAAATTGCTGGAGAATTGAAGCATGGTTCTGAATAGATCCATGTAGAGGTTGTCCAGAGAGCAAAGCTAGTAAAAGATTAAATAGAATTTGCAGGGTAAAATTCACCTATGCAGCTCAGAATGCCATGACATCTTTGCCACAGCATCAATAATTCAACATAGCCTTTTCTAACCCTTTAATTATACATAAGTGTTAGATATAACAATAGATGGGGACGCTGTGGGTCTTTTTCTTTACAAAGAAAGTGACACCAGAAGATAAACTGCAGCAAAGGGCCTTGATGATGTTCTCCCCAGCAGTCAGTTTGCCATTTATAATGTGTCCACCTTCCTCACCACTGATCTGGGATCAAAGGGTTAACCAAAACTGTTGCCTATAGCCTTAGCCTTCATTATTCAACAGCTTGTTACAACAGCTTGCTCCCTGATCTTGCGCTATGGGGAGAGCAGGAAACTCCAGAAGGGGTGCTGGGGACCAACAGCCGGATTAAGAGAAGAACGACAGAGGGACCGTGGGGATGGAGACGAAAGATGATGAAGAGGGGTGGATCTGGGGGAGGAGGAAAAAGGCACAAAACATTGATTCAATGGGATCAAAAGAGGTATTGAGAAAACAGAAGGATGAGGAAGTGCTGAGAGATGGGACAGAGCACAGGTGGGTGAAGAGGCCGCAAGAGCTGTCTGTTGCCACGGGCCACATATCCAAATAATTGAAGATGGACATTAATACTTTGACTTCATACTTAAACGGTTATGAAGCTCCATATCACTTCACAAGAGCACTTTATTAAACCAAAGGCAACACACATACAAAGTTTTGACTCACCACATTTCAGAGACAACATTAGTTCAATAGTGTTGTCTTGCAAGCAGCAGAAGTAACCACTGGCTCTGTGGCGCAGCACAAAACAAAATCCATCAGACGAGTCGTTGACAGTGACCATGTTTTGGGAGCGGTCTGTTTATAGTCCTCGACTCAGTCGCTCGGTGAGCGGCCGTCTTTGTTCATTAATTGATTGGACTTCCCTGCTGGGCCTCAGTAACTAGGTTACATAGATCCATGAAGGGAAGAGGATTGGCCCCCTGGTGAAAAGTCTCAGAAATGATAGAAGACTGCAGGCCAGGAATCTTGATGTTAATATAACTAATGGAGTTGGGACAACAGAAAGCTTATTGAAATCAGCCTCATCAAATTAGAAAAGCATCTGATGACTGACGGGAAAACCTTGGGCTGTGTTATGTGTCCTACCCCAGTGCAGATAAGTGTACAGGCCTGAAGAAAGGTGAGCTGTGTGTGCAAGAGGAAGAGTGTGTGATGTTCATTATCCAAGCTTCAGACTGACACACCAGCACAGGTCACTGTGTTTACACAGACAATCGGATACATGACCATTTTAAATAAATACAATAAAACATGTAATTACAGCCCACCATGTCAATTTATAGGTGTCATAAACCACAACTGGCTGGGGCTGCAGATTGATTACTATACATTTGGACTTGTACTCATCGTCTAAAGTCAGTTCCAAAACCAGCAAAAAAATACTGTCAATTGCACAGCAGAAAAAAAAAGGACTTGGAAGACAGTAACATGTAGTAAACTCTGGGTGTCACGGTAACTGGGGTATGACCTGCCGGTATAGACAGTCAACACACAGAACGTTTCGATTGTTGCGGTAACAGTTTCTGTGTCGATTCCAATTAGTTTTAACGCCGTAAAATCCCTGACCATAAACTTTAATGGAGTCACCGGCCCGGTGCGCTAGTCATCCAAGAACTGGCCCCGAAGCCTGAGACCAGTGAGCGGCTGCCACACATCGGACAGTAGCAACAGAAGCAAACAGCTTTTAGAAACAGCAGTAATGCCGAAAACCCTGATAATTTTTGTCAGTCAGCTAAAATGTTCATACCGTGACAGAGCAGTGAGTGACACAGACCCAAATGTCATGAACCTGGCTGCATTATTCTAGAAAACAAGTTGACATTCTGCAAGGATGTTTTTACACATGCATAGTTCATCTTTAAGTGACTCCTGGGTAAAAGGCTGTGCTGCTGCAAATGCAGTATTTTGCTGCTGGGACAGAAGTACAGGGAAACAAACTGTTATACCTTATTACCATAAATAAAATATCTCATACAGTCATAATGGGGTCACTTTTAACATTTTAAAAGAATGGGCTCAAGTTTCTGCCTCACTGGAGAAGGGCCTCTGTAAAGCTTGGTTGGTATTTAAGCACAATTTAGATATTTCTGCAAGTCAAAATGTTTACAAAAATAATCAGATCTGCATTTGCTGCTCTGGGAATAGTCTAGTCCAGTGTCATTCAGATCAGATTCAGATTCATTTATTTGCCATTTGCAGTAAAACCACATTGGAAAAACTGTGCAAGACTACCCCAGTGTGCACCAGACGACACACACCAGAGCTCTTGCCACGGCGCCATCTTTACGGCGCCATGCGGCCATGTACAACAAAACCCCAAAAAAACCATATTCTAAAACACAAAATAGTTAAATACAGTGAATCCATTAGAGTAGCTAAATGGACAGCCAGTACAGGCACAGCCGAGCCCATCCTACTTCAGTTGTTCAGAGACAAGACTGGTCCAGACTCAGCCTAATAGTGCATTTGTGTGCAGCTCTTAAACAGCTCAGATAACTGTGCCAGAGCCCTCCCAGTCTGAGAGGAGAAACTGCCTTCACCACAAGAAGAATATAAAACCCTCAGGTGACAGGGCTCTACAGACCACTGTAGGTGCCAACTTTTGACTCCTGCAGAAGGATGAAAAAAACGGAAAATAGATGTCACTGCCAATAGACAAACCCAAAACAAGATTCAAACGTGGCTCCAAGCAGTGCTTGGGAAAAATGCATGACTCTGCAAAAAAAAAATGCTGGTAAAGTAGTCCTGTACCTCAGTGGTGTGTGACGGCACTCCAATATAATCTTAATAAATTATTTGATCTTTCCTGCCCTGAAGCAAAGCTGTCATAATGTATTACAGCAGCAGTAAAGTCCAGGAGCCTGAGCGGCCTGACAGAGGACCACTGCTCACTGTGGTGTCGATGCAGGTCACTCTGGGACAGCCGCACACAGCTGAGATTAATGCGACTGAGCGCCTTCTCTGCAGGACAGACAAGTAATGCAAATTATGAACATCCTATAAAATGCAGTAGCACTTTTTCCACTGCATGTTCTTCTCTGTAAAGTAAGACGACAGAACTGATCACTTTTGTATTGTATTGCTTATGCCCCTCTGCAAGAAGGTGTCGCATGGCTAAACCAACCAAGCACCAACATCTGGAGATGGGGTCACAGGGCACTGCACTGAGGCGAACACTGCTCCTGACAGGAGCAGGTAAAACCTGTCAAATGCAGACGAACAATAGAACTTTATCAAAATCACACATTATAGCAGAAGGCCCAGTCTTGCATGCAATATTATTACATTGAGTTTGAACTTGCTCAAGTCATGGAGTTCAAAACAACTAATTGTGAATAAGAATAATCATCCAACTAATCATTAACTAGCCTTATAATAATTACGGTAACCAAACCACCAACACAAATACATTGTAATTGAAACGTTTTTGTAACAAAATAATAATAATAAAAAAAATAAAAATATATATATATATATATATATGAAATCAACTGTTGATTTCTAAGTAAGATACTTCTGTTAACAGCAAAAAAGTAATGTAAAGCAGAGGGAGAAAGTTTTAGTCACACATTTGCATTTTCTGGCAGTGGACTTCTTTAAGTCAGTCCTGGAGCCGCCCAAATCAAGTGCATGCTGCAGAGAGCCTTGGCAGCCTTTTCTCTTGTCTTACAAGAAACACATAACACACCTTGTTGAAAGGCTTTCCCCAGTACACAAGTTTAATCTATTCATTTTGACATGTTTTATATGTTGATAATTACATAGTGAATAACAATTCAGTGGCATAAATTTACTCCATGGTTTTCAATATAAAAATGTGGTTTGTCTGTAAATATCTTGATATTGCTAGGGTTTTTTAATAGGACAAATGGTAATTAAGCAGTGCTAGCTTCTTATCATTTGTGTCTTAATAAATGAACCTTTTATGCATTAAACATAACACAAAAAGAACATTTATAAAAAATATTATGCACATATAAAATTGCCCATTCACATCTGTACCAAATGAGTTTGTAACTGAAACGAGCCACACCATATTGGTATTGTAGTCGCACAGATTAACAACACTACACGATATAACCTCCAACTTCAATATGTATATCATTCCAACAACACATAGGCTTTACTTTTCACACGAGAATAAAGTCGAGCAGTTTATTTTTGCCTCAAATGTAGGAGATTGAATAATGATATGACTAATGCTTGATATGACTCAAGTTCCATAAATATAAAGCAATTTGCAGCACAGCCATCTGAAACGAAATGGTTTCTTTACGAAGCTGCATGTTTTCATGGTGGACTGAACCAGATGGTAACGTCAGCTATGTGGCACGATTTTGACAAGACATTCTGGAAGAGCCTTCAATAGCTGATGTGGCTGCAGTTTGATTTGTAGATGATCCGTTTTATTGCTGCCTTCGCGCACACACAACCTAAAGGCGCCTTGGCAGAAAACACTTTTCTCACCACCGCATGAAAAATAGATATGGACAAGACGACTCAGGCAATATCCTTCTGATCAGATATGCTATCATCTGACATTAGAGCGCACAACAAACGCATGCCGTTGACTGGAAACATCTGCAGACTCAAAAAAGCGAGGCAACCAGGGTAAACAACACGCTACTACGCTCACACCCACACAGCCAGCCTTGTCAGTCAAGCTACTCAAGAATGGCAGATGAATGGAGACTTCAGCTGGGGCTAGTGTGAGAGACGGGCAATTTAGCAAGTGGCAAAGTTGTGTTTTAAGTTTCAAAACAACAAGAGGTACAGCAGAAACACACAAATCATTGGCTGATTTAGATGCTTGCAGCCGCTCATGCAGTTACAGCGGAACACACAAGTTCAAGAAAGTGTACAAAGACAGCGACGCAGGGAAAAAGATGGGAAAACGAGAGAGAGCATGCTGGAAGAACAGAGAGAATTTAACAAAAGCCGAGTGAGCGTATAGTCGGAACACAGAGGAGCCCGGCACAGCACCAGAACAGGCTGTAATTGTGTTGTGCGGGACTGACCCCAGTGCATCCCAGCAGGCATTGCATGATGAATGGGCCTGGCGGTGACTACATCCCACTACCCTCCTCCTGCTGCTGCTGTTGCTCACATGCGCTTTTCTCTCGCTCTCTCCGACGCCACCATTAGCCCTCCTTCTGGCCCTCCCCGCTCCCCTCCGCTCCCCAAAACCGCACTCTATTCAGCGGCTGCCATCCCACAAGATTAATTTGCATTCAGTGCACTTAGTTCCTGTATTGTCCTCAGACACAATGACATATTACAGTGCATGTTACACCTATTAAACTTCTAGTGATGTTTAGGGGACCGTGCTTTTTGGTGCAAGATTCATAGGATGGAGAACAAATGTGTATGGGGAGGAGGTACAAGAGGACGGCTTGATCAGCGAGAAACACAGAGGGACTTTGACACGCGAGTCATTACAGGAACAGTTAGATAACCTCAATTAATGATTCACTAGACCACATCTAATAAACTGGGTCAGATTGTGTTAACACAATATAGTAGCAAGAGCAGAAAAACCTTTGGGATTGAGTTTAGAAATGACAAAAACAACAGAGCAAGAGGAAATGGAAGACAATTAAAAAATACAGGAGCTGTTGTTGGTGTTCCTTTTCCTTAGGCCCGAGGATAGAGACCTTAATGCAAAATAGGATTTTACTTTTGCTTTCTGCTCCCATATTCCTTCTACAACTCGATCTTAGCCAGGTCCAAGAGAGCAGAAAAAGGAGTCCAAATTTAATTTGGTTCACCGTCACCAGCCATTGCTTAAGGCCTGGGGGCATAAGAAATGGATTCTGGAATTTAAAACAATGAGCAAGTTATAGGAATAACAGGCGCTCTGAGGAACGCAGAGAACACAATGGCACAGAGGGTGGCACAGAGAAACCGGAGCAAGACAGTGGGGGGGAGGGTGTTATGTGGGGCAGATATTAACTTTATGTTTATTATGAAGCTTCTATGGGACTGGCCATCTGCGCAGGCCGACGGGTCAAACAATCAGATCAGGTCAAAAATGGCAGCTCTTGTTAATGCCTGCACGCTGAGGCATCGCAAGAGTTAACAAGCCATTAGCCTACCTCGTGCACTCATGGGAGACACAGTATAGTCTGCAGTGAGCCTAAAGCACACCTTTGGGCTGCTCCTCAACAAAGGCAGCTCTGAGTGACATCACCACAGAGGCCAGGGCGTGGAGGATGGAGCCCAGGGAAGCTCTGGTCTACGTGGGAGTCACATTACTCCCCTCCAGCTTTTCACTACCTGTCACAGCACTTTGAGGACTCACCAGAAAAGCCATAGCTTCTAAAACTTCAAACAGCTGCTTTGCTGGAGGAGATCAGAGGAGCCGCAGGGATAAAGAAGAATAAAACAGGGACTTGGAATCTAAAATGAAGCCTTTCTCTATGTGCAGCCTCAACTATACGTGTTACGGGATGCTTTCAATTTCATGAGCCTCAAGTTCATCCTGAGTAGCAATAGACATGGACAACACCCGGTCCATTGAGAGCCAATGATCTCTGGTCAAGCTGTTTGTTTTCTCTGGGTAATGGCTCTAACAAACACAAGACCTCATAGGAACACACAAGCCGGGCCAGACACCTGTGTCCCATTCAGCGCACATATCCGGACACTTAACACACAAACAGGGGGAGACTGTTTATGTTTGCGGCCTGGTGCACCCCACTATAGCGGGCCCAAGTTGCACAAACACACTTGGAGCTAGGGCTGGGCGATTTTGCCTAAAAAAAAAATCTCCGATTTTTAAAAGAAAAATTCAAGTTTCGATTCGATTTTCGATTTTTTTTCCCCAATGCACTTAAAAATGACTGGAGACATCAGATATATTGTCAAAAGTGCAAATTTATTGCTGTGATTGTCCTCAAGAGTTAAAATGCAAGTAAATGAGGCTCTGTTATTCAACAATTTCAAGCTTTAACCCAGGTTTAAGCAAAAGTGCAACATCAACTTCACAGTAGCTTAAATTTTCTGATTAAGAAATCAGATAACTACATATTTTGTAACATATAACATTACAATAAAAAATAAAATAAACTCTTCTCTTAGCCTCTCAGCATAATGTGAATATAAAAAAAATTAAACATGCCTGTGGCAGACATATAGCTACTAACTAACTACTTATCAAAGGATAAACAAATGTAAACTTTTATCTTTAACAACAAAACATTAGATCTCTGAAATATTGTGCATGCTCATTCTAAGCATTTTTTGCAAGAAAGATGAGCCTGTCCACAACCACAGGTCCGTGGTGGCTGAGTAAAACGTCATCTCCCCCAGCTCACCGCGGATCTTTTCACGAGTTGTATTGTACAGGTGAGGCAGCGCTACATCGGCGAAATACTTGCGACTGGGGACAACGTACTGTACCTCGCATCTAATACTTTTAACAAGCCCCCCCTGTTAAAACCCCCCCGGGGGGTCGCGGGAACCCCTGGGGGGGTCGCATGATGATTTCTACACAAACAAAAAAAAAAGATTTTTTTTTTTTTGAGCAAATATAAAGCCCTTAAATATTTATTTAGCATTTGATTTGATTCAAAAGGACTACTTGTTAAATTGTGTTTGGAGACTATAATATATTTTAATAACGTTAGTAATTTTGTCCCAGTCATTGCAGCGTCAATCAAAATCATCACGTAACACAGCTCACATCATGCGCAGCGACAAAGCGTGTCCTACTGTTGTTTGCTAAAACTAAAGGTGTTTGGAGGCTACAAATAAATAATACCTGCTTTAAAATGAAACGTGGTTAATATCCACAACAGAAAAACCCGGAGGGGGAGAAAAGTCACTTGTATCAGGGGTCAGGCTGATGGTGCGAAGAGAGGGAGAGAGGGCAGAGGAGGGAGAGAGGGCAGCGGAGGAAGAGAGGCCAGCGGAGGGAGAGAGGGCAGCGGAGGGAGAGAGGGCAGCGGAGGGAGAGAGGGCAGCGGAGGGAGAGAGGGCAGCGGAGGGAGAGAGGGCAGCGGAGGGAGAGAGGGCAGCGGAGGGAGAGAGGGCAGAGGAGGGAGAGAGGGCAGCGGAGGGAGAGAGGGCAGCGGAGGGAGAGAGGGCAGAGGAGGGAGAGAGGGCAGCGGAGGGAGAGAGGGCAGCGGAGGGAGAGAGGGCAGCGGAGGGAGAGAGGGCAGCGGAGGGAGAGAGGGCAGCGGAGGGAGAGAGGGCAGAGGAGGGAGAGAGGGCAGCGGAGGGAGAGAAAAGTCACTTGTATCAGGGGTCAGGCTGATGGTGCGAAGAGAGGGAGAGAGGGCAGCGGAGGGAGAAAGGACAGCGGTAGAACAGCGCGTTAAAGAGGCCCGGCTTTTCGGAGTCAAAGGTAAAGAGGTCCGCACATTAAAAGCGGGTGGCCGGTCTATGCCTTTACTGACAGTAACTTTGGAAAGAGAAGCCGCGGGGATGAACCGCATAAAGTAACAGCAGAAAGCGGCCGCCCGCTTTTAATGTGCGGACCTCTTTACCGCTGACTCCGGAAAGCCGGCCCACTTTACCGCGGTAGGAGAACAGTGAGGGCGAGCCGCAAAGAAATGCGCTCCACTTCTGCTGAGGAGGGTTAGCAGGGCATTTATGATGGGGGTCGCGGGCTAAAGACTTTGGGAACCCCTGCTCTACTACACGCTGCCATTCTTGTTTTGACTGTGTTTACGCGGCGGAGGGGGCTGGCTCATAACGCTCTACGGTAACCCACAAGGACGAAACGCAAAAAACTCAGAAAAAAAATTTGGTGAAAAAAAAACTCGAGTTTGCAAAATAAAAATCCTTTTAAGCTACAAAATCGATAAATCGATTAAATCGATTTTTTGCCCAGCCCTACTTGGAGCCCCTCAAGACAACTAAATGTGTGTCAGTGAGAGTGGCCAGCCTCCTCACCACCTGACAATCACTCTCCGCAAAGCCCAGACTGCTCTCTAAAACTGAAAATCTGGCGAAAACAAAACTCGTTCATCCTGCTGTCATTTGACATCTCAAGCCACATGATGGTGTCTATAGGTGTCCAGGGCACAGCTGCAGCGGCCTTGGAGTTGCCAACACCTGTCGAGCTGCAGACTGGAGCCGGGCGCAAAAGGCTCATGCCACCAGGATAGATGAGAGACAGCAGGGTGGGCAGCGCCGCGGATCACTGGAGGGGTACGCTCACACAACGCTGCCAGAAGCAAAAAGCTCAGCCCCACAATGCTACAATGCTTTCCACCTCAGCAACTCAAAATGGAAAAGTGGTATGGCATCAGCTGTGGCCAGTTTGTTAGAGCGATATTTTCGATGCCACGGGAGAATTTAACCAATTGAAATTGAGAAGACCCATAATCGCCCTGGCAATGCACTCATAGTTTCCACTCAAACTAAATGCGACTAAATAATAGCGCGACTGGGCTATGTACCCGCTTAAATTATAGTGATGCTGATGGCATTTCACACACTTGCTTTATTTGTGCCAAATGCAAGTGCATGTCACAGATGGAGGGCGAGTGGACACCAGATGACCTGCTGTGGCGTGGGGCTGAGGTCTAGGGTAGAGCAGAGGCACAGAGCAGCAGATGATGTGCAGTCAAACTTAAACCAGGCCGTCTGCCCAAGTGGGACCTTGTGATGGACTTTATCTGCAATCTCCATTATTTGTCATTTGAGAATTAACAGTTAGACCTATGAGTCACCTTGTATAGGTGCTAGAACATACAGGAACAGCAGCTTCAACTGTTATTCAAGGACGAGTTTGGAAAACAACTCGTATGCATAAAAGTACATAAACTGCTAGAAAAAAGGATTCATACCACATACAAATATTCCAAATAATGTCATGTTACGGCAAATGAGATCGATTGTCTAAGTCCACCAATAATGATCAAGTTAAAAAGCAAAGATGCTTATTTTATCATGTCTCATACTTTCTTTGTGAAAGGCAAAACAATGTGGCATTGTGAAGTAAAAGAAAACTGATTTTCAATTATACATACATATTTTCATAAATACTTTTATGAAAAGGTAAGCAGCCCATAGCTTCAGGTTGTTTGTCTCCATAAGCTTTGCACATTGTCCACATTCTTCTTTGCAAAACAGCTCAAGCTCTGTCAGATTAGGTGAAGAGCACTTGTGATGGATTTAGGTCTGGACAAGGCCCTTCAAAAACATTTATATTTTGTTTCACAAACCATTCCAATGTATGGGAACGTGAAACTCCTGATGCTACCACCACCAGGTTTGACAGTGACGCTCTCCTTGTGCTTCCTGTTGTTATAGGAGGACTTTCCGGGTTTATTGTTGTGTCATACTCTCAATTTCCGGATGATGAATTGAAAATTGAATCGAGCTGTTGAAAGTTGGAAACAATAATTATGTCATTGCCTCAAACTTTTGTTTTTTATGCTATACAAGAATAATACACTTTATAGCATATTAAATAGCAGATGTAGGAAGTTTACTTAGACCATGGCAAGATCTGCAAGCAATATTAGCCAATTAACACAGTGTGTATTGGAATCTGATATTGAGAAACCACGCTGGCCGTCACAACTCACAAGACATCCGGCGTGAGGCAGAGACACCAAGCCCAGCCCACCAGACAACTGCATAAACACAGGGGCCACTAACCTCCCTCCACCTGTCTGCCCTATGCTCTCACTTGGAAAGCTTTTAGCACCACTTTATGCAATGCAGAGAACACACACATCTAAATATTTTAAAACATTTATATAAGATTTACACACGCTGCTGAACATCTTAGAGTGTTTTCATCTGATTTTATGAGAACTGCAATGTGAATGAATTACAAAACTCACAAGATTTAGACAAAAAGACGAAATTAGGGGAACTATACGACTGATGGCACTTACGACAGCGTTGGGTTGAACTCGGACTGTAAGTAACAGTTATTGACAGAATATTTCTTGATTAGTTCATTTGATTAGTTGTTTAGAACACTGATAAGAGAATGTATTTGGAGGCAGAAAAAGCTACAGTGAAGCAGGAGGTAGTCCTAATTTAATTAAAAAGAGACAATTACATTTGTTTGTGTTATAGAGCAATTACTGCCTTACGACCATTTCTAGGACTTACATGTTTTGGAGTCTGGATAAAGAACAGCTAGCAATTACTACAGTAGTTGATTATTGCAGAAATGAGTTGCGATTAACTGCCCTATGTTGGAATATCCTGCAGTGAAGTGGTGCATCCTCATGACTTCGTCTCTTGGTGAAAATGGCTTCATTTCAGGCCTCCACTTTGGTTGAGTGTATGAATGCCCCGTACCCTGAGGGTCTGCTGTAGCACTGAGGTGAAGTCCATTAACACCAGGGATCTTGTTTTTCGACCGCTAAATAAAACAGGACTATTTTTCTATTCTGCCGTCTACAAAATAAATAGCCTTTAGTGCAGAAGCAGGCGATGTGCACTTCTAGCATATAGTGCTGCTAGTATAGACATTGTTTAACTGAATTACTTCACAATCTAGCTGCAAAATAGTGCCAAAAAGTTGAGAGCGGTTTTAATTACTGCAATAGAAATATATTGCAATATTTTATTTATTTATTATTATTAATATGCATGTTGTAACTTCAGCATTTGATTTTCTCCTGCCATGTAGTGCCTTGTTCTTTTGAGCCATTGTATCACGAGAGTCTAGCAGAAAATGGCAAAGCTTATCCCTGAATATTAGCTGATTATTTATACTAAATAAACAAACAAAGGTTTATCTTATCTGTTAACTTACATCTTTTATACCATTATTGCAAATCTTTAGAGATACCAAAAAGTGCACTTTCCATTATCACGTTAACAATATATTGTGTCCTTGTTTTGAGGAAACCATGAGAAGCCCTTGCCACGAAATGCATCGAGAAAAGCCAAGCTGGGCCTAGACCAACCTAATGACTTCGAAGTTATTTGTCAGAAGTAATTTAGGAAGCAATTATTATTCAGTTTAACTGCCACTATAGGTCATATCACTGCACAATGGTGGGTAATATAGCAGAGAAATTGAGAGTTGCCCCGCTGCTTGCATAGCTAAAACTTGTTCTGCATCAATATAAATGTCTCTGTCTAAATGGGGATGGGTGGGGCAATGCAAGGACTCTGCCGTCTTCTACAGCGGGAAAATCCATATCTCATATAACCAGCGCTGCTCATGTGCCATACTTCCTGATCCCTCGGGCAACCAGAGCTGACTACATTTGCGCGTATGACATAGCTCTTACTTTACCAGCACTTTACACTCCAATCAAGTGTCATCTGATGAAACGCTGCACCTCAGCTACCATTATTTGTCGGGATACAGGAGCCCATGGAATGTATCAAATTCCTGCCTCGGGGAGTAAGCAACTTGGAAATATGGTCCATGGTCCAGCCTCTTCCCTGTTCCCTTTTCCATTCAGCAAAATTCCAGTGGAGGCCTGCTTGATTTACATCGCCTCATCGGCTAGCTGACATGTGCTTACAACAGGGGAAGATTTGAGAAGGGGTTTAGTGTTACAAAGCTGTTGTCTGTGTCCTTTTTGTAAAACAACAAGAACTGACCTTGCATATATATTTCTCCTCATGGTCCAACTCCCTAGAATTAAGTTACCAATCACAGAACCAAACTTTGATTAAGTGGTGCAGCAATACCTATGCACTTTGAACCTGCAATCTGACTCCGATTTTTTCCAGAGAGCAACAGTTAGGCAGTGCAGCACAAGTATTGAGTATCTGAGTCACTGGACTGCGTAATTCAGTCTGGGGAATTATGACAGTGGAAAATCATTTCCCTCAACCGGGGATGGGAGGCCATGGCTAATCGTTCAGTAATCTGATCTGCCTGTATACTGTTGCATTCAGCCGTACAGCTAGTCACACATGTGGACTGGACACCCCTACTCATGACTGCCAAAAATCTGATAAGGGCAAGCGCTATTAAAAACAACTGTCCAGGTTTTCCAAAGGATTACCGATGCTATCAGGATCGTTTTGCTAATACAGATTTGTGCTCTGCCGTTTCAAATGTATTTACCCTGGCCCAGCTCAGCGAAGGATAATGTACTACGGTTAAACCAAAATATATAAAGATGCATTTCTAGTAGACAATAAACTAGGGCTGTAAGACAATCAATTTATCACAACAAATCGATTACTAAATAAATGAATCTCTCTTTTTCACCATTACATATGACTTAAACATGCTGAGGATATGTTTTATGTCTTTTAACATCAGCAGAATGAAATTAAAATGTGTTTAAAGTATTTTTAATCAGAAACAGCCCAATGTCTATCAAGTCAAAATCCCATATTCACTGACCTTTTCGGGATTGGCAAACTAATGACTAATAACAAGCCAACGAACTGATAAAAATAATTATTAAATACAATAACCGTCAAACATGAGTCAGTAACTAGACCAACTCGCTGGCTTACAGTAATCTAAGGGAGGCACATAGAGACTGTCACACAACGGATATTTTGAGCCCTGTTCAGTAGTAAATTCCTTGACGTGTCATAGCCATGTGTGCAGAAACGATATGAAATACAGCCATGTGGTACAAAGTGGTGCTTAAACAGCTGAGGGGAACTTCATGCCTGGGTATAGTCCCACACTAGAGAGCTGCCCTCACATCCCAAGCCTACTACTAAGGGCACTGACTCGGAAAAATACAAGCAGTGGCATGTTTTAGGCACCTACTCGTGCTTTGCAAACGTTGGATTTGACAAGCAGAGTTTTCAAAACAATTAAACCTCTGTTTGATTCACAGGAATGCCCACGACTATAACTAACAACACTCAGGCTTTCATCTGTGAGGTTGGAAATGAAAATTATGTGTGTTTCTGGTAAAATGCCAATTGCAGCTTGTTGACATTATCAAACACTGTCATGCCAGCACTATTTTATGCACACACAGTATTTCTGGGGCACATCTAAGTCTAAACAGTGCGATATAAGATCCCCCTCTTTATCAACACTACATCAGAGGCTGTGTGTAATCTATGCTCGCAACACCAGTGAAATGGATGGCATGAATAATACTGCACGAACGTAGACAAACTAGAAAGAGCAAGCCCATTTTCTCACTCCTCATCTGCAAATGGCATAATCCCCTGAATGTTTTAAACAGCCAGGGACATGTGATAAACAACACATGGTTTTGGGGGGGAATTTAGAGCGCTGGTGAAATAAATCTCTTGATGCAGGACACCAGAAGGACTGTCTCATTCAGACTCAGGCAAAATCCAGAGAAAGTCCTTAGATGAATCTGTCTAATGCATTTGAGTGTGAGTCATTCTCCCTCACATAATATAGGAGCACTCCCCAAGGCAATGGATTTTAGGCAGGTCTGGACTGCCCCTTTCCCTGCACAGCCATTCAATAGGTGCACAATTTCCACACAGAATCTATGTTACAGAAAAATACATTGTTCATTGCATAACTTTTTAGCTTTGCAGCCAATACAACTTCTGGGTAATCTGTAGGCAACTTGGTATAAACAAGTAGCTTTGCCACATACTACAGTGAATTAGGTCTAGAGTGTCATTAAGGGTAAAATAAAGTATATTAGCCTAATCCAACCTTTTAGCACAACATGTATGTCTAATACTATTTTAAGACTCATGATAATTCACTGTTTTCAACAGTTAAAGTAATCCTTTGCAGTTTGCAATGGTTCCTGACCTGTTTGTGCTTTCGTGCAAAACAATAAACTACTGATTGAGAATAGTCAACAAGAGACCCAGATAACATACAGTTTAGAGCACATATATTGTTACAGCTACGACCTAATACCAAACCGTACTGAGAAAAGTTACCAAAACTGAACTTGCTCGATTCGTGTACCATGTTGAATAATAAAGGAATTCCGTCATTTCATCGTGAGCTGCTCAATCCCAGACAGCAAACTTCGACCTGATCGCTTCAACAACACAGCTTTATTCTCCGTGCGGGTCCACAAGCAAAAGGAAACGCTCCAGCTCTTCTCCACAACAGCACCGCACCTCGCCATGGAGAGCCAGGCCGGAGCTGGCCTTTCTCCGCCTGCGCCAGACAGACAGCCTTCCCCGTCCCCGGCCTGGAAGCAAGTGGCCACGGACGAAACATGTGCGAAACACCGCTCCGAGGCTGCTGTCTGGATGTACTCACCCTGATACACGAACGCCACACGTACAAGTCAAAGAGCGGGATTGCAACGCGCTGGTCCGTGTGTTTGTTTCTGTCGGCCGTGATGTGAGAGCAGCGGCACAGCTCGGAGCTCACTCGCCTGGGAAGCGATCGGGAAATCTGAGAATGCTCCTCTTTCTGCAGCTCTGTGTTCTGCTCCATCACGGTCGACAGGGGGCGCCATAAAGCCTCTAACAAAGACTGGTTCCATTATTGGGGTGGATTATGTTTTCAAAAAAGACCATTGTTGTTAGTCATTTATTGTTATAGTTAAAGCTCAAGACCTATGTTGGAGAAACACATTTTTATTGTTAACAAATGTTGGTTTTGTAACACACATCATAATAGCTTCTGTATATTTCAGTAGCTATTACACACAAAAACACACACATAAACATCTATTTTAAATGTGGTGGCCTAAAGCCCTCAAACTATATACCCCATTTAAATAAACATAAGATGAGAGATCCTTTATTCTTCCCACAGAGGGGAAATTTCAGTGTGGCAGCGCACATACAGCTGTAAGAGCACACAAAATGTACAAAATAAGTAGCTGCTATGTTTCTTAGCTAGCTGTAAATGCTTCGATATCAGTCTTTCAAAATATCTATACAGTGCAAAGTTACATACTATATATTTATAGGGCAGGGTAAGTAGATGCCACTTTTTGTATATAATATGTCCTGCATCAACATGTTTGCACATTTCTTACTTTTTGCACAATCTTTGTGTTTATTCATGCCAAATGTGACATTTAAAGTTCCCCTGTGTGAGATTAATAAAGTATCTCTTATCTTATCTTATCTCAAAGTGGCATTTAGTGAACATTCTGAAGTTGTAGTATTGCACATTGGAGATGATTGCAGTATTTACTTTATTAACAGATGTCATTTCAACAATAACATTATGTTAGGCTATGTTAAATCTATCCACATAACTCTTGACACCCATTAGGGAGGTCAGACCACTGCACACAGCTCTAAATTAACTGTCTTATCCAAATCACATGATAGTCACACGACCACATGTTCATGTTAAAGACAGCCATGAAAGCATGACCTCTTTTCATCCACCTTTTCAGTATAAGATCTTGCTGAACTGACCTTTGCTATGTTTATCTCATGGACAAAGCACATTTACTTTATTGCATGTGAGCTTGGTTAAATTTTAAATGTGGGGGAAGTCCAGGTTCCTTTGCCTGTTATGAAAGAGTTGCACATTTTTAGGTCAGAAATGACTGGCCTTTGACACCAGCCTGACATTAAATAAACATGAGGGCTTCACTGACAGTCTGTAATCTGATCATCCCTAGTACTAATTGGCGTTTCACACAGCAGCAATCTGACCGAGCTCTAAACAGGTGGGGAAGTGTAAGTGGATGATCTCACACACTAGCTTCAATCTTCCGTCCTATGACAAGTGGCAAAACTAATTATCTGGCTCTGCTTTCATGCTCTGATTTCATACCGTTCAGAATAGGCTATTTAAAAAGGAAATAAATACAAACAAATCCTGTGCCAGAATTATAACAACCAGTGGCTTGGGTTATAGGCCTACATCTTCATAGGTGTGGTGGGATATTATGATATTTTTTATATTATGATATTACAAATGTGTTTTGTACTCGTCGCCGGGTGTCCAGTCGCAGTGATGAAGTGCGCCCCCTGCAGGTGCTCAAGCCCTTCGCAGCCGCAGTGCATTCTGGTTGAGTTGTTTAGCCACTGTGCAAAATGGCGACGTCCCTAGGATCAAACACCTACAACAGACAGAACTGGGAAGACGCGGTATGCTTTTTTAACATATGATAGAGCACTGTTATAACACCTTATACGTGTTTTTCACAGATCGGAGTGAATGTGATCTGGAACATAGTCAAGATGCCCCTAACCTGGCGCTTACTAAAACAAAGCTTCCTTTCCGCTAACATGCTAAGCTACATGCTAACTTTAGCCAGCGTGGCCACATAGTTGATGTTGAATGATAATGCTTATGCCTTTGTGATCAGTTTAAATTAATAAAGGTCCTAGCCTAAAAGGACAACACATGTGCTACGAAACATAAAGATTAAAACAATCATTGTATTATAATGGCATCGGGCCCTTTGGCCGCTAGCTAACGCTGCTAGCGGAGTTAATGCTATTGGGAAAGTTGATGTAACTAATTGCTGCGTTAAAAGAATGATTGAATATAGTTGCCTTTTCTCTCTTGTACTCGTATATGTATGTTCCAGGCACTATTTACACTAGAGCTTAGATTAACCCCTGATCTACGTGCATAATTTAACACGTTGAATGAAGTTTAGCCGATGTCCTCACTTGGCACTTTGACTGAAGCTGGAGTTTGGGTCTATTATAATAACGCTGTTGTTAAGCCAATTAGCTCATCTTTAATTATTATTAATGTGTAGGACTTCCCCATTCTTTGCCAAACATGCCTTGGAGAAAACCCTTACATCCGTATGGTGAGTATTTTATAATATTGAAGGTACAAATGAGAATTTAATTGTAATTGTGTTTTTAATACTTTTTTCTCAGACGAAGGAAAAATATGGGAAAGAATGCAAAGTGAGTTAGATTTAGGTACATACCACAATTTATAAATTGTAGTAGAAAACATAAGAATGTGCATAATTTCTTCTAGATTTGTGCTCGGCCCTTCACTGTGTTTCGGTGGTGCCCTGGGACACGGATGCGCTTCAAAAAGACGGAAGTTTGTCAAACATGTAGTAAAATGAAAAATGTTTGTCAAACCTGTCTGTTGGATCTTGAATATGGTGACCTTTCTTTGTCCATTTGATATTCACTAGTCCATTAGTTTTCCTTCACTGACATCAACACAATTCTGTTTGTTGTTGATAGGTTTACCTATTCAGGTCAGAGACACAGGACTTGCCATTAAAGACGAAATTCCTAAGTCTGATGTGAATAAGGAGTACTACACGCAGAACATGGAAAGAGAGGTACTTTGGTCTTGAATTGTCTGGGTATATCTAATACCAACTTGTATTTTATCATTTAGTTGTTTTCATTGTTTCAGATTGCAAACTCGGACGGCACCCGGGCTGTAGGACAGATTGGAAAAGCCCCCAGCTCAAGCGACATGTTGCTGAAACTTGCCAGAACCACACCTTACTACAAGAGGAATCGTCCTCATATTTGCTCCTTCTGGGTGAAGGGAGAATGTAAAAGAGGAGAGGAGTGTCCTTACAGGTACAGAGAAACTCCGACATTTTATATGTGTATAAAAAAATAACTATTGTTTTTTGTTTTTTTTCATAGGCACGAGAAGCCCACAGATCCTGACGATCCACTTGCTGACCAGAACATAAAGGATCGTTATTATGGCATCAATGACCCAGTAGCAGATAAACTGTTGAAGCGAGCCTCAACTATGCCCCGCCTGGATCCGCCTGATGATAAGACCATCACTACTCTATACATTGGTGGACTGGGAGACAATGTCACAGATGGAGATCTCAAGTATGATCTTGAACAGGACAAATCTATAGTAACCATAGACCATTATTTCTTAAATACTACCTTCTGTGTTTTCTTTAGGGGCTTCTTTTACCAATTTGGTGAAATTCGTACTATCACAATAGTTCAAAGGCAGCAGTGTGCATTTATTCAGTTTGCTACTCGAGATGCAGCTGAAATGGCGGCCGAAAAGTCATTCAACAAACTTATTATCAATGGACGAAGGCTAACTGTCAAATGGGGAAGGTGTGTAACTTACTATATATAAATAAAACACTTTAAGCGCATCACATTCATTCATTTTATTTACAATGACACCAATCCGTCTTTATTTGACCAGATCTCAGGCTGCAAGAGGCAAAGAAGGTGAAGGAGTCAGTGAGATGGGTTCAAGGCTGGAACCTGTCCCTGGTCTACCTGGAGGTAAACCATCATTTTGCATTTATTTGAAAAAAGAAACGCATTCTGAATCCTCTATTTTACAGCTCTGCCCCCACCACCACCCCTGGATGAAGAGACGTCTGCAAACTACTTTAACCTTGACCCCAACAGCTCTCCTGTTATGAACATTTTGCCCCCTCCTGGGATGAACCCACCTCCACCTGGTAATTTTTATACATACTATCCATACATATTCATGCATACATTATTAGGATGTGTTTAATTTTTTTATTTCCCGTCCAGGTTATGGACCCCCAATGTTCCATGCTATGGGTGCAATGGCCCCACCTATGCCCCCTCCTATTGGTATGAGACCTCCTGGTCAAATTCACTATCCATCCCAGGACCCGCAGCGCATGGGCGCCCACTCGGCTCACGGCTCGCGCCATGAACAGTGAAAGCACTGGATGTGCTGGCCTGATTACACAGATGGGCTCTGCAAACATCTGCTCCGCACAGCCTGAACTGGTCTGTACCTGCAGAGACCCTGCCCAGTGTTCTGTGATGGAGGTTAAATTAACCAAAACAAATTTACCAAGAACATTTAAACTCACTTTGACATGTAAGATATTACTTGACTCAAGACTGGACTCAAGCTGGTCAGAGTTTTTGGGTCCATTATTCCTCACCAGGATCGTAGATAAATGTACCAAACCAGGATGTAACATTTATTACATTGTATCTGGTACTACTTTTTTTTTTACTATTGCTAATGTCCATTAGATTTTACTGTCATTAAATCTTCTTTTTGTCATCTGATGTGTTGGTAAATTATTTTTATTTCTTTAGCTGGCTTTTCAGACAGTCCTAACCCTGTGAATTTCACCACTGAGTAATAGTTTAATTTCTGGAGAGAGAAGAGGAGAAAGGGAGCCGGTCAGTTTCAGTCTTAAACGTATTAGCACTCTTCATAGTTCATTAGATTCAGGGCTGTAAGTGATGCCCCATCCCCTGGGTGCTCTGTTAAAGTTGGGCCTTTGGTACATGCGCTCTAAAACAGCTCCTGGCAGCGTCTGCGATTCCACAGCCTCATATCCGATCACAGGGACCACCCTCTGGCTGGCCATCATGCCTCCAAACGGCACAGCAGCTCTGGAAGAAAACGCCACATCATTCAAAGAAAAGGCTGCACAAGTGATAGTGAAAGTTTTATTACTTGTGTACAAACATCTGGCCACATATGGTCAGGCCAGTCTGCCAGGTTCAAGATCTCTTGACCTAGTGAAGTTCACTCAATTGGAGCTGCATAATCTTAACTGAATAGTGCCAACAGATCCCCCTCAGGGTTTACTGTTGAGTGATTGACATCTCTAATTGAGCAAAAACTTTCCAGTGTTTAACCCTAGCCTTTAACGGAGGCTATTCATCGCCCAAAATTGACCTTTGTTCTTAAAATCCTTGAAACCATTTTTATCATAATCTATTTATCCTTTAGCACCATTGAACACACTCACTGCACCTCAAGGTTTCATCTTTCAAGTGGCTGTTAAAATAGCCCTCCTAGTCACTTTCTGAGGAGGTGCAAGCCAGAGACTGGATTCATTTCCAGACGGTGGAAACATGGAGTCGGGCCCAGCATGAAATGATTGTGATGAATAACATGTCAGAGCAAACTCCTCCATACATTATATTCTTGGAGAAAGTTTAGCTGCCAAGTCGATGGGATGCGCTTCCATCATTACATTATAGGTGTTAGGTGCGTGTATGTGTATCTATATATAACACGGATATGCATATATTTATTTACCTGTTGAAGCTCCTGAAGTTGGCTGGTTGTTGGCCTTGTGGTTCGTCGGCCAGTTGGTTTAGAGGCTCCTCTTTGTTGGCCAGGGCTTCCCTCCATGGAGAACAGTAGGATTTGGGTATCACTGTTGTGTTGAATCTTTCATGAGGGATTTCTTTCAGAGGCCCAGCGTAACCTGGGATGAAGATATTTGTACAATTTAGAAGATAATTAAAAGTACTATAGTCCAGTCATAATTAAAGAATGATTAAAGTCAGCTTATTGCTTGTGCCTGAAATAATGGAGAGTCCAAAACAAAAGAAATTCTGATTCTGTCCAAACCTATAAATGGAAGGGGCCGATATCGTTGATAAAGCTTGCCATTATAATTACAAGACAGACTACACTAATTATTCTCAGCATGAATTCTGAATAGTGAAAAAGGCTGTCAGACTTGAAAAGACATCAAGGCTGGACCTGCCCATGATCTGTCCCATAAATAGAAGCGGACAAAGAATATAGAGTGTGGTGCTATTATGACCTCATCAGTATAATGACTTTGCAGTGACATTGCACTGGTCCTGCTCCGTGTCACTGTCCTTTTATCACAGCGGGCCATCGTTTACCTGGAGCAAGGACGGCCGGATTGCCCTTCTTTGCTACGGTCTTCTGAAGGTTCATAACAAGGCTGTGTTTGCCCGGGATGGAGAAAGTCCGGTTTTCTTTTCCGACTTGTGGCTCTGGTGTCAGGTGTTCAGGTGGTATCGCTTCTGTTGGAACCTGGAAGAATTATAAAGGAATGTAGTGCAATCATGGATCTATTTGAATAACGTGCAATTTGTTTTTTGGATGACTGAAATTGGGAAAGTCTTTCAAAATTCTTACTTTTATAATTCAACTTACAATATGAAACTTATGTGTCAAGCACAAAGGGAGATTTATCAAGACTCTACTTGTTATGTTGATAAATGGTTCACGGGTTGTAGAGAGTCATAGATGTCACAGAGTCATCTCAAAAATTGGTTTCACATTTTAATTTGAATTACAGAAATGTATTAACTTTTGAACAAAGTTTGAGTTTCACCTGTACACAAGAGGATCCCAAACTTTTCTGGTTGGGCCCCTCATAATAACCTTGCAACTGCTGCTACAGAACAAATAATTGTCTTCTAATAATTCCAAGTTGCAAAGTTCTCTCAAAATAATTTAATACGATAAGATATCCTTTATTTGTCAATTAATTTAGTGTTAATTGATCTAGTCTCATTTTCCTCTTCCAATGTGTATTTTTATATTGCATATTTCATTAACAGTAGTGAGTAGATGCATTCACTTAAATGTCTGTCAAAAAAAAAAATTATAATCAAAAAGAGGAGCTGAATGAAAATGTTAAAAGTCAATAAAATCAATGAGATAGCTATCTGAAAAAAAAACACAAAAAAACATTTATACATAATTTCATTTTACGTCACACATCTATCTTTCTGAAATGGGATTTTAAAAGTGTCTTTGTACTAAAAAAGCCATACTAGGTCATTCCATATGATTGTTTTTAGGTCGGCGGTTTCTCACTTTGATGATGTTGTGAGGAACGTTGGCCGAGTTCTCCAGAGTGAACTTCTCGACTCGTTTCTGCCGCTCCTGAAACATGCGGGAGCCACGGTTTCGGTTTGACAGGTTCAGCTCCTCCATCATCACATCTTTTGGAACGCTGACCTTTTTCCCCAAGTTCAGATGCTCTGCAATCACAAACTCAGTCACTTCAAATGTACAGGTCTAACATCAGTCACTTTTACATTCTGTTGTGATTTTTGTTGTATCTTTTATTGAAACGCACACAGATGCACACACACACACACACGCACTAGATAACAGACACACTCCGCTCTCTGATTGGATTATCTACTTGAAAATTGTAAGCATAAATAATGTGGATATTGTGATCTTTGTATTTTTATGACAAATAGCTCCACTTGAATTGTACACGTTGGCCTGTTTCCTGAAGACACATAAAAGATGCAGATATAATTTAAATTTAAACTAATACATACAGTCCCTTTAAACAAATGTTGATTAGGTTTATCCACATACCCAGGCACACTCTTTGGCCGTATGTCTGCATGCCATATGGACAAATCCAAAATTATATGTAAACAAAGTAAGTGAGTGAAAATCTTCATTTTTCATAGCGCATTTTAATGATAATTATATATATTTTTAAATAATTGTTGAGAGTTCAAATATTTTGCCATTCTCTCCACACGATGATGACTGAAGCGAGACGCCAAACACACTGGTGCATCGCAAGCCCCAAACAACACCATCCGTTCACTCACTCATTACATTCATACCTATCCAACTTTTTTTTTTTATAGAAGTAGGGGAAACCGGAGCACCCAGAGCAAGCCTACGCAGACATAGGGAGAACATGCAAACTCCACATAGAAAGGCCTGGAGGTAGAATCAAACCAGGACCTTCTTACTGTGAAACACAATCTCTAACAGCTACGCCACCGTGTCGCCCAATAAACGTCATTGCCCACTGCAGATGAGACTGCAAATAGGGGGGCTTCCATCTTGTGGCAACCATCCACCATGTTGAGTCCTATTTAAGTAAAGTCTTAATGAAGAAGGACCAGGGGAGAGCAAGGGACCAGGCACAATAGGCTGCTGGCATGAAAAAACAAGGTAATTGTTAACCACTAACCAAATCCACTTTTAAATCTCTAAATGAGGAATTACATTTTACATTATAAGTTGTCACAGCGATGTCAGAATTGTATAACTACTGGTAAAATAGTCAAATATTGGCCTTGGATTTTGTATAATGTGTCAGACTGAGGTTTGAAATGTTAATCTTGTCTTGCTAATACATTCATTTTTTTTTCCTTCCGTTTTTTCATGTAAAAGAAAAGAGATGATGATGATGTACCACAATTACTGATGTAAGGTAATGTCAATTCAACGACATCATCCTTCTCATTAGGCGGTGTTAAAAAATCAGATGAAGGCAGTAATCCCCTGCTTGTTTATAGTTCAAACACATATCTGCTTTAAACACAGACACAGACTAATAAGGTCTTGTGGTAAAGTAAACGTGTCGTCTCTGATCCCACTTCTGTCAACTTTGAACAGCTGGAAGCCTTTTTTTTTCCTTTTTTAAAACGCCAGTCCCCTGTGCAGCATCACTAAGTTAAAAATCCTCACAGATTTAGTTCAGGGTCTCCTCTCAAATTATATCACCCCACTCACTGTGAGCCACTGAAATAGCCCTGAGATGATGTCAAGGCCTGTGTAATGTTTGTTGTGGTCCGAGGTTGCAGGGGTAACTGGGCACGTATAAATAGGATCTGTGCGGATGAAAGATGGTGGCACTGGCTCTTGCATGATAAGTGTTGGGAGGTCTTAGCCTGTGTCACCCCCAGGAGCTGTCTTTGATCACACTTTGTAAATTATGCAGCGTATACAGTCGCACATCACTGACATTTGGAGGTTTTAAAGTGAAGCGAGCTGACAGCGAGGAGAAAACAAGCTCTCCACGCTGGGAAAGTTTGGATCCTGACAACACGCTGCCTCTCTGAGGGCGAGGATGTGGCTTGTATCCCCCGGCGATGGACACGGCACTTTTATGTTTATGAATATTTTTCCTGACAGAGAACAGCGTGTGTGCAGCGGCTGGACCCACAGTTGGAGCTCCCCATGCTTTAAGTGAAGACATGTCTTTAAATGTGTTTTTTTATCTTGATATGAAGCTTACCTCCTCTGGCTTCTTTGCACAAAGCTTGAGCCTGCATCATCTTCAGTCTGGTTGCGTTATCCAGACCAGGCTGCATCATCATCATCATCATCATGGTTCTCTGATAGACACAGCACATGTATTTCATCGCTTTTCCTCCTATATTTGTGTTCATTCATGTTTTAGCCCATGAAGACTCGACCCTCGCCCTCTTTTTCCTGTTATTTGTGTCATTTGTAAACAACATAAGAGTGTTCAAGAAGGACCGACTTCATTCACAAAATACACAGTTCATGATCCATACTGGAGAGCAAACATGAACATTGACTAGATATTGTTGGTAATTTATGCTCTTTCTTTCTGCTTAAGTGAAAAAAAAACATGGACACATGTTTATTTGATTATTGTGCTCTAAATAATGAAATAACAGCAACATTCTCAGTTCAAAAGCTCAAGGCTTTTAAGCTCTTGCCAAGCTTTTTGTATTGTGATGTTCCTCGCTTATGCATAATGTCCAATTTGGAACAAAACACTTAAACAAATACAATACCTAATCAGTTATTATTTTCATTTGCATACCTACATTTAACAACAAAAGTCCATTATTATTATTATTTTTGTTAATATTATTATTGTATCATTATAATAATCTGTTAATCTGCTAAAATGTCAGGTTGAGAAAGCACAATTTTTAATTTGTTTTTACATGAAGAATGTAATCAATTAATTCAGGATTTTGCACACCTACATTTATCTAAAAATTCATGCAGCACCATCTCGTGTCTGTTCAAACCGACCTGTCTCGTTGTCTCTGTGGTCGCCTCGGACGGCTGCGTGCTGTGCCCTGCTCTGTGATGCTTCTGTCCTGTCTGACACCCTCTGTATAAAAACGTCCCATGGTGACGAGGCGGCTGAGCTCACTGGGCTCTTTTTAGCAGCGGGGTTTAAACGACGATGCCTGGGTGGGGTACGAGGGGGTGATTAGGGTAGAAGTGCATGTCCCAA
Source organism: Knipowitschia caucasica (assembly GCA_964034765.1). Taxonomy (NCBI): domain Eukaryota; kingdom Metazoa; phylum Chordata; class Actinopteri; order Gobiiformes; family Gobiidae; genus Knipowitschia; species Knipowitschia caucasica. Next base: position 19,940,069 of record OZ035830.1, read on the forward strand.
GATTTACATGCAGCTCTGGCCTCTCCCATAATAAAAACCTGATCCCTCACGTATGCCATAGCAGCTGGTGAGCTGACAGGAAGCACCCAAACACACATATATTTTCTTCCTGGTGTAAAACATGTTGTAACGGAGCTATTTTCTCCTTTCCTAATGGCTTTCAAGGGCCCACCTGTGTTGGTCCGTGCCCAGTGTCCTCAGAGGAGCTGTAAAATTGATGAGGTTAGAGCGATCACAGGTTGAGATTTTTCTTCCCGTTTGGGGTCAGAGGTTTAAATGTGAGGCAGTTCTCTCCTCTCTCCTTAATGACTTCAGACCTTTGATGTCCTTCTCTTTCACACTACTCTGAGTTATGGGAGCTGCACACATAGCCCTCAGTGGGCCGACTGTCCAAGCATCGTAAATTATAATTGCTGACCTTTGCTCTCTGATATTTTTTAGTTCATTTGTATTTTCTGGAGCTACACGGTAAAAGAATGGCTTGTGAAGGGGTTGCTGTCATGTCATTCTTCTAAAAAAAAATGTTTGAAACGACTGCTTTGAAAACACCTATCAACGTATGTTTGATTGTGCTGCTATATTAATGATTGAAGAGTACGTCCACATATAGGTAAGGCAAGGCAAGTTTATTTGTATGGCATAGTTCACACAAAAGGCAACTCAAAGTGCTCAACAATACAAGAAAGGAAACACCCAAATCACAAAAGGCATAAATAACATAAATCGCAGCATATTAAAACGAGTGGAGTTGTATGCACAGCTAAACACCACTGTTTTTTTCCTGGAGTTGAACATTGTCAGTGAAGAAGCATGTCTCACATTTTCAGGAAGATCATTCCAGATTTTAGCTGCAAAAATCTGAAATGCTGCCTCCCCATGTTCAGGGGCATAAGCAGCAGGAGGTCAGTCCCTGTGCTCCTCAGAGTCCCAGCAGGAGGTCAGTCCCTGTGCTCCTCAAAGTCCCAGCAGGAGGCCAGTCCCTGTGCTCCTCAGAGTCCCAGCAGGAGGCCAGTCCCTGTGCTCCTCAAAGTCCCAGCAGGAGGCCAGTCCCTGTGCTCCTCAAAGTCCCAGCAGGAGGCCAGTATAGAGTATAAAAATCATGTTTGAAACGTAAACACCATAATGTCATTCACAACTCAATTCCAAGTATCAAAAACAACAATATTTACAACAGAATCAGCTGTATATTGAGGATGACATGTTGTGTCATTTCTCACATTACCTTTTCTGCTCGTAAAAAAGTGTACAATGTCAAAAATGCTATCATTCATTTTTGTAGGTGTCATGGCAATCATCTACAATGCTTACTTTTTCTTGTCCGTCTGGTGGTCAGGATGCGCTCCTCCACTGGGACTCAGAGGCGCCTTCCCCCAACAAATTAAATCATTGAGCCCAGCAGGAGAGGTGAGGGAAAAAACATTTTCTTTATCCCAGTTGAGATTGGATATCGATTTTGTACCTGGCCGCCTGCACTGTGCCTCCTCTCTGCCGGCCCAGTGGGAAGCCCCAGCTCAGGACAGACAGTAGAAAATAAACCAAGTCACAGGAATTTATGTCTAGCAGAAGGAGAAAAGTTTTACTGCAAGTGCCCGGCGCCTGGACATATAAGTTTATTTAAACTTTTCTTTTGTAATAATAACAAAATAATGGAGGAATTACAAAACCTTACTCATACAGCAGCTGTAATCATAGGTTAATGAGTATTGCATTGCTTGTTAAATAAAATAGATAAAATGCTATTTTGATTTTAATAGGTGCTAACAAATGACATGTACTAGTTCAGGGGTCTCCAACCTTTTACAATCGGAGAGCTACTTTTATACAACAGAAGAGGCAGAGAGCTACTCCTTTTTGCAGTCATAATAAAAATTGATGTAATAGAGGAAATTACATAAAAGAGGAGAACACATATAAAATATACTGTTATTACTGTATAACCCTAAATTTGTTACTTATAATAGATATATAATGACTCAAAATGGATTAATTAAAGATCATTTGTTAAATTGTATATCTTTAGGCGAGCTACTTGAAAGCGGCTGGCGAGCTACCGATAGCTCTTGAGACACAGGTTGGAGACCCCTGTACTAGTTGTTACTTTCAAAACGTTTTCAAAATCTTCAAATATGAAAAGTCGTCTTCCACATGGAGCATTATATGACTGTGGAGAAACCCACAGACAGTGAAGCTGCACACAGACAAACGCACACACACACACACACACACACACACACACACACGTTATTTTAAGTGGTTTAAAAACTGATTTGTTGTTTACCACTATTTCAAAGTTTATATATTAAATAAAAGGAATCCCAAAAGAATATAACTTAATTACAAACTAACTTTTTCTAAAAATGTTTGAAGGTCACTGCCTGAAATCCAAATCCTTAACTAAAAATATGTGTTCTCCTTATGTTAGTCTTTCCATTATGAGACATGACATCATAGTTCATGATAAAGAATGAACGTCTAAACAAGTTGTTGGATTAGGACCCTGGTCTTTAGGGAAGCCCTCTGACATGTTTTTTTTTGATCGGTGATAGATATTTGAGAGCCCAGAGGAACCTCAGGAGTCCAACCTTTGCCACTGTGCTGCACATTGGCCGTAAATATGTTGCATTCATCTGACCTCACCACATTCCAAAGAGCCAACAATAGATTTCTATAACATAAACACAACCTGTAGTTTTTTTCAGAACCGCTGAATGGGTCGGGGTCTTGTTTTAGAATTCTATTTCAGTTAGAGGTCAGGTACCAACAAGCTAGTGTTCTCAGATCAGTATATTATAGTCACTGTATTCACAAACCTGCCACATTATTAATATTTTCATGTCTGAATTCTCATTTTCCTTTTTACAGACCAAGATCATGTCTATATTTTGTATGTTGTGACCACTTCCAGAAACCTTTATGAGAAAATAATCAGACCATAGTTACTGTAGAGAGATAAATATTTTAAGATAAAAACAAGACAACAGTGTTTGAATGAATGTTGAAGGATGATGTGAAATGTTTATTCAATATGGGTTATTTTCTTTTGCAATCGCTTCATATACGTCTTATTTGTCAGCACATGTCAATGATTTTACTTAGACAGTTTTTGTTTCATGTGGACTGGCCAAGGGATTACTGAGACATTAGCTCCAACAACTACACTTTGGAACTTTGATAGTTAATAAGTAAAACATTTGCTTAAATTTGGAAACATTTATTAAAACTGCATTTAAGCAAGATTCTCTAATGGGACAAGAAACAATTACCTTCTTCTTACAGGAAATGTCTTCCTTGGAATGAGAAAATAAAGCAACATTTCTTGAAAAAGGACTAAATGGCTTCGTCCCAATGTCAAATCTTGTTTTAAGACTAAAAACAGCCAAACTATATATTTAATCTTTTTTTTGTGTTGCGTATTTAACAGGAAAGTTTGGTCAGCTGCCCTCCACCACAAATGTTAAACTATACATGCTTTATACAAAATGTCACATGAACGCAACCTATTACACAAAAACCATCATAATGTTGTACAATATTTTTTCCACTGGTGTCATCTGGATTTGAGAGGTTGCTCGAGCACTCGGTGTGTTTGTGTCACAGGCACCAGGTTCTGACAGCTGCCACCGGAACAGGTCTCTACAGTCTCAAGGGCCAGTTTAAATGAGGCACCTTTAAAACCATTTGTCCCTTCGGAGCTCAGTGGAAACACTATTTGACCTGCTAACGTGAACCACCTCCGCAGGTACAGTCTCCAGGGCAAGGTCAATATGCAGTTTTATGTCTATGGTTTTATCGTTTTAGTCCTGAGAGCTAAATGCATTAAAATTCTGCTGGTAGCGGGTGAGGAAAGGAGACATCATTGTGAACTTTTTTTGATTCGCTCGCAGGTGCCTGTGGGAAGAAGTCAATCAGTGGAAGGAGCTGTTTTGACAGAGTTGGAGGGGAGATGTACGGGCTGCTGTGCGAGAGCCTCCACGACTTCATCAAGGAGTCGTACGGGGACGATGTGTGGAAACTGGTCCGGGAGAGGGCGGATGTCAGGCTACACTCGTTTGTCACTCACCAGGTAAAGTTTACTGACCTGTGTGTGTGTGTGTGTAGTGAGCGATAGGCAAACTAATGACACTAAACATATATGTGTGTGTATGTATACTATTATTATATGTAACTTTTCTCATGGAGGTGGCTTGGGTCTTACTCTGTTATTGTCTTTGGTTTATAGTCTGATCTACAGAATGGTATTAAACACATTTATCTACCCTGACAAGTAAACAACATCACTGTAGGCCAGGTTATATCTGCAGAGAGTTGAATCTGCTCCAAGTTTTTGGCAGAAAATGCAAATGAAATTCCTACATGTTTGATAAAGTGAGTTCGAAGAAACTCAAAAATATTTCCATGGTAACAGGTGGCATCAGACGTGTTACATACTGCACCTTTAAGGTCGAGAAGAAAATGAACAAATAAACACAAAGAAACATTCAAAATAGTGTCAAAACTACTGCATTGTTTATTGGATTGAAAAGGACTGATCTATCTCCTTTTGCGTATGATGCTTCTGAGTGGATTCGTTTTCAATATTTGTATCATAATTGTATGAAATTGACTGATAATGTCAATTGCATGCGTCAACATATGTTAAAATAAAATAAAAAAAGGCAACTTAAGATCTTGCTTTACTAAACACTATTTCTCATTCTAAACTTGAATTGACATAATACAAACAAATATGACTAAACTTTTTTATGGACAAAGATATGCATTCATTCATTTTTGTACTTCTTTCAAACATGGACAAGATATATATGCAATTATTTGCAGAACATATTTGATAATAAGAGAAAACAAGAAAACCTGTACAATGTTTGTTCTTAAAATATTTACAGGCACATTGTGTTGGTCTGTAAATGGATGAGATAAATATGTAATAATGTAAAAAAGTCATACATTAAATTAACAAAAAATAAATAACACAAATGATAATAATAAAAATTCCCTTTATTTGTAATGCACCTCACTTTTCTTTGAAACCTCAAAGTGCTACACATTAAATGCAACAACTCACACATAATCAAAGGCAAAGATTATTCAATAATGTACTACGGATCATATTGGTGATTTTATTTTAATTTTAGACCTAAATTGTGCTGCTAAAACATAGTCATAGATATTATACATATATCTATCTAATATATGTAATAGTAAAGCTTTTGTTTGTGATTAGATTTCATAATGTCAGAATTTAGTACATTTTGAGAATTCTGAGATGAATATATCCTGAGCTTGTTTGTGACTCAGTGTTTGGATGTTGTCAGGTCTACAGTGAGAGCGTCATTCCTCGCATCGCAAAAGCTGCCAGCGGAGTGACAGGAACACCTTACAATGAGCTCATGAACTCCTGGGGGGTCTACTTCCTCGGGTTTGTGGGAAAGTACGGATATGACAGGATTTTGAAGGTGAAAATGTAAATGCATAAAAACTTTTCTGGGATGACGGATGATAATGATGCCTCCGTAACGTGTGCGTGCAGGTGTTGGGTCGCCATGTGCGCGACTTCGTGAACGGCCTGGACAACCTTCACGAATATCTGCGCTTCAGCTACCCAAAGGTCCAGCCTCCGACCTTCTTCTGCCAGGAGGAGTCCGCTACCGGGGTCACTCTGCACTACAGGTCAGGGGAACAAGGAGTGCCACATTGTTTTTATTCTCCTTTTTTATTACGGAAAACAGAGAGTGAAAGAACTTGGAAAGCTCTGGGACTATTATTATAATGAACCATAATAATAATAATGTATTGGTTTTTTGTAATGCTTTTCAAGATACCAGGACACTTCACGTGTTAGTATTCTTTCACTCCATACACTGTGGCGATAAACTGCTACTGTAGCCACAGCTGCCTTGGGGCACACTGATAGACCCATTTTGTCACAAAGCATAATCGAAAACCGGTTTACTCAAATAGTCCAATGGAATTTGATCGAGAAAGCCCTTGTAAATGCGTGCCAATTGAGCTGTGGAAAAACAGTTTGTCGTAGCCAATTAAATAGTTTTTTTGTCTGGTTATTCTGGTATGTTTATTTATTTCTTGATGTGGACACAACAAAAACATTGGACAGACCACCTTTAGTGTTGTAGACATTTTTCAACTCATATACTCTCCATATCAGGCTTTTAGGACATCAATGCACTTATTATGAATAGACAATTAATCAAATGTAAGTAAGTAAGTAATTTATAAAGCGCTTTACAATCGTTGAGAGTTCAGATATTCTTCAGAACACACTGGCGCATCAAAGCCCCCAACCAACACCATCCATTCAGTCACTCATTAGATTCAAACCTATTGTACATGTTTTTAGTGGTAGTGGAAACCTACACAGACACAGGAAGAACGTGCAAACTCCACATAGAAAGGCCTGGAGGTGGAATCCAACCCAGGACCTTGACACTGCAGGAGTCTGACAGCCAAACCAGAAAACAGTGGTGACACAGAGACTAACCACGTAAACCAGAAACAACTGTGCCAAGGCCAGCAGATGCATTTAAGAGCACAGGTACGAACCAGGCTGACACTAGAAATACAGACAAATCATTTTGATCACTGCAAAGACACATACAGTCACTCGCTGCAGATATTTCATAGTTTTGTTTTATCACTTTGGGCTGCAGCACCAGACCATGTGTGAGAATCAAATGCTCAAAGTAAACAAGTAAAAATAAGTGTTGCATCACGGTTTAGAAACTAAATTAAAGAACAGTAGGAATGAAGATCACACAACACAAAATACGTGAATATTAAGTATAGTACTATTTCTATACTAATTCATGTCTTTATCATAATAAGAAGCAAGTATAAAAAACTGCATCCGAGTTCAAGAAATGTATACTTGTATGTATACATCTGCAGATAAATCAGTAATACACTCTGGTGCAAGAATTTGTGATTTAGTTTGCCGACCATCTGTTCATACTGTATGTTTGACAGCAATTTAGTAAATGGTCACATTTATACAGCACTTTTCTATCTTTCAAGGCACTCAAAGCGCTTCACTTCACAAAACCAATTACCCATTCAGACTCACAGACAGACACCAGTGCACGCTCACGCTGGAGGTGAGGCGGGTCAAGTGTAACGTTCTCACGGCAGCATTTACCAACGAGAGTAATTAAGTTTATTTAGTAAATTACAAAACACCTTTGAAAGCATCACAAGGCTTTTCTAATACAAGTGCTCTGCAGTTTTTTCTTAGCTTAATCCGTATTCTTAAGATTTGTAATCGTCATTGTAAACTTTGGTTGATCAGCTGATCTAATGACTGTTCTATTGTTGGATTTTCCGATAATACTGTTGGGAATTCCTGCAAAAACGACTTGTAATTGCCTTGCTTGGAATTCTCCCCTCTGTGGCATTAGATTAATAAAATAAATAAAATAAATAAATAAAATAAATAAAATAAATAAAATAAATAAAATAAATAAAATAAATAAAATAAATAAAATAAATAAAATAAATAAAATAAATAAAATAAAATAAAAAATAATAATACATGACAAAATAAATAAATACACGACAAAATAAATAAATACACAACAAAATAAATAAATAAAACATAAAATAACATTTTCACACAACCTGAAATAATATAATGCAATAAAAATAAAATAAAGGATAGTGATTTATTTTGAATCAAAATGTTGCAGTGAGATGTGTCCGTAACTAATGAATAAAAACACCAAATACATTAAATATGAATGCTCTGTGAGTTAGCCTGTCGGTGCCATTGCCTTATTTCAATTAAAAGAGAGTGAAATATGTTGCTTCTGTGTCGCAGGAGCAAGAGAAAGGGCTACCTACACTACGCCATGGGGCAGCTGCGGCAGATGGGAAAGCAGTTCTATGACACTGATATCCATGTGGAGGTTTTGTCCGAGCAGATGGTGGGAGATTATTCGCATGTCACCATGAGGTAACCGCACAACACACATTTATGTCCATCACATGCAAACACAGAATCTCACCCATTTCCATCGGCCCAGGTTGAACTTTGACAACTCTGCCTATCGCTACATCATGAAAGAAGACGAGGAAGAGCAGGAGATTCTTCCCATCACCTCCGATTTCTTCTTTGAGGTCTTCCCCTTTAACATAGTCTTCAGGCAGGTAAATGGTCTTCTAAAGCTCAACAAAATCCTAGCTCTTTGTGTGATCCCACGCTATATAAATAAAGATGACTTGTTAGTTAGTTATTCAAGAGTTTGCTTTAACACCTCCGTTTCAGGACATGGTGGTGCACAACGTTGGGTCTGGACTTTCCACTGTCTTCCCTGACTTGGATGGGAAAAAGATCACCGATGCTTTTTTGCTGGCTCGCCCCCTGGTGGAGTTCACATGGAATATGGTAGGTCAATTATGGATTCATTATTTATTAATTTATTTATTTTGCCCATGAAGTGCCAGCAGGTGGCAACAAAGATGGAATACTAGGTGGAAAATATAATAATGTTTTGTAAATTACTTAAAGCTGGAGAACATTATTTTCAAACCAATAGACATAGAATTATGTGTTATAATCCCTCTTAAAACAAGTTGGTTCTATCACTAGTTTTCACATGCATGAATCAATTGGCCTCTGTCTTTTTCAGACAGAAAAGTGAAAAAGGGGACCACCCTCAGCTCTCAGCCCAAAGAGTCAAATATTGACTCACATGGCTCTAAATATGCATTGTATCCGTTGGTACAAACACAATGTGTTTTTTTATGAATACAAAAATTAGGTACCCCTGCTATAGCCATGCAAATATGAGAAACTTCTCGCACAGACATGTAACTCTGCCCCTTTTGTCAAAAAGCTCCCGTCTCAGTCTGGTAATAGTATGATTCATTTTACCACTATGACATCACCCTCACTTTTAAAACAAAATTATTTTTGTCAATTTCTCAGGTGAAGAGATGTTATTAACAAATGCATGGCTATGTTCGGAAACAAATCATTTTTGGGGATTAAAAAATAATTAAATTCAGCACCTCTCTCTGGTAGTAGCATAGGGAGTTATAGGTGCAAAGCATTATTGTTATTTACCCTTCATACATAGTTCACAATATATTTTCTACTCTACTATTTTTTCATATTCTAATTATGAAATGACCAAGTGATAAAGTTTTATTACATTTCTTATAGACCAAAAAAATGCATTATATTTGTTCTTTACTGGCAAAAAAATATTGGTCTTGTCTCATTGAATAATTGTGCAGACGTCTTTCTTTCAATCTTCATGCAGATTATCTCCCACCCCAACAACTTGTTTGAGATCATGTCCAAGGAGCCGGTGAAGAGGGAGAGAAACCTGCATAACCGCGTCCAGAGTAAGAGGGGCAGCCATGTAAACCCTCGCAGCGGTGTGTGTCTGGTGTGAAAGGGCAGTCAGATAACTTCACTTTATCAGACAGACATCTCTTAATTAAATGGGGGAAAGAGCAGGAGTTCAGCTAAATGAATATCTGTGTCTTCATGTCAACATCTAGACTGACACGGTACCTGTTTGATGTCTTGATTATAGTTTGAAAGGGTCTGGATGTATCTTTGGCCTCTGCTGGAGATATGATTATCACTGTGTCGGCTCTTTTCTTCACAGATTCAGACTACGAAAACGTAAACCGCTCGGCTGATGTCGATGTGGAGCTCATGGCTTTCCAGTCCATCATTGGAGATGACTATAAAGGTTGTACCATTTTGCTTATCTCATGATTTGGCATTTACACAAATGTATCAAACAGTAAACTAAATCCATCCATCCATTTTCTTCTGCTTTATGCATTGCTGGGTAGCGAGGGTAACAGTCTAGGCAGAGATGGCCAGACTTCCCAATCAATTCACATTGTCTCCAGCTCATCCCAGGGAATCCAGAGGCATTCCCTGGCCAGCTGGGATTAAATTCCTTTCAGGGTGTTTTGGGTTTTTCTCTGGGGTCTCCTACTCGAGGCGTCAAGGAGGCATCCGAAAGAGATGCTCGGGCCACCTCAACTGGCTCCTCTTGACATGACCTGTGTAGCTCCTCAGTCTATGTCTAAGGGAGCACCTATAGCCGACCTATAGCAATTTTTTGACTGCTTGTATTTGCAATCTTGTCCTTTTGGTCATTACCCAAAGCACATGACCATAGGTTGGGGGTGGGAACGTATAGACCAGTGCAAAATCCTGAAAATACGATTCACTTATTTCAACCATTTTCTTTCGCTTTATCTGTTTCCCAGTCACAGCGGTCTGAGCAGAGACACCTCGCTCTCCCTGTGACAGCACTTTAACCAGCTATATTAAGGGAATCTCTTAGTGTTCCCAGTCCAGCTGAGGGACATAGCCCTACAGAGTGTCCTGGGAGTTCCTTGAGGCCCGAAATGACGATATAAGAAATATACATAATGCTTGTCTTGTGCTCGTTCAGATGGTAACAGCGCTAATGCGATGGAGAGCTGGGGCGATGGCAGCCGCTGCCTCAGACTCAAAGGACAGATGAGATACATGCCAGAATGGGAGTCCATCATCTTTCTTGGAACGCCTGTGTAAGACCCTCCCCTATGTCTCCAGATTTACATACAGAATGTTGTTATTATTTAAATGTGCCTGCTAAACTAATACAGTCGACAAAAGGGAAGAGCAAAACTGAATTACATGGCTGAAAATAAAAGCCTGGGCAATGAATCAAATCAGTGTCCCATTCTAAGAGCACTTTACCATGCATGAAATGAGCTGCTAATTAGCTTTTAATCAGACTGTGCAGCTCTTGTGGAGCTAATGGGGCCCTATTTCCATGTGAGTGTTTTCAGCAGAGTACATTACCAAAAAACATCCCGCCTCCTTCTAAAAACATTCTATTTTTTCCGCAGTCAAACCCTGCAGGACTGTATAAACAACACAAACGTAAAATCGCATCACAGACTCACAATAAAACAGCTTATTTGTAAATAACTTATTTTTCCAGCTGTTTCCGTAGTATTCACTCTTTCCTGTTTTATGACTTGTGTTTCACAGTAGATTATGAAAAGGCTTTTGGGGTGGCATTCCAGTTATTTCTTATTATGCTCTTTATTGGAGCAATTGGAGCATTGGATAATTGTAAAATGCATGGACTGTCTTTATTTCGACGTTGTGATTTGTGCACGGTGTCCGCAGGATGGAGAGCCTGAGCGCCATGTTCAAGACAGGTCTGTACATTAACGACCTTAGCATGCACGACTCCAGCAGAGACCTGGTGCTGGCCGGGACACAGCAGTCTGAAGAACTGAAGAGAGCACTCATACAGGTTCACTCAAGTCACTCACAAGATAATGGATGCTTTTCAGATGGATTCACAAGATTCTGCTGACCCCTTTTATAACAGTTAGTCACAAATTAATATGATGCTGGTATTGTGCGCTTTTCATGACACGCAAAGACCCCTCACTTGGCAATGATGATCATAGTATACAATTATTTCTATAGCTCTTTTCCAAAACAGATTCGAAAGTGCGTCACAGCCATCAAACAAAGAACAATGTACTTATAAACAGGCAAAATACAATGTAGGACCAGTGGGGCGGGTCCTGGCTCAAAAAGGTCCGTGAGCATGTTTGCTGACATGCTTTCAATCTGGCTCCTTGACGGTGGTGTAGCCGGAAACTGTATCCATTGAATTCTATACAGCCTGGTCCAAAAGTTGGCTCTTGGCTCAATGCGAAGTTCCAGATCCGTGTCTATGCTGAGGGATTTTTTTTTTTTTAGACCAGCCTATTTTATCCGCTCTGGACTTTTGAATGAACCAAGTGTCAGGCTGGATCAATCTAGGGCATGCACAACTGATACAGCCCCAGCTACGAAATTGACTCGCGCTGGCAAACACACGAGCAAAAGCGTTTTTTCACCATTTTCCTGCGGGAGGGGCTACTCGCAGCCATTTTCAAAAGGTACATGTTCATCACACATATTCAACGGGGGAAAAATAGGTGTCACTACGTCCGATAATATTTACAGTTTATGTGTATGACTCATAAAGAAGTCATTTGATTAAAGTACTGTTAGTTAGTTTCAGAAGTATCCACAATCCCCTCTGGTGCCCTGTCTCCCCAATGAGCGCAGAATGGTGATAATAGCTTCTTAATGTAGCTAGGGGCCTGGCCGTGGTAAGCCTTAAAAGGGATACGCAGGATTATTCATTCTCTTCATACACGGTGGTGGTAGGCTAGTATTTCAGCCATAGCTGCCCTGGGGTAGACTGATGGAAACGAGGCAACCAATATGTGCTATTCACCGATCACCACCGATCATTCAGATACGCATGCAGGCTTGTACACACATGCACAAACATACACACACCAGACTCATAGGCTATGTGTGAAGTGGTTGCCAAAGGACACAACAACAGTTTGGCACTTCACAGCTGCAGCCACCCCTCTGTGGAACCTTTTGTTCTCAGAGGTCTCCCATCACACATCGCCGCAAATGACGAAGTGGCACGCTCTCTGCCAAAACAATTTCCAAGTGGTAACTTTGTTACTTACGTGGGAATAAAAATTCTGATTCTGATCACAGTACTAACCAGGCCCTGCCCTGATATAATGACATCTTGAGATTTAGATCTATGCTGGACCATGACTGTCACCCCCTGCAGGGCACTCTGGAGAGCAGCTTCAGTGACAGACTTATTCATCCTCGATGTGTGAAGGAGAGGTTCCGCAGGTCTTTCCTTCCTGCTGCTGTCAGACTGTACAACAAACCATAAGGACGACTAATGAACACTGCCAACTTGATTCCGCGTGTCATTCTCGCATCGTTGCGATATCCTTATCTTATACCAGAATGTGCAATATACAGCTGCAAATGTAGAGTTGTAAACATGCTGCTGCTAATGTACAGATGTAAACATACTGCTGCTAATGTACAGATGTAAACATACTGCTGCTAATGTACAGATGTAAACATGCTGCTGCTAATGTACAGATGTAAACATACTGCTGCTAATGTACAGATGTAAACATGCTGCTGCTAATGTACAGATGTAAACATACTGCTGCTAATGTACAGATGTAAACATACTGCTGCTAATGTACAGATGTAAACATGCTGCTGCTAATGTACAGATGCTAACATATAACTACACTTGCACTAGAATACACAGTACTTAATACTTGCCTCTTATTTTGCCAAATGTTCTATCTATTATTATTTTCAAGATAGAGATTTTATACATATTATTGATGCTAGAGTAAGAGATTTTGTTTTATTTTAATTAGTATAGCTATTGTTCACTTAACGTGTGCCGTGTGCTCCTCTTTCTTACTGTTCTATAACTTGTGATGCAACACCAAAATTTCCCCACTGTGGGACAAAGAAAGGAACTCTTAATCGTCACTAAAAAGCAGAATGGATTTGTAAATTGTAGATTTAGATTCGGCATTCGCTTGTCGTTCTCAAATCGGAAAAATGTTGTCAATATAAACATATTTCTCTGTCCTTGTTGTGGAAACAGGAGCAGAAGAAGTCCAGTAAGTTGGAGGAGAGCATGAAGATGTTGGACTATGAGATGAAGAAGACAGATGACCTCCTGTACCGCATGATCCCCAAGCCTGTGGCCAAGAGGCTGCGCAAAGGAGAGCCGGCTGTCAACACATGTGAGGTGAGTACGCTACAAACAAATTTTTTTTAATCACATACAAAGTTGCTTTCTCAATATACATACAATTAAAGAAACCATGCATTAGTTTAAAGCTGGGGAACCGAACGGTCAAACTTCCACAAAATTGAACTACGCATTAGAATCCGTTATTCTAGTCTCTCACGCTTTAAAACAGTTTTAAAGCATTTGGTTTTGTCAATCGGCTTCACATGCAAGAATTTTTGGCCTTCGCTCAGATCTTAAGAGTTTTTTAAATCAGAAAAGTGAAAAGTAAAGGACCACTCTCACTCAGCCAATCAGCTCTGAGCTTTAAGCAGTATGAAAGTATTGGAAATAAAATGTATAATGGGAAACACAAATGTCATGATTATGAAAAACCTCTCAAGCCCTCTCAAGGCTGTTTCTTACAAGTTACTGACTGACTTCGTCTCTTTGTAGTTGAAGTGTTTGCAGTTCTTTCTTGCGCTGCAACAGATCAAAGGTGGACTGAAACGGATCAGTGTGTGCTCTCGTGTTGAAGAGACACATAACAAAAGTCCTACTATCATTTCTTGAAGAGATTCTAGTGAAACCCGAGTGGATAAAAGTCTAACCTCTGATCCTCTTTGTTCGTCATTACGGATCTATACAGTATGTCGTTCCTCATGGATTCTCGCTCTGCGTAATCCTCTGTCTCCAGGTGTTCCCAGATGTGACCATTCTGTTCAGTGATGTCGTTGGCTTCACACGCATCTGCAGCCACATCACGCCCTTACAGGTGGTCTCCATGCTCAACACCATGTACACCCTGTTCGACACTCTGAGCGAGAAGCACCGAGTCTTTAAGGTTTGGGGCACTCTTATATGTTCATGTTTATTTCAAGCAAATAAGTGTACAAGAAACAAAAGTAGTATGTCAAAATTGTGCATAAATAACCCTGAGTTACATTTACATAATACAAAATTATACCATACCATACCATACCATACCAGCTTTATTTATAAAGCATTTTAAATACTTTACAGTTCAGCCAAAGTTTCTGTACACAAAAACCAACACATAGACTAAAAAATACATTTATAAAACAAAACAATATTACCACCTAAAATCAAACATTATCAAAAGCAAGTGAAAAAAATGAGTTTTAAGAAGTGACTTAAAAACAGGCAGAGACTGAGCCTGTCTTATCTCAATGGGTAGCTGATTCCAAAGATGTGGACCTGCGACAGAAAAGGCTCGGTCACCACGAAGCTTACGCTGTGTCTTAGGGACCACCAGCATCAGCTGATCTGCCGACCTCAGGGTGCGAGAGGGAACATAGGGCAGAACAAGATCACAGAGGTAGGAGGGGGCCAGTCCATTTAAACATTTAAAAGTAAATAAAATAATTTTAAAATCAATTCTAAAACCCACCGGAAGCCAGTGCAGAGATTTTAAAACCGGTGTCACATGCTCGCATCTACGAGTTCCAGTTAAAAGTCGAGCTGCAGAATTCTGGACGAGCTGCAGCCGAGAAAGTGCCTGTTGGCTCAGCCCACAGTAAAGTGCATTACAATAATCTAAACGGGTTGTCACAAAAGAAACACTTGCAGATACTCGAAAAGGAGTGGGAAGAAGATAATTTATTTAATCCCACCCCTGGTGCCTTAAAAAACATATTACTCATTGAGCTTCCTATTTGCTCCAGTACAAAAACAAAGCGAATGGCACATGTGAATCAAGTGTTCAGGTTTTAAAGTAACAATTAATGGCAACATGGAAATATATTCAATATATTCTCTCTATAGTCAGTGACTTAAATCTGTGAATGTCTTGGCATTGTTTTAGTTGGAGATCCAGAGCGTTCCACTATTCAACAATATTATACGTTAAATCTCCATGACGGTCATTGTCTACTGTATGTTCCCATTCGTGAAATCCAGTTATTTTGGCCGTCACTTAACACCAGCCCCAGCAGGACAGACGCCTGTGCTAATCAAAAACAAAGAATATTTCACGTACCACAGGGGTATCAAATACATTTTGGTCAGGGGCCAAGTTAAAGAAACAAAACATAACAGCTGATTTAGGGTACCAACCTTTTTTTTTTTTTTTTAAAGCTGTTACTTTTATAATATGACCAAATTTGGTATATTAAATTGAATAATCACTGGAGAGATAAACTTTTAGATTGTTCTGCAGCTAATGGGTGACATGCTTGGATTGAGCCAAAACAGGACCAAAAGTAAAGAAGGCTTGTTATTCCATATAATCCAACTGTTATTATTCATTAGGGGTATTCAATGTATATAATTAAATACATGATACAATTGTTTTCTTGAGAGAAATAGCGTTAAAGTTGTGTATGACATGTCATGGGAGCCCATATCAACCTCTCACTATATACTTTTTACAGTACAAATGGTTTTGTGGTTATTGTAGTGTAAGAGTACAAGCCACATATACTGTTTCTGTGAGTAGTATAGTGAAGGACATTCATTGGACATGTTTCTTTTCGATGAAAAAATATGTAATACATTTATTTGTTTAAACCAACGTTTTGCTTGATTTTTAACTATAAGAATTACTGTAAGTACTTTATGGTGTTTTTTGGTTTCAGGCAGAAAAGTCTGTCCTTATCGGTGCAGTTTGTGAGGGTATTTTGTTGTTCAGAACATACAATATTCTGAGTGGAATCGTTCTATCTATTGCACCGGTGACGGAGAACAGTTGAAACCGATAAATACAATTTAGACTTCTGTGTGATGTTTGCAGGTGGAGACCATCGGAGACGCCTACATGGTTGTGGCTGGAGCTCCAGAAAAGACTAAATATCACGCCCACAACATCTGTGACATGGCTCTAGACATGGTCCGCTCCATCGACCACCTCAAAGACCCCTCCAACGGAAACAACATTCAGATCCGAGTCGGTGGGTGTCCTGCAAAGAGGCGCGTATTCCAGGCAGAGTTGTCCCAAAGTTAAAATTGTGGGTGTTCCGTGTGCAGGAATCCACTCTGGAATGGTGGTGGCAGGTGTGGTGGGCCATAAGATGCCACGGTATGGTCTCCATGGCGACACTGTCCACACTGCATCTGCCATGGAGAGCAACGGCAAGGTAGGAATGCATTCAACCACCATTTGAATCACACAGATGACAAATCACACAAACCTCCAATCACTTTAATAGTCGCTAGTAGCTTTCTTAGCAAAAAACAACATGGCACACCAAAAACTTAATTTCTAACAAAATTGAAACTCTACAGCCTTTATTAACACTTTATTAACAAAGCAAAGCCATTCTCATTGTTGTGTATTATACAGCAAATGAAACAAGCACAAAAATATCTTTCTAATCATGTCACATTATTTCCTTTTCACATGATTTTGCCACAGCACACTGGTTGAAAAACACTACTCTAGTGCCCACACAGCTTCTGGACAACACCACAAAGAAGAGAGTAAAAAACAACCATCTGTACACATAAATAAACTCAAATACATCATAATGTAATAGTATGATGTCATTGTATCACTATGACATCATACTTTTTACACAAAAGTATTGCCAAGAGCTCTGGTGTTCTGTCTGCACACGGGGGTAGTCTTGCACAGTTTTTCCAATGTGGTTTTACTGCAAATTACAAATAAAATCTTGTATCTTGTATCAATAAATTCTGAAGTGAAATAATGTTCCCGGAGTTACAGGTGGAAAGATTTTTTTAAAGCATTTTCTACTTAAGATATTGATTCACATTCTAAATCATGAAACGACAAAACAGTAAATAGTCTTGATCTTCTTTAATTATAATAAGTTTTATTAAGATTTTGTTCAGAGTCGCAGCCGTCTTCTTTTCTTTCACAGGAGATGCACATCCAGTTGAGCAGCGCAACTTATGAGCACCTCAAAGGAAGCCACTTCATTTTCGAGCGGAGAGGAATCATTACCATCAAGGTCAGGTTTTCACAAGTGCCCCTGAAGCAATTACGCTTTAATCAACAACAACTAATTGCCAATTTCTTTTCCATCTTTGAGTGGTGACACCAGTTTTAGCTGAAAAGTTCACAAGAAATTAAAGTAAAATCCCAAAATAGAGATCATTCCAGGAGCTGGCTCACTTAATATTCAGGGCCTGTGACAGTGATCCGCTTGTGTTTTATCAGTCGTTCAGCTGATTTCATGCATACATTTTAAACGCTGGAAGGGAATTTCTGAGTTTTTTTTCTCCGAGGCAGGTGCTAATCTCAACAACTGACATTTTATTTGTTATTATGGGTATAAAGCAGAAACATGTCAATATGGTAATGAGATATTGCAATCATGTCATGTTATTTGTCAATGCGAGGGAAAGATGTCAGTTACTTACAGCATAAACATTTTTGAATAATTACCATATCTAGAAATAGTGGGTTGACCTCATTAGCACCGGAATCATGTTGGGTTTAGAATATTCTGAAACAGCGAGGAGGACCCTTTCCATTTTTATCTATCTTGCACAAAAGAGACAATATTTTAACCTTTTAACATGTTTGCACACTTTCTGTTTTTTGCCAAATGTGACATGTACATTTCTCCATTGTGAGATCAATAAAGTGCTTAAAGTTTTATCTTATCTTAATAGATTGAATCAACTTCAGTGGATTTGTTGGCACTCGAACAACTGTGTGACACTTTAGAGAGGCTTGTTTCTGGAATAGAATGGGTTTGCGCCACAGTAGAACTGTAATTGTCATTTATACCTACTGCTGTTTTGGTTGTTATTCCATGATCCTAAAGAAAAATCATTAGCACTGTGATTGAGGTCGCTTCTGTACATAAATGACCAGTAGCTCCACATGCAATCTGAAACAGCATTTAGAGGCAGTACACACAAGATGTTATATTAAAGGGGCAATATGCAACTTTTTATGTGCATTTTGTTTAAATATATTTGCATCTTGTAGTGACCCAGTGGCTGTATGAGTGGTCAGCATGGCACCTCTACTTTCCATCACAGCAAGGGTTTCGGACTATGCACCAAAAATCCTGCAAAAAAACTTATCCTGTTGCATAATGCTTTGAAGTTTATACGACATACTAGGATTTCAATCAATTGTGTGAGTTTTCCCTAAATTTCAAATGTTTCTAATGCTTCATCTACCACAATGTAAAATGAGACAAGCTTGCCTCGTTTACACAAAAGTTATGAGGAGACACGTTTATCTTGTCAAAGTAGTCGTTCAATGGCCGCATTTATTGTCTTTAAATTGTTTTTTTAATATGACATGTTAAAACTCAGCACTTCATTTATATTTATATTTTCTTTCCTTATTTTACTCAAATCGAATCCCGGTCGCAACAGGGCCTTTATGAGTGGAGTTTGCATTTTCTCCCCGTGTCTGCGTAGGTTTTCTCCGGGTGCTCCGGTTTTCCCTACCACAAAAAACATTCTCAATAGGTATGAATGAAAATGAGTGAGTGAATGGATGGTGTTGATTGGGGCTTTGGGGCCAGTGTGTTCAGCGTCTCAACATCTGAGCACCGTAAAGTGCTTTGGGTGACCTTGGTCTGTAAAATGTGCTATATAAATAAACATGACTAAGTACTACTTACTTAAAAATTGTAACTTCACTGATGCAAAACTTGTATTAAATATTTACTCTAGATATTTACTATAGAAGTGAAAAAGATAGCCGGGGTTCGCCAGGTTCACCTTTATCCATCTACAAAACTGTTCCTTTTGTAATTCAGGGCAACGTGGAGATCGAGACATACTGGCTGAAGGGGAAGCGAGACAAGGACGGCAACGCACAGGCTGCGTGTCCCCAGTTTGAGACGCAGACCATCAGTAAAGCCATCAGCAAAGCCACCATCTCTGACCCCGAGGCCACGCGGGACGAGGAGGGGCTGGTAGGCATCAGCCACGCCTCAGCGAACACCTCTATCTGCTCTTTATTACCCTCTGTGTAGAGTCTGATTGAAGCGCTCCTCATTCGCTCTGCCTGTGCCCGCAGGTTTTCCCTCTGGTCGCCGGCGAGGACGAGGACGATGTGAAGTCTATTCGCTCACACCGCATCAAGATGGAGATATCGGGTAATTCTCTGGAGGAGTCCATTGGGGAGTGCCATGTCGAAGAAATGTCTGTTCATAAGGTGAGAGTGATAAAAGAGACATATTGGGTAAATCAATTCAATTCAATTCAGTTTACTTTTGTATAGCCCTAAATCACAACGGTAGTTATCTCGGATTGAGCAGTTTACACAATTGTTGAATTTGCTAACACAGATCAGAAAATCAAACAGTTCAAGCTAAAGAAATGCAATGATAGAAAACACATTGGTATTGGTTCATAAGGGGCATGACCAACGTCCACAAATGCTGATAAATGTCCTTTGCTTTGGCTTATCTCCAAGTGACTAAATTGGTCCTTCATCAATCACAGACCCGGAGTTATCTTCACATCCATCCACGCTAATACCAGGAACAAACATGTAACTCTCTTCTGTCTCAGTCCTGTAAGAGTATGTGGTCATCTGTTCCACAGGTTTTTGCTTTTTAAAATGAAAATATTCCAGATAACTTTTATCAGGTGAAATTAAGTTCAACACAATCGCATAGCTGTGTTTGCAACCAGTCGTTTTTAATTTAACACCTCCTTCTGGTGCTAGCAGGCCAATATCATTATTTACCCTTCATATATGTTTCACCAGATATTAAATTCTTAACATAGTTGATTTTTTGTTTAAAGTTAGCAGTAACACTTTGTGACGTTGTGTACAGGCAAAAATCAATGTGACACAGAGTGATTTTTTTTACAAGGTTTCTACCAGATAAGTAGATTAACTTTTTAACGAGAATCATATTTCCCAATTTCACTTGTAAGACATTTGTGATGGTATTGCTTTGCCTGAATAGTTCCTTTGTGTGGCATTGCTCTTACCTATCGTCATGGAGACAGACAAATATGTGCGCCACAGGACAGGGTCGAGTTAAAGGTCATATATGTGAGGAGCAGACTCACAGCATGTTTTCACTGCTATTTTTGAGCAATAAAAACACTGGAAGAATCCGGTCACTGGTCAAGCAACACATCTCTTTGAAGACAAATGTTTGTGAGGGGACCTTTAACTAGAAGAATTAAGCCCCATTAATAATATCAGATAGGTATGGTTTATGTGAATACAACCAGAACGTGGTTTAAAGATAATTCTCACAAGATACATATCATAAATGCACTCTATAAACTGAACCCAAAATGTATTAATACATTGTTGATTTAATCTGTCATAGTTCACTCCTTGAAGAAAGAAATGTATTTCTTTCCCTAAGATGTAGCACTCTCAACAAAAATACTTGTTTGAACCCCTAGTTTTTAATGATAGGTCTTTACCAAATGGTTGAGAAGCAGTTTGATGGTAAAAGTGCCTAAAACCAAGTGATAGAGATGCTTCAATGAGGTAGATTTCTATTCCAAGCTTCAAGTATATGAAACCAAAAAGTGATCCACCAAATGATCCATCTAAATCATTGGCCAATCCTTTGACCTAGTTTTGGTTCAGTCCAAACAAACAGTAAATGAACAAGCTTTGGTCAGAAAAAATGTACCAGAAAATAATACCCAAACTCAGCTTGAATTAAAGTAATCTTTTTATCGAAATACCTTATAATACCATCAGCAAATTCCTACTTTGTGACTTTAGTAAAGCTATAGCCACTGAAATATACCTGTATGTTTCAGGGTATTATCTTCTTTGAGTTCCATACTAACAATGGTTCGACCTTCTGCTTCATGATGCTGCGTTAATGCTACTTCCACTGTGGTAATGTGAGTGCTTCTCCTCAGTCCCATTTTAAGGACGCACTGGAGGACGTGCTGGAGGACCCCCACCTGGAGATGGACTCCCCCATTCTGGACGGCCGGGAGTCGCTGACGCACTCTCGCAGCAGCTCGTGTGACTCCAGCTCCAAGAGTGCCATGTGCTCGGTGTCCTGAGACACACACTGATGTAGGGCCGCTGCACAGACAGTGGTACTGGGCCAAAGTCTCAGGCTGGTTTTTTACTATTGTACTCACAAACAAGAATGTTTTCATATCGGGCAGGTGATAGTGGTTCTCCTCAGCAAGAAGGTCCTGGGTTCAATACCACCTCCAGTCAGGGCCTTTCTGTGTAGAGTTTGCATGTTCTCCCTGTCTGTGCGTGTAGGTTTACTCAAAGTGCTCCAGTTTCCCCTATCACTAAATACAACTGTGTGTTTGTGGGTGCAACTGTGTGATAAAAAGATAAACAAATAAACAAAATAAAACAGACACACAACCTTAGCTCTATCACACAATGGTTACAAGGGTGTAGTTTTAAGCCTGCCTTATGTTATGGCACAGTACTGATTTTTTGTAAATTCTGTCTGTTTGAACTCAAGCTTATCGTTAAAATCCTCGTCTGTCTCTTTTTGGTGTTTTATAGCGTAGTGAGCTATAGGTGAACATGTGTTTTATAAATTGATTACTGACGTTCATCATCTCTTACAAAGGGATTAGAAATGTAAAGCAAGGTGTAATTGATGTCAATAGTTTGGTGGACAGTGGTCATTTCCTGTACATATGTTGTCGTCATGGTGCATTTTATTGACTAGAGCAGGACCACGCCTCTGCCCTCTTCTCCTCCTCTGCCTCAGCTTACCTGAATTGGGCAGGTCTGAAGCTGATTGCCACGACTCTCCTATTGCGAGCCAGGTAAAGACAAGTGAACAAGTTGACATGTAGAGTGCTTGAGTCACATTAATGTTGTCTGTTTAGTGTGCTGAAGATGTCCAGAATTCACACATCATGACTGTCTTCATGTTTGAATTCAACACTACGTCTGAACTGTAATCATTGATATCAAAATTAGTTTAAACTACAATCCTGGTTTCACTACACTGGAGAGGTCCATTACACACATCTCAGCTGTAGTATAAAAGTAGATTCTGGTTTCACTACACTGGAGAGGTCCATTACACACATCTCAGCTGTAGTATAAAAGTAGATTCTGGTTTCACTACACTGGAGAGGTCCATTACACACATCTCAGCTGTAGTATAAAAGTAGATTCTGGTTTCACTACACTGGAGAGGTCCTTTACACACATCTCAGCTGTAGTATAAAAGTAGATTCTGGTTTCACTACACTGGAGAGGTCCTTTACACACATATCCAGTCTAGTGTTCTTCTCTGCACACAGTCCAAGCTCTATTATTATAAACTACATTCAGGTGGCCAAATTGACGTTGTGACATCTATTTGTGTCCGTATTAAATATGTTTTTGGTATGAACTTTATCATACCTTATCTTTAAACATGGTTGTCTGTAATGACATTACGCAGAGGTCGTCGGATTTTGCTGCACTTAGCCTTTTATTGATAAAACACTGAGAAAGATGAGTGCATTGATTGTATTCAGTACAATGATATTGTGTTAATATACATTTTATGTTGGACCCTCTTTAGGATGCAGACAAAGCCCAGCCTGACCTCAGCTTACCTGAATTGGGCAGGTCTGAAGCTGATTGCCACGACTCTCCTATTGCGAGCCAGGTAAAGACAAGTGAACAAGTTGACATGTAGAGTGCTTGAGTCACATTAATGTTGTCTGTTTAGTGTGCTGAAGATGTCCAGAATTCACACATCATGACTGTCTTCATGTTTGAATTCAACACTACGTCTGAACTGTAATCATTGATATCAAAATTAGTTTAAACTACAATCTGGTTTCACTACACTGGAGAGGTCCATTACACACATCTCAGCTGTAGTATAAAAGTAGATTCTGGTTTCACTACACTGGAGAGGTCCATTACACACATCTCAGCTGTAGTATAAAAGTAGAATCTGGTTTCACTACACTGGAGAGGTCCTTTACACACATATCCAGTCTAGTGTTCTTCTCTGCACACAGTCCGAGCTCTATTATTATAAACTACATTCAGGTGGCCAAATTGACGTTGTGACATCTATTTGTGTCCATATTAAATATGTTTTTGGTATGAACTTTATCATACCTTATCTTTAAACATGGTTGTCTGTAATGACATTACGCAGAGGTCGTCGGATTTTGCTGCACTTAGCCTTTTATTGATAAAACACTGAGAAAGATGTGTGCATTGATCGTATTCAGTAGAGGTGCAACGGTTCATCACTGATCCGTGATCCGTTCGGTTCAATGTCTTCGGTTCCGTACAGACGTGATCCGCGGTTTGATTTATGAAAAAAAAGTTGTGCGCACGTTGTTCAGTCCACACACAGCGCGGCCATTGCGAGCGGAGGAACGGAGATGCTTGAAAGCCCCGCGTCATTTAAATCCCCAGTATGAGAGCATTTTGGCTTCACTGTAACTACACTGATAATTAATATTCGATAAAACTGTCACCATGTGTAAATACTGTGGCACAAGAAAGACATGAGTGAAAAAAAGCGTCTCAACGACCGCTTATTGTCGCGGCATTTAAGCAGCCCCTTTACGCACAGTCAGACCTTGGACGTCCCGCGGAACCTATAATAGATCCATGAGCGGAACCGCTCACTTCATCACCGCAGACTGGGAGATGAAGAGTCTGGCACTGCAGACACGCCCCCTCTACGACAGTCACACAGTCACACAGTCACACAGTGCAGGTACTGACACAGCAGCGGAGGAATGGAAGACAAAGGCCCAGTACCAATATCCCAGTCACAATTGATAATGCCAAAAATTAAATAAATGCAGTGAATGAGGCTGGACTGGGCCCAGAATGGACCGCTTCCTTGGGAGAATCAGGAAGGTGGTTTAATATATGAGGGTAAATGACCTCATAAAGTGCCTTCTTTTGTTGCACTTTGTGTTGTTTTTCATTAATTATGTTAAATAGACATAATTGGATGGATGGAATATGCCTTCCATCCATCCATCCATCCATCCATTTCCTTCCCCTTATCCATTTCTAGGTCAGGGGGGGACAGTCAGAGCAGGTGCCAAGTCCACATGAGCTGTGTTTATTAAAAAGACAAAACTTTTTTTTGAAAAATGAACCAAACCGAGGTACGAACCGTACCGTGATTTTTTTTCAAACCGTTGCACCCCTAGTATTCAGTACAATGATATTGTGTTAATATACATTTTATGTTGGACCCGTCTTTAGGATGCAGACAAAGCCCAGCCTGACCTCAGCTTACCTGAATTGGGCAGGTCTGAAGCTGATTGCCACGACTCTCCTATTGCGAGCCAGGTAAAGACAAGTGAACAAGTTGACATGTAGAGTGCTTGAGTCACATTAATGTTGTCTGTTTAGTGTGCTGAAGATGTCCAGAATTCACACATCATGACTGTCTTCATGTTTGAATTCAACACTACGTCTGAACTGTAATCATTGATATCAAAATTAGTTTAAACTACAATCTGGTTTCACTACACTGGAGAGGTCCATTACACACATCTCAGCTGTAGTATAAAAGTAGATTCTGGTTTCACTACACTGGAGAGGTCCATTACACACATCTCAGCTGTAGTATAAAAGTAGATTCTGGTTTCACTACACTGGAGAGGTCCTTTACACACATCTCAGCTGTAGTATAAAAGTAGATTCTGGTTTCACTACACTGGAGAGGTCCTTTACACACATCCCAGCTGTAGTATAAAAGTAGATTCTGGTTGCACTACACTGGAGAGGTCCATTACACACATCTCAGCTGTAGTATAAAAGTAGATTCTGGTTTCACTACACTGGAGAGGTCCATTACACACATCACTAACATTATGTAAATGCTTAATTTATGAATATTTGTAATAATAATAATTTGTAATAATTTAAAATAACTGAATTATGTTTTTTGCTCATACAGGGTAGTGAGTTTACAGCTTCTCGAACCCAGCAGGAACATGTGATGCCTCCAATGCTACGAAGGACCAAAAGCATTCAGGTTTAAAAAACATGGTTGGCCTGAGAAAATTACAATATGTCTAATATTTTGTTTCTTTCAATAGTGGGGGAGCCAAACTGAGTATGATTCAGAAGAATTGTGTGGCTTTACTTCAGACGAAAGTGAAGAATATATCCCAGAGACTGATAACAGCAGTGATTCTTGTGATTCAATAGAGAGTGAGATTCTTTCAGTGGATGATACAGAAATGACCACATGCCCAGCCTTGCATTCAAAAATCTTGCCTTTGAGCAGTTCTACAGAAGTTATAGGCGGAAACCTAAATTCGGCAAGAGGAAGGTCTCCCACAAGAAAATCAAATACAACTAAAAAACAACCCAAGAAAAGAAAATCAAGTCCACCACAACATAGTAAGACACAATCTGCAAAATATCAACAAGAAAAAGAGGACCAGCCAAAACTTCCAAACAGTTCTGTCCCTGTAGTCGATGCATGCCATGATTCGCTGTCCGTGCTAGCAGTTTGCAAAAAAGAGGATGGTTCACGCATGTTCAATAAGAAACAATACTGCTTATTCTGCAAGACGGCTGTGCTCAAAATATCCAGGCACATGGAGCGTGCTCATAAAAATGAACGTGAGGTTGCTCGGGCTCTGTCTTTTAATAAAGGATCCAAAGAGAGGAGGATGCATCTAGAACTTTTGCGAAACAGGGGGAACTTTTCCCATAATGTTGATGTGTTGAAAACGGGTGCGGGACAGCTTATTCCTCGCATGCAACCCCAAGGAAATACACAGGCTCAGGATTACCTGCACTGTATCCATTGTCAGGGCCTCTTCAGAAGAAAAAGGCTCTGGAAACATGTATTGCAATGTAAGTTCAAGCCCAGTGGGAAACCAAATCGGGGTAAAACCCGTGTTCAGGCCCTTTGTGCATTTGCTGTCCCTCCGCCAGCTGGTATCAAAGAGGACTTCTGGAAACTGTTGACCAACATGATACAAGATGAAGTTTTTTCCGCATTGAAAGAAGACAAATGTATCCTGGAGTTTGGTGAACATCTATTTCACCGTTTAGGCCATGACAAGGGGAAACATGAATACATTCGCCAAAAAATGAGGGAGTTGGGAAGGCTTCTCTTATGCTCCAAGAAAAATACTAAAATCAAAACAATTGAAGACCATGTTCTGCCTGCCAATTTCATGCATGTTGTGGAGTCTGTGAAGATTGTAGCTGGTCATGAAAAAACAACCAACACATTCAAGAGCCCAAGTTTGGCACTCAAACTAGGACACAGCTTGACTAAAATATCAATGTTAGTCGAGAGTCGTTCGAATGTTCATAACAACTATGTTGCAGCAAAAAGTGCCCGCACATTCCGCCAAATATATGAAGCGAGATGGCATGAAATGGTATCCGCAGCATCTTTAAGAACACTCCAAGAGGCTAAGTGGAATGCCCCTTTATTGCTTCCATTTACAAGAGACGTTCAAACATTTCATTCTTATTTAGACATTGAAAAGCAGAAAATTCACTCCTTGTTATCTTCTGAGGCATCAGCCCAGACTTGGACACGACTGGCAAAAGTTACTTTGACACAAATTGTACTCTTCAATAGGCGAAGATCAGGCGAAGTATCAAAGATGCCTCTGTCGGCCTATTTGTCCCCAAATAATAGAGATTCTCTTGAAGACCTGGGTGACGCACTTTCAGATCTGGAAAAAAAGCTTTGCCAGCACTTTCGAAGAATCGAAATTACAGGAAAAAGAGGGAGAAAGGTCTCCATCCTTTTGACGCCCTCAATGCAGGAGTCATTGGATCTGCTCAACACCAAACGGGAGATTTGTGAGGTCCCAGTGAAAAATGGCTACCTGTTTGCAAGACCAAATGCTATGACTTGTTACCGTGGTTCAGACTGCCTAAGAGAGTTTGCCAGGGTCTGCGGAGCGGAAAACCCACACAGTCTGACCTCAACAAAACTAAGGAAGCAAACGGCCACGTTATCACAAGTCCTAAATCTCACAAACACTGAGCTTGATCAGTTAGCCGATTTCCTCGGCCATGATGTGAGAGTGCATCGGCAATTTTACAGGCTTCCAGAAGGTACCCTTCAGCTTGCTAAAATTAGCAAGGTGCTTTTGGCTCTGGAGCAGGGACGTGTTGCTGAATTCAAAGGCAAAAGCCTTGATGACATCAATATTGAGCCTGAAGGTATCCACCTGCAATAGTTACACTATCGTGTTGTAGTAAAATCTATTCTGTATTCCAATATTATGTTGTTTTACTTATGTAGACACCGTCGAGGCAGACAGCGGTGAGGACGAAAGCGACACTGAAGCTTTAGATGACTCTGTGTCACAAGGTATTTAGATTTTTTTATCTGTCTATATTTGTTGTCTACTACTAGAACATGTCTTTAGTTGCAATGACAGTTTTCAACTAGTCTTAACAGGGCTCGACATTAACGGTTGTCCACTTGCCCGGGGCCAGTAAAGATTTGGGACAGGCAAGTGCGCTGTCTTATCAAGTTGTACAATTCTCTTCATTGGAACATTCTCTAGACCAATGAAATGCATCAGGGAGAAACCAGAGATTAAATTTGTTTGCAGATCCGCAATTTCCAACTTTTTTCCCACTGTGTGACCGCATGCACTTGCTGCTGTTTGCATTACTTTCTCAAACGGCATTCACACCCTCCATTCTGACCCTGGGAGCAACTGCAGCTGCATTATAACCACAACCGCGTTGTCAAAGCGGCTGTCGTTATAAAGCTCAGCGAAATCACAGCCGTAATGTGGTAACGAGCGCGGACCATAGACACGCGGAGAGAACCATCCCCAGTTTGTTGCAAGTGCGGGTCTCCCCGTATGTCCTCCCGAAGCGCAACCAAAACTCACAACATTAAAGCTTGGGTACCTTAGTTTTCGCTTGCATTAACAATGCAGGTTGGTTGGGCACAAAAGTAAGATCCATCCATACGTCCATTTTCTTCCTCTTAATCCATTTCTGGGTCGGGGGAGTGGCAGTCAGAGCTGCACCCAGTTCACAGAGCACCAGCCTCTCACTGATCCTCCTGCAGGTGGTGAGTCCACAGGAGCTGAGATCTTTCAGTGGGGGCTTTGGGCAAAGTGGGGTTAAGTGTCTTGCCCAAGGACACAACAGCAGCAGACATCGAGTCATGAAGTAGGTCTCGCGATGGATTTGAGCTGTTGCTCTACCACCTGAGCTACTGTCGCCCTCATAAAGTACAAAAGTAAAATGTTATGGACAAATCAAACATAACACACCCCAACAGGCGTCTTCTTTTTTTATTTTGCAAATGTAATAGCCCTGTGAGTCATTATTTAACGTTTTGAGCTGAGAGTGGATTTTTTTATATATTTATTCCAAATATTTAGTGCCACTTTATTGCCAAACTTTTGTCAACTAATTGTATTGATACATATTTGGACAAGCAACTTTTGACTTTGGGAAAGTAAAATGTAGCCAGCCACTCTAGCCCAAAGCTTAATGTCAAGGCCTGCTTAATTTTTCAATGCCAGCCATTTAAAAAGCAGCTTCCCTCATACTGCCAGAGATTTGACATTTTTAGTGTTTTTCTGAACCGCATAGAAATGTGAGCCCTTGGTTGACACAAGTATGAAACATATCAAATGAAAGCTCTATCCCTTGGCTTTCATTTAAAAAAATTTAGCAATTGAGAGTGCAACATAGGTAACTTTCACACAAAATGCTGTTTCCTGACCAATATTTGGAGAAAACAGCCTTTTTTGTGAAACATGCATTTTCAAGCAGAAAAGTTTTTTTTTTTTTTGTCTTTACTGATATTTTACAATGAATGACAGTTTCTTCTTATGACACAAAACAGAAACAATACTTTGTTATATTTTTAATGTATAATTATTTTTAAACAAATTAAAAGTGTACACACAATACACTCAAAGGATTGTCTTATGTACACATACAATATTCAACTTGTATACAATAAAAACACTTTTTATACAAATATACAGTAAAAATAACACTTTCTGAACACTTTGTGAAACAATTTTACTTTAGTTTATAAAGAATAGTAATTAGGTGACCTGGTGGAATCTACTTCCTCCGCACTCCCCAATACATTTCCAGATTCGTTTTTTTTACAAACCCAGTGAGAAATGTCAAACCAAAAAAGGTTTTTAGCTGCTAGACTCACTGGCTTCATGCATTTTCTCTGCTGAATGGGAGACGCTGTGTGTGTGCACTGAAATATTGTGTTGCATGCAGCTTTGTCTGTTCGACAATAAGATCCAGGATCCAGAAGTTCATCAGTTATGAAGAGCTGCAGAAGTCAGCTGCTGATCCAAATCAAACTCTGCTGCAGCATTGTTGACCCCAGGACCCCAAAATCTACTACACAAAGGAAAATATAAAATCACCATACATTTTCACATTATAACAAGTGTTTTGGCTTCAGCAGTTATGACATTGAGATAAAAAAAACCTTCAATACTCGCTAATAACACTACTTTATGTTTATTTTTACTATAGTATAAGCCAGTGATTGCTATAGTCACTCCCTCCAGAATCTCTCAATGTGTGAACGCAAAATCACACAGACTCTGGGATCAGAGCAACAGTCAGTCTCTCTCTCCCTGTTCCAAAGCAGCAGCGGGGCGCGCTCCTCCTAACGCACCCTCCACAGTGAGACGCACCACAGCAGAATGCACATGGTGCGGTAAATCTAACACTTGTTGCTCATCATGGGACCTGCTCACCGGTCTGCCATGGATCACCTCCCCCTGTCCCTTCTATAAACCACACGGTAACATCATCCATAGCTCCCTGGCAGCTAATGCTGCAAGCCAGATTCACACGCCTCCAAACTCAACAGGGAAACTTTTGGAAAAATGTCCCGCGTAATCAAGCATTTTACCCCGCAATAGTCATTCATCAATCAACAATTGCGCGCAAAATCCTGGAGGGGCTGATAGTACATTAGACAAAGGGGAGAAATAAACTCGTAAATGCAACATGTTGAAGTGAAAAGCAACTTACCACATTACGACGGGGGGAGGAGCGCGCTGCTGCTGCTGCTGCTGCTGGACGAGGAGGGAGGGGGAAGGCTCCGAGGATCCTGGAGTCTCATGTTAGCTAAAACCTGAAGAACTAGCATTGTGACATCATATTTTTCAGTTTGATGACTGAAATGTGAATGAGTTAAAGCTGCACTAACTGACTTTATTTTTGTATTCATTAGTAAAATGCTGTCCATGTAGTGCATTGGAATATACGTCCTTTTGAAGAAAAAGTGCTGGCGTGACATTATATTTTAGATCGAGTTTTGATGAAACAAGGAAGAGAATGTGTTTCGGGTCGCAGATTGTGACCAATCACAGCGCACCACTAGCCCCCACTTTTGCGAGAAATCTACAGGTCTCCGTTAGCATAGACGGCTGAGTTGGCACAACAAGCAGCGGAGCTAACCTGAAGCTTCGTGTGTCTTCGTCACCGGTTACTGCTTACACAGCGAAAAGAGTCATCCAAAAGAAAGTCCTGTTCCTCCGTGCTTCCCGGTTCTATCGTTCTATGGTCACGCCATCCACATGTAAATCCATATCCATGTATTATCCATATTGGGAGAGGCTAGCTCCGTCAACAACATTGGGTGTGTGTGGGGGGCCATAGCTTCGTGGGTGCGGGGAGGGGAGCAGAAAGAGAGAGGCCAGCGAGTCCGCGGCTTCAAAATCCCAAAGTCAGTTAGTGCAGTTTTAAGTTAGCCACGCACAAATTATAAGTAATAGGTCTTAATGTATCTCAATCTATTGTCAAAAGTGTTGTTTTTCTTCCCAATTTTTTATTTAGTTTACAGGACATAACAGTGTCTGAGATAAGGGCTGACAAAAAAAACGAATGATGCAATGTTTTTATCCTGAATTTTTTTTTTTTGTGTCTTCCAGAAAGTGTAATCTTAAGTCAGACTGAAGAGGAGACTGCAGAACCCAATGAGAACTTTGAGATTGGAACAATGAAGCCTGATGCAACACACCAGAAGCTCAAAGTCAACCAGAAGCTCAAAGTCAGCCATTGAAACAAACAGAATCTAAAAGTAATACAATTAATCAATTTCCTCTGTGAAAAGATACATGTTTAATCTGTGTAGGTTCTCAGTCGTGCCAGAGTTGTCCAATGTAGGCAATGGATTTTCAGTCTTCACATGTACTGTACTGTAGTTAAAGTCTCTTATCCCAGAGTAGGGCTGAAACAACTAATCGATTAATCGACGACTAATCGATTATTGAAATAGTCGACAACTATTTTAGTAATCGATTAATCGTTTTCTGGTTCACACGGACTCAAACGGAGCAAAAATGACATGAAAATGTAGTATTTTTGATTAAAACCGACTTTGTTTTTATAATTTCATGAATATCTGTCTGTGCTAATTCTGCTCTGATTGGATGAGACAAAGAGCCTGTTACAAACATTTACTTTAAGTTTACGCCATCAATACGTCCTCGAGTGTTGCCACTTTAGCTTTTTGTGATGAAAAAATATTTTTTTCTACACAATTCACAGCCAAGCGATTACTCGATTAATCGTAAAAATAATCGATAGATTAATCAATTACAAAATAATCGTTAGTTGCAGCTCTATCCCCGAGACATCCTGAAAAAGAATGAAATGGTTGGCTTGCTGGTGTGATTTTAGCAGAACATACTTACTGTTCCGTTTTGGCCTATTAATCCTCTTCACGCTTAAAGGAGCGATATGTAAAAATCTGTCCAAAAGTGGTAATGCACTCTCCCTGACTCAGGTTGCCAGATATGCAGACGAATCGAGCTGGGACCATAACAGCTGAATATACAAGAGTTTTGTCAACAACAAATCTATAACCAACACCTTTTTCACAAAGATAGAAATCCTGGTTTTATTCCTTGTTTTGTCGTTAATGATTTGAGAATCATAACGAGACCCTTTTTATGTTCTGCGCCACATGGTACTTTACCAGTGAGATTAGCTCCACTGGTAAAGTAGCAAAAAAGCAACAAAAAAATGATTTTGGAAGTTCACACTTCCATCGCCTTAAAAATGGCTCCAGTTAATTTTGTCCATATTTGGCTTCTACGTGTAATCACTAGGAGGAGCTGTGTTTGCTGTTTCCTGTCACCATAGCAGACTTTTGCGATCATTATTTAGTGAGTAAAGCAGAACTACGCCACCAAATAATCAGTCTCTGGTTTCAGCATATCCAGGCTTTTGTCCCAGTCATTGGAGCTGCTATCTCTTGCTAGTTCTTATGCTCTCTGCTGCTCTGCTCTGCTCTGCTTCTGTCTTCAATTAGTAGATGTTTGATAAAATATTGCTAATTACACTACTTCTTTTTGAAAAGGTCACGTCATATACAGTGCCTTGGGAAGATATTCGGCCCCCTTGAACCTTTCAACATTTCGCCACATTTCAGGCTTCAAAGATATAAGAATTCAATTTTTTGTCAAGAATCAACAACATGTGGGACACAATCGTGAAGTGGAACGAAATTTATTGGATAATTTAAACTTTTTTAACAAATAAAAAACTGAAAAGTGGGGCGTGCAATATTATTCGGTCCCCTTGCGCTAATACTTTGTAGCGCCACCTTTTGCTGCAATTACAGCTGCAAGTCGCTTGGGGTATGTCTCTATCAGTTTTGCACATCGAGAGACTGGAATTCTTGCCCATTCTTCCTTGAAAAACAGCTCGAGCTCAGTGAGGTTGGATGGAGAGCGTTTGTGAACAGCAGTCTTCAGCTCTTTCCACAGATTCTCGATTGGATTCAGGTCTGGACTTTGACTTGGCCATTCTAACACCTGGATACGTCTATTTGTGAACCATTCCATTGTAGATTTGGCTTTATGTTTTGGATCATTGTCCTGTTGGAAGATAAATCTCCGTCCCAGTCTCAGGTCTTTTGCAGACTCCAACAGGTTTTCTTCCAGAATGGTCCTGTATTTGGCTCCATCCATCTTCCCATCAATTTTAGCCATCTTCCCTGTCCCTGCTGAAGAAAAGCAGGCCCAAAGCATGATGCTGCCACCACCATGTTTGACAGTGGGGATGGTGTGTTCAGGGTGATGAGCTGTGTTGCTTTTACGCCAAACATATCGTTTTGCATTGTGGCCAAAAAGTTCAATTTTCGTTTCATCTGACCAGAGCACCTTCTTCCACATGTTTGGTGTGTCTCCCAGGTGGCTTGTGGCAAACTTTAAACCAGACTTTTTATGGATATCTTTGAGAAATGGCTTTCTTCTTGCCACTCTTCCATAAAGGCCAGATTTGTGCAGTGCACGACTGATTGTTGTCCTATGGACAGACTCTCCCACCTCAGCTGTAGTTATCTGCAGTTCATCCAGAGTGATCATGGGCCTCTTGGCTGCATCTCTGATCAGTCTTCTCCTTGTTTGAGATGAAAGTTTGGAGGGACGGCCGGGTCTTGGTAGATTTGCAGTGGTCTGATACTCCTTCCATTTCAACATAATTGCTTGCACAGTGCTCCTTGAGATGTTTAAAGCTTGGGAAATCTTTTTGTATCCAAATCCGGCTTTAAACTTCTCCACAACAGTATCTTGGACCTGCCTGGTGTGTTCCTTTGTCTTCATGGTTCTCTCTGTGCTTTAAACAGAACCCTGAGACTATCAAAGAGCAGGTGCATTTATACGGAGACTTGATTACACACAGGTGCATTCTATTTATCATCATCAGTCATTTAGGACAACATTGGATCATTCAAAGATCCTCACTGAACTTCTGGAGTGAGTTTGCTGCACTGAAAGTAAAGGGGCCGAATAATATTGCACGCCCCACTTTTCAGTTTTTTATTTGTTAAAAAGGTTTAAATTATCCAATAAATGTTGTTCCACTTCACGATTGTGTCCCACTTGTTGTTGATTCATGACAAAAAATAAAAAATGTATATTTTTGTTTGAAGCCTGAAATGTGGCAAAAGGTTCAAGGGGGGCGAATACTTTCGCAAGGCACTGTAGTTTATGAGTAAAAAATAGCCTTGTGGTGCTTTCCCCCATCATTTTAATGAGCTAAATGCTATCAGCTGGATCTGCCCTAGTTTTAGTACATATTAAAATATAAAATACAGCAACAACTTTCACCTGGCAGTTCCATTTCCTCACCTTATGTCACAAGAAGATTCAATTGATTGGTTAACACACCTTGATTTCACGCAAAAGTTGCTGCTTCACTCTTGGCACACGTCAAAGTGTCTATTGCGCCATTTGTTCTGCTCTAGTCGCTCAAATTAGAGGTGGGCATAATACTCTAGTTTTTTTGAGAAAATTAAAGGCGTTTTAGTGCGACAAATACGGTACATTACATATTGAAGTTAATGTGTGGATGTTTGTGTGTAATTCTGTCGTCTTGTTTCTTTAGCCCGCCCACCAGTCAAAAGAGAAAAGTGGAAAGAAGAAGAGGTCTGCGCTGTTGAGAAGCACCTGATGTCATTCATAACCACCTGTCGTGTTCCAGGGAAAAAAGACTGCGATAAGTGTCTGCAAAACGAAAAGGAAGCACTCAAAACCAGAGATTGGTTGGCTGTAAAATTTTATGTAAAAAACAGAATAACAGCCCTCAAAAGAAAGGTTTAAAAATGATTTTGTTCAAACACGTTCACTG
Organism: Knipowitschia caucasica; assembly: GCA_964034765.1. Lineage (NCBI taxonomy): Eukaryota > Metazoa > Chordata > Actinopteri > Gobiiformes > Gobiidae > Knipowitschia > Knipowitschia caucasica. The sequence continues at coordinate 19,975,181 of OZ035830.1, forward strand.
ATGCCAATATTAGTATATGGCACTGTAAACAGTAATAGTTATAGGTTTGTGTATGTTATTCTACTAATTGAACCTTCTTCTAATAGGGTTATTTTCCTAGGCAACAGTTTGTGGATGTTATTCTACTAATGGACCCTTCTGAAAGGGTTGTTTTCTCGAATGTATAAACATTACATTTTGTTAAATATATATTGTCTGATTTTCTATTACTTTACAGATTTGAGTATACTCACCCCATAAATAGGATTTAAATAATTCAATTCAATTTATTTTGTAACGTCCAAAATCACAACAGTCGTCTATGAGGTTGTAACAGAAATTTTCGCTTTATCAACAACAGAAAGTCCAAACAGTCGTACAGATGTCCTGGTATGTATTGCACTAAAAGTAGCTTAAAACCTGACAGTGTGTATGTGTGGGGCTAAAAGTAGCTTAAAACCTGACAGTGTGTATGTGTGGGGCCAAAAGTAGCTAAAAACCTGACAGTGTGTATGTGTGGGGCTAAAAGTAGCTAAAAACCTGACAGTGTGTATGTGTGGGGCTAAAAGTAGCTAAAAACCTGACAGTGTGTATGTGTGGGGCTAAAAGTAGCTAAAAACCTGACAGTGTGTATGTGTGGGGATAAAAGTAGCTAAAAACCTGACAGTGTGTATGTGTGGGGCTAAAAGTAGCTAAAAACCTGACAGTGTGTATGTGTGGGGCTAAAAGTAGCTAAAAACCTGACAGTGTGTATGTGTGGGGCTAAAAGTAGCTAAAAACCTGACAGTGTGTAAGATTGGGCATCACAAGTATAGCAATACTTGCTAAGTCCCCAGAAGTATAGTAACAGTCTGGTGTGGGACAATATTTTGGAAATCTTGGATTTTGAGGTGGTATTCCTGTTTAGGGCCTCCAGGGGGCCATGCCTGATTTTTTTGGCTGCTGTCAACCCTACAGAAAGGCTGGGTCCCACAATGCATGTCCTGGTCTGGTGGTCCCACAAAGTGATAAAGACAAGTATCTGTGTGTGTGTGTGTGTGTGTGTGTGTGTGTGTGTGTGTGCACTTGTTTTCAACTCCTGGTGGGTTCCATAACCTGAGATTCCACTCACGTCATGGGGACTGGTTTTACGTGGTGGGGCCCGAACACCGGACCCCACTGGTCCAAGCTTAATAATCAATGGGTAATGCTTTTCTAACGGTCCTTATGCAGTCTCTGTAAAAATATGGAAAGGACCCCTGGAGGTTTACTTTCCTGAAAAAAGTGTGTTCTGTGTCGGAACCCTGGTGGTGGGTTGCGGAATATCAAGGAGGGGCACACTGGGGCAATTTCAGTCCATCAGGCTGGAGCCAATCATGGAGCAGCACAACAGAGGAAATCAGGTGTCAGGCTAGAAAAGGTGCAAGTGTGTGGTTCATTAGGCTGCAAGAAATCATGGAGGAGCACACTGAAGCGCACGCTTACAAACCACTGGTAAGTGCTGACTACAAGTCATGACTTCAAATTGTTATATAGAATTATTACAAATTATTTGTTGTTTGTGCAGCTTAGTCAAGAGTCCCTAATTGATGAAGTCGACTCAGATTCTGACGATTTAACTGTCAAGAAGAAACCTGTAAAAAAGTATGGAAAAAGAAAAATCAAAAACACTTTTCTTCAAGACTCGGAAAGTGACGAACCAAAGGCAAATAAGATTGGGCCTCATTCACGAATAACTTCGTAAGAAACTACTCAACTTTCTTCTCAAGTTGTCCTTAAGTAGATTTCTAAGAAGTCCCCACGTGGGATTCATCAACGCACTCGTAAGGCGCTGAATTGTTCGCAGCTGTTCTCTCAGATTGATGAATCCCATTTCCTCGTAAGTACAGCGCGCGTGCCAGGTGCTTCATTAGCATAGGTACTTAGCATAAGTAACCGCCCACTAATGCCCATATAAGGGACTGCAGGGCCGTGTGCAGACGGCAGAGGAAACAGCAACAGGCCTAAAGCAACAGGCCACGGAGCAAAAGATTCACCCTTTTTTCTTCTTTCACCAGACTGAGAATAAAGTTATAAAATGTTGACTTAAAAGTCGAAATATTATGATAATAAAGTCGAACTAGCAAAATTATGAGATTAATCTAAGAATATGATGAGATTAATCTCAAAATGTTATGAGCTTAATTTAAAAATATATTATGTATTATTTTAAAGATGAATCTCAAAATGTTTTGGACCCTGGGAGGAGATCCAGCGCGGACCAGCGCTGAGACCAATGCAGACCCGAGGAGAGACTGGAGTGACCAGCACACAGAAACCAGCGCGGACCTATAGGAGAGACCGCATAGACTGGAGTGACCTGACTGGAGAGACCGGTGCGCAGAGACCAGCGCGGACCGAAGATAGACCGCATAGACCAGACTTGAGAGACCAGCGCGGACCCGTATGGATCCAGGAGCATGCAGCACGGACCCGTATGGAGAGAGACCAGTGCAGACCCGTATAGATCCATAGGAGAGACCAGTGCAGACCAGTATAGATCCATGGGAGAGACCAGTGCAGACCCATATAGATCCATGGGAGAGACCAGTGCAGACCCGTATAGATCCATGGGAGAGACCAGTGCAGACCAGTATAGATCCATAGGAGAGACCAGTGCAGACCCGTATAGATCCATGGGAGAGACCAGTGCAGACCCGTCTAGATCCATGGGAGAGACCAGTGCAGACCCGTATAGATCCATGGGAGAGACCAGTGCAGACCCATATAGATCCATAGGAGAGACCAGCGCAGAGACTCAGCGCGGACCCAGTAACCTCCTGCAGCAGCAGTATATATGCCGTTGTTCTGTGGCCCGTGGATAAAGAAATGCCCCCTATAAATAGGAAGGGGTCACTAATACACGGCAAGATTTCCAATGTATTTGATAAAGCGTTGGCACATTTCATTTCAAAATGAATTAAAAAGTAGGCCAGATCTGCAGTGAAAAAGGCGGTATATAAATAAAGATTACTAATAAAGATTACTACAAATAAATAAATACATACATCGATATGACGGACATATCACTGGAATGTTGTATTTTTATTCAACTTCACCAAAGAGGACAACCCCAGCGTGTGAACATGTCGGCACTGAATGCGTACGAGTGCTCCTGAGGACTCGTAGGATTTGTACTTGCCCAAGAGAAATTCTGGTTACGAGAAATATTCGTGAATGCCACTTTCTTCGTAAAAACCGCGTAAGTAGGATTTACGTACAAATCTGTTCCTAAGAACCGTTCGTGAATGAGGCCCATTGTTATCATGCAGCTGCAAAAGAAGAAAAATGGGGGGCGAGTTTACAGCAAGAGACACTTCTGCCTCTACTGTTCAATGTCCTGCCACAAAATGTCTCGTCATTTGACTAGAAAACATGGAAATGAAAGTGACGTAGCCAGAGCATTGGCTCTACCTGTGAAATCTAAAGCACGTAAACTTCAGTTTGATTTGATCAGGAATAGTGGAAACCGTGAGCACAATTTTGAGGTTTTAAAGGCCGGCATTGGAACTTTAGTCCCAGCTAAACAGCCAAATTCCCCAGTTAAATCCAGTGAGTTTTTGCACTGTATAGACTGTGGGGCATTGCTTAAGCGAGCACCTGTACTTAAAACACGGGCATGATAAGACTAAGCATGATTACATTAGGCAGAAAATGAGAGAAGTCGGTAGGTTAATTAACGAAGCAAAAACCGCAGGGAAACTGAAAACAATTAAGGATTTCTTTATTCCTTCCAACTTTAACCATGTGATTGATGCAGTCAGGTCTGTGGCTGGATATGATGAGGAAACAAATCAATACAAGACTCCATCCTTGGCCCTCAAACTCGGCCATAGCCTCAGAAAGCTAGCAGATATTCTTGAATGTGACTCAAAAATGGAGCATTGTGTTGATGAACTATTTATTAAAAACCTCCAACGAAGCCGGCTGCTTTTTGAGAAGAGGTGGGACGTCTGTGTTTCTTCTGCTGCCCTACAGACCCTCCGGCAAGCCAAGTGGAACACTCCGGACCTGCTCCCTCTGACTGAGGACGTTAGAGCCATGCATGCACATATTGAGGTATGTCGACCTGAATATGTGCAAACCCTAATAAGTGAGCCAACGTCTAAGCATTGGTCTAAACTGGCAGTTTTGACTCTTTGTGAGGTCATTATTTTCAATCGAAGAAGGGAAGGTGAGGTTTCAAAGATGCCACTGACAGCGTTTACCTTAAGAAGTAAGACTGGGATCCATTCTGACATTGCTCTGGGACTGTCCGAACTTGAGAAAAAGCTGTGTCGGCATTTTCAACGCATTGAAATTAAAGGGAAAAGAAGTCGGAAAGTGCCGGTTCTTTTGACTCCTGAAATGATTGCTTCGATGGAGGTGCTGGTGGAGAACAGAAGGGCCTGTTCCATCTGACCATAACCCATACTTCTTCTCCCGCCCGGGCGCAGACACCCACATCAGGGGATCAGACTCCCTACGGCAGGTAGCCAAAGAATGTGGTGCGGTGCATCCAGAGATGCTATCCTCAACCAAACTTAGAAAGCACATAGCTACTATGTCTACAGTTCTCAATATGAAAGAGAATGAAATGGACATACTAGCCAACTTCCTCGGCCATGACATTCGCATCCACAGACAATATTACAGACTACCAGAGGGGACACTGGAGCTGGCCAAAATCAGCAAAGTGTTGATGGCCATGGAGCAGGGAAGAGTGACGGAATTCGAAGGAAAGAGCCTCGACCAGATACAAATTGAGCCTGAAGGTAATTCTTGATATTATTAAAATATGTATGATTTTTTTCCCCTAAAGGCCACTTGTATTTTTATTTTCTGTGCGACAGGGAGAGCAGTAGAGATCCTCTCACACACGGACGGGCTAAAAGAAACTTCAAGCGGAGAACCTTCAACCATTCATCCAGATGCACCCCATGGTAGTGGCAGTGCCCCTTCTGGTAAGTGTACCAGGTGGGGGATTACAGCCAGGCTGCTTGGTCCTAACCCTGGGAGTGTATATTGCTAATATATTTTTATTTCTCTCCCTAGAACGTGTAAGAAAGCCATGGTCTGCATCTGAGGTGAAGGCTGTGGAGAAGACCATGACGCCTTTCATACAGACTGGAAAGGTCCCTGGGAAGTCTCACTGCCTGGCCTGCATTAATGCCTCACCAGATGACCTTAGACATCGGACATGGAGTGGCATTAAATTCTATGTCAAAAATAGAATCACTGCAATTCGAAAAAAAAATCTAAAATAAAATTCCTTTAAAAGAGTTTGTTTTCTATTGACTGTTTTGTATTAAAGTAGTCCCAGTAAAAAAAGATTATGTCTATGGGTCCCATTCTGAACGGCCCTGTCAAAGGGACCCACCAGGTAACAAAAACGTGTGTGTGTGTTTTGAACATGTTTTAAAATTGTTAATGATTAGGATGAAAGCAACTTCAATTTCATTTTTTTTAAATGGATGGGGCACTGTACTTTAATGTGCAGTAAGTGTTTTTCAACTATAGTATCTGTTAAATAATCCTCCCCCTTGGCATAATTACGATCAGTATTATTTTCTGGAGGAGAATATTTCAACCAATGATGAGGGGTCTTTGATATATATGTGATATATGTTTGACCAATCAGGGAGCTGCAGAAGTGAACATGGGCGGGTCTAACCAGGCTTTAAAAGTAACTGACACACACTTTAAACGAGGGCCTCACTACAAAAACTGTACGAATTGCCTGTGATTTGTGTTTCTTTTTAGAAACTTTAGCCACTGCTATGAAGAACAACTGCACGAGAGGTAAGTTTGTTGAATATTCACATATGTTTCGTGGATTTGTCTTCCCCAATGCAACAGTTGACTCTGCTTTGATCTGTGTGTGTAGACTTTAAGGTGGTCTTAAACATCTCTAAGAATGAGGTGGAGGAGGGTGAGAGTGTCAACATGAGCTGCTGCCACCACCTCCCCAAGGAGCACATCCTCAGCTACACTTGGATGATGAACAAAACCCCTGTGCACACAGGGAACACAAGCTTCTTCTTCATTGAGAAGACCGTCTCTGACCACAAAGGCCTGTACACCTGTGCTGTCCACAGCCTCTGCGGCAATTACACCTCTGGTCCACAGAGTGTCACTATCAGCAGTAAGAAAAGCCACGCTCCCTCTTTGTACCACCAGAGCTACACAGTATTATGTTCAAAGGAGCACAATGCAACCTTCCTGCTGCAAGGTCTGCTTTCTCTTTGGGTTCCATCTAAATTCTGTTTTTGCTGGCATGTTAAGAAATGGCAAAAGAGAATAGTCTTTAGTCTAAAGAAGACATTGTATGCATTATTGTCTGCCATTAGAAATATATACCGAGACATTTTACTTTGTCATTTCATGCTTTAGAAAGTAGAATATATCTTGTGTAGAAAAGAAATGGCAAAATTGGGTAAACTATGCTATTAGCCTGCTCCATCTCTATGCTACCACCAGAGGGAGGTGTAGAAGTCGTTCTACTTTCTTTTCCATTATACTTTACAACTACAATAAAATGCAGTTGTAAAGCATGTCATTTCTAAAACTAATATATGGGAAATACTTTTGTTAGAGTACAAAAACATCACACTGTTACAGGACTGAGACAGGAGCTTTAAGACAAAAGAGGAGGAATGTCTGTAAAACAATAGTGTCCAATATTTGTCCACTGTAGACCTTGAGTTTCTGAAATGGTTTCTTTCAGACAACAGAATCATCATCCTGGTGATCTGTGGCTGCTCAGCTTTGGCCTTGGTCATCATCATGGGGTTGTCCATGAAGATCAAGATGCACAGGGACAAAGGTGAGTTTACCAGAAAGACAATACAATTCAATATTTTATTAGAGTTTGGATAGATTTTCTCTTGTCTGACAGTTAAGAACAAGCAGAGGGCTGATCTGAGACAGCAGGCAATGCGAAGAGCTCAGAATTTGCAAAACGGGGGCCTTCCACCAACCCCAACAAAAGCTCCATAGTCAATCCATGGCACAGCTGCTCCAACAAAGCACTCTGGTATAAATGTTGTTGTTGTTGATTTTATTTATTCCCCCTGAACAAACAAGTACGCTGCTCTTTGATTCAAGGAGATTTATTTTATTTTGTTGTTAAATTAAACATATTTTTGTCTAGCCATAACCTACAGAAGCAGACGGAGGACAACATTTACGCCAGCAACAGATTGGAGATTGAAACACAGGAAAGGCAATATATGAATTGTTTTAGTCATATTTTTGGGAGAATTTCAAAAATGTCTTCTCCCCGCTTATTGTTTATTGTAACGTGTATGCCTAATAGTAGGGTCTGACACAAGGTGATGATCCAGGACACGCAACATTCAACAACATTTATGCACATTTATCAAACTTTATGGGAGTTGGTCATCTGCCCCTTATGCACCAATACCTACTGTTGTGATTTAGGGCTATTCAAGAATGCATTTAGTTGAGTTGAATTAATAAACGTGGCTTCTATTCCCAAATAATGGCATCATTAAACCGATCTGTGAAATGTGCTGTTCATACAAAGCGGTCCAAGAATGAAGAGAAACTGGAGGCTTTTTTAACAAGACGAATGTGCAGCTTTACCATCAGAGCTAGCACATAAGACATAAGCTAAGCTATTGAGGACTCTGGAATGGAGACTTCTGATCAGGGACATTTTGGTAGTTTCTGTTATCATGATAAATTGAAAATTAGACATATTTATTTGACAATAAACCACACATGTACAAAAAATGGCCAACAATTTTACCCTAACTGTGGGTGTGAACTTTTAAGAACAACTGTGGAAGCCATTGGTTCATTGAGTAGGAAGACTTACATTATCCTTTTGTTGTTTTTGATTGATCTGAATAATCTATGTCCATGTGCATGTAAATTTAAAACTGTATTTAAGTAGGTGTCACTTGTGCTGCCTTCTATCTCTATGGGACTTTCCTGGCCTAAGTAAAATATACAATAAATTATATAGCTTGCAATGTGCTTGAATGTACACATTAAGAAATGTCTATATTAATAATAAATGCATTTGTGAAAAAAATCAGGTGTGGCTCAAATTGACAAGCACTGACCTATAGGCTATCAGTCATCTATTGTGTTGCACAGCAGTTACATATAGCCACACCCCTGGACCACAAAGCCCGCGGAGTTGAGGAAAAGAGCCTGCAAATGTTTTAATCCAGAGAGGCAGGCGTGGTGAGACTAATCCTGCTCGAATGCTCTGCTCACAGCTATGCACATCACTGCGCAAAGAGCCGCTTTGGGATGCCACTCATGTAATGGATACACAGGGAAATAATGCTGCCCACTACTTTAGACGGGCAGCATTTGAAAATAAAACTTGCACAACTTAATCCCTGGAAGTATAAACCACACGTGTTATCCATGAAAGTGTACAGTGTTTTCCCCATGTACTAGTGCTTGTAGTGGGACTGTGTAACCCTCCTGTATAGCAGGTGGTGACGAGTTAATCCACGTAAAGCCAGTGTAAAGTGGAGAAGCTGCAGGCATGGACACTGCTCTGGGGGTGGGGTGAGTGTGTAGTGTGGCCTGTGCGTGGATGACCAGGGCTAATTCTGGCCTCCTAATCCCAAACCCATCCATCCTCCCCCCTTCTTCCTCCTCGCTCGCCCTGAGGAGCAAATTAGCAGGTATAGAGGTAGACGATTGCGCTTAAACTTGAAGAATTGGAGTGGAAGATTAAAGAGGAGAGCATTTGGAATAGTTTTTTTGAGGGTAGCTTTCCTGGGGCACCTGGATAGCTGTCAGCACCTGAGTGAGGGCCACTGGAGAATGTAGCTGGAGTCCCTACACAGGCCACAGGGGAGACAGCAAGATGGGAGAAGCTCAAAAGGTAAGACGCTTGGATGAGAGATGACACTTTGGACTTAAAATAATGCTTTTTAGATCGCTCGTCTCTTGGTCAAACTAGCCAATTATAGAAACAAAAGTTATGGATTTAACATTTGCACTTTGCACTTATGGTGGGGTGTCCAACTTGCTTGTTTCATGGATAATAATTTCTTTGTCCCAACAGAGTTTCTTTAAAAAAAACAAATCAGACCACAACGTACTGTCTTTATTGTATTTGAAAACATCTAAAAGATAAACATTGTTATATTTGGCCTACTTGCAACAAAGAGCCCTGTGAGTCACTATTTGACACTTCGGGCTGAATGAGGCTGGTCTGAAAGGGTCGTCTTTTCTGTCTGAAAAGCTGATCTAAAGATGTCACAGATGCCAAAACCAATGGTAGATCCCAAAATGGATCTATCAAATTTTTACATACAGTTCTATTGGTTACACCCCAGCTTTAAGTTCTATTTCTTGTGTCTTTGTCTGAAATTGGCCCCATTTTTGTGAATGAAGGACACATCCACACAATGATTTTATTTGTGAAATATTCTAAATTAGGCCACAGATTAAACGTTACCCAACCGGTCAGAGCTGTTATAAACTAGAGGAAAAGAAAGGGAGAAAAGTTTACCCAAGCTCTATGAAATCTTATCATATATATATATATTATCATTAGATTATTCTTACCGATACAATAGTTGCTACTCCAGGGGGCTCGTTCCTATGTGTTATTCAAGTCACAAATACTAACCAAATTGAAAGGCACAGTGATAAACGGCCTGTCAGCGGTGCTCTTTCCCAGGATAGGTAAACTGTATAAATAATGAGGGCTGTTGAGAATGCTAAAACAGTGTGTGAATTAGCTTGCAAACATCTCCAGGCCTATTCATCTAAAATGCCACTATGTTGTTTTGTGCAGGGCTTGCTCTCTGTCATTGAGAAGCTGAAGGGAACCACAGAGCAGGAGGTCCGGATAGTGCTTTTGGGACTGGACAACGCAGGCAAGACCACTCTATTGAAGAGCCTGGCCTCAGAGGACGTCAACACCATCACGCCAACACAAGTATAGTATAGTATAGTCATTTTCAAACCTATGTACAGCACGAAGACTAAAACCGGGTACAAACATTTAACCAGCAGTTTTAAATAGATCGGACAATTCAGAACCCCTCGCACTCAGACAACTCAAAACACACACACACGCATTAGAGAAGTACTTGATTTTGTCTGTTTCTTGTTGTGTGAGTATAATTTAGAATATGTTTGTTTAGCTTATGTCTCGTTCTTTAAGTGTGTATGCGTCTGTCTTGAGTGTCATTGTCCTTAATAAAATAAAGAAAACAACAATACTGACTCAGATGAGACACCGGCCCAAACACTCTCTGACCCTACACCCTCTTACCCCTCCACATACTCCCTCAGTGCTTCTATATTTTAAATAATAATAATAATACTAAATAATTAATGTTGTGTTTACTTCATCCGGCGAGTTGAAGTAAACAACTAATGCCTCACACAAAGACACACAATGATTTGAAAGTGGTTCTAAATTCAGGCACTCATTTTGTTTTTGCGTCCTCATTTTAGTCTTTATCACAGAATAAGTTTTGTTAGAAGAAAAGCAGAGTTACACAAGTACAAGCAAAGGTAGCAATCATTTTTTCTTAGCTCTTTTTTTTGTGTGCGCACTGTATACACGGAGCTTTACAAATGGCTGGAGGATTGGATCTAATCTTGTGAGACCAGCTGGACCATGCTCTCTTCCGCCGTAATAGGATTCACATGACCTTTGCTTTTGTAGCGTTGTGCAAAATGAAATAACAGCTCTTTAATAAGGACTAGTAGAAGAAATGGGCAGATTTAGCTGGCTCATGATTGCAGTTCTTATCTGCCAATATCTGGTTTACAGGAAACATCCCTATGTGCACTTCATAATCCGAACTAGATGCTTGCTCGATACAGTTACATGCCTCGCAGATGTCGTTTTATTGTACCAGAAAAGGCCAATGGAGCGCGGGGTGGAGAGGCCCATTGGCATCAACATGGTAATAATCACTGTAAATCTAAATCACACTTGACATATAAACACCACCGCTCGGCTGATCCGTCCAGTCTTATCCTCAGATTTGCTCTTCAACCGCACTTGTCGGGATAAAGAGGTTACACAAGCTCCGGCAGGCTGGGGAAGAGGTTTGGGAAAAATATGTACAGATGATACAAGGGGAAAGCTGGTACATGTTGTGTATATGTCAATCAATCAATCAATCTTTATTTGTAGAGCGCCTTTCCTACACAGGGCGCCAACATCACCATCAAAAACACAACTAAAATCACACAGGTAATTAAAACATTAGAACCCCACAAGGGATTAAAATAATAAATAACCACAGTGCATTTGAGAATTGTCAGAGTAGACGCTTCTCAGCTTTTCAGGGAGACTGTTCCAGATTATATGTATATGTTATATATTATATTGTGTGTATAAATATATATACTGTGTATATGTATATGTATATACATTTTTACATATACTTGTGTATGTTTGTGTGCGTGTGTATTTTGTGCGATGTCAAATGGAATTTTTCAGTTTTTACAAAGAGGATTTGGTTGGAGCTGGAATAGCTTTTATCTTGGGATGATTACAGTCTCACAAATGTATTGTCAGGAGGACTGATTACTGCCTGATTTGTAAATTTGACTTGATTTTTCCAATCGCCGTCCTACATACAAAACAAAAATGTCAAATTCAAAAAACCCAAAAATGCTGATTAAGATAAGATTAAGTTATAAAGAAGTGTCTTTTTTACAGGGTTTCAACATAAAAAGTGTGGCTTCTCATGGTATGAAACTTAACGTGTGGGACATCGGGGGACAGAGAAAAATCAGAACCTTCTGGAAGAAATATCTGGAAAATACTGATCTCTTGGTAAATACAGCTTTCATCCATATGTATTTTTTCCAATTTCCCATGACATTGTTTTGCTCGTTTTATGTTCCAGATTTATGTAATTGACAGCGCAGACAAGAAGCGCTTCGAGGAGACAGGACTGGTGAGATCTCTGCCTTATGTTTTATTGATAGAACTGTCTGTAATTGGCTGAAGTATGAAGGCCATTGAGTGAAGACGCTGATGCGCTGTATGTTTGCCTGCGCAGGAGCTGTCCGAGTTGATTGACGAGGAAAATCTCAAGGGCGTTCCCGTTCTCATCTTTGCCAATAAACAGGACCTGGCTACAGCGTCCCCGGCTAGCGAGATCGCCGAGGGCCTGAACCTGCACACGTACCGGGACAGAGAGTGGCAGATCCAGGCCTGCTCCGCTGTGTCCGGGGAGGGGGTGCAGGTCAGACACTCTCCTCCACTCCCCTCTTCAGCTCTAGACTCTTTAGAACATGTGTTTAGTTCCTTCTTATGTAACTTATAGACAAACAACCTCTGGTGATTACTTTACCTCCTTGGTAGAGGTGATGAATTTACATAACGTAATGTGAATTGCTTCTTTTTGATTCTTTAATTACATTTGTGTGGCTAGCATGTGAAATCCATATCCTGTCAGTCCTCAACTGCTAAGCAGGGTACCGCCTGGTTAGTACTGTGATGGGAGACCTCAGGGAACACCAGGTGCCATAATTGGACAGCTAAATGGCCTTGTCCTTGGTGGCCGGAGGTGTTGATAGCACAGATTACTTGCCTTGCTTCCCTTAGTCTGCCTCAGGGTAGCTGTGGCTACAGTACTTAATCACCACCATGTACGCCATGTGTAGCATCTTAGAAGATTCAATGAGTTAAAAGAAGTATTCTTTATTATCAGAATTTATATAATAATTTTAAGTTGTTAGCCACTCAATACAACATGTAAGTTGTAAATAGAAGTAGTACAACCATAATACATCACCTGGCTCGTGGTGTTTTATGTCTCATAATACAGTACACTAGAGTTTATGTAAAATGACCTAGAAGCTTGCCAGTTTAGGCTTGACAGAACAGGACCAAAGGATCAAAAGCAAGTGCCAAATCTATTAAACTCACTAATGGAATCTTTCAATTCTAATAAGCCTTAGGCAGGACTTCAAATGATGTCAAAATTACAATTCCATATTATATTAAACCTAGTATTTAAAAATGTATAATGTGTTGATGTTTTCTCTCTCTCCAGGATGGCATGAACTGGATTTGTAGCAACATTGCAAACAGGAAGAAGAAGGAAAAATGAACTTACGCCATCACCAGTTTGTCTATCTTGCACTGTTTTTACAATGTGTGTAATTTTTATGATTAAGTTGACTTTGTGGTGATTAGTGCAGTTCAGCATTTGTCTACTTTAGCCTACAGTCAGAATATATAGAAGATTTAAAAAGCTTTAATGAGTGTGTAGTAAAAGTGAGTAAAAATAAAATGATTAGTTTTTACCTTTTCTGTTTGATTCATGCTTTTATGTTCTGTTGTACGTTTTCCAAGCTAATTAATCAGTTCTCTGTTGACACCAAAACCACTGCAGCTACAGCCGTGATCAAGTCAAGCTTAGATGAAAGAATAGAAGTAACTGCAGATTCGACTCCATGCCTGCCACCGGCTTACACAATAAAAAGACAAGTACGCACACGCTTTCCGCTAATTAGGAAGAAAACCACATAAAACACTGCAGTTTTCAGTAAAGATCATCACAGAACAAGACATCAAATCTTCAAGGCAAGCCCTCTTCGCCACATAACATGGAGTGCACCACAAATTTGCAGCTGTGGAAATGTTAGTTTTTACTGTACAGATGTAATTAAATCCGCTCTCTTGTTACACCGTCATTACTTTTCCGCAGAGAGGCATTTGGCCGTATGACACATTCCATGTCCAGATGCGTGTGCCATGTGCTCAAAGGCAGAATCGCGATCGTTTGTCAGAGCAGTCTGTGCAGTGCTTCGTTAGTGTTTCGAAGACACGCACAATGCCTTCGCTATATGATCACAGGCTTCAAGACGGGATTTAGTGTTCTCCCCCTGAACAAACAAGTACGCTGCTCTTTGATTCAAGGAGATTACAGCTGCGCCACCAATTAGACGCCGTAGCAGCACGACTAAGGAAAAAGCAACACAAGAAACTTTCAAATCAGCAATATCGGGCCACTGGAAAAGAGGAAAATCACATAATGGACTGGAATAATGCAAAAACAATTAGAATGGAAGAAGATTGATACAAAAGATGGATACGAGCGACGATTGAAATGAGGAAGCAGGCGCATGAACTATCAACAGAGCCAAGGGGGCCTTCACCTTGGCTCACTTAATAATAATGCATTGGTTTTAGAGAGCGCTTTTTTGGACACTCAAAGACGCTTCTTATGTCATTAATAATTCACTCTATACACGGTGGTGATAAACTACTACTATAGCCACAGCTGCCCTGGGGCACACCGTCAGAAGCGAGGCAACCAGTATGTGCCCTCCGACCACCACCAACCATTCACACACACACCAGACTCATTCTACACTGTAAAACCCAACAGGTTAGATGGACTCAAATGATTTGAGGAAACTGATTCCACTAATACGTTTAGTTAATCAACTTAAACCAATGAAGTTCTACCAGTACTCAAATTGAAATGATCATGTGAACTCAAATACTTGGGTTAAAAAATTGATTAAGTTAATGAATTGGACTTACTGCACAAACATGTAAACTCAAATAAAATAGTCTCCATACTCAAATGCTGCATTACTCGGGACTTATTTAAATATGTATAAGTTTACTTATACATTTGATACACCTTAACTCTATGGTTTCAAATGTTGTACCCAATAGCTTCACTCTCATAAACCCATTTTAAATGGTTTGCTTCACTCTCATAAACCCATTTCAAATGGTTTGCTTTACATTGAGGTAAGACTAAAATGATTTATAAAATAAAGTATCAAACACCTTCTCCCAATGAACATGTTTATTGACAAAAGATCACCTCTTATACAACTAGTCTCTGAAACCAGTTTATAACATTTAAGGAAACATCAGGCTTGTCACAATTATAGTCACTACTTGCACAAATCCCATAATGCTTAGCAGCGCTGGGGGTAACCAATATAGGCTGTATTAAGTTATAAGGAACAGGTTTGTTTAAGATTGCGAGAAGTTTAAACTCGACACACACAAGGTTTAGGGAAGCTAATATCAGGCCCTAAGTTTTAAAGGAATAGGCCACCGCTTTTACATACTGACATGTTCTTCCCTTACCTTAGACTAGTTGATATGTACCTGTGTGGTCTTTGTCCGTGCTGTCATGCAAGCGGAGCACAAACGCAGCCTCTTCCACAGACTGTATAGTAACGGAATCAGCTCCCGTTTAGAAGCTCCCAAACTCTTCCACGTGTTCCCTATTTAAATACAGTTACGTGATGTTTTACACTACCAAGTATAGTAACACAGAAATGTAACATGTCGATTTTCTCATCGGATAAAAAGGGGCACTATATTGTGAGGCGTAATAATACGAGGAGGCTACGTCCGCCCACTAACTCCTATAGACTTCTCTCCCGCTCCCGCTGCTTCTATTGACGGAAGTGAGCGGGAGAGAAGTCTATAGGAGTTAGTGGGCAGACGTAGCGCTCGTATTATTACGCCTCACAATATAGTGCCCCTTTTTATCCGATGAGAAAATCGGCATGTTACATTTCTGGGTTACTATACTTGGTAGTGTAAAACGTCACGTAACTATTTAAATAGGGAACACGTGAAAGAGTTGTAGCTTCTAACCGGGAGCTGATTCCGTTACTATACAGTATGTGGAAGTTTGTGCGTTTGCTCCGTTTGCATGACAGAGCGCACGGACTAAGACCAGACAGGTACATATCAACTAGTCTAAGGTAAGTTAAGAACGTATGTCAGTATGTTAAAACTGGCCTATTCCTTTAAGCTCACAATGCAATATGGTAGTGGGCAAGTAGCGAATTACTAGTTTGACTCAATATTTGTCTGTAAATGAAGATTGAATAATGTATTTAAAAGAAAATTACAAAGCACCTTGATGTTTGATTATTTTTGTAAAAAAAAATGTAAATCATGTTCAACATTTTTTGTAAAACAATGCTCTCCATCACAATGATATTTTTTGCATCTCATTAAACAAAAGGGAACTAAAATGGTGCATTCATATATGTATAGTTAGCGTAGTTCAGATTAGCCCTGCTGCATTGCAAAAGCACTAGTCTAACAAAAATAGTTATTGTGACAGGCCAAGGAACACAATTTTTGAATACAACAGATTGGCATTTTTGGTAGAAAGTACTAGACATCTGTACTTCAGAGAACAAATTATAAATCTTTTGTTGATGAATTGAACACTAAGGTTACAGGTTAAATAATTGGTAATTCAAATGAATTCTAATTCCTTTTATATAGTTAAATACTGATGTCATCTGAAAGCACTTCAATGGTTGTTTCTGCACCTTATTGTATATGCTACCAGTCTTGTGACAATCGTTTGTACTTTTAGTCTGTTTTAATGTCTCATGGTTGCACAAATAAACTAAAAAAAAATTGTCAGTCAAATCGTCGTCAGTGGTGCCTAATTAATTTTGGCACCACAAAATTTGGGCCACACGTTTTTGCGGAAAATTTGTTTAAAGCTTTTGCATCTTTCTCTAAAAAAAATGATAAACATGTGGCTTTGATGTCTAAAATAGCTCCGATCATTTTGGCACAGAATCCTTCATACATAGGTAAACCAAAAAGCCATCAATTTATCAACTAAAACTTCAGCTCGGCCCTAGATCGATAGACTATTCATTTAACACATTTTGAAGTGACTGCAGTTTTGATTTAAGCTGCCGTCTATCATTGTGTAGTTTTTAAAGAATCACTTGAATGAACTCAAAAAAGCCAATGCACTTCTCCGGGTAGCTCAGATGCAGAGCATAAATCAACCCAAACAAACACACAAGAGCATCAGTCCATGATGTGCTGGACATTACAACCTGGTCCTCGAGCACAATGAAGACTTGTTGAGTGGAGAATGGAACACCGCCTGGGACATCATCAGCCATAGCCACAAGTGCAACAGTTCCCTCTTGAAAATCCATTTCGTCCTGCATGGGGGAGAATAATCCAGTTATCCATTTGTACTAATCAATTTACTATAGACGCCGCCCCCAACCAACAGAATAGAACCCTTAACAATTTTTTTTTTTTACCTTGCATATCCGGAAGAGATCAGATGAGTCCTCCTTCAAATGGATTATTAGGCCGGACAGGGCTACTGTTCTAATGACATTTATGTCATTCTTCTCCTGAAAAGACAACACATTAACAAAAATCTAAATATGATGATTTGAATTTAAGTCACTTACCTGTTCATAAACTGTCAGAAGTTGTTCCATCTTTTCCCCCCAGGGACCTGATCTCTTCTTTTTGTAAAGCTCAATGAGTTTTGGTGCGTATTTATCAAGCGAGCCATAGAAGAGATGGGGCAGGTTTTCATTAGTTATCCAAAGAAACTCGCTGTAGAGCTGGGGGGAGGGAGCATGAGGTGTCAAAAAATTTAGAGCACAAATAAAAAAAAAGTTTTCCAGTAAATGTGATTTTTTTGCCTCTAAAGATTTACCTTTTAACATGTTTCGTCGGTCTACTGTAAGCCATCTTAAGAACCGTCACTAATCAGATGATCGTAATTTGTCCAGTGATGCAAAATTACAGAGTGGCATTGTTCTCACAAAATAACGTAATTATGACTTTTTTTAATCCCTTAGCCCCTGGCTCTAAAGAGGGTGAAATGTGCTTGTGAACGAGTCATGATTCTCTAAGGAATTTTCCGCCGCGGGACAGGGCGGTATTTTAATAAACTCACGCTGCAGATTTTTAAGAAACAGGCGGTCAAACTGCCGTTACCGCGCAGGAAGGAGGTGGCGGCCTGAACGGGGCTTTATAGCCAGGTGGATGTCTCCCGTAACGCTCTTACACCACGGCCCCATATAGCTGGGGTATGATGTCCCAGCTATACACTCTCCTGCAGCATAGAATGTGGCCTACAGCTGCGCTGAAGTCCGTACCATGGAGCTGTGGGCTCAAACAACCTGAGTCTCTGCTGAAGTTCATCAAATCCATAGCGGCTGCGCTTTGATCAAAGCAACAATGCGTAACATTCAACTGTGCCGCTCTCGTGGGGGTTAGAGCATGTTCCCAGGAGAGCCACATCCACCCCGGCTATAGGATGTGCGGAGCCGCGGTGCGGGAGAGCATACGGCTCCAAGGAGCTCCGAGAGTCTGCTCAAGAGCCGGTTCCAGCGTAAAGAACACCTGTGAACCCCACGAGAGCAGCACAGTTGCATGTCCCGCATTATTGCTTTGGATTTGATGAACTTCAGGGAGACATCCACCCGGCTATAGGAGTGCGAGTCACGGCCACGTCTCAAAATCCCTTACAGAATCAAGACATGTTCACAAGCACGTTTAACTTCTTGTAGCCAGGGGCTAAGGGGTTAAAAAAAAGTGTCATAATTACGAGAATTATTAATTTATTTTTGTGAGAACAATGCCCTCTCTGTACCAATAGACTCAACAGGTTGCCCAAACTGAATATGCTTTCTGAAGTGAGTGTAGAACAAGAGAAATGTCTCCCTAGTCACAAATCCACATGCCAGTTTGTGTCCAAGCAGTGATTGAGATTTTACATTTGTTTGTGAAAAATTGTCAATCCCACCATCGAAACACGTTTACACTGAGAACGTGCAAATTAGCGGGGGCGGGGCTTAGCATGAAAAAGGCCTATGACGGTCATTCTAAAGAGGCAAAAAAGTAAACAGCAGTAAAGTAACTTACCTGTGATTCATGAAATAGTCCAGGCCATCTTTCCTTCAGCGCAGTCACAGGAGGAGAGGTTGCAACGATCTCTTCGCGGCGCAGAGCAAAGGTGCGCTTCATGTGTTCTTTAATTTGTACCATGTTTCTCTCAACAGCTGCCATTTTGAACTACTCTACCATTGCAACTCTTCGGATTTCCAGGGACTCCTTTGTTTCTCCCCATGGATAACATGGAAGGAAGTTCACTTCTCCTCTCCTCGCTCTTTTTATGTTGGCCCTGGAAGGTTGGCCCTGGAAATTGAGGGATGGCTTCTTGTCGCTAGTCTACACAGGAACCCAATTTCTATTCAGAGGGACAGAAAAAATAAGTTGAAGTGACAAAGTCAAAGTCAGTGAAAACATACAAAAAAAAATTCACAGAATTATTGCAAAACAAAATTTAAATAGTACAATTTGGTACCTATCATTGACTGCCAGCCCATTTCAAAACAGGTACTCCCATATTGCCAGCCGTTTCTGGTGGTTTTTACTGATTTTTCAAGACCCACAGAATATTGTGTACTTTGACTATCTGAAATCTAAAACTAGATTCTGAAAGAATGGGCTGTCTACTCTCACCAGCAAAAAGAATTTTGTTTCTATCTTGTTTAGTTCTTCTGTAATCCCCAGTTGAGTAGAGGGAAGTTTTATTGAAATCACCAGAAAGCTGAGAAAAAAGGGCCACAAACAGTGCATCTAGCTGTGTTCAAACCATTCATAGCGCAATGCTGCCATCTGCTGGCTCCATAAAGTATTGCCTCAAGCCAATCTCCACATATTAGATTCAATGGACAGCTGGGAACGTAAAAATAGCGGGAAACGCAATTGACGTGTTAACACGTCATTGGCAGACAACGTTACTATTTAGTTTGACGTGTTAACACGTCAATGGCAGTCAATGAGTTAATGTGTGGGTTCTAGGTTATATATGCAGTAAATATGCTCTCAAAATACATATTTTCTAATCTGAATTTCATATTCAGACTCCCAGGTTTCTCTCAAATACAATTAACCGAGGTGTTGACGGTCCTTTTCTCCTAGCATAGCACCACGTGATTGAACAAAATTAAGCTAACATCATGCTAACGCCATGCTTTCAAAATGGAGCAATCCCCGATAGCACGAGCATAATCAAAAATACTGTTCAAGCATGATAAGTAAACGTGAATTTCAACTGTAATAAAACAGCAACCAACATACGTCGAACCACGACTTTACGCACTTACATGCCTAT
The DNA here is from genome assembly GCA_964034765.1 of Knipowitschia caucasica. Taxonomy (NCBI): domain Eukaryota; kingdom Metazoa; phylum Chordata; class Actinopteri; order Gobiiformes; family Gobiidae; genus Knipowitschia; species Knipowitschia caucasica. The sequence continues at coordinate 19,995,085 of OZ035830.1, forward strand.
GTAAGTGCTCGCTCCTTTACATATCCTAGCATGACGCAATGTGACTTAGCAAAATTAAGCTAATGCTAACATTAAGGTAATGGACGCCAGCCCCTAGACCACAAGCAACCATGCGAGCAACATCGAACATGTAGTTGAAACCTCAAGCAAACGTGAATAAAAATGAGAAAACTACGCGCACCTACCATGACTTTACAGATACGAATGTACGTAGCTCTTTTTGCTATTGCAGTACTCTTTAGCCTAACTTTGCTCTATCAGATATGGCAAAGCATGTTCTTAGCAGAATTATAGAAACTACAGAGTATACATGTAATGCACACGTTAAATCACCCAATGTATGTCTGTCGTTGCTCCTTTAAACTTAATAGAAAGGCGCCATTCGGCAAGAAAAAACTATAGTAGCACTAGCTAGCGATATCAATATGGCGCAAACCCGGTCCAAGTCATAAGCAGGGATGGAACGGTGCCTATCTAAGCATATTAAGCAAAACTCAAATCCGTTCACTAAACTCTACTTTACACGGGTTCTATGGCATATTACAATCTATCAAAGTTATGTAAAGTGGTGCTAATTACCGAGTGAAGTCGTCCGGACACGACGTGCGCTCTCATTTCCTCTGAAGACCGAACGACGAGGTTAAGACCGTGTGCAAAAGAAAAGTCAAGAGGGGCGTTCACACTCACCTGCGCATGCGTAGTCAGAGAAAGCAAATACATATTTGATATTTGACATATTGATTATTGTTTTATTTGAATCAATAAAATGTATGCAATCAACCACTTAAATAATGAAATAGTACTACCAACTCTGTATGTGACAAAGTTTCTATATATAAAGGAATGATTGCGTTGCAACCGATAAATTAGCTCAGCGTGATGAGCTCAGCTTCACCGTTTGGGCGGCCGGGGTTCGATTCCCCCATAGACCATCAATAAGATAACATTTTAGAAATTGCCGAATCTAAGGAGGAAAATAAACGTAAAACGTTTAAAAACATTTAATTCTTATGTATCTCATAATTATTGCATTTCTGTGCCCATTATATTTTTGAAATAAGATTGCAACATGTTTTGTACTTGATAAAAAATACATCAAAATAAAACCTGTTTGCAAGTGTGTATAACAAAAATATTAACAACAATGTTGCATACATTTCAATACATATTGGATAAAACTCAATAAAAATGAGTTAATGCATCATATATTTAGTTTTGGGCTTTTGTAACTCAGTTGGTTTGGTTATATTGACCTTTCAGCAGAACTGAGTTAGAGTAACTCACTTTATTTAGTAAGATGTACTGTTGGGTTTTACAGTGTAGGCAATGTGGGTGAAGTGTCTTGCCTATGGACACAACAGCAGTTTGGCACTTACTTCTCCAAAGACCACAGTGCATCAAGCAGCATGGCCAGTCTGTCGAATCTACCTGATCTGTCAGAGTGGGCGCATCCGCTAACAACAGCTGATAAAAGACATGTCTCACCATTACGCGTCACATCAGAAAAAGCCAGAAGTCTCCCACGCAAACAAGTGATAATTAAGTAGTAAGGCAAGGCAAGGCAAGTTTATTTATATAGCACAATTCATACACAAGGCAATTCAAAGTGCTGAACAAAATAAGAAAGCATTCAAATCATAAATAATCACAGTACTACCCTCTTTACATTTTTAGTCGCGTAAGCCTTAAGCTATGGCACCAGTTACTTGAGCGATCCATGTTTTCTGTTCAAAAAATGATTTTAAGACATATTATTCAGAATGTACTTTTTTAGCTTTTAACCATATTTCTGTGGCAAGATAGAAGGATACCCATGCTTGCAAGCAGTACAACAGTACTGTCTTTCAGGCTAAAAGTTATGACCAGACACAATAGACTGTATACTAGGAGGAATACAGAAGAAGCAGATTTGAACATAAGCTAGCTGGAGTCAATTTTATATTCTCTACTGAAGGACTCCCTTGAAAAAGAGGTTCTTAATCTCAATGGGACTTTTCCGATTAAATAAATGCTAAATGGTAAATAAAAAGATACTATTTCACTTTCGAAAACATTAAATGACAAAGTAAATCAGAAAAATTAATGAAGAAATACATTTTATTTGTCCCAAAAAAGAGCCTTGTAAAAATCAGACCACAAAATGCCTTGTTTATCTAATTAGAAAACGTGTTCTTTTGTATATTTGTAAGATAGAGATAACATAGAATTCTGTGATTGATGCTTTGGGCTGAGAGCTGGTTGGCTGACTGAGAGTGGTCCTCTTTTTTTTCAATTTTCGGTCTAAAAAAGCTGATCCAAATGGGACACACGTGAAAATTAGAAATGAAACTAAACTGTTGAGAATGAGAGGAGATGGATTATATCATAAAGTTCAACTGTTGTGATTTTGAAACGGAATAAAAAAATCCATATACCTGTGTAATATTTGTATGAGGTACAGTATAGGGTAAGCCATTAAAGCAGCTTATCCCAAAGTAATGTTTTGATTATATTTCCTAAAGACTTTGACACGGAACCTGTACATTTAAAGTTGATTTATGTAACTTTTTGGCAGGGAATTTTTTGATTGTCATTTCTCTGTTGGTATTCAAATCAAATGTTAGTCAAACCTGTAATTCATTTGTTTAGATACATGTTATTAGCCATCTCAATGAGAAAACTTGATAAGCAAGGCAGGTTTAGTGTTGTGATTGGAAACACCAAATGCCAAAGTGGGGCAGCTGCGGCTGTAAAGTGTCAAACTATTGCTGTGTGCAAGACACTTCACCCACATTGCCTATAGCTTTAGTATGAGTCTGGTGTGTGCAGAAATGATGATGGTGGTAGTCTGAGGGGTAGATGGCTCAAACTGGTGGCCTCGCTTCTGTCAGAGTGAAGGACTAATGCCATGAGAATTGTATTTGGGTGTCATGAAAAATGGTATATAAGTGATATTCATGGTTTTACACTGATCCAGACGAGAGCAGAGAGGATTCATGGTCCCATTGAATTAGCAATTCACAGGAGGAATGCAAATTCTTTTGAAAAATACTAATAGCATTCAGTATTTCACTCTAGGCTAGAGCAGAAAAATTGTCCTTACCAAGCGGCTACAACATCTCTGCTGCTGTGACCTAAAAGGTTGCATTTAATTACTATTGTTAGCTATTTCTACAACCATCTATTTCTTTGTTTTGTTTGTATGGATGAATGTGTTTCTGCTGCTACTGGACACATGAATTTCTCCTATAGAGGATCAATAAAGTATCTCTATCTATCTATCAAAACCAAGCCTCAACATTGCAGGAAGAACTAACAAAAGCTCAATCAGTCCAGATTTCCAGGTCTAAGTGACAAATAAACTCCTAACCCAGCTCTTTATCAAGCCCTGATCAAACATGTCCTCCAGCGCGACCTTGGACATCTGCCTGTGTTGTAGCCTGTTGCTTTAATTTGTAATCTATCCGAAAGTACTTGATCTCCAAACAAAGAGATTATGCAAATGAGTGAACATCGTCTGCTCACTCGGCTCTGTTCTAACAAAATAATTATTGGGGGGGAAAGAATCATAGACATTTTTTCGCTCATCTCCATGGAAACTCAAATTTGGATTGAGTTTGGGATCCTGTTGTGAAAAACGCAGCAGGAAGACAGGGCCAATTACAAGTTGTATGAAAAGATCACAATGGCTTTTTGATGAACTCAAAGCTGGCATAGATCAAGAGGCAGATAATACAGGAGGAGGAAAACAGGCTGAATGTGTTTGTGTAAAACAAGAGGTGGCGCTAAAGAGCCTTATTAAGTTGTTTCTCTCTCACTCTCATTACACCTCCAGTCAATTTTGTCTGAAAATATTATCATATCTAAATTGGGGCATAGCTCAATGATGTAGATTGGTAATACTTGCACTATATACTAGAATCCTAATATTAAAATTAATGAGTCAATATGGTGTTTTTGCTCACACTGTTGTGAAGTTATAACAGATACACGCAAAAAAGTGTTATCGTCTGGCCTGCGTAAAGATAGAGACTCACGTGATGCTCATTCTGCTTTCTAATTGATGACTTCGGCAGTGGTTTTCAAAGTTGACTATTTTGTATCCCGAGTATATAGTTAGGTCTTCTGAATACCGCCAAAAGACAACAGGGCCTGAGTTCTTAAAGCTATGGATTTTAGTCAATGTTTTGGTTTTTGTTAATGATAACTTTGCATGATCTTATAATTCCTTTCAGCCCTCAGAGTTTTGTCGTCTCCGTATCTTTCACATTGTCATCATATCTCTGTCATGTATACTGTAATTTTCCAAATGCACATAGGCACGTCTCTCTGGAGGACCCTCAGCATCTTGCGTTTCCATGGCGATCCCACTCTGTTCTTTTTGGTGGGTCCGTCGCTGACACCATCTCTCCCATTTCCACCTCCTTCTCAGCTCTCTCTCTCTCTCTCCCATGGCCCTTTTATCTATCATTCTTCCTATTGTTGAACTGCTCATCTACAAAAAGCCTGCACACGTATTGTACATCCAAGCTGGACAACGAACGCATTGCTGCTTGAGAATAGGTACGTTTTACATTTTGATACTTTTTATAATGCAAATCTGCTTTTTCTCAACATTTCTCATCACTTTTTTTTGTTTTCACAGGACATCCTCATTATGTCAGGTGCATCCCAGCCACCCTACAAGACCTCCCATCTTCCCTTATGGTTACCAACACCCAACACGCCCGGGGTCCCTCTACTCCCACATTACGAGACCGCCATGCAAGCTCAAACTATCATTATTATCGTTATATTCTGTGGGGTCTGCTTGCTGTTGCTCCTAGCTTTCTTGTATACCTTTTGCCTCCACTGCTCCATAAGGACTCCTCCCAGTGACTTGCAACTAAGCTTCAGTCTTGACAGAGAGGACACCACCTACAAATGTACCTCGTCGGACTGTCAGTCAGAGGCCAACGTAGTCTGAGAAGTAAAGTGCACAGTGTTTTCTGTATTTTGGCGGCGGTGGCATGCTGTGGATGTGCTGAAGAGCCCGATCTGTAAATCTTCAGAGATGCATTGATTTTAGTTTGCTGCCAGTTAAAGTTGTGCCCCGGCTTCAATCTATAGGAGATGGAGATGACACACGGCCAATTTAGGTCCCTACAGCGTGAAGAGAAAATCCATAAAGGCATCATGTCATGGCAACACAAATGTGGATTATAGGCATCTGTTTCTGATGAGTCAATTACTGGACAAATGCTTTTAACAAGGATTATTTATGTAATTAATAATAGGTATTTATTTGTTCATGTGTTCATTGTACTGTACTAGTCCATCCCCATTCATGTGTCTTGTTCTTGTATTTTACCGTTGCAAAATACCCTTAAAAATACATATAAGGGTACAAAAAGCATGGTCTCATTCAAAGGACAGTTGCAATTTATTTCTTGACTCTTATCGAACAGATTTAGTCTATTTCAAGCCATTTTTGACCCACTTTTTCCACTTCTGCAGTGCACGCACGCACACACACACACACACACACACACACACACACACACCAAATAAATTAGATCAAATTGTCATAGTCATTTCTTTTTGTGGGTTTTGAATATATTTCTCCAGAATATTTTATTTGCTTATTTTGAAATGTGAGTATCATGTTTTAAGCCACTTTATAAATAGAAAATGTGAATAAAGTCTGGTGTTGTACTGCGTTTCCATAGTTACTTCACACTTCTTGTTGTCTGGTTCACCTTAATTGGAACAATTCTGGTTCACTTGAGGCAAAACTGTTCTGTTTGTGGATGTAAAATCACAAAAGTTTACTTGTGTCTATCAATTTAAATTCTTTGGAATAGAGCTGTGAAGCCTTTTTCTCAAGTGAACCAGACCAGTCCCAGTTAAAGGGGCAGTATGTAATATGTACACTGGTCTAATAAAGTCATTACACTTACAATCCAACGATAATATGTATGACTTCTTATTATTAAATCTGTTTTCATTGAAAAGATGTGTGGCGTATTTATTTTTTTTTTTTAAGAAAGACAAAAAAAAAAGATAAGGTGAGACCATAGACTGTAAATATTAATGGACGTAGTCACACCTCTCTCAGCCGTTGAAACTAATGTGCCATCTTTCGTCTCCTGTGGGCAGTTTGAATGTGGGGCTAGACAATTTTTTAAAACTTCTTCAAACATTCGCGCATGCGTTAGAAGGCACGAGCCCCATTGATTTGACAAATGCCATCAAAAGTTCATAGCGGCTAAACTAGACTGGTCCCAAAAACATACTCCTCTCAGCATTGACACACATCTGGGATGTAGCGTCGGGACAAAAGCCGACTTTTGGATCATCCTGTAAAGCCATTTTCGAGAGGAAAGAAGACGCCATACCAAAGCATTGAATAATTATTTTTCTGGGTCATCCTGACCGGCCCTATTGACTCACAGCGAAATTCCCCTCGCTCAGTAATCGTTTGTGTCACACTCTCCATTTTTGGATTTTAAATGTATATGGTTTAGCTCTCTTTGACCCTTAATTGTGATATTGTCTTTGTAAACCAAGATATGAGCCATATATGGATTAACCAATCAAATGCAGGGGAAACTCCAACCTGCCTGAGCAACACATCTGCCCCTGTTACTACATGAAGCTTGTAACTCTGTACGAACAAATGCCCTTTGGCTTTAGCTAACTTGTGTTCAAATCGCCCTCTTCCACAATAAGGCTAACTCTATGGTGACATCAGCATCAGTCAGTCCACTCCTGTCAGACAGTGTATGGTATATCTGATGAAGACATTCTGACTGGAGATTACCCTATGCACACACTGTCAATCTAACAGCAGTCAGAGGCCATACGCCTGAGAGGCCGTTTACACGAGGACGCTGTGGCAGTAAACCGATAGATTTGGGTATCGGATTGGCCTTTCGTTTACACAAAGACAGTGTTTTAGTGGGGCTACAGTACAAACGCTAGCATTGAGAATCGGCCTCCAGAGTGGAACAGATACGCTGCACCGGGCTGTTTCACAGCTGTGTGAAGATAAAGGTGTGAAATGCGCAGTAGCCGCAAACAAACGTTAAAAAAAATGCCGGTGGATCAAATAATACAATGTGTGATTTGAACGTTACACAGAGGAGCAATTCTACCCCTTTCGTTTCCATTTTCACTGCAGCTCTAATATGTAGAATGATGTCGGTGTGTTCTTTCCTATCTTTGCGGTGACCTGAGCAGGATGTTGTTGAAGAAGTGATTATACTGCGGGGGGTTGTAAAGTTTAACCGCCTCCTACTGGCCAAGTGCTAGAACTACATTGTTTTCTGCCATTGTATAGATGCTTAGCACTTGCCTAGTCCTTTTTGCAAAAATTGCTTTGCAGTGTCTCCGCTTCGTCGCCACAGTGTCTCCGTCTAAATAGGGCCTGAGTGACAGCAACAAGAAGGGCCAAACACCTCTCGGATGTAATCGCACTTTATTATCGCCGAGCTGGCTTTTGTTTACATTGTGATTTGACAAGACTGATAAGAAACAATGACAAGGTGGAAACATGATGCCATTTGAACATCCCACATTCACAAGAAAGAACCTTACCGCAACAACAGAATGCAAGTGAAAGTATGGATTCTATTGCATGGGGACAGCTGGAAGAAATACCTTCTGGGTAATGGTGGAGTGGGTGCAGAGGCGAACACACACACACACACACACACACACACACACACACACACACACACACACACACACACACACACACACACACACACACACACACACACACACACACACACACACACACACACACACACACACACACACACACACACACACACACACACACACTTTCTTCCATGTTATTGTCAGAGTTGAACATGTTTTTAAATCATGATTCTTCTTAGCCTGTGAGTAAGGTGAGCTTATATGATGGAGGAATAAAGAGTTTCCAGATGTTCGGAACATTATTTTTTATAAACTGCTACATTATAGGAGCAGTTTTAAAGAAAGTCAAGTCCTACAATTTAAATCATTATAATGAAAAAATCAATGCGGATTGGAATAATGTCTATTTTAAAAGAAATCCTTCTTTTTCCACCGCTTCATTTTCAGTTTGAATCTGACACAGAGTAAACACATTTGCTTATTTGAGAACCCACTGAAACTAACAATTTCTAAAGAATGATTCAATGAAAAACAAACCATTCACGCATCTTGTAGTGCAGATCTCATCACAGACTTCTATAAGATCAAAGAAGTTATATTTAATTTGAATTTTCATTCCTGCCTTTTTTATCGTATTGAAGGAAGAAAAATACCTGGTAGTCCAGTGTTGTTACATTTTAGGCACACTTCAGGTATACATTGAGAAGAAGAGTCATGACCTATTAAAAAATACAACTCATAACATCTCTAATACAATAAAAAGGATCAAAAATAATATTGTGGAAAATACTTGCCTTCAAAAAGATGTCCGATAATAATGTATAAGAGCAGGAACGTGAAAGGCATCCTGCTAAAATATGTGAGTTTTCATACATGATGATACATTTATGAGAAAAGTTTGAGAAAATAATCTTACCTGACGTTAGATGGGTGAGCTGCTTTGCCTGCACGAACAGTTGTGCTTTGGATCCCGGCAGAGTTGATCATAATGACTGATAGCAATGCAAATAATCCCCGAAACTGTATATGGTCGTGTCCTTGTTTGCATGTATATAAGAGGAAGTGTCATCGAATAAAAAGCTTGTTCTTTTAGGCTTCTATTTATATCATCCGAAACAAAACCATTGGATATTTTTTTGTTCTATTCCGCCCCCAACCCCCACCATAGACAGTAGGATTCAGCAGTTTAGTCCTGTGGGCCAGTATTCCCCAAACTTTTTGAGCCGTGGCACTCCTTTTCCATTGAAAACAACTATTTTACATAAACGCAACTCTGCAGAGAAATTTCCCCGAATTAAGGATCTCTTAAACTTTTTTTTGTTGTCTTTTTTTTTCTTCCCATTTAGATATTGTTTATTTTTTAGGCACATCAGACAACATCTCCTGGAACACTAACATGCCATTGCACACTGGTTGAAAAAACACAAAAAACACTGCTTTAGGCCATATTTTGATGTATTGATGTATTCACAAAATTGATACAAATAAGTGTAAGACCCAATGTTCTGACAACAAAATACTTTAAAATTGTTATCTCTGTTTGTTATCTTTCCAAGGCTCAAATTGAGTTTGAGTTTGACATATCTTTATTACGAGGAATAGTCCCTTGACATGCATCATCTCGAGAGGGTCCTCATTGTGAAAGATAAAAACACATGTATATCTTTTTCCCATAATCTTTTTCCAAGGGCGGCACGTGGCTGAGTGGGTAGCACTCTCGCCTCTCAGCAAGAAGGTCCTGGGTTTGAATCCCAATCGGACCAGGGCCTTTCTGAGTGGAGTTTGCATGTTCTCCCCGTGTCTGCGTAGGTTTCCTCCGGGTACTCTGGTTTCCCCTACCACTAAAAATATGTCCAATAGACATGTCTGGCATGCGCCTCCTGTACTGGAGCCTGCTCCCATCTCTGTGGAGTGAGAGACAAATGCCCATAATTAACAATTGTAAACCGCTTTGAGACTCAGATCTGCAGTGAAAAGGCGGTATATAAATAAAGATTACTACTACTACTACTAAAGATTACTACTAACTTTGTTCCCAAATAATACCAAATTTGATTGTTGATTGTCAGTCGTTTCAGTTTAACACTAGGACTTCCGGAATTCTGAAACTACAAGAACTCCCAGAGCAGGAATTTTTTAAATGAAGGAAATTCTTAAAAAATATATCCCAAAAAATACAGTTTTAGTTTTTTCACTGCTTAAATTAAATTTAAGTCATTTGTACGGTTTTCATCTTTAGTACAAGCTAAAACGGGTGAATATAAAATAATACTAACTGATGCAAGTAAACACTATGGCAATCAGGTTGAGATTGCTCTGAACCCATCCAGGACCAGTCCAGGACCAGTCCAGGACCAGTCTAGGATCGATAAAATATAATAAACATAGTGACATCGATATAAACTGAACAAGTCTTAACGTTTTAAAGGCCAAAAACGTACGTAAGCAGAGTAATTAAACTTCAAACATGAAAAGCCGTCAAAATGACAGCTGAGGGAGTTCGAGTAAGAAAATAGGCATGGAGTTGTAAAGAGCGTACACTATTTAGACTTGTAATAATCAATTCGACCGCCAGATGGTGCTAATGACCACCTGTTTGATGGAAGGCTTTATGGTAAAATCTGAAACACATTATTTCTGCATTCGCGTGTGTCTTAAATCTTCGCTCGAATCCGTTGACTAGATTTACACACAACATAAGTCATTACAAACATTGACTGATTTTCTACTGCGCATGCCTGAACATAATTAGTGCAGGTGAGGCCCGCGTAGTGTCCTCGTGCTGTGGACATATGATAGAAGCGGTTCCTTTCATCTGCACGTCACATATTCTAACGTCTGACCTCTGTAATACACATTCTAACTGCTGACCTCTGTACTACACGGTCCATGTTGCTGACCTGTGCCCGAGGACTGCGCACGATGGTCACGTTTAGAAGACTTCATCACAAACTGGTCCGACTGTCCAAAGTAGTGCCACAAAAACCATTGAGGAAATATGAAGGATATGAAAACCTTTGCATTATTGCCGCTGGCACAAAAACGCACAAGGTATGTTCAGTTTCCAATCTCTTTCATAGCAATCAATCAAGTTTGTTTATAAAGGCCAATTCATGCAGTGCAACCCAAAGTGCTTTACATAAACATACACATTTACACACATTATAAAACAAGAGATCACTCAATGTCAGGATTAAAACTACATGAAACGGTCAAACTCAAAGCAAAATAGAATGGTTTTCAGCCTGGACTTGTCAGATGCCAGAGATGAGGCCTCCAGTCCCTGTGCTCCTGAATCCGAGCAGGAGGTCAGTCCCTGTGCTCCTCCTTTTCCCTCACATGACACTAAACGTCACAAATGGTGTGAGGCCATGGGGAGCAAAAATGACATGCTTTTGTGATAGGTTTTCCAATTTTTAGCAACCAAAAGATGAATCATTATGCACCATTATGTCTTAGTTGGTTAGTGACCACCAGATTGAATTATTAAAAGCAGCGTTTGAGCAAGTTATTCTGAGGCGTGTAACTACGTATATTAACTTTGTTTCCCCTGGTATCAGTACTCTATTTTTATGACATCGTTTTACTTTTCACTTTTACTTTCACTTGACATTGTTTTCCTTTTCACTTTTACTTTCACTTGAAATCTGACATCTGTACTTTCTACTCCTTACATTTTATAACTACTAGTTCCCTTTCAGATGGAAACATGACATAGTGACGATGATTAGCCATGCTTCTAAGTGATTTGATTGCGGTGATTGGCTGAGAGATCTAAAGATGTGACTGGCCAAGAATACATGTATGTGAAAACTTGATTGTTTTACAGCTAGCTAGAAACTATAGTATGGATATTGTTAAATAGTTACACAATACAATACAATACAATTTATTCTTGTATAGCCCTAGGTCACAACAGAAGTCATCTCAGAGGACTTAACAAAACCATTGAAATCACCAACACAGGTCAGAGAATCAACAGTTAAAACACATGAAGAATACAGTATAAAGCACACACAGAAGAAAATGTCCATACATGTTGTAGAATGCTAAAGTGTCCTGATCATCACCAATCCTTTCTGTTGGACACTAACTGTCCAACAAGACCCTCCTGCATCGACAAGGAAAAACTCTTAAAAAACCCAGTGGGAAAAAGTGAGAAACCTTGGAGGAGAACTAGGGAAACCCACAGGGAGGGAGACCCATATGAGAAAGGGATCCGCTCCTCCGGACGGACAGACTAATGATCCAGGACCTAAGCTAGCTACAGAACGTGGACCAGTGGACGCTGAACGTGGACAGGTCCGGTGCAGGACTGAAGCACTCCCAGGCGGGTCGGGCGGGGCAGTCCGCAGGTGTAGATGGAAGAGGCCAGGCTCAGAGATCCCGTCATCGTACCATGAAACAGACAATGGGACAACGGGTGAATAGCAATGAACAAACTACAGTCAGAATCCTAAAAATGCTAAACAGATAAAGTAGGAAGGAGGAGAGGATAGTGCTCAAGGCACCATACTTCTCCCAGCAAACTGACTCCCTATGCAGCTTGACTAACACTCTGAGGAGTTTAACCTTCTCCGAGTCTTACCTTCCTAGCCATATGCTAAACTAAAGAGGACTGTTTTAAACCTAGCCTTGAATAAAGAATAACATACAGCATAATATATAACATAATATACAACATAACACAATACATTATTGTATAATATATAACATAATATATAACATAATACAGCATACATATATAATATATACACCATATATTATATATTACCTAATTATATGCTAAATTAAAGTAAAGTGCTTTAAGCCTGGCCTTGAATGTGGAGACCGTATCTGCTTCCTTAACATAAATGGGAAGCTGATTCCACAGTAAAGGAGCTTGGTAGCTAAATGCTCTGCCACCAACAGTGACCTTTGAGACCTTAGGGACCACCAGACGTCTGGCGTTTTGTGAGCGCAACGCTCGACCTGGTTGATACGACACTAACGTGTCTTGGAGATAAGAAGGAGCCAAGCCATTTATGGCTTTATATGTTAAGAGTAGGATTTTAAACTTTATTCTGTACTCCACAGGGAGCCAGTGGAGTGATTTTAACACCGGAGTTATGTGCTCCCTCCTTTTGGTACCTGTTAAGATCCTAGCTGCTGTATTCTGAACGAGCTGGAAGCTCTTCAAAGAGGCTTTAGGGCACGCTGCCAGTAAAGCGTTACAGTAGTCGAGCCTTGAGGTGACAAACGCGTGAATGAGTTTTTCCGCGTCACTTTTAGGAAGGAAATTCCTAATTTTAGCGATGTTCCGTAAGTGGAAGTACGCCGTTTTAGTTGCTTGGCTTATATAAGCCTTGAAGGAGAGTTCTTGGTCAAAAATGACTCCAAGATTCCTCACAGTGTTACTGGGTATTATACTGACATTATCGAGAGTAACCATCTGGTTAGTGAGGGAGTCACGCAGGCGCTTCGGACCGAGTAGGATCACTTCTGTCTTCTCCGGGTTGAGAAGTAGGAAGTTAAGAGTCATCCACATTTTAAGGTCCTTTATGCAGGCACTGAGCTTTTCTAGCTGATCTGTCTGATTAGGCTTCATCGACAGATAAAGCTGTGTGTCATCTGCATAGCAGTGGAAATTAATTCCATGCTTTTTAATGTTTCCCAGTGGCAGCATGTAGAGAGTAAAAAGAATCGGTCCGAGTACCGAACCCTGCGGCACACCGAATTCCACTCCAGAATAAGGCGACGAGTCCTGATTCACATTGACGAAGTGATATCGATCTGATAAATAGGATTTAAACCAGCCAAGGGCTGTTCCTCTAAGACCTATATCACATTCTAGCCTCTACAGTAGAATGCTGTGGTCTATTGTGTCAAATGCAGCACTAAGGTCCAGTAGGACCAGCACTGACACTTGTCCATTATCGGCAGCTAGTAGTAAGTCATTTGTGACTTTGACTAGTGCCGTTTCAGTGCTATGATGAGCTCTGAATCCTGATTGAAAGACTTCAAACATATCATTTTCCTGCAGGTGGCAGCGGAGCTGCTCAGCTATAAGTTTTTCCAGGATTTTAGATATAAAAGTGAGGTTTTGAGATCGGTCTGTAGTTTGTAAGTATTTCTGGGTCCAGGTTTGTTTTCTTCAGAAGGGGTTTGATTACCGCGGTTTTAAAAGCTTGTGGGACATAGCCACATTGTATGGATGCGTTTTTATTATATTTACGATAGGCTCAATTATCAAAGGAAGTATGTCTTTGAAGAGCCATGTCGGGACTGCGTCTAACATGCAAGTTGAGGCTTTTGAGGATGTGACCACAGAGATCACCTCTGCTTGGCTCACAGCCATGAATTTATTAAGGCCCACTGAAGAGTCTAAGTGGGAAGTCACGTATGCCGCTTCAACCTGTCCACCACTAACAGCAGGAGCAACCTCCTCCAGCTTGTCACGGATGGATGTAATTTTATTATTAAAGAAGGGCCTTCTTGTAGTTTCGGAGTTCCATGTTTGTGGCTGGACACTGATCTTCATCACACTTTACCCTCTACTTGAGTTAGTGCTTTAATATTGTCTTCAGACTTTCAAGGCCAACAATACATGCAACATTACCCACTGTTAATGGGCACAAACTGGTATTACTATGGGTTTGGATTAGTGCTGTCCAAAATATCGCGTTATTAACGCGTTAACGCAAATCAATATTAACGGCGTCATTTTTTTTATCGCGCGATTAATTTTTTTTCTTTTACTTTTTATTGCAGACAAACACATATACAGAAAAAAAAATAGAAACAGAGAATAGACAGAGATTACAAACAATATGTAGTTGGAGATACAGGGGGCCAAAGAAGAAACCCAGAAGGGCACATAGAAGTGTTGTGCGTGAACGAGTTCAAAAGAACGCGTTCATTGAACACGCTCATTTTTTCGTGAACATTGAACTGAACGCAACACATTTTTAAAAAAAGAACTTGAACGTGAATTAGTTCATTTTATGTGTCATGCACGGCAGACATCACTATGAACGTTGGAATCTGTTTTCTCTTTTAAAACGCAACGAGAGAAAGTTCCTCCCTCCTGTATTCTCGCACTTTTTCCGCCGAAATCTAAAAATTCCTACGGTTTCCACCGTCTCTGAACGCACCCCGACTCCGTGTTGTGGTGCGGCGCTGTGAGCTGGTGCTTTTCTCATGTGCCCGAGTCGTGATGAAAACACAGGGTGAGTTAGCGACAAAGTTTACAGTTTACATTTGACAAAGTATAGACACACGCACTGCAGCGCATTACTGTCTGTAGTTTATGAGCAGAGATGGAGCAACTCCGTTTGGCTCCCATTGAAAACCATGTAAATCTTGTCTGTTTTGTGGTCAAAAGGCTCTCCTCCTGTGGGTGTTCAGGAGATATATATATATATATATATATACAGTGCCTTGCGAAAGTATTCGGCCCCCTTGAACCTTTCAACATTTCGCCACATTTCAGGCTTCAAACATAAAGGTATAACATTTTAATTTTTTGTCATGAATCAACAACAAGTGGGACACAATCGTGAAGTGTAACGAAATTGGATTAATTTAAACTTTTTTAACAAATAAAAAACTGAAAAGTGGGGCGTGCAATATTATTCGGCCCCTTTTACTTTTCAGTGCACACAACTCACATACAACACTTTCCAGCACACCTTTCCAAATGGCTTTCCCTGCTCCTGCCCTCCCCAGGTTCTGGAAATTCTTTAAGACAAACAGCCTGGTAAAGTGTGAAGTGAAAGAAAAATGATGCATGATTTATATTCTTTTACATCAACGGGAAAACTGGTATACAAAAGAATCTAACGTTACGTAACCTCTACATGCCAAATGATTCCATCTGTTTCTGTGACGGCCTCAGAAGGTTTGTTCATCATATTGGTGACACTAACAGCATTATAAAAAAGTCATTATCCATGCCTTTGGATTCGTTTTCCTTGCATTCCAGTTCAAATAGAACCTAATCTCCAGCACACCGTACACCATGAAACATGGTCCTGTACAGACCGTTCACAGATTTGAGGGCAAAATGTAAAACGAATAAAGAATACAATAACAAAAAAACAGTCAGAGAGATAGCAAGTGTAGAATATCTAACAGAAGATAAAGAAGTTTCAAATGTGCTAATACTGTCAGTGGTGCATTTAACCAGTCTCTGAAGACACTGTGGCGACTAATGCTAGCAACAGGCCGAGGTTTAAGTGTGGCCCGGGGGCCCCTTAGCGAGGTGCCAAGTGTGGACTGGTGCCCCATAAACTCTGCCAACACAACACCACCGCTCTTAGCCCCTTTGGCACAACTCACCTAGCCATTGTGCTGGGCTGAAAAAAGCGCATAGCTCAGAAGTAGAAAGGGCTCTCCTCTGAACCCACTTGGACAACAAGCAAAGCTCTGCATGCTTGATAATTCAATCACTCTGAGCTGTTTCCACAAACGTCCCCTTCCTCTCCTGCCCGCTGCATTAGGTAACTGCCCTATATTTTACACTAATGCAGTCACTCCAAGCGCGTAGTCAAAGGGACAATAGAGGAACTGATGCCTCTGAGAGACTCATTGACATTTGGATGTATGCAGCACACAGTGTTTATGACTATAATAAATGGGTTGTGCAAAAAGGCATAAGAAGACATAGATGAGCGGATGGGGAGGAGGGAGATAAAAGAAGAAGCATAGATGTAGGAGAAGGGTGGAAGAAAAAGGAGAGATAGAGTTGGAGCAGATGTTGGTTATACTCTATGCCCGTGTCTTGACTCCTCTCTGTCGTTGAAGTGGGCACAAAAGAAAGAGGCCGCAGGCACATCAAGAGAGGATCAGGTGGAGCCATGTTTCCCTGCTCCGCTGCTTGCTTGCTGCTGGCCTGCTGCTAGCCTGCTGCTTCTCTAACTGTCCGTGAGCGAGGTGCAGCTTAGAGCTCTGTGGTCTCATCGACAGCCGCTGCTGCCCACTGCCGTCAGCGGAGTGTTTATAGAGATAGCACGTGTCCCTTGTAATTTCCTAATAGAGTGTGATGCCGTTCAGAGTGTGTGCTAGGGCCTCGGAAAATGGAGCCATCCATCGGATTATGGGAAGACCAGCTCTTTCAGAAAGGATGCCTGCTTACATAAGCGGCCAAAGAGAGATAGAAGGAGGGAGACTGCGAAGAGAAAGAGTCTTTACAGAGACTGCCCACAACTTGCCAATCTGTTTTGGGGATAAATCCTGCGGCTGGGGATCAAGTACTGGGCAGAGATTTGCCCTGGTCTAATTCAACGCAAATAAATGGGGAAAATTAAAAAAAAACCAAAAAAAGACTAAACCAAACGAATAAGTGGGCACCTAATGAATGCTCTGTCAAGGTCCAGAGGTACAGAGGAACAGAGGAACCAGAGGTACAGGAGAACAGAGGGACAGAGGGTACAGAGGGAACAGAGGGAGCAGAGGTACAGAGGTACAGAGGTACAGACGAACAGAGGTTACAGGAGGGAGCAGAGGTATAACAAAGGTAACAGAGAGCAAGGTATACAGAGGGAACAGAGGGAGGCAGAGGTACAGAGGTACAGAGTACAGAGGAACAGAGGTACAGAGGTACAGAGGGAACAGAGGTACAGAAGTACAGAGGTACAGAGGTACAGAGGTACAGAGGAACAGAGGGAGCAGAGTACAAGAGTACAGAGGGGAGCAGAGGTACAGAAGGAATCATAGGGAGCAGAGGTACAGAGTACAGAGGTACAGAGTACAGAGGGAACAGAGGTACAAGAGGTACAGAGGTACAGAGGTACAGAGGGAGCAGAGGTACAGAGTACAGAGGTACAGAGCGAGACAGAGGTTACAGAGGAGCAGAGAGTACAATGGTAACACGAGGGAACAGACGAACAGAGGGAACAGAGTACCGAAGGTACAGAGGAGCAGAGGTACAGAGTACAGAGGAACAGAGGTAACAGAGGTATACAGAGGTACAGAGGTACAGAGGGAGCAGAGGTACAGAGTATGTACAAGAGGGAACAGAGGTACAGAGTACAGAGGTAAAGAGGGACAGAGGGAACAGAGGTACAGAGGTACAGAGGGAACAGAGGAACAGAGGTACAGAGGAATCAGAGGTACGTGTACCGAGGGAGGCAGAGGTACAGAGGGAACAGAGGAACAGAGGGAACAAGTACAGAGTTAACAGAGAAGCAGAGTACAGAGGTACAGAGGGAACAGAGGTACAGAGGTACCAAGGAACTATAGGACGAGGTACAGCGTACAGAGGTACAGAGGGAACAGAGGTACAAGGTACAGGGTACAGAGGACAGAGGTACAAGGAGGGAACAGAGGTACCGAGTACAGAGGGCACAGCAAGTAACAGAGGAACAGAGGTACAGAGTTACAGAAGGAGGTACAGAGGTACAAAACCGAGGTACAGAGGTACAGAGGTACAAGGTACAAGGTACAAGGAACAGAGGTACAAGGTACAGTAGGTACAGAGGAACATAGGAACAGCAGAGGTACAGAGGTACAGAGGGAACAGAGGTACAGAGGAACAGAGGTACAAGGTACAGAGGATCAGAGTACCAGAGGGACAGAGGTTACATAGGAACAGAGGTAACAAGAGTACAGAGGGAACAAGTACGAGTACCAGGGAACACGAGGTACCAGAAGAACAGAGGTACAGAGGTACAGAGGTACAAGGAACAGAGGTACAGAGGAACCAGAGGTACAGAGGTTACAGAGGAACAGAGGTACAGAGGGAAACAGAAGGTACAGAGGGAACAGAGGGAACCGAGGGCACAGAGGTACAGAGGTACGAGGTACAGAGGGAACAGAGGGTACAAGGTAACAGAGGGAACAGAGGTAGCAAGAGCGACAAGGAACAGAGGTAACAGAGGTAACAGAGGTACAGAGGAACAGAGGTACAGAGGAACCAAGGTACAGAGGTGAACAGAGGGAACTGAGGAACAGAGGTAACAGAGGTACAGAGTACAAGAGGGAACAGAGGAAACCAAGGTACAGAGTACAGAGGGAACAAGGTACAGAGGAACAGAGGGACAGAGGTACAAGAGGAACCGAGGTAACAAGGGAACAGAGGATCCAGAGGAACAGCGGTACAGAGGTAACAGAGGAACAGAAGGTACAGAGGAACAGAGGGAGACAAGAGGTACAGAGGAACAGAGTACCAGAGTACAGAGGTACCGAGGGAACAGAGTACAGAGGAACAGAGGTACAGAGGTACAGAAGAACAGAGGTACAGAGGGAACTAGAGTACCGAGGAACAGAAGGAACAGAGGTACAGAGGTAACAGAGGTACAGAGGCACAGAGGTACAGAGGTACAGAAAGAACAGAGGTACAGAGCGAACAGAGGGAACAGAGGTACAGAGGTACAGAGGTACAGAGGGGACAGAGGTACAGAGGAACAAAGTACAGAGGTATCAGAGGGAACAAGAGGAACGAGGTACAGTGTACAGAGGTAAGAGGTACAGAGGGAACAGAGGTACAGAGGAAGAACAGAGTACGGAGAACAGAGGTACAGAGGTACAGAGTACAGAGGATACAGAGGGAACAGAGGTACAGAGGTATCAAATGGTACAGAGCGAACAAGTACAGAGGAACAGAGGTACAGAGGGTACAAGGGAAAGAGGACAGAGGTACAGAGTACAGAGGAACAGAGGTTACAGAGGACAGAGGAACAGAGGTACAAGGTACAGAGGGAACAGAGGTAAAGAGGAACAAAGGTACAGAGATACAGAGGGAACAGAAGGTCAGAGGGAGCAGAGGTACAGTAGTACAAAGGGTACAGAGGTACAGAGGAACAGAGTACAGAGTATACAGAGTACGAAGGTAACAGGAGGGAAAGAGGTACAGAGGAACAAAGGTACAGAGGTAGCAGAGGGAACAGGAGTTAACAGGAGGTACTAGAGGTACAGAGTACGAGGGAACAGAGGTACAGAGGAACAAAGGTATCAGAGGTTTTATAGAGAAGTCTGTGTACAGTTAAGCCTTTGGAAAAATATTCAGAGTCATTTTTTTGCCATTTGCAGTAAACCCACATTGGAACAACTGTTCAAGACTACCCCAGTGTGCACCAGACAGAGCAGACAGTACACACCAGAGCTCTTGCCACTTGCACCATGTCTGAAAATGTACCCTCTAAAAACACAACCGGGTATAAAACGTAACTGTTGAGCCAATATCGGTTAAATGAATGTGCGTCAGATATTTACCCATCATTGGTTGTGGGGATTTTTGACCACCAAAGACTAGACCCTGTTTATCATGTATAGTAGTAAGTGATTATGAGTCTTGTTTTTGAAAATGTTCTCTTTCTCCACGTTATGAAAAGTGGTTGACATTCACTTCAAAATATGCTTTTTTAGGCAAGGCAAGGCAAGGCAAGTTTATTTATATAGCACAATTCATACACAAGGCAATTCAAAGTGCTGAACAAAACAAGAAAGCATTAAAATCATAAATAATCACAGAACATTAAAAAGAAAGATACAAATATAAAATCCCTCAGTTGTATGCACAGCTAAACAGAACTGTCTTTAACCTGGTTTTAAACATTGTCAGAGAGGAGGCCCTGTCTCACATCTTCAGGAAGACTGTTCCAGATTTTAGCAGCATGAATCTGAAAAGCAGCCTCCCCATGTTTAGTTCTGACTCTGGGCACTAACAGGGAGTCCAGTCCCTGTGCTCCTCAGAGTCCGGGCTGGTTCATATGGGACTAACATGTCACTAATATATTTTGGTGCGAGGCTATGGAGAGACTTGTACACAAGCAGAGCTGTTTTAAAGTCTATTCTCTGAGCCACAGGAAGCCAGTGCAGAGACCTGAGAACTGGACTAATGTGGTCGTACTTCCTGGTTCTAGTCAGGACTCGAGCTGCTGCATTTTGAATGTACTGCAGCTGTTTTACAGCCTGTTTGGACAGACCTGTGAGCAGGCCATTGCAGTAGTCTAACCTACTGGAGACAAATGCATGGATAAGAATCTCCAGGTCTGCTTTAGACACTATGTTTTTGATCCTGGCAATGTTTTTTAGATGGTAAAAAGCTGCTGATGTTACTGATTTGATGTGGCTATTAAAATTTAAGTCTGAGTCCAGTATTACCCCTAGATTTCTGACCTTGTTTGAAGGTTTTAGGGAGAGAGACTGTAGGTGACAGATGACGCTCTCTCTTTGTTTCTGGGGACCAAAGACAACCATTTCAGTTTTGTCTGCGTTTAGCTGAAGGAAGTTTTTTTGCATCCACTCACTGATCTGTTGGATACAGTGAAGGAGTGAATCCACTGGTCCATGTTCTCCTGCAGTCAGTGAGACATAGATCTGAGTGTCGTCTGCATAGTTATGATAGGAAACTTCGTTTCTGCGTATTAACTGACCTAACGGCAGCATGTAGAGATTTAAAAGAAGAGGTCCCAGGATCGACCCCTGTGGTACTCCACAGGTCAGGGCCATATGATCTGAGACACAGTTTCCAATCTCCACAAAGTACTTCCTGTCTTCAAGGTAAGACCTAAACCAACTTAGGGCGGTGCCAGCGACGCCAACCCAGTCCTCTAGTCTCTGTAAGAGGATCTCATGGTCGACGGTGTCAAAGGCAGCACTTAGATCTAACAAGATTAAGATTGAGACTTTGCCTGCGTCAGTGTTCAGCCGGATATCGTTTGTAACCTTAACGAGAGCAGTCTCAGTGCTGTGGTGGGGTCTAAAGCCGGACTGAAACATATCAAATGAGTTGTTGATTATAAGAAATCTAGTAAGCTGTAGGTAGACAACTTTCTCAAGGACTTTCCCCATAAATGGCAGATTTGAGATGGGACGATAGTTGTTAAGTACCGTAGCATCGAGACTGCTCTTTTTTAGCAGGGGCCTGATGACTGCAGTTTTCAGGGCCTTTGGGAATATTCCAGAATGAAGGAACATGTTTACTATCTGTGTGAGTGAATGTAACAGACTGCTCAGAACAGACTTTAGAAATCTAGTGGGTAGTACATCCAAGCTGAATGTGGAGGAGCTCAAACTGGAGATTATCTCTTGGACAGTTTTATCATCTACAGGTGCAAAGTGAGTTAGCTCAGAGAGCCTTTCTGGCTGTTGGATGGTTATCTGTGGATTGGAGACAATGGCGTTTTTGATGCCTTGAACCTTGTCATTGAAAAAATGAGCAAACTCATTGCATTTACGTTTGGAAGTAAGCTCTAATGGCATTTGAACAGGGGGGTTTGTGAATCTATTAACTGTTGAGAACAGAACACGCAGATTGTTGCTGCAGCCTTCAATCATTTCAGAAAAATACCTTTCTCTCGTACTACGTAGCACCCGGTTAAACTCGCACAACTTATCTTTGAAGATCTCGTAATCAACCTGGAGGTTGGACTTGCGCCACTTCCGCTCGGCCCTCCGGCACTTTCTCTTTTGTGCCCTGACCGAGTCTGCTTTAGCCCACGGCGCCTTCTGCTTATTTTTCACTATTTTAACCTTCACAGGGGCAACGGTATCCAGAACATTCAAAACACTAGAGGTGACAGAGTTAAACAGTTCATCTACAGTAGAATACGATGCATTCTCAAAGTTTATCATTCCCATAAATAGTTCACTCGTATTTTCATTTATGCGCCTTCTTCGAACAGTTGCAGAGTCCACTGGTGGTTTGTTAGTGAAACACATGTCAAAAAAAAACACAGAAATGATCCGAAAGAGCAACATCGACCACGTTTACATTTGAAATATTCACCCCCTTTGTAACTAACAGATCTAGAGTGTGCCCTCTGCTGTGGGTGGGGCCACTTACGTGCTGAGTGAGATCAAAGGATTCAAGTACAGAACTCAGCTCATTTGCATTTCTGTCATCAACATTATCCACATGAATATTAAAATCACCTGTAATAACCAAACTATCAAAATCTGTGCATACAACTGAAAGCAACTCGGTAAAATTATCAATAAAACTGTGACATGACTGCGGTGGCTTGTATAGGACAATGAAGAGTATTGGAGGAGATTGTTTTTGTTGTATTTTAAAAGACACATATTCAAATGACGAAAACTTCCCAAGAGACATTCTATGGGAGACAAAGTGGTCTCTAAAAATGGCAGCTAAGCCTCCTCCTTTTTTGTTTTCCCGTATTTCAGATTCAAACTTGAAATGTGGTGGTGATGCTTCTATTAAAACTGCATTTTCTGAATTTTGGTCAAGCCAAGTTTCAGCCATGAACATAAGATCAAGATTATGAGAACAAATAAAATTACTGATTAAAAAAGACTTGTTACAAAGAGATCTGACATTAAGCGTAGCAAGTTTCAAAGTTTCAGTATCAGCGGTTGCGGTCGGCTGATTCTTACATGGAACAAGAATTAGATTTTCCAGATTAGACTGATTAACTCCAGATGTTTTTCTGTAATGTATTCTTTGTGTTATCACTAAGGGAATGGCACAGGTGGCTTCATGACAGGGCCCCAGCCGGGTCTCTCCTCTAACTAGACTGCCAGTGGCTGCGAAGCAGAGACCCTGTGCATCCTAGTGTTTAGAGAAAAGAGGGGAAGGGGAAGGCAGGGGAGGAGGATGGAGAGGTGGGTGGCTTTTGGGTGTTGAACGAGGGGGGCAGGGAGGTGGAGGGGTTTTAGGTGATGGGTTAGGGCCGGGGTGGGCTGAGGCAGAGGTTTTGGATGTTGAACGAGGGGGAAGTGGGGGTGGAATGGTCATGAGGTTAGGGGAGGGACTGGCTGAGGTGGTTTTTGTAGGTGAATTGGAAACCCTAGGTGGTTTTGGAGGTACATATGGGGAGTGGTTTAGCATGTTGGACAGGACTCTAGATCGAGCTAATATGGGTGTGAGAGGAATAGTCTTCATGGCCGATTTTATTAGCCCTGCAGAGTGTTCAGGTAGGTCTAACAGTGAAGGCGGGGATGAAAAACAAAGGGAGGTGTCCCCATTCTCTCTTGATGGAGTGGACGTGGCAGGGGGGACCCAAGACAGGTCCATGGGAGGTGGCGAGGGAGTCTTTGATGGAGGGGCAGGTGGTTGAGGAAACCCCAGCACAGGCCTGTCTGCTGTAGGCTGGGGTGAGGATGGGGGCTTCTGAGGCGCTGTAGATGAAGAAGGCGTGGCTGCTTTGGAGCAGGCTGGGGATGAGGATGTTGGTGGTGGTGGTCGTGCTGCTGGTGCTGCTACTGGTGATGATGCAGCTGCTGCTGGTGATGATGCAGCTGCTGCTGGTGATGATGCAGCTGCATCTGATGACAGTGGAGGTGTTGAGATCCTTTGAGGCGGTGATGGTGTTGAGATCCTTCGAGGTGGTGGTGGTGTTGAGATCCTTCGAGGTGGTGGAGGTGCAGAGACTTTTGGAGTTGGCTTCCTCCCTTTCGATGGCTGCACGCGCTGCGCAGGCTGAGGTCTCAGGGCAAAAGAAAGGTTATCCATCAACACTTTTACTCCGTAAGTGTTCAGATGTGGCCCTTTCCCTTCAAAAAGCTCATGCCTATTCCAGAACAGATTAAAATTCTCAATGAAGGCAAGTCCTCTGCGTGAACATTCGTTGAGTAGGAAAGTATTTAGCTGATACAGACGACTGAATTTCATTTGCTTCCCGTCCACATTTGGTAGTGGGCCACTGATAACGATTGTTGTGTCCATTTTAGCAAGGTCGTCCAATAAGAGAGAATAATCCCGTTTCAACTTTTCACTTGTGTTGTCATAGACGTCTACTGCCCCCACGTGGATCAACAATCTTTTTACCCCGCCGGTCTCAGACAGAAGCCTTGGAGCCAACCGCCTTATCTCATCCACTTTGGCAGAGTGTACTGAGTGAACCTTGAGATTACGCATATTTACATTTCTTATCGCCGAATCCCAGATAAAGAGCGACTCAGCTGCATTTGACCTTGACTGAGACTGAGACTGGGACTGAGAGACTACTGCTGATTCATCTTCCAAAAGTGGTGAAAAGCGGTTTTTTGTAATTAAAGATTTTTGCTGTGGCATTATGACACTCTTGTTATCATTAGCTTTGCCTTGTTTGGGCTTGGCACCATATGTGTTCCAACAATTGTCTCTGTTGATTTTGGGAAATGGAATAGCGTCATCATAACTTACGTGCTGTCCATTTGGTCCATTTCCTTTCACTGGTATTGTTGTGTTCAGCCCCAATTCTGATTCAAGCACAAACATTCGGTCTTGAAGAAGTTTTAGCTCCTGTTTGAGTGAAAAACAGCCGTCGCAAAGTTTTGTTCTTTTTTCCCGTCCTCCCGACATGCTGTAAGTTAGGTAAATTCCACAAGTCTTGTGTTGAAGTTTGTAAAAAGGAGTAATCCGTGTTTTGTGGAATAAAAATGTAAGCAAAAATGATTAAAGGAGATAAAAAAGCAGCAAGCGAGGAGCAGCAAGAGAATGCGACTGCTCTGTCCAGAGCTGTCCAGAGCTGTTTGACCATATACCTTGTATGGTCAAACAAAGTCAATGACTAGATTTCAGAGGTTGTGAGCTTTACAATGATGTATACCACACCTATGTTGGCGAGGCTGAAGTTCGCTGGATGACACTGTGAACTTGTTTTTATGCCTTTGGGTGGGTACGGCAGGGGGTCATATAAAACTAGACAGAGGGCCCCAACACGGGCTACTGTTTGGAGACCCCTGATATAACAACATACTGTATATACATAACATTTAGAAGATATTTTTCACTTCTAAAAGCTGGTTAGTTTTGAGGTGAGTAATGAGTAAGGAATGTATTCATCTTTATACATTTCAACATTATGAAAACTTGTCACAGGGAAGATACCGCAGGCCTCCTTATAATGCCGACATACTATTTGGACTTTTCAAAGCACCCCGTCTCTGTCTTCTGCTCTTGTTTTACGGGTTTCTGGCTAAACCATTACACAACTTGCTTAACAGTACCATAGCAATACCAGCCTGTTCAACCAAAAATGTAGGTCAGTTATTTTCACCACAATTATCTCTATTGGCTCAATGCTGCTATTGAGAGACCTAATTGTTCTGAATTATCACCTCTGCCAAAAACTCAAACAGTTATTGAAGGATTTGGACATTTTCCCTGAATGTATTAGTATTGTACACTACATAAACTAACATCATCTAGGTTCGGATCCATCTGATTTTTGTGCAACTAATAGATGTGTGCCTTATTGCAAATGCAGGACTTGGAATGCATCTACAATCCTGCACGCAAAACATAGAAAGGGGAGAATTGCTGACTTTGGCATCTGAGACATTTGTTGCGTCCCTCAGACCCTTTCAGACAGAAACATGACCTAGTCTGGGACAAATAGTACATCACATTAGTCAAGAATGCAAGGCTTACACAACTTTAGTAAACTATGAACGCACTCAACAGTATTTCCAATGTAGTTTTCAGATAACTGCAATGACGGTAAAATAGATCCTTTTTTTTGGATCAGCATTAGGGTTAGAGGTAAACTGTCAACCCATGAAGCTTTATCAATATAAAACCATCTGTGTTGTGTATAGCAGCAGCTCTTATTGTGAAAAGGCTAAAAAGTGACAATATATTTTTGCATATTTTTGACAAAGGCTCAATTCTCTTCTAGAGAGACTGGGCTTGATGGCGATGCAAGGCAAGGCAAGTTTATTTGTATAGCACAATTCATACACAAGGCAACTCAAAGTGCTGAACAAAATAAGAAAGCATTAAAAACATAAATAATCACAGAACATTAAAAAGAAAGCTAAAAATATAAAATCCCTCAGTTGTATGCACAGCTAAACAGAACTGTTTTTAACCTGGTTTTAAACATTGTCCGAGAGGAGGCCTGTCTCACATCTTCAGGAAGACTGTTCCAGATTTTAGCAGCATGAATCTGAAAAGCAGCCTCCCCATGTTTAGTCCTGACTCTGGACACTAACAGGAGTCCAGTCCCTGTGCTCCTCAGAGTCCGGGCTGGTTCGTATGTAAATGCAGTTATTTTTCAGTTATAGGAGTACAAAACACTCTACAGTGGTGCTTGTTAGAAGAAGAAGGCTGGAATTTGGCTTTTGTATGTTTCGGAGATTATGAGTAATGATTCTTTTTATCTCATTGTTAGTTGTTGTGTGAAGCCACATATGTATTGTCAAATAAATATGATAACGATCTAAGGTAGGGGTGGAAACCTAAGGTTACCTCACGATACGATACGATACACGATACAAAGCTCACGATAACAATAATATCACGATAACAATATTACAATAACAATTTTATCACGATTTGACAATTATTGCTATATTGGTCAGAAATATACAATATGCCAATTTATGGGATAAATAAAAGAAAAAAATGTGTTCATGATAAATAGAATGGAGATGCGTAATGTAGCCATATATTAAAGGTGTATAGGAGGATTTTCTACTTCCGGGTGGATCATCAAGACTATTGGTCCTCCCAACTGTCAATCATTCTGGAGACACGTGCTCATCAAATAAGACCAGAGAGTTTTGTTCAAAAATTGGAGGAAGTGGTTCTTTTCTAAAATGTGGGGAAATCCTCCTATATACCTTTAAGTATTAATACTAGGGCTGTCAAACGATTAATTTTTATAATCGAGTTAATTACAGCATAAAAATGTATTAATCGTAATTAATCGCATTTCAAACTATTGGCTAAATTATGCCATATTTTTCTGTAAATTGTTGTTTGAATGGAAAGATAAATGACAGCTTAGTGAACATATGTACTGTATTTGTTTGTTATAACAATAAATCCATATAAAATTGAATTAACATTATTAACATTCTGTCTTTCTGTTTAGACTCAGACCAAAACCATTGTTTGTTAAAGATGAGGGACATTTCAAAATAGTCTGAAATTCAGAATGTCATTAAATCTGTTTGATTTGCTCACACCATTACTTTTTTTGGTACAACTAACATGAACTGGTAGTCAAAAGGAAAATTAGGTACCTCAGCTTTAATTTAGCGAGTGCGCTTCGGGAGAAGACACGGAGGAGACTGAGGCTCCGCAGTCCAGCTTCAGCGCTGTACATATTGTGTGCATCGGTTACGCAAAGACACGTACGCACACTAGAGAATAGTTCTGTAATAGTTCTGTGCGTGGTCTTGGATATGATCCCATTACGCAGCGCCGTTCGCCGTGATCACAGCCGCTGGAAGTGGGACCTCCAGAGCGCTGTGGCGCCCGCAGCTCATCATGCAGAGTTCATACAGGAAACAACAAGTGCCCCGCGGTCACGCGTGTATTCTTTCAAAACTTGAATTCCCAGAGGGCCTACCTGCTCTGTCCCCATCTTACACACGCATGTGTCCGCGGCATTGTGAGTGTTATTATGGGATGCATGGGCATGCGTCAAATGCGTTAATTATTTTAACGCGAGTAATGAAACAAAATAATTAACGTGCGTTAACGCAATAATTTTGACAGCCCTAATTAATAACAATTCAAAAAAAAAAAAATCCTTATTTTTTTTTTTTTTTTTTCAAAATTGATATCGATACTTGGCATATCGATAATCGAATCGCGGGAGAAAGTATCGCGATAATCTAAGGTTTAGCTGTTTTTGGAATAAAGAATGGGCAACAACAAACAAATAATCAGTCTCATGAAAGGTTAAAGAAATAAGTTTTAATATAAGGGCTGAATAATTTTGCATGCTATTCTTTTCAGTTGTTGAATTTAAAAATGTAAAAGATTCATTTGGTACGAACACTTTCTCCCTGTAGGATACTACTATTTGTTGTTCCTTACCCTGGATTTATCTCAACACATCAATCCATATGAACTACTTTTATATTTCAATCAATCAACTTTATTTGTATGGCGCCTTTCCAACACAAGGCCACTCAAAGCGCCTCACAGATCGTATAACAGTGGCCTGCGACAATTTGCCATGTCCTGGTAATGTATTTGCTCATGTACTATATCATGCCTATATGCACGCTCAGTTTTCATTTACATTGGTGGGGCACATCCAACTCTCTGAACGGCGCTCTACCTTAATCCTGGGTCCACTCGAACCCCGTTGGCGTCCCACGATGTGGCCCAGGAAGCGTAGCTGTGGTTGTGCATAAACACATTTTTCTTTCATACAGCTTAAGGCCTACTTGCTTCATACGTTTCGAGAGTGCTTATGCAAGTGTCTGTCTTGTGTTGGCCTTGTCCTTCCATGCACAATCACGTCTCATATACCCTCGACACCTTCCAGGCCACTAGCAGCTCAAAGCGC
Source organism: Knipowitschia caucasica (assembly GCA_964034765.1). Classification (NCBI taxonomy): domain Eukaryota; kingdom Metazoa; phylum Chordata; class Actinopteri; order Gobiiformes; family Gobiidae; genus Knipowitschia; species Knipowitschia caucasica. The sequence goes on from OZ035830.1 coordinate 20,023,884, forward strand.
CTCACAGCGGGTTAAAACAGAACCCCCCAAAGTAGTGATGAATGTAGTTAAATTCTGCTTTTCTCGGAACGTATCTGCCAAAAGGCCCCCCTGAGGCAGCGTCGTGGGATGTGAACACTGTGAGCCCGCCGCTTAGCCAGCCTTCTCATCCTGTGGTAGGTAGCTGGTAAGTTCTCTCTTACAGGTTTCCTCGATTCAGCTTCTGGAGCCCTACACAGATTCTGACGGCGCCTACGGCTTCAGGACTGGCACCATTGCGCGCACCATTCTGCGGATGAGTCACTTTGACAATCACTCAAGTTCCTCCAGGCGCTGTAGCTCAGCTTGGAACTTTCGAAAGGAGTGCGTAGTGGGACTCCCAGGCTGGTGTGGTACGGCGTGTGGCACGGCGTCCGTCACTTAGGTGTAGCGTCACCGTGTCGTCTTCAGCGAGCCCTGTGGACGCTCTGCCTTCCCCTGCTGACTCCGCGTAAACCAGCCTCCCAAATCACCATGCTGTATCTCTGCCCAGTAAGTTATAAACTGTAAGGCCCACTCTACTACATATAATATTGAATATGTGCTTTCTCTGTTTATGTAAATGTGCTACTGTAAATTGTCCCATAATGACCAATGTTCCTCCTGGACTCTCTAATGCCATGGTGTGGTCCCGTCTTTCTTTCTGGTTGAGTGCCATGAATGTTTCCATGATTCATTACAGTGACGTCGCACCTGTACAATTCCTAAATTTCACTGGTGTATACCCTATTGAATTTCTCTGCTACTCCTGCACTGCTTTGTTTTTGTTTACTCACTGCACCAATATAGAACTTTCGTCCTCATCAATTCCTTGGTTAACATCCCTCACATCTTTGATGAACCATTATCTTCCAAGCCCCTTCTACCCGCACTTCCTGCCCCCATTCGGAATCCTTTGCTGGTGCATCTTGGCTGCCATTTTGGTGCATTTCGTTACCGCACCGATTGCACATGCTCACCCTTGGTAGCCGTGCTGCTGTCCTCCGCTCCTCTCTCCCTGCGTTTTTCCCCTCCTTTCTTCACGAACCCTTTTGTTTCACTGCTTGCACCGCCAGTGGAGCCTGCTGCTCTTCGCTGGTTATCTGTTTGTGCTACCTCTTCAGCTTGCCACACCATAAGCACTGCCTTTTCGAGTGTTAAATCAGAATTAATTGCAATTTTTCAGGACAGGTCCTTATCCTTATCCCCAACGACCAATTTGTCTCTTTATGTTTCATTTTTTCTTATCGCCAAACTCACAGTTCTCACCAGTTCGTGCAGGGCTCGGATAAATTCTCCGCCATTTCCCCTGTTATCTGTTGCCTTTGTAAAAGCATGCCCTTTCATGTATTGGTGTTCGTTTGGGTAAGAAATACTCATCAAACTTTTCCAAGACAGTCTCATAATCATTTTCGTCTTCTTCCTCGTGAAGGTAAAAGACTTGAAAATATTTACGGCTATCGTTTGCCCATTGCGTAAATTAACGTGCTAACCTGGACACGGCATCCTCGAGGCTTAGCTAGGAAGGCTTGACCTGAATCGTGCGAAATCTCGTCTCCACGACGGCCATCTCACGGTTTCTCAAAGTTGAGTTTTCCGGGTGGCTTGCACTTTGCCATTTCATGTGCGTGTTTCTCACCTAGAGCACTTCTGACACCATTTCAAATAAACTGTTTGGCCGACACACTTTACTGAATTCGACTGTGTCTGCTTTATTACAACTCCGCATATCTCATGCGGCTTACATGTTTCAGATCTCGTCTGTCAAAACACCCAAACTCTCGCGTTACTTCCTATAAATAATATTAATTGACTACGTAATGCACCTTTTACATTACAAATACCTTGTACAATTTCCATTAGAGAAACCACAGACTTTTCGCACAAACTGATGAAGTTATGTCCCCATAAGAGGAACGTAAGTGTGGAACCAAGCGAATAGACGCACAAATGTGTGCGTCAGGTATGAAGAAAGAAAGTTATTGGAAAAGAAAGTGATTGAAAGAAAGACCATGGAAAGAAAAAAGACGTTGCAAGAAAAAGAAAGAGATTGGAAAGAAGAGTATGTGGTGAAACCGGATGACCCGAGGAAACCCACGCATGACACGGGGAGAACATGCAAACTCCCCTCAGAAAGCACTGTATCCCGATCGGGATTCGAAACCCAGGATCTTCTTGCCTGAGAGCGAGATGCTATCCACTCCAGCCACCGTGCCGCCCATAATGAAAGAGTTAAATTGAAAAAAAAATAAAATAAAGAAAGAAACCACACGAGAAGACCATTGACACTTTGAGACAAAGACATTGAACACTTTGAACAGAGACATTGAACACTTTGAGACAAATACATTGAACACTTTTGAGGACAAAGACAATGAACACTTTGAGACAAAGCCATTTGGACACTTTGAGACAACAAATAGAAATACGCCCATTGGGGGAAAAGAGAACGAGACATTAACGGACATTAGGGGAGGACAAAGCTGGGCAGATGAAACAGACAGAAGGTAGTTATATACAGACAAGCAACAACGCACCGAGACCTATAGGAACATTTATGTCATATTTACACATTTAGGTCATACGTCATAACACAACATTTATCTGCATGAATGATTACAAGCCAATAGTCAAAATTACTAGACTCATACCTTTAGAATGAGACACAAGAGATTAGAATAGCATAAATTTGTGCATGAATTTAATGAGTATTTAGTTTTAAAAAACTATTATTATTATTTAAAGTTATAGACGCGGAGAAGTTAGAATTATGATTTAACTGCATGATCGCTTGTTATTACGGACATATTAAAGCAGTGTAACTTCAACCTCTGAAGACCGTGGCTCGTTTCTGCATTTAAAACAATCACATGCACAGTTGAAAACTGTTTGCTAGAAAGAGAGCTGCACCCTTTATTAGACGTTGCAAAGTTGGTAAAAATTGTTTTTTTTCAGACAATCAAAGTTTGAAAAATAATAAAAGATATTTCTAAATCTTGTTAAAGGTGATAGTGGATCATTTTTGATGGCCACACTACGAACCACAACGGCCCACTGCGTTGAAAACACGGATGTTAAAAACAGTTGAATGAAATCTTTTGATGACAGGGTTCCTCCTTCCAAATAGATAAATTAAAAAAAAGTAGGACAATGTAATGTCTTTGTTACAACTGGTGGCAGTTTAACTGAGACATTATTGGTGAAAGTAAGTAGTAACAACGTACAATATAGTCCTGTTTTCTCCAGCATGAACTGGAACAAAGGTGAAGAAATAAAGTTTGAAAATTAATATACAATTTATAATGAATCCGAACTGGCATTACTGAAAAAGGAAAACATTTATAGCACTTGCACGAGTCTGCAAAGTAACCATAAGAGCTCATTAAAACTATAGGGGACACAGTTTGTGAGAAGCCCGAGTGAAGACCACGTGGTTTTAAACATTACAGTTTTGTAAATGTATCCTTTTAGGAAAAAAATCTCTTAAAGCTCTCATATTCTGTCATGCACTGAAAGTAGCCACAATAAAATAACTCATGAGCCAATTGTAATTGACATGGAAAAAAATACCAAAAGTTAAATTACGGCCTTCTGTGTGTCTATATGGTTGTGTGTGTTATAAGTTTGAGCGTCATGTCAAATACACTACGCAGACCTTAAAAAACTCTGGCCCAAAATACTAACGTGGGAGTCGGTGTGTAGCCAGTGAGTGTGATGTGAGTGAGGGAGAGTGAGGAGTGAGTGAAGAGTGGTGAACGAAGATGGAATAAACAAAATGTTTTTCTTTAATGTTTTAATGTGATCATTGAATAATATTTTTGTCAACATCATACGGTGTAAATACTAGAGAATCAAAGATAACAAGGGCTTTATTGAACAGGTGGTAAAAGTGAGAGTACTCTGGTGAAAGTACTCTGCTGAAAGTAATCATGAGATGATACTTTGCTGAAAGAACGGGGAGTCCCTCCCCTCTGCTGTTTGTCCTGACACAGTGACACATCCACCGCATGAACGGTCATTGGTCGGAGGACAACTTTGGTTTGATAAACTCACATTAGTGGAGTATAAAATTAGAAACATACATTTTGTTAAGTCTGTATTTGGCTACTAGCCCCTGCCTTGGAAGATTTGGCAGATGTCCACACGCCCGTCTGTCAATGCAGTTATGTTTTGCCCAATTGGAAGATTGACAGGCTGCCCCATGCGAGGCAGGGAAAGTGGGCATAATTTTTGTGTTCTACAGTTTATTTTTTCGATAAAAGATAAACAACACGGCTTCAGGGAAACCAGTAGTATAAACAAGAGAAGGAAATGAGCCACTTCTTTGGCACCACAGCCATACGAATTAGGACACCTCGGGAGAAACACCTGGAGATCATGGAACAGTAATCTACACACACACACACGCTTACAATTACACTTGGCCCACGACCAAGAGAGTGAGAATTTGTAATGTCTTGTCATAGGAGGTCATGGTCCTTTACCATCTAACTTAAGAAAGAAGTGTAAAACAAATATTTTACAAAACAATAAATATGGAAGGGCATCCTAAAAGCAAAATGGAAATTAATAATTAATTTTCGGAGTTGCCAAAATAAAAAAAAAATCTTTAATCGTCCCACCGGGTGTCATGCTAATTTTTTGTTGGCAAATCAAAGGAGAAATAATAGCGCTATATGATGCACACATCAAATAGATCTACTCTTAAGGATAAGCGATCATATAAAAACAAGATAATAATAGAATAAAAGAAATAGGTTTGGAGCCTATAGGTTTAAAGTGTTCCAACTATAGTAATAATAGTTAGACATAGTGAAAAAACAAAATTGTTTTTATGTGAAAAAAAATATCAAAAATGTCAAATTCTTCTAATAACTAAAGTACAAAGAACCCAAATGGAGTCCAGATATTAGATGCTTCTGTTTATCCACATCTGTAGATCTAGTGCAGATTGTGGTTATAAGAGAGTTAGTATAAAATGCGGACATAGAACAACAGGCTTTAACATTTTTTAAACTAAAAATAGCTAAATATAACAATGCTCCTTGGATGCACCTCTGAGCTGCTCCATTGTAGAACACGTAAATTGTATTGGTTTTATTACAACAGCTGATGTATTTACACATATTAAGTTTTTGGACAACACTTTAAACAATTATTAGCAGCCGACAGAAGCCTGAATGTGCTTTTGGTTTATTAAATAATTAATTTCATAGCCATATAATCGTAGAAAACACGATTTTTAATTAGAGTTTTCTCTTCTTCCCGCTCCCTTTCAGCAACTTGATTTAGATGAATGTCTTTTTTATATTTGCGAACAACTGTGTTGTTTTTTGGAATTGTCTGAAATACAATACATAAAATAGTGATTAGCAGAACAAGAACCAGCCAATGAAAAATCATCAATTGCCGATGCTATTGCTATTAACCGAACCACAACTGTGACCAAATGCAATAAAAGTTAAGTATTCAGACCATGTGACCGACGAAAACTTTGACCTTTTAGTCTTGAGACTGAGCACTGTTAAAATGTTTTAAAATGATAAAGTTTGCATGAGTGTAGCCTAGACTAATGTAGCTTAGATTAATGAGATAGATTAGAACCAACAGAGATTCAAAAACATTTAAAAGCATTTTGGTGTGAATTTGGGTATAGCACAAAAGTAGATGTTTAGATATTTTTGAGAATTTTAAAAGCTGTCGATTTGTCAGCACGGATTAGAAAATCGAATACCATTGGTAGAGTAACTGACCCCAAAAACCTGCTAAAATAGATTAGCTCTTGTAAGGATAATACCAATTTGATTAACGGTGTACATTCATCCCAAACTGTCTTGAGAGGAGGAAGTGACAGCACTTCCTGGTTCAACAAATGTGTTTGGAAAAATTAGCAAAGCCCCACAAAATGGGACAAAGCCACTGTTAATGAAAGCAAAACCATAGTATAGAGAGATTTATTAGATAAAAACATATGTTTAAGAATATGGCTCAATAAAAGCAAATATGCAAACATATTTGTAAATAGATTAGGATAGGTTTAGTGCATACATTACAGACGAGGTTGATGAAGAATCAGAATGACACAGCAGTAGTCATCAAAATAGTATTGAAGGAATGGTTAAAATGTGGTTTGTTGTGTGTTGTTTGTTTTCTCTGTATTGACTCTTCACAGATATCGAGCCTAAAGCACAAGTATTGATGATGAACGAGGAGGTGGATGTGACCTATTGTAAAGATAGGTCAAAAGAGGGACTGACGAATATTCACAAAATGCTGCACATCAGACAAAAGAATATGCACTCAGGAATCATAAGGATGACCAGCTTACAAACCAGACAATTATTGACTCCAAGAATAAACAAATGCTCTCTCCCACTCTCGAGGAGGGCAAAAGTCCAACACAATCAGGCGCCCAGTGATGGGGGCCATTGTTTGCTCAGGCTGATATGGAGGACCAAGACCTGGACCAGGGTCCAGACCGGAGACCAGACCAGAGACCATGTGACGTCATCGGACATGTTGATAAAACCGGGGGTAGGACAGTCTGAGGGAGAAGAGCAGGGATAGAGACAGAGAACATGGCAGAGCGCCTGCATGTTCTCTGCACATTTTCAGGCCTGGAGGGAAAGTTTAGGATGGCATAGCATAGGGTTAGTTTTAGAGAATTAATGGCTCCAAGGGTTTTGTATCGATATTTAATTGTAAAGAGAATTAAATGTTCTATTTTTAACTCTTGCATTCTTGGCCTTATTTCTGTATCGAATTCTGAACACGTCAGTCAAATCTTTTTTGGCGACAGCAGCTAGAGCCCAGATGCGTTCAAAGGCACACGGAGGCGAACACAGACAGTTTAATTCTGGATTAGATTCACTGTCCTTTACTTGTTTAATCATCATACACCTGTGCCTCCCTGTGTTATATTGCTGAAATAATTATTCAGAATATTGATTTTTAATACACATAAGTGCTGCGTGCTGACGCAAGCGCGATGACGTATCGAGCCGAAGGGGATTTACATTTTAAATCGTTGAATTTTCAACATGACGGAATTTGAAGCGTACAAGGAGTTATTTCACTTCCTTGGAGGAGGTAAATGTGAAAATTATGCCACCAAGAAAGCAACAAAAAGCATGGCTCCTCAATATAGGATTAAAGGTAACTCTTTTTTATATATTTTTCTATGTAAATGCTTTCTCTTTACGTCTAATGCCAATCAAATGTCCATCAAGACTTAAAATGATAAGACTTGAGATGTAGTTGTTTCTTGATTTCCAGATTGTTTTTTGTATGTTTTTTCAGGTTTATGTATATTTATTGTAGTTTTATTTTTGCTTTTCTTGCGCCTTCATTTTTCCACAACGGTATGGGCTTTGTTTGGATAGTTTTTAATTTTAAAGGAGTAACCTGGTCCTGCTGAAATTATTGGCTAAAAGTCATGTTATCATGTATAGATGTTTTTATCATGTATAACTATTTTTTTGTATTGTTCAAATCAAGTGTTTTTTTCCCCACTATTTCACAGACAACAGACTCTTGTTGGCCCTCAACAAAAGTGCATGAGGCTTGTGGTGATGTCGGAGGAGGAGAAAAGATCAGTTTTATTGGAGTGCCACTAACGCTGGGACAGGGAACCACTGTGGTGAACGGGCTACACCGTGTGATAGCTGGCTACTACTGGTCAACAATTCACAGCAATGTGCACCAATGGGTAATGTGCATCAGGTTTATACATTTAAATATACAAATATTAAATGCATTATATCAGGGCTTTAACCCCTATCAAGTACTTTTTATAGTACCAGCTTATCCCTGGTTCTAACCAGTTGGTGCTGCTGGAAGCCATGGTTACCAAGGAATATCCCCGGAAACTGGTTTGTTGAGTGTAGCTTGCACGGATACTGCAACAAACAATAAAGCGTAATGGAAACACAACCAGGTACAGTAGAATAGAGATCATTATTGTTGATGATTGTGGATGACTGCTTGTCAAAAATAAAACTAAGAAAATTAGAACTTTTAGAAAAAAGACTGGAAGAAAAAACCATCCATCCATCCATTTTCTTCCCCTTAATCCATTTCTGGGTCGGGGGGGGTGGCAGTCAGAGCTGCACCCAGTCCACTTAGCACCAGCCCCTCACTGATCCTCCTGCAGGTGGTGAGTCCACAGGAGCTGAGATCTTTCAGTGGGAGCTTCAGGCAAAATGGGGTTAAGTGTCTTGCCCAAGGACACAACGACAGCAGTCATCAGTGGGAGTCGTGAAGTAGGTCTTATGGTGGGCTTGAACCCACGACCTTCAGGCCCAAAGGCCAATGCTCTACCAACTGAGCTACTGTCGCCCCTAAAGAGTTGTGATGGAGTGGGTCGTGATTGATAGTGTGGCCTACGTATTTTTCCCTTTTAAAAAAACATTGACATTTGCGATTTATGCCAAAGGCTGACGACGAGAGTGGGCACTGTGGAGATAAGTGCATTCATTCTCACAGTTATATCAATTTGCGCTCAGGAAGAGGCCGACTGAGACACGGCAGCAGGTGTTTTCTCTCAGCAACTCAACTAGACATTATTTAACAGATCCGTGCACTTCCCTTTCCACTTGACTTTCAATAACGTTCAAGCTTTTTCCCTGCCTTTAGCCTTGTACCACACGCACTTACCGCTCAAACTCGCTTCTCTCCGCCGCTTGCATCATGGCCACAATGGTATTCGTGACTGAAGTCCCAATATTGGTTCCCATGATGATCGGAACAGCCAGCCTCACCTCCAGCACTGCGCACACACACACACCACCACCTTTTCAAGTGACGCTTTCATATTTTAGTCACATATCTGCACACGTTCAAAGTCAACTCTTGAAATAGGTTAATGGCTTCTGTGAACAGTAATACATTATGTAAATCATATTAATGAGCTAATGCAGTGGTGGTGAACAAAGGTTAGATCTATCGGGCCAAACTACACAGCTTTGCCTGTTTGTAGGAATGTCTTTACCCCTAATGTCTTGTAATTGCCGTGGACATACCGATTGTCAAAAGTTACACGTTCTCTCTTTTGCTCTTCATAATTACCTTTAATCTTCTCTGCAGTTTCTTTGATCACTACCTTTGAATGTGGAGAAAGCCTTCCATATTGATATCGTAGACTAAAAAGGAAAGGCAGGGGGGATGGCAGGCATCTAAAACAGGCTGCTCAGGCGCTGGCCTTGGATAATGGCCTGACACGCATCCTAAATTGTAGGGAGACAGCTGTATATTTTGTGTGCGGGGGTTTGCTTCGGTGATCTTGACTGATCCCTGTGAGGAGCAGAATCACTGCTTATTTAAAGTCATCACACTACACTCAGGGGACACTTTCAGGTGAGCAGCAGGAGTGGTTTTTCAGCCGCAATTTTGGTTCAAATTAGGACAAGAAATTGCTTTTCAAAGGGTTTGCAAGAGTTGGAGTCCATGAGCTTGTTCGCAATCCCACAAAAGTCTACTGTCTTTAGAGCCATCAGAACGAGGGCTGTTTGTATTGTGAGCACATAAGGAGTGTATAATGAATCCACGAGCGGAATTTAAACAAGTCCTACAAGCAACTCAATGAAGGGCTTACAGAGCACATTATACTTGAGTGAACGCAACATCAGCAAACTGTAACAGCTGCTGTTGGAGAAAAGCAAACAGTTTGAATTGTATATGTGTCGGTTATTGTTTCCTAAGGATTAGCTGTGAGCATAGGCAGGTTTGCATTTTCACAACTTTACAGATAAACAGAGCAAAGAAAGTTATCTACAAGTCACACGCTCGAAATCAGGCATCTCTAAGTCATTTCATGTGGCCCTCTGCAACTAACACGAAGCAGCCTTTGGGGCACCCTCACAGTGTCATCCAGCAGACTTCAGCTCCACCGATATATATCATGTTGCACCTCATTGTAAAGCTTTTGAATCCAATCATTTACTTTATTTGTACAGTGTGACATTTGTTTTTGATTTGAGTCACAAAATTCCATAAATGGCACCAATGTAGCTATGGCATGAATCAATAGTATCTCCCTGGACTCTCTGGTTTCTTCTCTGGTATCTTTCCCTCTGGTTTATCTCTCTCTCTCTGGTCTCTTTCTCTGGTTTCTCTCTCTCTCTCTGGTTTCTCTTCCTCTCTGGACTATCTCTCTCTGGTCTCGCTCTCTCTGCTCTTCGTCTAGTCTCTCTCTCTCTCTGCTCTTTCTCTCTGCTCTTTCTCTGGTATCTCTCTCTCTGGTCTCTCTGTACCCCATTTCAAAGGCCAGAACAGCCCGAAGAAACAGTTTTACAATCCACAACAGCAGCCCCTGGATCAGTCTGGTGAACTAAAGTGGCCCTCTTAAAAGGTCTAGACACCCCTGCTCTGAGCCTATGCGTGTTATAATATACCATGTGGAAAAAAATTTCAACTAGTCGTCCTGAAAATGTGAGACAGGGTTCTTCTCTGACAATAGCTAAATCCAGGTTAAAAACTGTTATTTTTTTAGCTGTGCATACAACAGAGGGATTTTACCATACGCTTTTATAATTTATGATTTGAATGCCTTATGTTACTGTCTCTATCTTGTTTTGTTCAGCACTTTGAGTTTCCTTGTGTATGAATTGTGCTATACAAAGCCAAAATCCCACGACCACAAACTCCATAACTGCTCATCAATCTGTGCTTTGTTTTCTTTACAGCTGCATGAGGGCATCTTTTTCCATTTCTATCATGATCCGGTGTTTCACTAAATTTTACAAAAGCCTTTTCATAAGTACAGAAGGACAGCAGACATTTTCCCATGGCACAAACGTGTTACTTGTTTGATGTACGTGTCCTTACAGTCGGAGGCCACGAGGCTGACCACTATAGAGGAGGAAGTGGATGAGCTCTGCACCAGCACCGTCACCAGGATCCCCACCACCAGCCCCGCCACGGAGTTGGACAGCACCACATTGTCCTGGAAAATGCCTCCAGATACTTTCCCTGCTCAAAATCACGCACATTCAACACACACACATGCAAACACACAAACACGCAAACACACACAGTTGAGAATGTCACATAAGTGTCAGGAACATTAGTGAAAGATGTCAGAACAATGGATAGCACTCTCGTTTCTCAACAAGAAGGTCCTGGGGTCGAATCCCGGTCAGAACAGGGCCTTTCTGAATGGAGTTTGCATGTTCTCCGCGTGTCTGCGTAGGTTTCCTCTGAGTACTCCGGTTTCCCCTACCACTAAAAACATGTACAATAGGTCTGGCATGCACCTCCAGTACTGGCGACCCTGCTCTCATCTCTGTGTGGAGTGAGTGGACAAATGGCCACAATTGTAAACCACTTTGTGACTCTGGTCTGTGAAAGGCGCTTTATAGATAATTGCTTAATTGATGATTGCTTACTTACTTACAAGGTTAAACTAAAAAGATAAGATAAACTTTATAGATCTCACAATGAAGAATTGGCTTGCAACATGTTAAAAAGTGAAAACATAATGTGTCTTATCCAAACTGTCTTGTGATATGTATGTTACTGCTCTCTGCTGTTTATTCTACTGTTTGAGCTCTGGTGTGTGCCGTCTTCTCTGTTTGGTGCACACTGGGGTAGTCTTGCACAGTTTTTCCAATGTGGTTTTACTGCAAATGGAAAATAAATGAATCTGAATGTCCAATCAGATAAAAAAGTGAAATGATCTAAATTAGACTCGGTCATTTACCTGATGTCCACGGCATCAACTCAATGTGGCCACAACAGTCTGTCCTTATGTAAATATGAACAGACTCTGATCTGTCTCCGTCTGCCTCCGCTCACTACTGTGTCCCGGGTCGTACAGGAGGCAGCACCACTTACCCCCGGTTAACTGGAAGGCAGAGCTCAGAGTGTCCAGAGAGCAGAGGAAGAGGAGGCCGAGCAGCATCTTGGCCGCTCCACTTTAACTGATGTTAATTGAAGCTGCTGCGGAGATCGGTGCAAGACCTGCTGAAAGACGGCAACAAAATGTTTCAAACAGAAAACAGGTCAACGGTCTGTGATCACCTGATGAAGATAGAGCCTGGAATCAGCACTGAAGGAAAGAGATGTAAAAGGAGAGGCTTGAGGGAAATGAGGTTTGACATATCTCAGAACACAATACCCCTGTTTCCCAAATAGGGGTTTGCGAACCTTAAAGGGATAGATAAGGGATGTGTGGATATTTTATTGCACGTTTGAAGCTCATCATAGGACAGTATGCACAAGCTGGTAATTTTCAACTTGTAATATTTTGGTTATCTAAAGCTCAAACTAGATTTTGGTCTTGTTGTTTTAACATCAATAAAACATGTTTTTTGCCTGTGACACAATCTCAGACATTTTCTTCAGGTATAATGGCATGTTATACATCAGTTTAAAGCTGCATTACCTGACTTTATTTTTGTATTCATTATGAAAATTCAATCTATATCCATGCAGTGCATTGGGATATATGTCCTTTTGAAGAAAAAGTAGCGCAGATTTGTGCTGTCGTGTCATTTTATTTTAGATCAAGTTTTTGTGAAACAAGGAAGAGAATGTGTTTCGGGTCCAAATTTTGGGACCACTGGCCCCCGCTTTCTTGAGAAAAGCCACAGGTCTCTTGTTAACACAGATAGCTGAGGTAATCAAGCGGTTGAGGCTAACCTGAAGCTTCCCGTGTCTTCGTCACCGGTTACTGCTTACACAGCGAAACAGCCATCCAAAAGAATCCTCTGCGCTTCCCGGTTTTATCATTCTATGATCACGCCATCCACGTTGTGAGCACAGGCTGAGGGGGAGGGGGGTAGCGGGGGGGCGAAAGCTTCCATTGGGGGCGGGGAGGGCGAGCCCAGCGCTCGCATTCAAAAATTCTCAGTCCGTTAGTGCAGCTTTAATGTTAAAACACTAATGATTGAACCTAAAACACAATTCATAATAATAATAATTGTTGGGTTTGGGCTTTGCTCTGCCTCCGGGCATGTGTGAGACCGGGGGGCGTGGCTGGCTCTGCAGCAGGTGTGTGTGGGCTCACACACCTGTGCCTCATCATCACTCTGGCTTGAAGTATCTGGTTGGAACTTTGCATCTCTGCCAGATTATACTATGTCACCAGTCAGTGTACAGCAGCAGTATGAGTTTGTGCTTTTTCTTATGGTTTTTTGTGTCTTGTGTTCAGGTCCTCCTTTTCCTGACCAGCCAGCTAGCTCCCTGTCTCAACTGCCTGCCTTAATCCTTTCCTGGAATTGAGCTCAGTCTTCGTCTCTGCTTTGGGGTCCAGAACACAACCCTAATAAATAATGGGTCCATCCGTCTGCAATAACAAGCCTGTCTAACATTTGGTCCGGTTTTGTTTCAGTCCAAGCATGAACAAATGTTGTTCAGAAAAGTCCAAAAACTTAAATTAAAATACCTACATAATACAAACAAATGCAATGAATTGTATTTGTTTGTATTTGTTTTTTTTTTAGAGATAGGAACCTTTATACAGTATGAGTTTGACCCCCGAGAACACAAGCGCTTTACCCCTAACAGCAGGGGACTCTGTCTGCGCTGACGAGGGGTACACAGGGGAAAAGATTGGGAACCACTGCATTACTACATATTTGTACTATAGGAAAATAAGGAGCTGGGGGAATGGAGGATACTGGGAGTGCTCCAGCGTTGTGAAATGTGAAGACAACACACCGCACTCAGTGAAGCTTTCATTCACGCCAGTGTGCCTCTGACCTTTCTATTTGTTTTGCCTTTGTGAAATGAGAGTTAACACTTTCCCCCAAGAGAAGTCAAAACAAAATGTTATCAACGACATGTTAACTATTTGTCTACAGGATCTTTGAACAGCAAGCTGGGAAAGCTTACTAATCTCTTGAGCAATAAAATGAGTAAAAATACTATTTAGAAATGTTTAATCCAATATTGTGGAACATTCTTGGTAAAGAATAACCGCCCTTACCCCATGTACATATGGGAATAGTTTCATTGAAAACTAGAATGTTGTGACATTATTAGTGACCTGTAAACACGGAGAATGTGAGGAGCCTCCTGATCTTGGCCCTGGCCTGCATTCAGAGTACACCCACGTATCAGCAGTGTTTGGAGCACTCATAATTGAGCTGTGACACCGGCCTGGCCTCCTGCAGCTGTGTGCCTTTACTTCATGTTGTTATCAAATGAACATGTGGGCCCTCTCTCGCCCCAGCCGCAGCAAAGGGCTCTCTGCAAAGCCAAGTACCTGTCTCCGGAGGGCAAGAGTCGGCCGCTGTGACTTACGAGCTGCTGAACAAGGTATTGGTGTGTTGTCTGCTACTCTCAAAGCTGCTGCTGAGGTCTAAGGTGGATCCAATGCCTGATTCTCCATCCTCCTCCACCCAGAGCTTCTGCGGCTGCTTTAAGCCTGAAGGAAAGAGCTGGATGTGACCTTGAAGAAATGGAACGTCACTATAGACTTCATCAAACTTAGTTACACAAGTACAACGCATAGGCAAAGGAAAGACAAACAAACTGTGTCCATACAATGAAAAGGAAAAGCATCACAGATACGTGGCTACAGTATGCATATGGAGTACATTATAACAAATATTACCAATTAGAGACACTAACATTAACTACTGTAGCACTATAACTCCAGGTTAAACTTAAATAAATCCATAAATGATGTTTCTATTAATGTACATTGTCCAACTGTCAGCTGCATCATAATAATGCACTTGTGTTCTGTGCCACCTGCATGTGGAAGCATATCCTGTCAGACCTCCTAAAATCAAGCAGGACTGAGCCTGGTTAGTGCTGTGATGGGAGACCTCTGCGAGAAGTATAGGTACCACAGTGCATTAGCGGCTGTGAAGTGTCCTTAGGAATGACGCTTCACCTAGAATGAGTCTTGTGTGAATGATTGGTGGTGGTTGAAGAGGCTGATGGCACATACTGGTTCCCTCACTTGTGTCAGTGTGCCCCAGGACAGCTGTGGCTACAGTAGCAGTTTATTATCACTGTGTATGAAGTGAAAGAAGAATGCCATGTGTGGCGGCTCTGAGTGTCCAAAAAAGCGCATAAAAACCTACGCATTATTATCATTATGTCATGCTGAGGTGCAGAAAGTTACACAAGGCATCTTTGAAGAAACAGCAATTGTTTATGTGAGGAGGAAAAATCACACATTTTAAGAGGCTTCAGACTTTTTATCCCAACAAGATTTGAAATTGTAGCCATTACTGTTTATTTGATTGATTTTCATGCGGCCCTTCCTCTGCTGATCTTACCATTGCAGTCAAAGTCTCTGCTCTTTCCAGCGGCCACTACAGTTATGGCCCGAGATGACATTCCTCAGAAGCTGCACGGAGGAAAACAAGTATTTACAGACCGGTGAATCTGAATCGGACTGATTACGAGCACAAATGTGTTTATCAACCGCCCGCAGAAAACCAAAGACTCATCGTTTAATCCCATCAGCGCAGCTATTAGACAAGAACAAAGATACCACGCATTGTACGCAATCAGCACCTGTCCTCAGTCTGGGGTCAAAAAGCACATTTTACATCACACCACAATCGTTTATGGATCGTATTTCGACACAGCAGAAAAAAACACTAACTCAAGCTGATTTTGTTTTTTGAGGCAGCAGCTGCATGTCTCCTCCAGCAGCGCCTATACAAGTCAAAGATGTTCTCCTCCTTTAGTGGTCCTCCTAGGGAGCATCCGAGCACTAATGCTTTTTGTAAACTATTTTTATTTTTTTTTATGGTGGAAGCGTTTGGAAATTGCTCCACTCAAAATGACTGTAATTACTGAGTGAAAGTGGCATCCTCCTCCAGCAGGTTCACTGAAGTCTGAGGAGATGGATTTCATTGTATGCACGTGACAAGCGTCCTGACAAGTGGGAGTGCGTCTCACTTATCAGACGAATCTTGCTCGAATCTCAGCCTAAGCAGGTAGCTGCTTAAATCAAGATAATCGCTGTTGTTTATCCCGCACCAAATGTCTCTTAATTATCTTTTATATGAAGAGGCTTAAATGCGAGGCTGTGACGGATGAGCCGGTGAATGTTTCAACTCTGTATATTGAATATTCACCATCGCAGTGAAGCTCGGTGCTGATTGCTTTCATCTCTTTGCTTTCACACAGTCTTTATCGTTATGAGCTTTTGATTCGGTGTGTGTCTTTGTTTGGAGTGTTTCGTATAAAAGAGCGCTTTCTGGATGGAGGGCCTCGTTTCCATGGCGATGTTGGCGTTGGAGTGCTGGTGCAATAAGATCAGTGCAGAGGCAACCCTGCTCAAGGCACAAACATTTGAAGATTTTTCAGCATAGTGACCGATACAGTTAGTGAAAAGGTAGATACAGGGAAGGCCACATGGGGGCAACGGTTCAGTGAATACTGGAAAGTTCACATGATATGAATTTGGTTTTACTGGATCATCATTATGGGCTTCTACCTCCTGGGTACTTCACAAAAATGTTAGATATGGGAACCTTTTTATGGGACACACTCTCTGTAAAATACTGATAAGCTTCAGAATGTGAAATATAGTTGCTTTACAGAATGTGACACATAAGAGTGAGAGAAGGTTTTGTAGGCTAAAGTAATCCCATGGTTGATGTTTGTTATCTTTATAATATTTTATATATGGTCATTACTATGTATAGCTTAAGTATTTTTTACCTGATGCCCATTACCAACATTTTCATTATCCCTAATTTATCCCTGAACCAGGTTTTGTAGTGCCTCCTGCACATATCCCAATCTCAACTAGCCCAAAAGTTAAAAATAACATTCAGATATTCTCCACTTGTTGATGGCCTTTTTCATGAGGATGTAACATCTGTAGACACAGGATTAAGTGCAGAAGCTGTTAAGAGAGCCGTGAGGAGACAAGTGGAGACTGTTGTTAAATGCACTCTTGGCACTCACATTTATGAAGGTAAAGGTGCATTTTATTAATTAATTCATCCTCTGCATTTGACCCATCCTGATACCACTAAGGCTTACATCAGAATTTACTAGTCCATTGATTACTACATTCAATTCATTCGCAATAATTATTTTATACCATTTTTATTCACAAAACATTATATTCAAAAGCAATTTGGAATTATTCATATAGTTAAAAGGACTGTTATTAACAATTATTCTGAAAATCAATGAGTTTTAAAATTTGATTAAATCGATTAGTAGTTTAGATCCTGAAGCTGAGTGAATATTGGATCTGTTTCTACTTTTGACTAAAACAAAGCTCCAGTGACTCCCCTGGAGAACATCAGAGGACCTTACACTTTGAGTTGTTTGATTAAAAATATAAAACACACATTTATGTTTAATTCTGCAGTCATTACTTTTCTCAGTGAGTTTAAGTCTGTGTAGCGTTAAAAAGTGATTAATCAAATACTGCATTAGTCGACAACTATTTCAATAATTGATTAGTTGTGAATAATTGATTAACTATTTACAGCCAAGTTAAAAATGTTTGTATAAAATAAGATTTAATGTGTATTTCATGTAACTGATTATGTATTTATTGTATAGGGACAGAGCACCTTTAGACCATCTGTAGATACAGTGTAAATATGTCAGATTATGGGAAAGTTTGATAAGAATAGTTGATTGTTGTAAAAAAGAAAAAAAAAATACGAAAAAAAAAAGATTGATCATTTTAGATACTACACATGATTAATGATAACAAAGGTATCCTCCATGTCCCGCTGCTTGACTCTGGCCTTACCTCTGGCTCAGCCGCTGGGTCGGGCCGGGTTGAGCGGTGCTGTTCTGTGGTGCCCTCTCCAGGAGCCCAAAACGCTGGACTGTTGCGTGGTCTGTTTAAATACGCTGTGTACTTTCCTAAATGTGGGACAGCTTCATTATCCATGATTAACAAACCCCGTCAATGTTAATCAATAACTGCTTCAACTTAATGAAGCAGAGAAAGCAAAAGTCAGGGGAAGGCGTGATGCATGGGGCTGCTCTCTGCTGTTGGCTTTGGCTGATTTTAAGCAGATAAAATCCAAGATACAACACGCTTTTTGGCTGTAATTAATTATCTCATTCATGTCTGCATCCGAAACCAGCAAACACACCTCCTTTCTTGCGGTTTTAAGCCTTGTATGACACAGAGCAGCTCCAGGTTTGGTCAAGTGACATTTAACACCTTTTAAAGATGTTTATCAATGCCACTTGTTAAAAGCACTGGTCAAATGTTATGACACAACATGAAAATGCCATGGAATGATTCAGGAAGGTGGTTGGATTTGCTGAATTTGGATGAAGACACTTTGCTTCCGCTTGTGTATGGGTATAAAGTGACCTCTAGTGGCGTATGTGAGACAAGACATGTCTATTATCACTAATGGACATGCAGGATACTGTCTATGATGAAAACCAATGTTATTTTCACACAGAACTAAATAATGCATGTAAATCTTTGCAAGATACTCAAATTCACTTTACGTTGTAGTACAAGATAACCAAAACATTTTATATTTGCTTAGAATGGCATTGAAGAGTAACATCAACCATGGTAATTTAAATCACATGGTATTGCTTTTAGTTTTACCACCTGAATATTTCTACTCGATTTTATTACTCTACACTTATTTCTAGTCTTTGTTTGAGCAGGCTCTATTGTTCTCTATAAACACACACACACACAGTCCAGTTCCTCCAAAGAAGTTATCTAGCCAATAATTAAAAACTATTCATGAACAAATTGTCATCTCAGCAGCGCACCAGACCCAATCTGCTCATGTAAACTTGCTGAGCCCTCACTTTTACTGGAGGCTCTAATAACCTTCATGAGGACATAGATGTAACTCTGAATTGTTCGGAGAGCGACGCGGGAAAGACAAATGTGTTGTTGTAAATTAGGAGATTGGAGCGGAGCCAATGGAGGGGAATGGAAGGGGAGAGCTTTAAGAATAATACCAGGGTAATTCTTGTATTCAGGGCGAGGGATTTTAAAGCTGTGGTTCCCAACTTTCAAAACACAAACAAGAAAATGAAATAAAATCCATCTAATAGTTCTTGGCTCTAAAACCGTTTGTGATTGATCTCCATTTCTCACATGCATGATTTTTTTAGCCTCCGTGTTAAAATCAGCTTTTTCTAAACCAAAGCCCCTCAGCCCCAAGAATCTAACAGTGACTCACAAGTATGCACAAGATAACATGCTTTCCTGATAAGATGGCCTGTTTGGGTCTGATTTATTCACATTTACTTTTTCAATACTGTGTTGGTAGAAACATGAAGTTAAGTACCACAGCTTTAAGTATAGATATGAATCCAAAATGAATCTACCAGTGTTCATCGTTCCATATGCTACAGCTGCAGGCGCAAGTCTTGTAGAAAGTCAAAGAATAATAGCGCTTGTATGCAGGTAAGAGGCTGCACTGTGGCAATCAAAATACACTTGGCTCACTTAAATAAAGTCATTTTTGTCTTGGTTTTATGGAGTGAAATATTTGGTTTTTCTTTTTTTTTATCCTGGCCCTTTAAACCATATCCATCACTAATCTATACACAATAGCATACAAGATACCCCATAATCCTTCAATCTAAAGATAAAATGGACAGAATGACATACATATTCTAGTACTGTGTATCATGGGTGTGTGAGGTCCCGGCAAAGTTAGCCTATAAAAATATGAGGCGAACCCAAAGCTTTTGACAAGAACTCTCTGTTTAAGTTGCAGGACATTGGTCTAGTGGCAGCAGTTGATAATTAGGCAGTGGTCTCAGCCTCAATTTGTCAAAAAGAGGGACAAACAAAAATCACACTAATGAAGACGTTTGTGTCGAGTGCACAATAAGACAAACATACTCTTAATTCATCACAGACTTTATGGGGGAAAAGAGTTTGTCGATTTAGGCACAGAAAACCCACGTCATTAGGTTTCAAAGTCAGCAACAAGAACAAAGTTTGTCATCACTTCCAAGGATCTCGAAAACCACTTCCATTTATAGGGATAGTGAGGAAGAATTGGGCATGTAACTATTGTAGTGAATTATTTTATACAGAGAAAAAGTAGTACCATTAGATTAGCGATGCAATTATGGAGGGGGCTAACGAGTGCACAGAGAACACATAAAAAGATAGATGGAGGGTGCATGGAAAAATACAAACAATCTTAGTGCGGCGTCATTTTATATAGTGTAACCGTCTGCTTCTTTGACACAAATTAACGGATTATTCAGCAAGTTATGTTTTTGTCGTTGATTTCTAACATTTACAATACCACACTCTAAATGCTATACAACTAAAATGGAAAACATTAAATAAACCATTTTAAGCGTGCTTGTTTCCAATCTATACAGTTTTTCATCCAACACACAAAGACTTGGGTTTGAGAGAAACTAGACATTCAGAACATGATTGGAATCTTCAGTGGAGAAACTAAATGAATGGTTAGGGAGCACAGAAGCCTTCCTGACAACGTAGTGAACTAGTGGGGTTCAACGGCACACATTCAGAAACACAACATACGAGCACAGTCTTTATGGCACAGAGCTGTTCACATGCGATCGTCTCACAACATTTAATCTAGTTTTCTAAAAGGATATCTACCTAAACATGATGTACTTTTGTGCACATTGACATTTCTCACTCGTGTTAACATCAGTCCACTGTGACTCACTTCAGCTGCTCGATGGAGGAGGATGGCGTGTCAGAATCTAGGGGACACTCCTGAAACAAAAGCACACGTTAAATTCTCCAGATCAGACACGGATCCCAGTGTTTTATCCTCCTCCTATGACCCACTCATTGGACGGTATCTCACAAATAATGTACTGCTACAACAAGCCTGAACCATGGGCCTCGTCATCTACCAGCAACTCATTAACATGAGGGGCTCGACAAAGACTGCACAACCGGACTCAAGTAGGATTCAAACTTCCAATAAAGTTAATAAGAGAAACTTTACAATATTAGCATACAGTTGTAGTTTTTTGGTTCTTTTGAAAGACTAATTATGTCTTGTCGACATGTTTCGGCTGCAAAACTTCAGTGATCAGCTGTAGTGGCAATAGTGGTTGGTGTTACAGTGCCTTGCGAAAGTATTCGGCCCCCTTGAACCTTTCAACATTTCGCCACATTTCAGGCTTCAAACATAAAGATATAAAAAAATTATTTTTTGTCAAGAATCAACAACAAGTGGGACACAATCGTGAAGTGGAACAAAATTTATTGGATAATTTAAACTTTTTTAAACAAATAAAAAACTGAAGTGGGGCGTGCAATATTATTCGGCCCCCTTGCGCTAATACTTTGTAGCTCCACCTTTTGCTGCAATTACAGCTGCAAGTCGCTCGGGGTATGTCTCTATCAGTTTTGCACATCGAGAGACTGGAATTCTTTCCCATTCTTCCTTGCAAAACAGCTCGAGCTCAGTGAGGTTGGATGGAGAGCGTTTGTGAGCAGCAGTCTTCAGCTCTTTCCACAGATTCTCGATTGGATTCAGGTCTGGACTTTGACTTGGCCATTCTAACACCTGGATACGTCTATTTGTGAACCATTCCATTGTAGATTTGGCTTTATGTTTTGGATCATTGTCCTGTTGGAAGATAAATCTCCGTCCCAGTCTCAGGTCTTTTGCAGACTCCAACTGGTTTTCTTCCAGAATGGTCCTGTATTTGGCTCCATCCATCTTCCCATCAATTTTAGCCATCTTCCCTGTCCCTGCTGAAGAAAAGCAGGCCCAAACCATGATGCTGCCACCACCATGTTTGACAGTGGGGATGGTGTGTTCAGGGTGATGAGCTGTGTTGCTTTTACGCCAAACATATCGTTTTGCATTGTGGCCAAAAAGTTGGATTTTGGTTTCATCTGACCAGAGCACCTTCTTCCACATGTTTGGTGTGTCTCCCAGGTGGCTTGTGGCAAACTTTAAACAAGACTTTTTTATGGATATCTTTGAGAAATGGCTTTCTTCTTGCCACTCTTCCATAAAGGCCAGATTTGTGCAGTGCACGACTGATTGTTGTCCTATGGACAGACTCTCCCACCTCAGCTGTAGTTATCTGCAGTTCATCCAGAGTGATCATGGGCCTCTTGACTGCATCTTTGATCAGTCTTCTCCTTGTTTGAGATTAAAGTTTGGAGGGACGGCCGGGTCTTGGTAGATTTGCAGTGGTCTGATACTCCTTCCATTTCAATATAATTGCTTGCACAGTGCTCCTTGAGATGTTTAAAGCTTGGGAAATCTTGTATCCAAATCCGGCTTTAAACTTCTCCACAACAGTATCTCGGACCTGCCTGGTGTGTTCCTTTGTCTTCATGGTTCTCTCTGCGCTTTAAACAGAACCCTGAGACTATCAAAGAGCAGGTGCATTTATACGGAGACTTGATCACACACAGGTGCATTCTATTTATCATCATCAGTCATTTAGGACAACATTGAATCATTCAAAGATCCTCACTGAACTTCTGGAGTGAGTTTGCTGCACTGAAAGTAAAGGGGCCGAATAATATTGCATGCCCCACTTTTCAGTTTTTGATTTGTTAAAAAAGTTTAAATTATCCAATAAATTTTGTTTCACTTCACAATTGTGTCCCACTTGTTGATTCATGACAAAAAATAAAATTTTTATATTTTTATGTTTGAAGCCTGAAATGTGGCAAAATGTTGAAAGGTCAATACTTTCGCAAAGGCACTGTAGCGGCGGCCGATGGCAAATACTGGTTGCCTTGCTATCATCAGACGGCACCAGGGCAGCTGTGGCTACAGTAGTAGTCTACAACTGTGTATGAAGTGAATTAACAAGGCATTATCTATTATCATGATCTGTGGAGGAAAGTGTCACATGTGCGGGAAAGCAAAAATAAAATGTGCACTTTATTCCCTTAGGAAACTTTGTTTTCTGCATTTGACCCACCCTGAAGCCATAGGGCCTCTGTCAGGAGCAGCGGTCGCTGCAGTACAGCTCTCGGGAACCCATCTCCAGATGTTGATGGCCAGTACCGGAGCTGGAGGATTTACCAATTGGGCATGTATTTTGTCGTAGGGGGAATCCGGAACTTCTTACTGGGATTCGAACCCAGGACCTGAGAGTACTATCCACTCAGCCGCCATTCCGCTCACTCATGCCTCATGGCTGGATCCGCGTTTGTATTATCTATTTCCCTTCAGCGATGTGTGTTGCTGAGTTGAGGTTTGTTCTTGTTCTTTTCTGGCCCTAGTGACTTTCCCAAATGTCTCTTTTTAAATGTCCATTAATGTATCACATCTTGTCCTTTAATAGAACCAAAACAAATTTACTTTTTTGAATTAACATGACACAGTAGTTTGTTTTTCTTGAACCATTATCCTCTGAAGCACTAATGGAAGCGGCATTTGGAACGAGTCCAAAATGTCAATACAATTCACTATAAACATGACATTCAAGAACTGTCCAACAAACACTTTAATCCACACACTGACAGACTGACAAACTTGTTAAGACCACCAACGTGCCACATAGAACGTACCTTAACCTTTTCCAGCTCTGGTCTGCATGGAAGGGATTTCTGTGAAGAAATGCCCTGGACGCAAAACATAAAATGTGTACAATTGAATAAGTGTATAGCAGGAACTTGGTAAGATATATTTATGCAATAATAGAAAAATCCATCACAACAGTTACCTTCCTCATTTGTTGCGTCCCCTCTATAGACTTAGAGCGGTTCTTCATCTGCTTTTGAGGGGATGTGTTGTTAGGACCCTGCAGATAATGTTAGTCACTTCGAAGCCAGATTAGATTCAAAAATATGACATTTGAAGCACCGACCTCATTTATCTTCTGCTCCATAATGCAGTTGGCTCTGAAGACAACAGCACCTGTACGCTCGAGTCCAGTGTCCGTCGGGTGTAGATCTGCATGAAAATGTTTATTCAGCTTTAAGGTTTGGATATTCTAAAACACTGGATCGTGTCCCGTGTGCTTACGCTGTAAAAACTGGAATATACATGAGCCAACCTCAATGAATTAAAACGGGCTTCATTTGGACCAATATTGGCTTTGATAACGTTGGAGATTCAGGTAAAAGATGACAAATTTACTGTGATCTTGGCATTGATAAATACATGAAAGGTGAGATGTGGAGTTCAAATATTGTGTGCTGCAGAGAGGACCACTTTCCTCTTGGATCAATTCAGCTGGAGTCTTAAGTGAGCTCCTCCTGATACAGCAAACCAATACATATTAAAAAGACAGATCAATCAAAGTCTAATTGTATATCCACGTTTGCAACAGCCAACTTTAGAGGTTGTGGAAGTTTGCATAAAATGTGTGTGTTAAGATTCTCAAAAGCCCAAGGCTTCAAAGTAACCTGGGCTGTAGTCCAAACAAACGCAGGAGGAGAATGCATGAATGGGTCTTAAATGTTAAAAACAGATGGACCAGGTGCTCTACAAGGATCCAAAAGGTGAGATGAGCCAAAATAAAAGGATCTGAACCAAACCATGCTATAGTTGTAGAAATGTAGAAATTTTGCTAATTTACAGACTAGTCTGAACAATATTTGGAACTGATCTCACTGGAAAACCCAGTAGAGAAAGATCATGGGAAGTTGCTTTTTCCACAAAGCAAAACACAAATGTTATTTTTGTGCTGGAATGATCCTGGACCAGTCTCAGCTGCACCGGAAGCCGAGCTTCAGCTTCATAAAGAATGAATGGGACGTGAGCAACAGGAGCTCACTCCCACAGAGACCGCTGGAGTCGGCCCTGTCCCCAGCAGAGACTGAAGGGGAATTTCTATTTTCAATTATAGTAAGTAAGTAAGCAATGTTTATTTATATAGCACACTTTACAGACCAAGGTCACCCAAAGTGCTTTGCAATGTTCAGAGTTCAGATATTGTTCCAATCATTCCACACAAGGTGATGACGGAAGCAAGTCGCCAAACACCAAGCGCATGAGAGCCCCAATCAACACCATCCATTTATTCCCTCATTTACATTAATACCCATTGTGCATGTTTTTAGTGATGGGGAAACCGGAGCACACAGGAAACCTACACAGACACGGGGAGAACATGCAAACTCCATTCTGAAAGGCCCTGTTCTGATCGAGATTCAAACCATCTTGCTGAAAAGAGTTGAGTACTATCCACTTCAGCTTTGATGGTAATGTGCTACCAAGGGTTAACCCAAAACATCTTTAGAAGTTAAATATAAAAAAATATATATGACAGTTTTGGTTCAATTTCTGTTTTCAGAAAAATGTCAAAACACAATGTAAATATACTATATACTAATATTTATAAGAAAAGGAAACCCCTTCTATTCTTTCAGCCCCCAACCATAGTTCCAATTATTCTTATTTAGCCCCTGACCAAAATGAGTTTGGACATCAGAATTGTGAATAATCTAACATATATATTAAATGTGAGGTGAATATTGTACTAAATCTAAAGTATGCTGAATATAAAGCCTTAGAGGAGAGCACCAGGAGAACTGACCCCCACATAACGACTATCTGCCTGTGCAGGCTCAAAGTGAGGGTCAAACACGTCACTTTGAATGAGTAGTTTCAGTGCATCAGGATCCTTCAGAAAGGCTACAGTAGATAGACAATGAAGTCTGCACCTCCCAATCCTCTGTCTTGTGTGCACATCAGCACAGATCCCAGTTATGCAATCATGAAAACTCAGCCTCACAGAAACACTGAGACCTTTTTAAAGGCACTTCTATCTGCATGAGTGAGCAAACTGAATATTTAGTCCCCAAGGCATCTTAACCCTTCTCTTGCCAGCAGCCTTTGGATACGAGAGGGAAGCAAAGCAAATATTTCATCTTTACAATAAGAGAATGGTTGAAAAAAAATGATCTTAAATTGTAAAATCAAAACAGTAAAATAAACTAGTCCTCTTTTTGTACGCCAGAACAAATTAGATTTGGTGTAAAACCACCAAATTGTTGAGACTGGCCTTTCACAGACCTTCGTGACTAACGGCATCAGTTGTACAAATGGAGTTTTAATAAAAGATTGGGCCAGGCTGATGTGATTACAGAGCTGCCCGGGGCTACTGTCCATGAAGACTAATAGTATTCGGGTTAAGAGGTCACTGAAGCCTTTCTCCACAGATGGAGACCTAACATTACGTTTCCTGACTTGTGTCGATCTGAGAGCGGTGCTAAGAATAAACCTTTAATTATGGGTTATGTCGACAAGAGGCAGTGATTGAGCACATGGAGACTGCCATCTCTGCTGCTGCCTTTAAGTCAGTATTGGAAGAATAATTGCAATCCAATAAAAATATGCAACTGGGAAATCTAAAAAAAGCCAAAAGACAAAACAATCCTCAAACATCAAGTTATATTATAGAAATCAAAGTATCCCCAATTACAGCCTAAAACAGGTTTAGAAAAACAAACTCACTGCAAATATTAAATTAGCATTTCATAATTTATTTGACACCTTCAAAATTGATCTGCCAACAGAAATCCAGTCTTAACATTGTTTTAAGTCCAGTCAAAATTTCCAGCAGGAAAATAAACTACAAAAGTAAATAAATACATTAAAAACAAGTCTTAACATTGAAAAGCCTAATATTTTCATTCCCTCCTATAATTCTTCTTGTAACTTTTTCTACAGTAAATAATTATTCTCCAAAATGGTGCAGCCCACGTCCTCATCTCTCTGATGTGATGGGTGTGTGCAGTGTCATGCTGAGTGTGCCGTGCACATGTGGTGTCTGACTCCATCTGAAGAATAGGAATGTTGTGCAGTCACCTGAGAAATAACTGATCCTGCCGCCATAGCACCGACCAGAGCATTTAGCAGACTGCCCTTCACACATTACACGGAGGTGAAGACTGCAAATGACTAACCAGTTTGTTTTTCAGCTGCCTGAATCCCTCTGCAGGAAGCTCAGACAGAGTACAACACTTCCAGTTACTCCTGCATGCCAGAATGTTAAAGACTTGTATTAATGGCACATTCACAGAGTAGATTGAAGAAATGAAAAAGGAGCCACATACAGCAGCCCCAAATGAGTGAAGAGATAGTTTTTTGTTTTAATAGATTGAAAAGAAAAGCACTCACCTCAGCTCTCGTGTGCCTCAATGCAGACGTGCAGAGCAGTGGAGGGCTCTCATCTCACTGACGATGCGATGCTGTCTGAGCGCACACCCCTCGGTGCCCATTCATAGCTCCACCGACGCAGCACAGACACACACACCAGGTGTGCAGCTGTCTGAGCCAGCTTCTCTTTGGCACTGCTAATGTGAATACTTCTTGAACAACCACCACAGAGCCTAGCATTCTCCAGCACTCAGAGCTGACACCAGTGTAAATGCAACACAAAGAAGCACGCTGCCGAGCTCACATCATCCACATAAGCACAGCCATGACTCATCGCTCTTATATTGAATCTTTACAATTTCCAAATGCACGGTGTATTGTAATGGAGCCTCTACATGAAAGACACTTTCCAGCAACAAGTTTTTCAAAAATTAGGTTGTTCATTGGCTACATCTGCTGCAAAGGACCAATCAGAATCCCCACATCCCCCGTCACTGTGCAAAACCTGATGGCAAACTGTGATGCCATGACATTAAACTATAATAGTAAGAAAGAATTAGCACTCATGTATGTGACAGACAGGTCTAACAGCATGAGTCATCACTGGTCCACTCTCACTAAAGCCATCATGTATTTGAGGAGCTGACCTCTGTGAATCATCCAGTGATTAATCCTGACAGAGAAAGATGAGCCCAGACAGCAACAACTCCAAAAACATCTTTACACATTTAATCCTTTCTACAAAAGCTCCAGCTAAAATCTCATGACAGTTCATTTCACTCTTCAGGATTTGCTTTTGGATGGAGCCACACTGAGAGGCAAAGGCAGCCAAGGCAGAGAATGTCCAAGTGGCATCAGGGGAAAAAAACAAGGTAAAACAAGGTAAAACAAGGTATAAGAACTAATAACACAACACACTAAGCACACCACATGCATGTACACATGTTTAAAAAAAAAAGCCTTAAGCACACAATAGGATTCAGTAAAACACTCAACATGGCCCTGGCCCTGGCATAATGACTTAAATACACACTTTCCATAACAACTTTCTAACAACGATTCCATGTTGCTCTGCCTCACGAATCAGAGTGCAATTACATCAAACACTAGCTTTTGTAGTGTTCAAAGGAAACTAATAGTTTAATTTTGGTATCAGAGCTTATGTGGAATAGAAGTGCTTGGTCCATATCTCCCACACGCGACGTGGCTCATACATGAGTTTCTCTCACGTCTTCTGCTGCTGTTGGAATCCGGGGATCCTTGCAGTCAGGGCTGTCTTCGTCTGTGGGATGAGGGGGGGAGGAAGTCGCGTTGGGCTTCACCTCTCCATCCTCAGGGCTCTTCTGCAGAAACTGAGGCACTTCAAGCTGCTCTTTGGTCAGGAGTCCTCTCTGGTCATCCACGCGGCAGCACTGTGCTCTGCTCAGCATGTCCAGCAGCCCTGCAAAGCCCACAATGTGTTCCAACTGAAACACAAGTCTTTGAATGGAGGGCAAAGGCTTGTGTGATTCAAGTCTCCAATTAAAATTTCACTTAATATTGAAAAGACTAATAAGTTTCAACAAGGTTCAGCTTATTTTGAATAGTATACTACAAGAACCTTAACCCAAATTATATTTATTTTGTGTCTGGATTTCTCCCTAATAATATTCTATTATTGCATTTAACTGGACCCACACTGGGTGTCCTACCATCCATGTCGCGGTTCTTACTGGGCTTGGGCTGCGCCTTGTTCCTGTCATTGTGTGATTGTGATCGAAACATCTTATCCCCATCAGTCCCTGGAAATGCCTGTAAGGGAATGAGAATGGGAGTGAATGTCACTTGATTGAACTTTTTCTGGCAATTATTATTCGTTTTGAATGATTTAAGTTTCGTGTGTCACCTCTGTAGTCGTATGAGCTGTGGCTTTAGAAAGGTTTGTGTCCTTCCCTACACAGGAACAAACAAGTTGTTCAATAATGTGAATATGATTTTTCACTTAACGTTGAAAGATACAGATTTGATCCTAAGTAGTAGTAGTAGTAGTAAGTAATCTTTATTTATATACCGCCTTTTCACTGCAGATCTGAGTCTCAAAGCGGTTTACAATTGTTAATTTTTGGGCATTTGTCTCTCACTCCACACAGAGATGGGAGCGGGGTCGCCAGTACAGGAGGCACATGCCAGAACTATTGGACATATTTTTAGCGGTAGGGGAAACCGGAGTACCCGGAGGAAACCTACGCAGACACGGGGAGAACATGCAAACTCCACTCAGAAAGGCCCTGGTCCGACCGGGATTCGAACCCAGGACCTTCTTGCTGAGAGGCGAGAGTGCTATCCACTCAGCCACCGTGCCGCCAAGTGAAGTTAGCTTTGGTTTAGAAAAAAATGCAGTGAATCCAAAGAGACACAGTATTCAACAACCAAAACGGAGTCAGACAGTTCTGGAGTGAAGAGACTCATAACCAGAGAGACAGCTCTGGACAGAGAGGCGCAGGTTCTGCATGACACACTTAAACCAAAGCACTTCAGTGGACAGTGAAAAGACTGTTCGCCTGAAGCAAGTTGAAGTCAACAAAGAGGCTGCTTTTACATAAAACGCCAGAGCAAAAAGATATCAACTGAAATGTATTTGACCATCTCCAAAGACATTCATTTATTCCATTTACTGGGAGGATAAGCCCCTAGAGATGAAACATCTCGTTTCCGAGGGGGTCCTCAAAATTGCAATGAACTCAAGGAAGAAAATAGAGTTTGAAATGAACAAACTCAAAGGGTTGTGTAAATTAGCTGTGTTTGTGTTGCTGGAGAAGTGCAGCTCTGGCTCATTTAGGACAGAGGGAAAGTCCCCACCCTGACCTTTGGCTTTGTCCAGCCGAAGTGTCTTGTTGGCCAGTTTGAACACACTGGTGTTCATGCTTACTGCATCGTCACTGTCGACCTACAACAAGAAAAATGGATAAAAACAAACACCTAAGATTTACAGTAATTTTACTCAGAATCTTGATGATGTACTTTGTACAAACCATAGAGAGCTGCACCTCAGGTACTTTTAGATTATGCTTCTGCAGCACCGCAGACAAAGCGTCCTGTAGCGTCTTGCTTGACTTTACCATTATGCCGACTGTCTTACCAGTAAATGCTATTTCAAGTCTGAAATTATATTTCACATGAGCACAGTGAGGAAGTGACAAGTAATAAGTATCCGCCACTCAAAGGAGCCCACACACTGATGCCAAAATAACACATTCTAACACATTCTAATTTCATCAAGCATTTGTTTCAGTGAAAGCAAGACCCACAACGACTTCCTCCTAAAAATGAGCAACCGGCCTCACACCAAAAGCTGAAAAGAGCAGGAAGTGGCCGACTCACGCAAACTTCACCCTGAGCTCCAGAGACACTTGATGATCCCGGAGCACAGCGCAGTCCTGGTCCAGAGACAGAGGCTGCTGCTGCAGGAGGACAGACACCATATGGAACAGTCAATGCTTACAGTCCATTAGTCACTGACATCATGTGGATTGAAGATGCCTTCTGAGACAAACTGCCCTCACCTTGTCCTTGCCATGAAGGTAAATTATGACATCTTTGAGTGGGAAGCGCCTCTTCTCACACAGGCTCTGAAGCATTTCTCTAATGTCCAGCCCAGGCCGAGTGGGGACCAGAGAAGCACTACCATCGGGAAGATAAACGCAGCAGTAACCACCTTCCACTCCGAGCCGGCCATGGCCACCCTCAACTGAGGAAAGAAGGGAAGACCTCCCATTCTAAAGAAAACAAGAGCTCTGACATGATTTGGATGACCAACCCTTGCAGAAGGTTTTTAAACACACGTGCCGACCTCAATCTGCCTGTAGAGGGAGCCCAGCTCTGCGGTGTTGGACTTGCTTGACGTCTGGTAATCTTTTCGGAACACCAAAACATTTGCAGCAGAAGCTTCTACTTCTATTCAAATGAAGAAAATAAAGTCAATGACAAAATAAATAATAGACTAAAGCTCATCCTACCTCCCCAGGATCCTCGTTTCTGCTGCTGTTTATTTCTCAGACTGCTGAAGTCTGACTTTCTGTTCTGCTTAAAACAATATGGAAATATAAATTAGTAAATGTTCAATAACTTTGTGTTACATTACAGACGTCTTTTCATTCACATCTCTTTAAGTGATCTATTAATTATAAGACAAATGGACTTGCACCTAATTCTTGACGACCTGCTTGTTTCCATGGAAACTAATCTATAATCTAATCTACAAGAAACAGTCTTTATCATTTTATCTACTTAATCTACTATTACAAATACATTTAAACCAGTTGTTGCCAGTGTTTCTACTGGCTGCAAAGTACTACCCTGATCTCTGATCTGCCGCTTGAGTTGAAAATAGAAAAAAAAAAAAAAAAAACAGATCTGGAGTTCACAAATAAACTGGCGACCTAAACGAGAGACTGCTTTCTGCTGTAATAACAGCAGCCTGACAAACATTAAAGTGATAGTCTGGAATTTAATTACAAGTGGATTACAACTTTCAAGAATTGTATTAAATTGACCTCCTGGCCTTAAAGTTTGATATAAAATAATTCATTTTATGAAATATAATATTACAGGTAAGTCCCGCTTTTTAGTTATAGCTCAAAATCCACGATGCCGTCCACTTTAAATCGATCAAGTGATGCCAGGGGCTCTCGTCGCGCTCATGCTTGTATATAATTCAACTATAATTATATATTCAAACGAATATTAGACAGCCCTTAATATTCGAAGCTGTAATGGGCATTATCTTTTTAAAGGATATATATAAAATAGTTTGTTCCCAAAGGTTTTGGTGACGTGGCCAGACGGGTAACAGCTACGCTAGCTAACTAGAACTCTCTGGAGCTACATGAAAAGTGAACAAATAATTCTGAACATCAGCAGTGAGTGACCCAAATATTAACTTAACCTAAATCCATAATCATATTTTCTGCAAATGTGTCCTAAATGTTCTATTGTTAATATTTACTTCCGGCTCACCGCGATCGCTTTTGGACGCATTAGACAGTATTTTTGTCATGAAAACGTTAACAGATAATTCTGAAAACCTCTGTGCATGTGTGTTAAGAATGTAAATGTATAACGTATTCTCCGATTAACATTTAAATGTGTTGATTGATGGATATGTGTTATTGAGCTTGGCTAGCTCCAATAGCTTCTCTCGCACAGACAGAAGAATTAAGTGACAGGCGCTGAAAGCCTGTTGTGACGAAGTGTACGAACTACTGTCCGGAGTAATTCGTATTTCACACACCTGAATTACAAGCACAGATTGCGTTGCCAAAGGGAAGCGGCTATTATTGGTTTGAGAGGTCCGTTATCAAGAAATAATTATCAGAACATTTTGAAAGTACATTCAAATCAATGGAGCATTCTGCTGCTGCTGTGAGGAGCTGTATAATATACTATGATTAAATATACAAATATTTAAATTAATAATCTCTCCTCTGGCGCGTGCACGGAAAAGTAGGCACGGCTTTGAGACAAATCAGAAAGGAAGGGGGAGGGAGCTTGGGTCAGTTTCTTCAAATCATGCACCTCTTTTTTCTGACTCTAGGCCATCACTTTAAAGCTGCATTACCTGACTTTATTTTCGTATTCTTTACAAAAATTCAATCCATATCCATGCAGTGCATTGGGATATATGTCCTTTTGAAGAAAAAGTAGCGCAGATTTGTGCTGGCGTGTCATTTTATTTTAGATCAAGTTTTTGTGAAACAAGGAAGAGAATTTGTTTCGGTCCAGATTGTGACCAATCACAGCGGACCACTGGTCCCCACTTTCTTGAGAAAAGCTACAGGTCTCTTGTTAGCACAGACAGCTGAGGTAAACAAGCGGCGGAGGCTAACCTGAAGCTTCCCGTGTCTTCGTTACCGGTTACTGCTTACTCAGGGAAACAGGGCAACTGCTTACTCCGCGCTTCCCAGTTCTATCATTCTATGGTCACGCCATCCACGTTCAAATGTGCGATCCATATTGTGAGACGTGAGCTCCGTATACATTTAGCACATTAGCACAGGCTGAGGGGGAGGGGGGTAATGGGGGGGGGGGGAAGCTCCGTGGGTGCGGGGGAGGGCGAGCAAAAAGAGCGAGCCAAGCGCACAGAAAATTTCTCAAAGTCTGTTAGTGCAGATTTAAGTATACATTGGATATGATTTGTCCATGTTTAGCTCGTGTCTAAGGCCACAAATAAAAGTTGGGTGCGTATTTTAATATCAAAATCTTGCATTCTGTCGCTTTTAAGGTTTCTCAATCCACTTTCTAGCTCCATGGAAACATGTAAGGATGTGCCACCTCCTAAAGTTAAATAGCGTCGCCTTCAGCTCCTTGTGCGAGTGTGGTGTGTTTGGCTGAACCTTTTTGTCACTGTAGGGGCTCCTGGTCACATTGTCCTGGGACCCTTTATTGGCTTCTGAGGAAAGAGATGGCAGAGATTTGCCTTCAACACTGGACAAAGTGCAGCTCTGGTACAGTGGCGAGCGCACAAAGCGACGATAGCTGTCCATCTTCATGAGTTTAAAAATCTGTAGAGAAGACAAAGGTGAGTGGGATGGTCCGACGTCAGCAGAGGGACAACAGACCTGAGCCTGAGCCTTGGTAAACATGTCGGGTGTAGGCTGCTCCAAGTCCTGCTCCTCAATTCGAGCAGAGTCATCGATGTTCACAGAATACGGAGCGCTCTCAGACAGATACATGTTGAACATGGAACAAGCCGAAGTCTTCAGCTAAGATAAACAGCATATAAGAAACTGTTTTAAACAATTCAAGTAAAACATAACATTATGCATTTTATAACATAGCAGTTATATCATGTAATAGCCAAACCTCATTCAAAGATGTGGCTGGGATTTTCTTGAACTTTTCACAGGCCTGCCAAAATAAGATGTTCTCTGCACTGACCTCGGACATCAGAAAGTCCTGTGGAGAAGCACAGTTCAAACCAAAACAATACGTAAGTCACTGTGTACTTGTCTCACCGTGAAGTATCGAACACCACAGGGGTCCTCCAAGAGGTTTTCAAAAGAGACTGCCCATCTGAGCACACTGTTGGCTGGTCCCTCTCCTCCTGGGGTCCCGGGAAGACTAGAACTACTGCCTCCACAGCTGCGCGCAGACATGTTTAGCTCTACAGCCCACCAAACACACCCATTAGTGAACAAACGCATGGCAGACGTGAGAAAAGCAGAAATGTGAGTGTCATGCAACAACATGTCGAGCGGCAGAGCGACTTTTGGCAGCGAGTGTTTACCTCCATCTGACACCGCCTGAGTCTGCAAGAAAGACAGGATAAGAGAAGCATTACTTTACCTCGGAATCAGCTGTAAATGTGCAATCAGTCAAGACTTTACCAGTGACAAAAGGTGAGTTAGAACGGTTTCAAATGGACGCTTTTGAAACAACTTAAATCAAGGAATTGTGTTTTTGGTCGTTTGTGTCCCAATTCATTTCAACTTTAAGGGAAAAAGATGAATTTTCTCACAGAATACAGTTCCTATCTATGAATAAGAATGTGCTATAATAGAAAACAATAGCATACTACAGATTAATATTAGGCTATGGCATAAAAAACATAAGATTACAAACACCTAAAATATGTATAATAACAAAAATATTTTACCATCTTTTATAGATACAAATCTACATAACACGAATAATGACTTGATCAATTCGAGTATTCATTAATAGGCATGTAGTATGTAATATGAAAACAATTCTGCTGAAGGGCCATGGGCGGCCGAAACAGCACTTCAGCAGAGAAAAGCAGTGGCAGCTCATAGCTGCACATTTTCATAAGTTTGTGCCTTCTCTTTTGCATGTATCCAGCAACAGTTAATGACAAAGAAACAAAATAACACTGAATCAACAGCTGTTCCAAACATTTGCAAGTTGTCCTACACATAACAGACAGCTGCAGTTCTGTCCCCGACTCAAGATCAGAACTGAAGCTGATATTGTGGCCAAAAAGAAAAAATAAGTGATACTAGAAATGAAAAACACGCTCAAGTGTTTCACACTCACCATATTCCCCAAAGTATTATTCTGTGACATCTTGAACAGTCACAATCCCAAAGTATTGTCTGATATTCAGTGTCTGACAAAACCAAGAACTCCACCCATTCATACTGTCAAACACTCATCGTTTTTTCACTTCCTGCCACTTCCTGTCAGAAAGGGAAGTCTTAGCAACTCACCACAAAAGAGGAAGTTTGGTTACACTGATCACACTGCTCTGACTCTTGAGAAATATGTGTGGGTACATAATTACAGCTGTGAGCACCTCGGCCTCCCATTGCTCTTGTGCAAAAGTAGTGGGCATTTCAGTGACTGTGCGACAGGTTTTAGAAGGTTTGATATTACGATGCTTTTAAAAAGGTTGACCTATCAAGGAGTCATTACAGCTCAGAAGAGGTTAATAGTGTCAAGCCCTTGTCAGAATGGTTGTCACCGTGTAACTCCATTTGGGTCGAGTGGCTGAAGAGTTGAATGTGAGTTTTGAACATTAAAATGATTTCTTCCAATATCGGTGCAATGTATTTGTTGATCTCGTCGTCTCATGGCAACCAGTTTAATTTAGTGTCCAAAAGGCTCTATCCAAACCCATATCCTGGGTCACAACTATGAACAATCTCCCCCTATTCTGTAAAGCTGCGGGTGGATTACGTTTTGAGTAGTTTGACTCTTAAATCTGCCTCTTGGATAATACAGAGACCCTTCTCCATCTTTTTTGGAGATGATGTTGGTGTGAAATATTACTGGAACAGTGAGTCATGTATGGTCACTCTTCCGCTGCAGAGTTGAACCCAGAGTGACTGGATATCTCCCTTTAGCCCCAGGTCCCAATATATCCAAACTAGTGCTGTCCAACGATTAAAATATTTAATCGCATGAATTTCATAGTTAACTCGCGATTAATCGCAAATTAGTCACACATATGTGTGGGTGTGTGTGTGTATGTGTGGGTATAGACCATAGACTGTATAGAAACACCATGGTGTCATTATGATGATGATAAACAATCTGTAAATATTTTGTAAATTTGTTCATGTAAATACTCTATGCTGTTTCTCTGTTTACTTTCGGTATATCTATGACTGTATACTGTTTGCTTGTATTGCCTTTTTTATTAACCCCTCCCCCCCATCTCCCACTTCATGTCCCCCCCCTCCTATGCAGTGTTGTGCCAGTTCACAGCTTTTCTGAACAAGTTCAAGTTCAGTTCATATACATGCTCAAAGTGAACAGAACACGTTCAAAGTTCACATTTTTAATTCTGAACTAGTTCAAAGTTCAGTTCATTTTACTTTTTTCGTGAGATAAATACATATTTTTTTCACACTACGAGCTATATGCACAGTGCCTTGCGAAAGTATTCGGCCCCTTTACAGTTTACATTTGACAAAGTATAGACACACGCACTGCAGCGCATTACTGTCTGTAGTTTATGAGCAGAGATGGATGCAACTCCGTTTGGCTCCCATTGAAAACCATGTAAATCTTGTCTGTTTTGTAGTCAAAAGGCTCTCCTCCTGTGGGTGTTCAGGAGATATATATATATATATATATATATATATACAGTGCCTTCAAAAATTAAATTATAATAGAGCAATAGAATTAGCTCTTAACGAATTAATATCCTTTATTATCACAAAAGTCCCACCCAATGAACTCAAGTACTTACTTGGAGCATATTTTCGTCTCGAGGTTGACCACCCCAGAAGACGACCCTATTGTCATTCTCCACATTTTCCTTGGCTTTCAGAGAGAGA
The DNA here is from genome assembly GCA_964034765.1 of Knipowitschia caucasica. Lineage (NCBI taxonomy): Eukaryota > Metazoa > Chordata > Actinopteri > Gobiiformes > Gobiidae > Knipowitschia > Knipowitschia caucasica. The sequence goes on from OZ035830.1 coordinate 20,060,626, forward strand.
GGTTGAGCTACGGGTATAGGCGGGATCATCATCTTCGCATCCGCCGGCTCCAGACCGCCTGCGATGGTCTCATGGCTGGTGACCCTCCCCAAAATTGTTGGCACAGCTCGAAGAATATGAACAAACTCGTCCTTGGCCACTTCTCTTCCCCGTGTCCACCGCTTTTTTCTGTACTTCGTCCTAACAGCCTCAATTTGACTGAATTGTGCTTGGCGAGATCACCCGTTGCTGTGGGGAACTCGTCTTGTCTGCCCTTGGGGATATTGTCTTACAAAGTCCTCGATATATGACCTTTGTATTTAGACTGGCACGACTCCCTGTCGACGTTCTCCTGGCACTTAGTCGTCTTGTACACCAGCGTTACACGGAGAGCAATCTCCCACCTCAATCCGCCGTCCAGATGAAACCACGGGAGGCGTAGCTACATTCTTCCATTGTTGTTGCTGCTGTTGTTAAATGCAGAGTGATGGTCGAACACGGTTTGCGTTGCGGAAGTGATTACTACTGGCAGGGGGTCCATGCGTGTGTGGTTTGAAAAGTTTCTCTTCTTCCCCCTACTGGCCGGGCGCTAGAACTACATCGTTTTTCAACCTCGTATGTACGCTGAGAAATGTGGGCATAAGGACCCGGTCGTTTCTGATAATCGCTTGAACCGACTGCGCAGCGTCCTCAGTATAACATGGCCTTAAGTGTACCCAGTGATTCCTCTGGAGGAGCCCTCTGCACAGGGAGCAGTGTCGGTGTGCTCGGGGGTCGACGCTTGGCCTGGTGGGGCCTGGGCCTCGTTCCGTGTCTCACCCGCTGGGTCCTGTGTTGTCCCCTGTGGCTACGGCGGCTCTCTGCTCCTGGTGGCAGACGGCTCCTTGACGCTTTTCAGCTGGTTTGCACTGAACCTGCAAGTCTCTCATCATGTTTAATTGTTTTTACTGGAGTGGTGTGTGTATGAGTGGTTCATGAGAGCGTTGTGTGTTTGTCTGTGGTTGGGAGGGTCTGTTGGGTGGTCGGGGGGAGGGGTCTTGGCCGGCGGGATTGTTTTTAACCAAACTGTAAAGCAATTTGTGTTAGCATCTTTGTATGAAAAAGGCTTTATAAAATTAAAATTTTGATTTGATTGATTGAAGAAATAGAATCCGGTTACTACAGTCATAACTGGTGCTGGACCGAGGCCCGGGGGTCTGGGACCGGGCTCCACGGCGGTCTGGGCTGGGCCACGCAGGTCTTAGGACTGGGCCACGCAGTCTAGGGACCGGGCCCCCCCCCCCCCCCCCCCCCCCACCCCCCCTCCCTCCCCCCCCCCACCCCACGGAGGTCTGGGACTGGGCCACGCAGGATCTGGACCGGGGCCACGAGGTCTGGACCGGGCCACGGAGGTCTGGGACTGGGCCCGCAGGTCTGGGACCGGGCCACGGAGGGTTTTTTTTATTGTTTCTGGGACTCGGGCCACGCAGCCCCGGACCCGAGCCCGGGGTCGGGACCGGGCCCCAAGTCCGAAACTGGGAATATGACCTACTTACCCAGAAACTTCTGCTCATGAGAGGCTAGCTTGAGCAGTCCACGCAGCCGATTGTCAACATTAAACCTGAATGTGATCAAGTCTACGCCCCTTTGACCTGATGGCCGAAAAGTAGAAGCTTAAACTGTGATTACTTGTGTGTGTTGTGTGTGCGTGTGTCAAGCGTATTCATTCTATGGTTGAGCGTGTACATGCAGTGAGTGAATGACGGATTTAAGGTGGCTCTGAAAAACGGGACAAAAGTCTCCCGTATCGGTTTCAATACGGACGCCATAGTTTTTCTTCTATAATACGGGACATTTCGTATTTCAAGGGACGGTTGCCAACCCTAGTGCCGTGAGGTCGGTGCGTTTTGACGCTGCAACGCGCGTCACCATAGACTTTGCATTGAAACCCCGACGCGACGCATGATCCGGTCTGAACCGGCTAACACAATGCAGTGATGGAATTGAAAGAGGAGACAACTTTGTTCCAAAGCACAATCTTTGGATATACAAAAAAGGTTTAATCAGATTTCAAAGCTGTCCTGTCCACAGAGACTATCCAGAGAATATACTTGGGCCTCCTGAGTACAAACATATTAAGTCTCTAACTACTACTACTAATATGTTTTGAACATGGCTTAACACAAACTTAACTAGTTCTAGACTATTACCCAGGTTGACGGCCTAGTACACAGTATTGGAGAAACACTACATTCTGTGTTTTTGTGTCCAGTGAAGCGCGCCGATGCCTCCCTGCCTCACCTTCACAGATGTGTGCGGAGTACTTCACCACAAATGGTCAGTGTCCCGAGGAGCAGAAGTGCTGCAGGACTTCCTGTGCCACGCTGTGCAGCGAGGTCTAAAGCCCTGCTGATATTGGAATGTAACTTAAGTATATCATGTTGGTAAATCATATGTGGCAAATGTCTGAATGCTCTGTATTGTAATTCACTTTGCTTCAGGAAGACAACCGGGAGGTCTGGGGAGCTCATATGCTAAGTGTCTTTTGTTGTGTTTGGTTTCTTCCTTTATCCATCTGCATTACGAAGGTGTGTCTTGCTCTACCAAAAGGGGCTTGCAGAACTGTGAATCTTCAGACTTGTCTCTAGAGAGGGCTAGGGTCTGTGCGCTTGCCTCTGTCAAGACATTCTCCTTGTACAATTGTTACAAGTAAAAGATTAACTTTGTCTCTTTTGTTTGTGAGATTTTCATCAGGTTCAAACAAGAAGTTGAAACAGCTTTATCACTTGGTCCTTCGAATCCGGATCCCAACACTTCTTACAGAGCTGAGCTTGTCCAAACATGGACCTTCCAAGGAGCAACAGCAAGGCCTTCTGCACACTGAACTGCATTGGAACTCCAGGTTGAGGCAGGACAGCCCTGGGTTGTAGTCGACGGTAGAACTACAGTTTATTCCAGATGAAATCGCAGCAAAGGCAAGTTCTGTACCTCCCACTCTAAATTATGTCCAAAAGTATCCAGGAAGTGTGTGAAGTTCACATGAACACAATATTTAGGAAAACGCAGAATTATCGTGAGTCCTGACTTTATATTACACTACAACGAATTATTGTCCGGGACTAATATCAAAGAGATTTGTGGAGCTCGATGAACGGGGCTTTCATTAGGATAACACAGAGTTAGCCTTTAGTCAATGGACTTTTACAGAGCTCGATAGAAGGGGTTTCCTTCAAAAGGTAACGAGAGTTTACCCTGTAAATGAATGTGTTAGAATTGAATTACTTCGGACAGAACTTCTACATTACTTCTAAACAGAAATTTGACATTTAAAGATATCTAAATACACAAAAGAAATTGGACGTTTAAAGACCTTTAAATTACTCAAAATTGGATTGGACATTGCAAAAAGTAGATGACCGCCATTTTGGGCCATGTGGTCCTCTGTCCATGTGTTTTCTTTTGTTTGTCTTCGTCCTTCTTGTCTTGTGTGGTTCTTCATTTGTCCATGTGTTTTATGTGTTAAGTGTTTTGTCTGTTTAAGCTCAAACTAAACGGACAAAACAAAACTCACTAACTAGAACAACAATTAGAGAGAGAGGAGAGATGGATTAGTTTTTTCAGCTGGTGAAGAGAAAGTTGAATAAGAGGGGAAAAATACATTGGGAAGGAGATTTTACAAGAACGAGTTGATAGTGTGAAGAAAGTCTAAAAAATAAGCAAGAATTATAGAAAAAGTTGAACAACCAGGTATAGAATACTTGTTTTAAAAGTCATTGTGGAAACTTGAAAGTTTTCTTGGTTTTTAGAATTACCGGTTCACCTTATGTTTTAGACTTCTGAAATGTATTAAACAAATGTGCTTCTTGTTTTTGGGGAGCAAAATGCCACGTCCCCTGCCAAAGCTTCAGCAACAAAATCACCTAGTTTCCATATGTGGGACAAAAACCCACTCCATCTCCATACAGGCCATGCACCTGCAAGCGGCGGAGAGAAGCGAGTTTGAGCGGTAAGTGCGTGTGGTACAAGGCTAAAGGCAGGGAAAAAGCTTGAACGTTATTGAAAGTCAAGTGGAAAGGGAAGTGCACGGATCTGTTAAATAATGTCTAGTTGAGTTGCTGAGAGAAAACACCTGCTGCCGTGTCTCAGTCGGCCTCTTCCTGAGCGCAAATTGATATAACTGTGAGAATGAATGCACTTATCTCCACAGTGCCCACTCTCGTTCGTCAGCCTTTGGCATAAATCGCAAATGTCAATGTTTTTTTAAAAGGGAAAAATACGTAGGCCACACTATCAATCACGACCCACTCCATCACAACTCTTTAGGGGCGACAGTAGCTCAGTTGGTAGAGCATTGGCCTTTGGGCCTGAAGGTCGTGGGTTCAAGCCCACCATAAGACCTACTTCACGACTCCCACTGATGACTGCTGTCGTTGTGTCCTTGGGCAAGACACTTAACCCCATTTTGCCTGAAGCTCCCACTGAAAGATCTCAGCTCCTGTGGACTCACCACCTGCAGGAGGATCAGTGAGGGGCTGGTGCTAAGTGTACTGGGTGCAGCTCTGACTGCCACCCCCCCCGACCCAGAAATGGATTAAGGGGAAGAAAATGGATGGATGGATGGTTTTTTCTTCCAGTCTTTTTTCTAAAAGTTCTAATTTTCTTAGTTTTATTTTTGACAAGCAGTCATCCACAATCATCAACAATAATGATCTCTATTCTACTGTACCTGGTTGTGTTTCCATTACGCTTTATTGTTTGGTGCAGTATCCGTGCAAGCTACACTCAACAAACCAGTTTCCGGGGATATTCCTTGGTAACCATGGCTTCCAGCAGCACCAACTGGTTAGAACCAGGGATAAGCTGGTACTATAAAAGTACTTGATAGGGGTTAAAGCCCTGATATAATGCATTTAATATTTGTATATTTAAATGTATAAACCTGATGCACATTACCCATTGGTGCACATTGCTGTGAATTGTTGACCAGTAGTAGCCAGCTATCACACGGTGTAGCCCGTTCACCACAGTGGTTCCCTGTCCCAGCGTTAGTGGCACTCCAATAAAACTGATCTTTTCTCCTCCTCCGACATCACCACAAGCCTCATGCACTTTTGTTGAGGGCCAACAAGAGTCTGTTGTCTGTGAAATAGTGGGGAAAAAAACACTTGATTTGAACAATACAAAAAATAGTTAATGATAAAAACATCTATACATGATAACATGACTTTTAGCCAATAATTTCAGCAGGACCAGGTTACTCCTTTAAAATTAAAAACTATCCAAACAAAGCCCATACCCTTGTGGAAAAATGAAGGCGCAAGAAAAGCAAAAATAAAACTACAATAAATATACATAAACCTGAAAAAACATACAAAAAACAATCTGGAAATCAAGAAACAACTACATCTCAAGTCTTATCATTTTAAGTCTTGATGGACATTTGATTGGCATTAGACGTAAAGAGAAAGCATTTACATAGAAAAATATATAAAAAGAATTACCTTTAATCCTATATTGAGGAGCCATGCTTTTTGTTGCTTTCTTGGTGGCATAATTTTCACATTTACCTCCTCCAAGGAAGTGAAATAACTCCTTGTACGCTTCAAATTCCGTCATGTTGAAAATTCAACGATTTAAAATGTAAATCCCCTTCGGCTCGATACGTCATCGCGCTTGCGTCAGCACGCAGCACTTATGTGTATTAAAAATCAATATTTTGAATAATTATTTCAGCAATATAACACAGGGAGGCACAGGTGTATGATGATTAAACAAGTAAAGGACAGTGAATCTAATCCAGAATTAAACTGTCTGTGTTCGCCTCCGTGTGCCTTTGAACGCATCTGGGCTCTAGCTGCTGTCGCCAAAAAAGATTTGACTGACGTGTTCAGAATTCGATACAGAAATAAGGCCAAGAATGCAAAAGTTAAAAATAGAACATTTAATTCTCTTTACAATTAAATATCGATACAAAACCCTTGGAGCCATTAATTCTCTAAAACTAACCCTATGCTATGCCATCCTAAACTTTCCCTCCAGGCCTGAAAATGTGCAGAGAACATGCAGGCGCTCTGCCATGTTCTCTGTCTCTATCCCTGCTCTTCTCCCTCAGACTGTCCTACCCCCGGTTTTATCAACATGTCCGATGACGTCACATGGTCTCTGGTCTGGTCTCCGGTCTGGACCCTGGTCCAGGTCTTGGTCCTCCATATCAGCCTGAGCAAACAATGGCCCCCATCACTGGGCGCCTGATTGTGTTGGACTTTTGCCCTCCTCGAGAGTGGGAGAGAGCATTTGTTTATTCTTGGAGTCAATAATTGTCTGGTTTGTAAGCTGGTCATCCTTATGATTCCTGAGTGCATATTCTTTTGTCTGATGTGCAGCATTTTGTGAATATTCGTCAGTCCCTCTTTTGACCTATCTTTACAATAGGTCACATCCACCTCCTCGTTCATCATCAATACTTGTGCTTTAGGCTCGATATCTGTGAAGAGTCAATACAGAGAAAACAAACAACACACAACAAACCACATTTTAACCATTCCTTCAATGCTATTTTGATGACTACTGCTGTGTCATTCTGATTCATCAACCTTGTCTGTAATGTATGCACTAAACCTATCCTAATCTATTTACAAATATGTTTGCATATTTGCTTTTATTGAGCCATATTCTTAAACATATGTTTTTATCTAATAAATCTCTCTATACTATGGTTTTGCTTTCATTAACAGTGGCTTTGTCCCATTTTGTGGGGCTTTGCTCATTTTTCCAAACACATTTGTTGAACCAGGAAGTGCTGTCACTTCCTCCTCTCAAGACAGTTTGGGATGAATGTACACCGTTAATCAAATTGGTATTATCCTTACAAGAGCTAATCTATTTTAGCAGGTTTTTGGGGTCAGTTACTCTACCATGGTATTCGATTTTCTAATCCGTGCTGACAAATCGACAGCTTTTAAAATTCTCAAAAATATCTAAACATCTACTTTTGTGCTATACCCAAATTCACCAAAATGATTTTAAATGTTTTTGAATCTCTGTTGGTTCTAATCTATCTCATTAATCTAAGCTACATTAGTCTAGGCTACACTCATGCAAGTTGCCTGAAAGGGAGCGGGAAGAAGAGAACTATTTTATACACGTTCTCTATGATTATATGGCTATAGAATTAATTATTTAATAAACAAAAGCCCATTCATTGCTTCTGTCCACTGCTTATAGCTGTTTAAAGAGTTGTCCCAAACTTAATATGTGTAAATACATCAGCTGTTTGTAATAAACAATAACATTTAACCTGTTCTCCAATGGAGCAGCTCAGAGGCTGCGTCAAAAGCAATGTTATATTTGAGCTATTTTTAGATTTAAAATTTTGTTAAAGCCTGTCGTTCTATGTCTGCATTTTAATACTACTCTCTATAAACACATCTGCACTAGTTCCTACAGATGTGGAAAACAGAAACATCTAAAATCTGACTCCATTTGATTCCTTTTTACTCTAATTATTAGAACAATTTGACCTTATTGATACTTATTTTCACAATAAAACTATTTTGATTATTCACTCCTGTGGACTCACCACCTGCAGGAGGATCAGTGAGGGGCTGGTGCTATGAGACTTGGGTGCAGCTCTGACTGCCACCCCCCCGACCCAGAAATGGATTAAGGGGAAGAAAATGGATGGGTGGATGGATGATTATTCACTAGTCTAACTATTATTACTATTGTTTATTCTGACACCTCTTCTTAGCGACCCTTCAACCTATAGCTCCTTGAATCCAATGACATTATAGCTCCAGACTATTTCATTCTATTCTATTATTACTATTATATGATCTATTATCTTAAAGAGTAGATCTGCTTGATGTTATAAGCGCTATTATTTCTCCTTTTGAATTTGCACAACACTAAATTTAGAATGACCCCCTATGGGACAAATAAAGAATTTTATTTTATTTTGGCAACTCCGAAAATTACTTAATAATTCTCCCATTTTGCTTTTTAGGCTGCCCTTTTCCATTATTTATTTGGTCTTGTAAATATATGTTTTACACTTCTTTCTAATGATTTAGAAGGTTAAGGACCATGACCACCTATGACAATAACATTACTATACTCCCTCTGTTGGTCATGGGCCAAGTATAAAACATGCGATTGTGTGTGTGTGTAGATTACTGTTCCCATCATTCTCCAGTAGTGTTGTATCGTTCGTGAACGATTCGTTCAAAATGAACTAATCTTTTATATGACTCGGGAGTAACGAGTCTTCTCAGGGAGCGATTCGTTCATTTTCATGCAGTACCTTCTCTCGCCACATGGCGGCAGCTGCATGAGCTCAGTCAGCAGCAGACAGGAAACAGAAATGATTCGTTCACCACTCACTCAGCTGGATCCATTCTCAGGTCCCAGTTCTTTAGTCACGTGACAGACAGGCTGTCTGTGAGCAGCAAGCACTGCAGTTCCTTCACGATTCGTTCATACGGATCCTGACGGATTGCTCTTTCGTTCATTCGTCACGTGACAGCTGTGGCTGGCTCAGACAGCTACGGGGCTGGGGGACTGTTGACTGAGAGCTGAACAAGGAAATGATTGATGTCTGATATCTACAGTTTATTTGTCATGTGACACCCGATATAGATTATTTATTCACGAAATCATAATTATAGTGGTCTTCAGTCCTTGTTGTGTTATTGTATAGCCTATATAATGAATGTGTTTGTAAATAAATACTTTAGAAAATTATATCAGCATATTTATTGTGTTATACTCTGCCACAAAATAATAAAACATAACAATGATAACAACAAACACAATAAAAATAACAATAATAGTAATAATAATAATGTCACTTTTTGGACACAATAAATGCACCATGTAAACATAGGCAACTCATCAACTATTATTTTTTGTTTTAATTGTATCATTAATTGTCAAAATTAGTTTTACATTCGCTGTCCTCTCCCCAGCTGTCATGTGATCGACTGCTCGGCCGAAAGGGTCTCTGTCTGCTTAGGCTGTGGAGCAGAGCAGTACTTGTTCTCGTTCAAATCGTTCATTTGTCACATGACTCGCGGGCTGACCGGGTCTTTCTCGTTCATCGTTCACAGCTCAGTACTTCGTTCTCGTTCGTCCAACTGGTTCCTTTGTCACATGACTCGCGGGCTGACCGGGTCTTTCTCGTTCATCGTTCATCGGTTCACAGCTCTGGCTCAGGCTGACACTGTGCGCCAGCAACATTGCTTCTCTCTGATTGGTCTGTTTTCACTGTCACGTGACAGTTACCCAGACTGCCGTGCTGTTAAACAATGATAACAGAGAGGATACAGGACACAAGTTACATTATTGTGGTGTGTGTTAGCTTTCCTGGGTTTTCAAATGGCTTGAATAGCTTATGGCATTTTGTGTGTTATACTTTGTCACCGTAAGCAAACCATCTTGTCTTCAGTATTTATAGTTGGAGAAAACACGTCGTCGGCATGAGTCCTGCATTGTGGGCCACTACAGCGCCATCTGCTGTACAAATGAACGAAATGATTCGTTCGGGACTCGTTCAATTTACTGTTCGAGAGTTAAAGAATCGAATCAGAGGAAAGAACCGGTTTTCCCATCACTATTCTCCAGTTGTTCCTCCCGGATCGTCCTCCAGTCGTATTGTGGGCTTTGGTGCCAACGTAGAGGCTCATTTCCTCATGATCCATACTACTGTCATCCCTGAAGCAGGGGTAGTTTATCTCTCATCTGAAAAAGAAACATTAGAACACAAAAAATGCCCACTTCCCTGGCATGGTGCAGCCTGTCAATCTTTTTCCAATTGGGCAAAACATAACTGCATTGACAGACGGTGTGTGACATCAGGGCAGAGGCTGTAGCCAAATACAGACTTAACAAAATGTATGTTTCTAATTTTATACTCCCCTAAATGTGAGTTACAAACCAAAGTTGTCCTCCGCCCAATGACCGCTCACTGCGGTTGGACCGAATCACTGTCCGGACAAACAGCAGAGGGAGGGACTCCCAGTACCTTCAGCAAGATATTTCATCTCAGAGTACTTTCTCAGAGTACTTTCTCAGAGTACTCATCCCAGAGTACTCTCACTTTTACACCTGTTCAATAAAGCTTGTTATCTTTGAATCTCTAGTACTTACACCGTATGCTGTTGACAAAAAATAATTATTCAATGATCACATTAAAACATTACAGAAAACATTTGTTATTCCATTCTCCGTTCAGCACTCCTCGTTCACTCCTCATTTCACAACACACTCACAAACATATAACACACACAAACATATAGACAACACAGGAGGCCTGTAATTTTAACTTTGTTATATTTTTCCATGTCCAATTACAATTGTCTCTTGAGTTATTTCTATTGTTGCAACTTTCAGAGCCTGCAGAACATGCAAAGCTTTAAGAGATTTTTTCCTACAAGGATCCATTTCAAACTAGTGTTTAAACCACGTGGTCTTTGCTCGGGCTTCTCACAGACTGTGTCCCCTATATTTTTAATGAGCTCTTGTTACTTTAAGACTCGTGCACGTGCAATAAATGTTTTTCCCTTTTTTTTTTCCCAGTAAAGCCAGGTCGGATTCATTAAAAATGTAAATTAGTCTCAAACTTTAATACTTCACCTTTGTTTCACGTTCATGTGGAGAAAAGACCATTGTTCTATGTGTGTTGTTGTACTTGCACCAATCATGTCTCAGATAAACTGCCAACAGTTATATTAAAGACATAATTGTCCTAATTGTTTCTAATTTAGCTATTTGGAAGAGAAACATGTCATAAAAGATTTCATAAAATGTCCCTACATCCGTGTTTTCAACCAATGGACCGTGGTGCGTTAGTGTGCCATCAAAAATGGTCTAATATCACCTTTAGCCAAGATTTAGAAATACTCTATATTATTTTTCAGACCCCCTTTTTTTTATTGTCTGAACATCCCACATTTGTATTAAATGCAACGTCCATTAAAAGCTGCAGTTCTCTTTCTAGCACCAGTTTCAACTGTGCATGTGATTGTTCTTAAATGAGAAACGAGCCACGGTTCAGAGGTTGAAAAATTGCCTTCAATATCCGTATTACCAAGATCATGCAGTCAAAATCAATAATTCTAAACTTCTCCGCGTCTATAACTTTAAATAACAATAATAGTTTCAATAATAGAGCTCCTCTACCTTAAATATACTGCTGTTCTAATCTCCTTGTGTCTCATGCTAAAGTAAAAGTCTAATTAATTTTGACGATTGTCTTGCAATCTTTCATGCAGCTAAATGTAGTGTTATGAACGAATGACCTAAATGTGTAAATATAACTTAAATGTCCCATATGTCTCTGTGCGTTTGTTGCCTGTCTGTATACAATACCTTCTGTCTGTTTCATTTGCCCAGCCCCGTCCTCCTCAAATGTCCATTAATGTCTCTGTCTCAAAGTGTCCAATGTCTTTGCCTCAATGCCTTTTTTCTTCTTCTTTAAACAATCACTTTCTTTCTTCTTCTTCTTTCAATCACTTTCTTTCTTCTTCTTCTTTCAATCACTTTCTTTCTTCTTCTTCTTTCAATCACTTTTTTGACGCACACCAATGTGTCGTCCTTCGCTTGGTTTACACAACGTTCCTCTCCGTGCACATAACTCCACTCGGTTTGTGCAAAAGTCTGGTTCTTCTCCATGAAATGGAGGCCGGAGAGGTCTTCTTCGAGAGTTCCTGTTAGCTGCTGCAGCCGATGCTGCTGTCTTTGCTGCCCCCTGTGGGTCTGGGGGAGACGCTGATGGTCCGTGCTGATGGCGCTCGATTGTGGTTTGTGGCAGAGACGATTTTGGCCAAATGAAACAGACAGAAGTTTTCTCAGAAAAAACAGACAAACAAGAAACACAAACAAGTGTGTTAATTACCATACAAAACCAATGATTAATTACAAATCCAAATAAACCTATGAAATAATTAATATTAACATTTTAAACATTAGATTCTGAAAACCGAATTCTGCATTCAACTGCTATCCTAAGCCCTATTTTTCCAAAAGTATAATGCTCTCTAAGATCATTCTAAGTTTTATATCACCAAAATGTAGGGAAAAAATGTTTAATAACTTGTCCAGACGCCTCGGAGATAAAAATAAAATAATGCCTCTTTATAATCTAACTCAAAGTTCTGTGATCCTAGTAACTCCATGTCAGTAACATTATCGTGTGTATAACTGTAATTTTCTACAAAAAATATATTTGGTAATAGTTCTTTCTTCACGAGAGAGAGAGAGAAAGACAGAAAGAGAGAGAGAGAGAAAGAGGGAGGGGAGGGGCCTCCCGAACAAAGGAAAACATGGAGTCTGAAATACTTCCTCCTGTTAGCTACATTTTCCTCGTTTTTATCGTGACATGGTCTTAATCAGTGGTAAAAGTTTTTCTCACGTCAAACGACACTTTACATTTTATCCTTAAATACGTCAGTAATGGAAAACATTACAATTTGCTTACATGACTAATGCATCACTAGGTACAGCCGGATCTTTTTTTTTTTTAAATACCTCTGTAACTATTGAAACATTACATCAGAATAAGAGAAAAACTTCCATAACTGATCATTCTGGTCATTTCTCCACATGAAACTCGTATACTACAGCCAAGTGGCTCTTTTTCCCTCATTAATCAGATCATTATTATCAGAATCCACATTTTAAATACTTGGCTTTTTTCCTGCTTAAATGTACCCTTTTTCCCGCCCCCCGGGGGATATAGAAGGTTTTATTATCCTGTTCTGACCCTAAAGCTGTCCCTATTTCTCTAATTCTATTCCTATTTTTTCACTAATACACTTGTGCCTCTCTGCACGAAGGTGTGCCTCTTTTGCACTTCTAAACTCTGTGGACCTCTCATCTATGTTCTGTTTTATTTAAGGAGGGACCAATTCTTCCCCCAAGGCTAAAAACGTCTAAACCTGACTATTGTTCTATCGCGTCCGATAGAACGCCCATCACGGCGGTCTTGTCCACGCTGCAATCTGTCGAGCCAAAATCTCTCTCTCTTCTATTTAAAACAATGTGCAGATTTTCAAAACTATGATCCGCTTACCTCTTTAGAAGCGACATTTTTTGAAGAGCAGAGAGATTTTCCAAACCCACAAATCCAGTCTCTATAGCTGAGCTCATCTCTGTCTTCTTTCTGTATCAAATCACGTCTCGGGGTCACCATTTGTGGGTAAAAAATAATTTGACTGACGTGTTCAAAATTTGGTACAGAAATCAGACAAAGATTCTCCAAGTTTAACATCTGTATTTAATTTATCTTGACAATCAGATACAGAACATTCAAACAAAAGAGAGCTCCTAAACTATGCTATGCTGTCCCTCTCTGGCCCTGTGCTGACTGAACTCAAAAGACCTTCAGGGAGCTCGTATGAGAGAGACTTCCGATGACGTCATCCATATGCGCCCAAGGGTGGAGTTTCCGGGTGTGCTGACGTCCCTTGTCCACTGGGAGGCGTCAGAATGCCGTTGGAGAATCCCCTTTCTGCCTGATTGTGGTTTGACCTTCTGCTCTTGCAAGATGATTAAAGAGAGCGCAGGAAAAAGGTTTATTATATAAAGTTAATAATTCGCCCTGTTTAAACAGCAGTCTATCTTTATGACTCCTATACTATCTTGTGTCCTTGAGACCTGAGAGAACAGGTCTTGTTTGGCTATGATGAAAATTAGGACCATCGTTCAAAATGGTCAAATTATTGTCACATCTGTATAGTGTATATTTAAAATATACAACAACTGCTAACACAATATATAAGTAAACCCACTTGTTGTTGATTCATGACAAAAAAATTTAATGTTATATCTTTATGTTTGAAGCCTGAAATGTGGCGAAATGTTGAAAGGTTCAAGGGGGCCGAATACTTTCGCAAGGCACTGTACAAGCATTTGCTTCAGCCAACCCCCTTTCCAAACCTTGTATATTAATTGTATTATTCTGTTATCACATTATGTTTATGATGTTTTTTGGAATAAACAGATAAATAAATAAAAGAAAAATGAAATTTTAACACCGGAGTTATGTGCTCCCTCCTTTTGGTGCCTGCTAAGATCCGTGTAGCTGTATTTTGAACAAGCTGGAAGCTCTTCAAAGAGGTTTTTGGGCACGCTGCCGGTAGGGGGTGCTACGATTAGGCCTTAAGGTGACAAAAGCATGGATTTGTTTTTCCACGTCACTTTTAGGAAGGATATTCCTGATTTTAGTGATGTTGCGCATGTGGAAATATGCCGTTTTAGTTGCTTTGTTTATATAAGCCTTAAAGAAGCTATACCCGATTATTTTTCTAAGTAGTTCATAAAAATGCTTTTTACTACATACAAGTTGTATCATAATACATAATTTAATTGAAAACTTGAGGACATTGATTCAGCTATGTATGAAATGTATGCAGTGAAAAGTGCTGGAGTGGAGTCTTTAGCGGGCCGCTCGTTCTCCTCCACTCACAGAACGAGCAGCGAACAGCCTGCGTCTGTAACATAGTACAATTAAATCCACGTAAATTGTGGACACAGCGCCATCTTCTGGCGTTCGCCATACCTGCACCCTTAGTTCGCACGGAAAGACCAGAGTTCTTTCCCTGTCTGGAGAACTCGAGACGAGGTACTGTAACTTGTTTTAAATATTGTAACTATACAAATTAGGTATACAATTGATTCACACTGTCTGGAGACCTCGAGACGAGAACGAGACAGCACAGAGCACATGAGAGTCCACTACCAGTTATTCACAGTGTCTAATGTTATCTGTGCAGATAATAAAACACGACTCCTACCAATACAATACAATACAATACAATTTATTCTTGTATAGCCCTAGGTCACAACAGAAGTCATCTCAGAGGACTTAACAAAACCATTGAAATCACCAACACAGGTTAGAGAATCAACAGTTAAAACACATGAAGAATATAAAGCACACACAGAAGAAAATGTCCATACATGTTGTAGAATGCTAAAGTGTCCTGATCATCACCAATCCTTTCTGTTGGACACTAACTGTCCAACAAGACCCTCCTGCATCGACAAGGAAAAACTCTTAAAAAACCCAGTGGGAAAAAGTGAGAAACCTTGGAGGAGAACTAGGGAAACCCACAGGGAGGGAGACCCATATGAGAAAGGGATCCGCTCCTCCGGACGGACAGGCTAATGATCTAGGACCTAAGCTAGCCACAGAACGTGGACCAGTGGACGCTGAACGTGGACAGGTCCGGTGCAGGACCGAAGCACTCCCAGGCGGGTCGGGCGGGGCAGTCCGCAGGTGTAGATGGAAGAGGCCAGGCTCAGAGATCCCGTCATTGTACCATGAAACAGACAATGGGACAACGGGTGAATAGCAATGAACAAACTACAGTCAGAATCCTAAAAATGCTAAACAGATAAAGTAGGAAGGAGGAGAGGATAGTGCTCAAGTTACCATACTTCTCCCAGCAAACTGACTCCCTATGCAGCTTGACTGACACTCTGAGGAGTTTAACCTTCTCCGAGTCTTACCTTCCTAGCCATATGCTAAACTAAAGAGGACTGTTTTAAACCTAGCCTTGAATAAAGAATAACATACAGCATAATATATAACATAATATACAACATAACACAATACATTATTGAATAATATATATAATATATACACTACATATTATATATTACCTAATTATATGCTAAATTAAAGTAAAGTGCTTTAAGCCTGGCCTTGAATGTGGAGACCGTATCTGCTTCCTTAACATAAATGGGAAGCTGATTCCACAGTAAAGGAGCTTGGTAGCTAAATGCTCTGCCACCAACAGTGACCTTTGAGACCTTAGGGACCACCAGACGTCTGGCGTTTTGTGAGCGCAACGCTCGACCTGGTTGATACGACACTAACGTGTCTTGGAGATAAGAGGGAGCCAAGCCATTTATGGCTTTATATGTTAAGAGTAGGATTTTAAACTTTATTCTGTACTCCACAGGGAGCCAGTGGAGTGATTTTAACACCGGAGTTATGTGCTCCCTCCTTTTGGTACCTGTTAAGATCCTAGCTGCTGTATTCTGAACGAGCTGGAAGCTCTTCAAAGAGGCTTTAGGGCACGCTGCCAGTAAAGCGTTACAGTAGTCGAGCCTTGAGGTGACAAACGCGTTAATGAGTTTTTCCGCGTCACTTTTAGGAAGGAAATTACTAATTTTAGCGATGTTCCGTAAGTGGAAGTACGCCATTTTAGTTGCTTGGCTTATATAAGCCTTGAAGGAGAGTTCTTGGTCAAAAATGACTCCAAGATTCCTCAGTGTTACTGGGTATTATACTGACATTATCGAGAGTAACCATCTGGTTAGTGAGGGAGTCACGCAGGCGCTTCGGACCGAGTAGGATACTTCTGTCTTCTCCGGGTTGAGAAGTAGGAAGTTAAGAGTCATCCACATTTTAAGGTCCTTTATGCAGGCACTGAGCTTTTCTAGCTGATCTGTCTTTTTAATAATGTTTCCCAGTGGCAGCATGTAGAGAGTAAAAAGAATCGGTCCGAGTACCGAACCCTGCGGCACACCGAATTCCACTCCAGAATAAGGCGACGAGTCCTGATTCACATTGACGAAGTGATATCGATCTGATAAATAGGATTTAAACCAGCCAAGGGCTGTTCCTCTAAGACCTATATCACATTCTAGCCTCTGCAGTAGAATGCTGTGGTCTATTGTGTCAAATGCAGCACTAAGGTCCAGTAGGACCAGCACTGACACTTGTCCATTATCGGCAGCTAGTAGTAAGTCATTTGTGACTTTGACTAGTGCCGTTTCAGTGCTATGATGAGCTCTGAATCCTGATTGAAAGACTTCAAACATATCATTTTCCTGCAGGTGGCAGCGGAGCTGCTCAGCTATAAGTTTTTCCAGGATTTTAGATATAAAAGTGAGGTTTGAGATCGGTCTGTAGTTTGTAAGTATACCACAAGCCCTAAAGTCTCCATGGGTCCTTGAAGAGAAGGCAGGACACACCGGTCACACGTCCTCTAGCCTCTACAGCGCTTCTTAACACCAGGGCTTCAACTTCAAAATTCGAATATAATTCTAAAATAAAAAATATATATATTTGAACAAATATTAGACAGCCCTTATAATTCGAAATGTATTTAATGACTGCAAATAAAATAGTTAGCTCCCAAAGGTTTCACCGGGACGTGCTAGGCAGGTAACAGTTAAGCTAGCTAGCTGTTTCATGGTAACTTCCGGGTTTTTCGCGATCGCTTTTTGTCACTTAAACAGTATTTTTGTCATGAAAACGCTGACAGCAAATTCTGAAATAGTCCGTGCCTGTGTGTTAAGGATGTATCTGTATACTGTATTGTCTGATTAACGTTTAACACTAGAAAACCCAACCGAAATTGGCCCCTGTTTTGAGAAGAAGGAGCTAACTTGCTAGGTTGGCTGCTAACATTTGCATGTATTGATTTGCAAATGTAGGTAATGACTTATAACAGCAGGGGCTGGGGTGGGCTTTGTTTATTCGTGCGGGGGAGGGAGAGCTGCAAGAGAGTACTACAGTAGTCTGTGAGACCACAGATACACATGTGCTGTGTACCCTGAGAATGCGCTGTATATATTTTGTAATCAGTTTTTCTCAGTGTCTTTGGTGCATTTTTCACATAATTCTTCACATTTTAACAACAGTTAGTGCATTTCTCAGAACAATGAGTGCAAACTGCAAAACCTCATGGATAACCTGCTAAAAAGTCACTTTCTCAAAATGAACTTAATTCCTCAAAAGAAAGTCTTCATGTCAATGAAACGGTCTGTGTCTCAAAAGAATAAGTCCTGACACCAGTGTTTATGAACAACAGTCAAATGATTTAGTCATGTTTTCATTGTGACTGTATTTAGTGATACATATGTATGTACTGTATGTTCACATATTTACTGCTTATGCTCTTTGCAATTCTACAGCATTCTGCAACAAAAATAGTACACATACAGTATTTACGTAGAAAAACATACAAAAAATCATTACGGTAGAACCTCCACAACATTGAGTCGTGTGTGACATCATCGCGGCAGTTTCTCCTTTGAACACTTTACAAATGCTTTTGGACATGTATCAGTTACTTTCATACAGTTCCCCGCTGTTTTATAACATTAACATTTGCTTCTGTCCTGTCAATCAGAATGAAACATACTTATCACGACTGAATAGTTTCTGTAAAACCAGTAGTCCTTATTTCATCGCTTTGGTCATCACATACAAAACTGTTCAAAACCAAAATCTGTCAAACTAATTTCATACATTACTTTATCTTTTTATATCCAGAAAATCTTTCCAAATTTCGAATTTCAGCTTCACTCATGACGAGGTGTGTGTTTTATTGTTTACATTTGTCACAGTTCTACCATAATGATATTCTGTATGTTTGCTCTATGTATGTGACTGTATTTCTGTTGCACAATGCTGTAGAATTGCAAAGAGCATATGCAGTAAATATGTGAAAGACATACAGTACACAGACATACATCGAAACACATACATGCACAAACACACACACACAGTAAATACATACATGCACAAACACACACACACATACAGTACATACAGTATAAATGTTCTTTTACTCTCACTAAATACAGTTGTGTGTAACTTTACTGTAGTTTTCAGCTGTACAGTGCTCACCAAGATCTGATTTTTTGCTTTGAAAACACAATAGAGTAAAGTGTCACAATGAAAGGCTGGTGCTATGAGACTTGGGTGGCATCTCTGACTGCCACCCCCCTGACCCAGAAATGGATTAAAGCCAAGGGTAGAAAATGGATGGATGGATGGATGGTCACAATGAAAACGTGACAAAGTCATTTGACTGTGTTGTTCATACTCCATGTTGTTAAGACTTATTATTTTGAGACACAGTTTCCTCGACATGAAGACTTGCTTTTGAGGAATACACTTTTCATTTTGAGAAGGTGATGCACTTTTACAGGTTATCCCCAAGGTTTTGCAGTTTGTACTAATTGATCTGAGAAATGCACTAGCTGTCGTGCAAATGTGAAGAATTATGTGATAAATGCACCAAAGACACAGAGAAAAACTGTAAGTAGCATATTTATTTTGTAAACAATGTAAATTTATACATTGAATGACGTTGCTCGTTTGTTTTCTTTCAATTCACTTTATTATTTTCATTATTATTTTTTAACTAAAGTCAGCATGACACTAGATTTAACTCATTTTAACTCAGATCCTCCCTCTCCCGAAGAAGACAAAGTAAAGTGGTTGAGCAACTTCAGCTCAGCCTGTGATAATGGCCTTATTTACATAACAAAGTTGGCCGTTCACAGGTGATTTAGTTTGTTAGCTAAAATCCTTGGAGTCATTTGGCACCGTGGTGGGCTTTTTAGGTAGAAGTGCCAAATGGCACCTCCATGGGTTTGCTAGTGTTAATGGTGTTGATTGATTGATATGTATTTGTTTATTGAGCGTGGCTAGCTCCGCTAGCTTCTCTACACAGACAAGTGGGCAGAGAAACTGCACAGTGTAGTGACAAGCGCTGATAGCTTGTACTTGCGGAGTAATGGCAGTATTTTACACACCTGAATTACAAACAGAGATCGCATTTGGGCTGCGGTCATTATTGGTTTGAGAGTTCTGTTATCAAGAAAAAATGATCGGAAGAATTACATTCAAGTCAATGGAGTGCTGCTGCTGTGAGGAGCTGTATAATA
The DNA here is from genome assembly GCA_964034765.1 of Knipowitschia caucasica. Lineage (NCBI taxonomy): Eukaryota > Metazoa > Chordata > Actinopteri > Gobiiformes > Gobiidae > Knipowitschia > Knipowitschia caucasica. Next base: position 20,080,276 of record OZ035830.1, read on the forward strand.
AATTATAATTAAATATTAGAATATATTCTAATGTTTATAAATTAATACATTCGGACGCGAAACTATACTTATATATTGTGTTAGCAGTGCATTGCTTTTGTACCATTTCATCAGTAAGTAAGTAAGTAAGTTTTTATTTATATACCGCCTTTTCACTGCAGATCTGAGTCTCAAAGCGGTTTACAATTGTTAATTTTGGGCATTTGTCTCTCACTCCACACAGAGATGGGAGCGGGGCCAGTACAGGAGGCACATGCTAGAACTATTGGACATATTTTTAGTGGTAGGGGAAACCGGAGTACCCGGAGGAAACCTACGCAGACACGGGGAGAACATGCAAACTCCACTCAGAAAGGCCCTGGTCCGACCGGGATTCGAACCCAGGACCTTCTTGCTGAGAGGCGAGAGTGCTATCCACTCAGCCACCGTGCCGGTGGCTTCATCAGTGATTGTTCTACAGCTGATGGGGCTTTCAGACCGCCAACGCTGAAACGCGGAAGCCCCGCTCACCAGACGCGCACTCTCTAGTTTTCAGACGCAGAGGACTTCACACCAGAACGTCCTGACGCGAGCCGGAAGTACCGGAAGTAGCCGGCCGGCTCTAATGCTAACAGAGCTATGCTAGCGGCTTCTCGTGTACAGATCTTCTCCAATATGCAGCTTTGCAGCGTGTCTTTGAACAGAGACATTCCACGGGCTTTATACAACTTTATTAAACGGAATTTCCGCATCGGCGAACACACTCGAAGCAGTTGCATAAGGTCACGGGAGCATGACAATGCATATTTTCACAAGCACACGAGTCCCCCATTGTCAACCCTGGTTTGAGTTCTTGTGAAGCCTGGTGTAGCTCCTGTTTTAGCTGTTTATGAGTATTTTCAGTCTGCTCGCTCAGTCTGCTAATGTCCCCGTGACCACTTTGCTGCTCTCTGATTGGTTGTCGCACAAACGTCTCAAGGAAAGGATGAGCCGAATCCATCTCCTGTGGGCGTTGATTTTTCGCTCCTCCCTTTTCACTTTCCCGCCAAGTCTGTGCGTCATTATTGAACAGTCCGTTCGTGCGTGCCGAGAGGTCCGTGCGTTGTGGCAGTCGAACGCGCGCCACCATAGACTTTGCATTGATACCCGACGCAACGCATGATCCAGTCTGAAAGCACCATTACAAGAAGTTGCGCTAATGCTAATGTTAGCATATATATCAGATCGCAAATAAAACTAGATGCCTTTGTGGGATGAGAGCGTAGGGGAAATGAGAAGCGCTGTGAGCGAGTTGGGGGGCGGTGCTAAACATTCAAACATTGCAGAAACGGGTATAGCGCCTTTAAAGGAGATTCTGTGTCAAAAACAACTCCAAGATTCCTCACGTGTTGCTGGGCACAATATTTATTTATTTTTTATTTATTTATTGTTTCTTTGGTTGGGACCGTACATGTTCATGAACACATCACTCCGGATTGTAGCCATGGGCTAATTTCCATCCGTTGTCCCACATTCACACTCACAAACACACACTCATTCACCCTGAACTATTGCACATAGTAGGAGCAATAGGTATAGGTAGGAAGGAGCATGGTAGGAGAAACCGGAGTATCCAGAGGAAACCTACGCAGACATGGGGAGAACATGCAAACTCCACTCAGAAAGTCCCTGTTCCGATCGGGATTCGAACCCAGAACCTTCTTGCTGAGAGGCGAGAGTGCTATCCACTCAGCCACCGTGCCGCCCTCTCGATAATACTGACATTATCAAGAGTGATTATCTGGTCGGCGAGGGAGTCACGCAGGAGCTTTGGACCGAGTAGGATCACTTCTGTTTTTAGAGTTAAGAGTCATCCACGTTTAAAAGGTCCTTTATGCAGCACTGAGCCTTTTCAACTGATCCGTCTGATTTGGCTTCATCGACAGATAAAGCTGTGTGTCATCTGCATAGCAGTGGAAATTAATTCCATGCTTTTTAATGATGTTTCCTAACGGCATCATATAGTGTGAAAAGAATCGGTCCGAGTACCGATCCCTGGGGCACACCTCTACAGTAAGGTGACGAGTTTTGATTCACATTGACAAAGTGATACCGATCCGATAAATAGGATTTAAACCAGCCAGGGGCTGTTCTTCTAAGACCTATATCACATTCTAGCCTCTGCAGTAGAATGCTGTGGTCTATTGTGTCAAATGCAGCACTAAGGTCCAGTAGGACCAGCACTGACACGTCCATTATCAGCAGCTAATAGTAAGTAATTTGTGACTTTGACTAGAGCTGTTTCAGTGCTATGATGAGACTTCAAACATTCTATTTTCCTGCAGGTGGCAGCAAAGCTGTTCAGCTATGAGCTTTTCCAGGATTTTAGATGTGAAAGTAAGGTTCGAGGGGCGACAGTAGCTCAGTTGATAGAGCACTGGCCTTCAGGCCTGAAGGTCGTGGGTTCAATTCCCACCTCCACACCGACTCCCACTGATGACTGCTGTCGTTGTGTCCTTGGGCAAGACACTTAACCCCACTTTGCCCAAAGCCCCCGCTGAAAGATCAAGGCTATGCTCACACTCAGAGAGCAGCCGTCCTCCTGTGGACTCACCACCTGCAGAGGATCAGTGCTGGTGCTATGAGACTTGGGTGGCATCTCTGATTGCCACCCCCCTGACCCAGAAATGGATTAAAGGGTAGAAAATGGATGGATGGAAGTAAGGTTCGAGATCGGTCTGTAGCTTGTAAGTAGTTCCGGATCCAGGTTTGTTTTATTCAGGAGGGGCTGGATTACAGCGGTTTTAAAAGCTTGTGGGACATAGCCACATTGTATAGATGTGTTTATTATATTTATGTTAGCTCGTCCTGTTCCTCTGTGTGTGTCTAACCTGACGATACACTTCCATGAGGCTGCCTCGGTGTCGTCCTGTTCCTCTGTGTGTGTCTAACCTGACGATATACTTCCATGAGGTGGGCTCAGTGTCGTCCTGTTCCTCTGTGTGTGTGTGTGTGTCTAACCCATAGACTGTATATATTAACGGACAGAGTCACGCCTATCTCAACCGTTCTAACTGACGGGCCAAAAAATGTGCTCTACTGGAGCTGTGCATCTGTGCGTGCGTCAGCTGGTGAGAGCTCCATTCATTTGAAAGAGAGACTTCAAAAATTCACAGCAAGTAAACTAGAGTGGTCCAAAAAAATTCACCCCCCTCAGCATTGACACATGTGGAACGGAGCTTTGGGCCAAGAGCCAACTTTTGGACCATCCTGTAAAGACGTTTTCGAGAGGTAAGAAGATGCTATATGTTAGCATTGGCTAATTCTACTTCTCTGGGTCCACCCCCATCGGCCCGGGGTGGTATTGCAAGCATGTCAGCGCACGTCATTTTGGCCACTTTTGAGCCAGGACCCGCCCCCACTGGTCTAACCTGACTATACACTTCCATGAGGCTGCCTCTGTGTCGAACCTGACGATACACTTCCATGAGGTGGGCTCGGTCAGAGACCCGAGAGAGACCAGAGAGAGAGAGCAGAGAGAGAGAGAGACCAGAAAAAGAGCAGAGAGAGACATACGAGTCATATTCATTTGAGTTAAATGCTGTTTATTGATAATATTTCATGTGTGGTCTGGACCCGTCCTTCAGGAGCTGTCAGTCTGATTGGAATTCTGCTCACAGTGGTCGCCGTAGTAACAGGACCATATGCAGATGTTGATGCTCTTCAGGGTCAGAGCTGGAGAATTCAGCTGGTACATGTTTTTAGTGGTAGGGGAAACTGCATGACACTATGGCCGCTCAGAGGAGTAATCGCAGCAACAGGCTCCTATCGCTACGCTGCCGAACGGAACGTTTCAAAAGATCCTTCATTCCTTCAGCTGTCAGACTGTATAACAAACCTGACTGACTGTCAAACCTGACTAACTGTACTACAGCAACAAGAAAAGAGTCTTCTGCTGCTGGACACCTGAATTTTTCCTATGGGGGATCAATAAAGTATTTATCTATCTATCTATCTACCCAGGGCAATCTGGCTTACAAGCGAGAGTGCTAACCACTCAGCCCCCGTCCTGCCCATGAGAGAGACCAGGGAGAGAGAGTAGAAAGAGAGACCAGAGAGAGAGAGTAGAGAGACAGATCAGCGAGAGGAAGTAGAAAGAGAGACCAGGGAGAGAGAGTAGAAAGAGAGACCAGAGAGAGGGACTAGAAAGAGAGACCAGAGAGAGAAAGACCAGAGAGAGAGACCAGGAAAGACGGGAAAAAACACAGTCCATGAGACAGAATCACAGATTATAACATCCATGCGTCTGCCCTAAGAGACCAGAGAGAGAGAGAGTAGAGAGACCTTAGAGATAGCCCAGACCTATCACTGACCTCTGACCTCCTGGATCAACGTAGGAAAAACAAATTCATAAACTTTATATAAAGTTAATGCATCTGTACATGACCTCTGACCTCAGTCCCCGCCCCTTTGACCTCCTGGATCAATTTTGGAAAAACAAATTCATAAACTTTATATAAAGTTAATGCATCTGTACATGACCTCTGACCTAAGGCCCCGCCCCTCTGACCTCTGACACCAGGCTCCGCCCCTTTGATCTCCTGGATCAACGTTGGAAAAACAAATTCATAAACTTTATATAAAGTTAATGCATCTGTACATGACCTCAGGCCCCACCCCTCTGACCCCAGGCTCCACCCCTTTGACCTCCTGGATCAATGTTGGAAAAACAAATTCATACACTTCTTATAAAGTTTATGCATCTGTACATGACCTCTGACCTCAGGCCCTGCCCCTATGACCTCGGACCCCAGGCTCCGCCCCTTTGACCTCCTGGATCAATGTTGGAAAAACAAATTCATAAACTTTATATAAAGTTAATGCATCTGTATATGACCTCTGACCTCAGGCCCCGCCCTCTGACCTCAGGCTCCGCCCCTCTGACCTCTCAAAGCTGCATAAACTCTAGCGTTTATGCTTCTGCTCTGTATCTTTAATAAACCCAATCTAAATACTCCACCTGTTCAGAGGGATTGTCCGATAAGAATTGGTTCCATTGAAAGTAGGCGGGGTTAAGGATTTCAGCGTCCTCCACCTTAATCATCGAACCATCGTTCTCTTCAAGTGATGGCCTGTATTTGTATGTGTGTGGCATGAAAGCTTTGTGAACTAACCTCCTGAACCTGTTCTCTGGAGGTATTCTAACCCCCTTGTTCAGAGGAGGGCTCCATGTCTGCTTTGTTCTCCTCAACTCTCTCCACTCAAAGAAGCAGTTTATGAAGCCTTTGATACTGCGGTCCTGGATCTTACACAGCTTGTCGGTCTCTAAACAAAAAGTGGAAACCCATATGCAATATTTCTGGAGGTGCTTGTTCGTTTTCCTTATTCTTTGATATAAGGAGGTCCTCAGGCCGTCAACCATCTCTGGGGTCATGGGCTCCTCAGAGTCTTCGTCTTCAGAGCCTGGTGCCCCATGCTTTTCCCTCAGCTTTAAAAAGATAGACCTGAGTTTCTCCATTCTGCTCTCGTCGATGGTACACATCTCTCCAGTGGTTAAACTATAGACCAGAACGTCCTCTTCGGAGTCTGAATGATTAGGGCGATTCTCAAAATACTGCTGACATTGCTCATTGGCAAGTTGCAGCAGTTTTTGCCTTTTGAAGGATTTATTTTCACTGACCTCCACCACCTGCTTTGCCGCCTGCACAAGAGCCTGCGTGCTCTGCTGCAGCATCACCTGCTTCTCCATCTTAGCTCTCAGAGCTACCAACATCTGCTCCTTCAGCAGCAGCTGCTGTTGCAGGTCCTGGACCTCAGACTCAGGGGCCTTAGACTCCGCAACCTTAGACTCAGCTGCAGACACAGGGATCTCAGCTGCAGACTCAGGGACCTCAACATCAGACCCAGGGACCTCAGCTGCAGACTCCGTCAGGTCTCTCGGCAATCTTTGTTTGTAATCATTGTTCTCACACCTGCCTCGTAGATCTCGGAGTTCCTTCCTCAGGGTGATGACAGTGGTCTTGGAGGCCTCTCTCCCCTGGTACCAGGCCTCTTTCTTCAGCCACATGGAGCGTCTGCGCTCCATCTGCAGTCTCCTCTCACAGATCTGATGCTTCAGCTCCAGGAGGAACTCTGGGGATCCTTCTTTTAGATTCTCAGATGATCCAAGGATCTCCTGTAGTATCTCTCTAGAGGATTGCTTTTCCTCCAACCACTTTTCCTCATCTTTTCTCCAGAGATCAGCCACATCTTCCGGATCCTGATATCCTGAGAACCACTTTTCTTGTTTGTCTTCCCAGATCCTCTCTGAGTCCAGCAGCTCCTGTTCATAATCCAGCCACTGCTTCAGCAGCTGCCACACCCTGCGGTTACTCATTATTCATCTGCTGTCTTACCTCTAAGTGTGGACTCCTTTATCCTTTCTCCTCTGCGGAGTCTTATTTCCTCGATGTTGACACCACGATGCTGAATTCTCGACGTTGACCCCTTGATGTTGAATCGTCTGTCCATACATGACAGTATCTGATTAATTCCGGAATTTGAGGTGCTTTGTAGTTGTCGCCATGACGTCGTCTCCATGACAACGTCTCCGCGGCAACGTGTCCATTGCGACTGCTGGGCCACAGAGAAGTCATGCCAAAAGGAAGTCCAGTTTGCACATGTCAAAAAGTGTAAATAAACACGTAAACAGTTTGTGTTGTGATATACAGATTATATGATTGATTTGTGCATATACGTATCAAGGTTTATTACGAGAAATGGCAGAAAAAGAGCTCAGCTAGTAGCCGCGCAGCTAGAGCCCAGATGCGTTCAAAGGCACACGGAGGCGAACACAGACAGTTTAATTCTGGATTAGATTCACTGTCCTTTACTTGTTTAATCATCATACACCTGTGCCTCCCTGTGTTATATTGCTGAAATAATTATTCAGAATATTGATTTTTAATACACATAAGTGCTGCGTGCTGACGCAAGCGTGATGACGTATCGAGCCGAGGGGGATTTACATTTTAAATCGTCGAATTTTCAACATGACAACATCGGAGTAGAGGACGCCGTCATCTACTTCCTGCAGCGGACGCTCTCCCACCTGGAGCCCGCCGGGAGCGCTGTGAGGGTCATGTTTTTCGACTTCTCCAGCGCTTTCAATACCATCAGGCCGGCACTGCTGCAGGGGAAGATGGAGGACGCGGGAGTGGACAGTAGCCTCACTGCATGGACCATCAACTACCTCTCAGACCGACCACAGTACGTGCAGCTGTGAGTCTGAGGTGGTAGTCTGCAGCACTGGGGCCCCTCAGGGTACTGTCCTCTCACCGTTTCTCTTCACCATCTACACCTCAGACTTCACACATGACACACACAGCTGTCACCTGCAGAAGTTCTCCGACGACTCCGCCATCGTGGGCTGTGTGTCTGAGGGGAACGAACTGGAATATCGGTCGGTTATCAAGGACTTTGTCGACTGGTGTGAGCGCAACCACTTGTGCTTGAACACCAGTAAGACCAAGGAGATGATCATCGACTTCAGGAGAAAACCACTTGCTGAACATCCAGGGGGAGGACATTGAGCTGGTGGACAGCTTCAAGTACCTGGGTGTTCACATTAACAATAAACTGGACTGGTCCCATAATACAAACGCCCTGCACAAGAAGGGCCAAAGTCGCCTCTTCCTTCTGAGGAGGCTGAGGTCCTTCGGAGTGAGCAGGCCTCTGCTCAGGACTTTTTATGACTCTGTGGTAGCTTCTGCCATTTACTACGCTGCCGTGTGTTGGGCCCCGGGCAGCACAGAGCGGGACAGAAACAGACTGAACAAGCTGGTCAGGAGGGCCAGCTCCACTCTGGGCTGCTCCCTGGACTCTGTGGAGGAGGTGAGGGACAGGAGGGTGCTAGCCAAAGCCACCTCCATCATGAACAATACCTCCCACCCACTGCACAGGACTGTAGAGGAGCTGAGGAGCTCCTTCAGTGGAAGACTGAGGCACCCTCAGTGTAGGAAGGGGCGCTACCGCAGGGCCTTTATCCCCACCGCTGTCAGACTGTACAATAAGTCACTTTAAATGATCACTGTGTGAAAACCTGCACTACTATTGACACTGTTTCCAATTGACACTTGTCACTTTTGTTGTACATAATTATTGTCACTTTTATTGTAACATGTTTTTTTTTATTGTAACATGTTTGCACATTTCCTCCTTTTGCACAATCTGAGTGTCCTATCCATGCCAAATGTGACATGTAAATACGGGTGCCTTTTATTAGGGCGGGGCCATAATAAAATGTTCTTCTTGTCCTGACTTGAGAAACATGTGTACCGAATTTCATGGCTCTACGACAAACTCCCATAGGGGAATTATTTTGGCTGTTGTAGGTGGCGCTGTTCTGGCATTTTTTGAGTCCCATAAAAATAAACACCAAAATATCAAATTAAGGCTCAAAGTGCAGAATTTGACATCTCTCGAGCAAAAACAATAGGCCCTTTCCCCGTTCGGGCTTGGGCCTAATTAGCCTACCTGTTTGGCTGTGTTTATGCCATACACCACAGCAGAGAGGTGCACGTCCCAATCACTTTGGCTTTTGTTAACATACTTTTTCAATGCCCTCTTTATGTTTTGATTTGTCCTCTCATCCTGAATGCAAATCATGTAGGCTTGGACATTTTTTATAACAAAAGTATATGTTCAAATGTTCAAAAACAAACCTGCCCGTTGATTTGGGGGTGATATGCACTAGTGATTGCGTGTTCAATGTTAAATAAATCAAATAATTTCCTGTTTAACTGTGAAGAGGACACATTGTTAAGAAAAAAGCACAAACCCATGAAATCAAGAAATACATTTCACCTCATTGACAAATTCCCATCCCTGGCCTGTGATGATTTTCTTGAGCAAACCAAAAGTATAGAGGTTTTCACTTAGAGCAGCTGAAACCTCTGGTGCAGTTTTTGACTGAAGGGGCACTGCACATACCCACTTTGTGAACAGCTCATGCTCATAATATACTTATTCCCTTGTGGTGTTTCTTTTAGTGGGCCGATTAGGTCCATTCCTATAACCGTCCATCGGTCAGTTACCTAAAAGAGATTCACATGTGAAAAATCTAGAATCATTCTTAACATGTGCTGTAAGTGTAAAATTATGCATATTTTAAACCTTTATTGAATGCAGCACAGGTGCCACTGTTTTCAATGGGTCATTGACCGGACAAGAATGACAACATTTGACCTGAAACACAAATAAGGGATGGTCTAAACACAGCACTGGGAGACATGTGGGATTAGTCATGATTAATGCTTACATTCTTTTGGATTACTCACATGAGTTAAAGAGGGCCAGTATGAACCCTAAACCCAAATGGGGGAGAGTAGAAAAGGGCCATGAAGGGCCGGTGGAAACGGGGCTTATCTCTCTCTGTGAGTGTAATGAGGCTCAGTTATAAGTTTCACGTTGTAAGTTGAATTACAGAAGTAAGTGACTTTTGGGCTGTCTCAACACGGTTCATTGCTGCTGTTCATGGAACCAACTGGACTAACTTCTATGAAAGAGATAATTACAACAAAAAATGTAAGTGCTTGAATTTAGAATGACTTTGAGTTGCCTGTGTATGAATTGCGCTATACAAATAAACGTGCCTTGCCTTTAAACACAAGATGTATCGGAGTGCGTGGAGCTACTCGTTGGAACTGACTGAATTAAAAACCTACAATTGTGTTAAACAGTCGTCCCAAAAAAAGTATGGGAGGAAAGAGAGTGATGCGTTTGTCTTTTAAGCAAAAGTTTGAAAAAGAAAAATACTACATTGAAAAACCAGACCAGGTTAATCAGGGGCTGAAGATAATATTCAATCTGCTTATCACTTATTTATTTATTTAACAGATACAATGCAGTCATATAGTTAGAGCAAATCATGATGCAACAGAGAGCTCTCCATCCCTGCCCCTGGTGGATCTTTTTCCTTACAGCAGATGCAAAATGTTGTGTTATGGCTCTGGCAGCTATTGCAATGGCCCTGAACGTAGGATTTTATCTCTGTTTTTAATGCACTGGGTGACACTGGCGGCTGAGTGGCTGAGTGGATAGCACTTCTCAGCAAGAAGGTCATGGGTTCGAGCCCCGATCGGAAGAGGGCCTTTCTGAGTGGAGTTTGCATGTTTTCCCTGTGTCTGCATAGGTTTCCTCCGGGTGATGGAAACATGCACAATAGATGTGACTGTAAATGAGAGAATGAATAGATGATGTAGATTGGGGCCTCGATGCGCCAGTGTTCAGAGTCGCGCTTCCCTCATCAGCGGGTGTGGAGTGATTTTGGTGTTTGTTTTATGTGATGCTTTGGGACTTGTGTGATGTGAACTCTACAAAGTCACGCTCTATAATAAAGATTGATTGATTGATGTACTACTAATATTATTACTACATATCGGTGTGTGTGGCTTGCTGCAGGGCGTTTGCGGGTGCAACCATTCACGACGGCTTTAATTGGCTGTCGGTGCTGGTGCTGCTGCCCCTGGAGGTGGTCAGTGGCCTCATGACCCGGATGTCCCACTGGGCAGTCACCGGCCTCAGTCTCCACACGGGACAGGACGCACCCGAACTGCTCAAAGTCAACACCGAACCAGTCACAAAACTCATCATACAGGTGAGTTACCATAACAACCAGGCATGTGCTCAAACATATAGATTATTCAAAGTAGACACATATACATATTTGTTCAATATCTTGTTTTTATTTTGTGTATTTATTTTTTAAACAATTCATAGACACATATAGATTTTGACTATAAAAGGGGCATTATGCAACTTTTAATGCTAAACAAGCTATTTAAAAAGTTGTCTATTCCTATTACAATTTAAAAAACAAGTTTTTTTTTAAAGTGCTGAGCACAGAGCAGGTGATGAGACAGTGGGGTGTGTGTGTGTCATATTTGTATACATATTTGCATTCTGTATGTTAATTAGTTGCATTGTGTTTTGTGTATTATTGTGTTGAATGGTGAGAGGGGGTTGAGAAAAAGTCAGCATCTGCTTCATCCAACCCCTTTTCAAACCTGTTTTAGTATAAAGATATGTGAAATTGGGTTCTGCAGGTTTGAAATAAATCAAACTAACTAACACGCACACATTTTTGCATAATTGACCTTACTGTGGCCCAGTGGCTGTAGGAGTGGTCGGCATGACACCTTTACTTTTCATCACAGTGGTCTGTAAGATGCTAAAGGTGGTTTGTAAGGTTAAAGTACAGGCACCACACTGACTTCTCATAGACACTGTAAGGTCAAAAATGCAAAAATATAACCCCCCTGCCAAACACAAAGTTGCACAAGTCCCCTTTAAAAACGATTCATATTCAATACATTAGATATAAATACACCAATAGTGTTCTATTTGTGTTAAAAGATAATAAGCGGTAGATAAGGAGCCAAAAGCTTTTATTTTTGACTGAATCGTGTCAAGTTGTTTAGAACTAGATCCTCTGTATCGAGATTCAAATTGTATTGGCAGGCTCTGAATGATAGCCAGCACTAATGAGAACCACATGAAAATAATCCTTTTCAGATTGGATCACTAAGCTATTCAAGTGTAATTACTTGTTATTTTTCATGTAGCTCGACAAATGCGTCATCACTGAAATCGCTATGGGCAACCAGCACATGACAAATAGTAGTTTGGTGAAGCGATTATGCCAAACTAATCTTGTAAGTCTCTCCTCCTCTGTTCATAACTTAGAATAGCAACGTTATTTCACACATACAGTCTTTGCTATTTCTTTTTCAGCCCACCACGAACACCAGCCTTGAATCTTGTAACCCTTATTACAATTTAGAGGCTGGCAATGAGCTCCATGAGTGTGAGTTTCCACAGTAATGTTTCTTACCTCCCACTCACTTCTGCACAAACAATGCACCTTCGCTCTTCTCCCTCGGCTTTTGTTCAGAGATTGTTTGTTTTTTGTTCCGATGCCGTCTCCTCTCTGCAGGTAGGCACTTGTTTTCATCCACTCAGCTGTCAGATCTAAGCATAGGCCTGGTTCTGCTGGCCGCCTCGCTGACCGTCCTCTGCTCGTGTCTGCTGCTGCTGGTCAAGCTGCTCAACTCGCTCCTCCAAGGACAAGTAGCAAAGAGCATCCACAAAGTCGTCAACACAGGTAGCGGGTTTTTCTTTCTTTTGGTGTTGCTTTAGGAGAAGGGCCGAGACAAAGTGCTCTGACCGGACTGGCGTGGGTGGTCAAAATATTATTATATTATATTATTATATTTTAATATTATAATATAACTCCAACAGCAGTCAATTTGACGACTTTTGTCTTCATAACTTTGAGACTTTTTCTGTCTCTTTATGTATTTATTTCAAGGTAATTATGTTTTTAAAATTATTTTGATCCTAGACTGGTACAGAGCAATCTCAGCTAGTTACCATAGCAACACACTGTTTCACTGTTTACTAGCAGCAGTTAGTATTTAGTTTTAGCCTGGCCATAGCCATCCGTACACTCCGCTCAATCATCATTTCACTGCATGTAACGTCTGGGTCTGGTTCCTGTGTTAGCGAATACAATCGGTCGTATTTCGACCGGCTACTCAGAGAGCGCGTTAGCAGCAAAGAAGATAGCTAGGCTAAATGCTAACAACAGACTCGGGCGCACTACATACGTCACGGTAAACTCAGATCCAATGGTTTCAATCTGCAAAAGGAGTTAACCCCTCCCACCTGTAAACGGAACTCAATGGAGCAAATGAAATTTGTACTGAGGTGTGGTACAACCAGGCTAATTTAGTTTAGCTGTTTTTTCAGTTGTATTAACCAGTTTTTTAACCAGTGTATTAAAGATAGTAAAAACATGAAATTCTTTCAGAATTCCATTAAATTAAATGGAAGCCGTCAAAATGGCTGCACTGAAAGTTCCTGTAGTTTCAGAATTCTGGAGTCCTAATGTTAAAGGAGACATATAAAGCTAAGTTGTATTCAGATCCATCCACCAATATCAGGAACTTCAAACTTGTGACTTCACCTCTTCTGTCTAAATGCTCCTGTCTCACGCAACTTTCACGTGAACTCAAGTGAATAAAGAAGGCCTCGAGACAGGGTCAGTTTAAAGATTTATTATGGCATCAGACATGCTTGTTTACACTGCAACAAAGCAGAAAACAAATTGCAGATTAACAAACAATGAAATTAAAAGGGGAAATCAACTAACTTAAAACGCACATGACGCATGCTGATCCATAGCCTGGATGGAACTTCTTCTTGGTGCAATTTCATTGGCGTTGTTTATAGTTTTTCCGCGCCGGTCACGTGGCCGGGTGGCAATACAACATAGAAAGCTACCTGGATGCTAGAGAGCTAGCTATTTTTAGACGTTTGGAGAGAGGTTTTACTAAATCAAATGGTTCATTCTTGTTGTGTGGTCGGTTGTACGGCCCGCTGGGGACAGATTACGTTTTTTTTCTAATTCTTTCGGAAAAGAACAGCGAAAAACGGGTGCGGTAAAGTGGTTGTCCTTTTATGCTGTTACCTACGGTAAACGTTGAACTTTCTGCCAGCCGAGGGGCGCATGTGCACGTGGGTGTAAACAAAGATACTCCTATACGCATGCATACACATAAAATGGGGAAACATTGGGCTTCCAGGACTAAAAATGGCCGCCTTATTAGACCCGGGTGTGTAGGTGTTGGAGGACGGAGCCAGCAGAGGGGTGTGTTTGAGGGATTTCTCACATCAGTGGTATCAGGAGCACAGGAGCAAATGTATTATAAAAAGTGCTTTTGCATATACCACTTTATGTAGATCTTGAAAAACCTTTGTGGCCATGAATTTACTAAGTACAATTTGTAATAGATTTTGGGCTTAAATATGTTTATTTTGTAAAGTAAAACCATCAGTCTGATATACAGCACACCCCTCTCAGTCTGTATTTTTAATCCAATCCCAATCTGAAACGTGTCACACTGACGCCAACTCGGACTATTAACCCAACCCTGTCTCAGACTGAGTTGAGCAGTTTTCATTCTCATTTCGTGAACGCAGCATCAGGCCTGCATTAGTATTTCACTATGACATCACACTCAGAGCAGTTTTTGGCTGATTAAAGCAAAGCATATTACTGATTTGTTTTGTAAATGTTTCTAGTGTAATGATGTTATTCACAGTTACATTGCTGTGTTTCAATGAAACAAAAAAAAAACAAAAAAAACAAACTGAACTCTTCCCTCATTTTTAAAGGCCAAAATGAAGCTGAATATGTCTTATTTGCAGGTCGTATATTTAAAGGAAAACACAATGAAGAGGGCCGAAGTGGTCAATACTGTAACTTAAATCAACCTAATATAATATTAGAGGATGTATTGTTGCAAATATAATGTTTTCAATAGTTATAGGATTATTGCAGCACAATTGTACAATGTCCTTGTAGCTGGAGTTAGTATTTAGCATCCAATAATGGTTAAGGTCTTGATTTGTCTTGTTATTGTCCTACTGAGACACAATAACACTTAGCGCCAGAAGTTGATCTTCCTTAAAGTCTCTTTAGTGCGGCCAGTCAGGATCATAACAGTACAGTACGACTACTTGGGGATAAAGATTTGTTCTTTTGCATAATGTAATATAATCTCAAATGAATCCCTCCTTGCTATTCACAGCTATTTAATACTTTTGGTTTCAAAGCTGATTTTTCCATAATAATTCCCCATGTAAAGGTTAGGTGATATTTTTTTGGAAAACTGACGTAATAATTCATATGATTTTAATTCAAAAATGTTAATGTTAACATTCCCCGTGATCAGCGATGTCTGATTCACTCATTACTATTTTACACCATCACTACACTAGCAGGTGGCAGGAGGAGACTACAGTATGCTGAGATCACTCATGCTACATTTCCAGTGGACTAAAAGTGTGTTTGTGGTCTTTAACCTCATGTTTGCAGATCTGCCCTCTCCGTTTGGCTGGCTCTCTGGCTGCGGGGCCATGTTCGTAGGAGCTGGGATCATGTTTGTCGTCCAGAGCAGCTCAGTGTTCACCTCCGCCATCACCCCCCTCATAGGTACAGTGCCTCACCTCCCTCATAGGTACAGTGCCTCACCTCCCTCATAGGTACAGTGCCTCACCTCCCTCATAGGTACAGTGCCTCACCTCCCTCATAGGTACAGTGCCTCACCCCCCTCATAGGTACAGTGCCTCACCTCCCTCATAGGTACAGTGCCTCACCTCCCTCATAGGTACAGTGCCTCACCCCCCTCATAGGTACAGTGCCTCACCTCCCTCATAGGTACAGTGCCTCACCTCCCTCATAGGTACAGTGCCTCACCTCCCTCACAGGTACAGTGCCTCACCTCCCTCACAGGTACAGTGCCTCACCTCCCTCATAGGTACAGTGCCTCACCCCCTCATAGGTACAGTGCCTCACCTCCCTCATAGGTACAGTGCCTCACCTCCCTCACAGGTACAGTGCCTCACCTCCCTCACAGGTACAGTGCCTCACCCCCCTCACAGGTACAGTGCCTCACCTCCCTCATAGGTACAGTGCCTCACCTCCCTCATAGGTACAGTGCATCACCCGCCTCATAGGTACAGTGCATCACCCGCCTCATAGGTACAGTGCCTCACCTCCCTCATAGGTACAGTGCCTCACCCCTCCCATAGGTACAGTGCCTCACCTCCCTCATAGGTACAGTGCCTCACCTCCCTCATAGGTACAGTGCCTCACCCCTCCCATAGGTACAGTGCATCATAGGTAAAGTGCCTCATAGGTAAAGTGCCTCATAGGTAAAGTGCCTCATAGGTAAAGTGCATCATAGGTAAAGTGCCTCATAGGTACAGTGCACGTGTGTTTGATTCCAGGACGTTGTGGCGTAATGCTACTGTTGACATGAACCTACAAGATAATGAGTCAGTGGCATCAAATACAGGTTGATTTGCACAGCAAACGGCTAATTGATTTAGAAAGCACTGTTTGGGCGAATCATCAGAGAAAAGCAATACAGTATGTTTTATTCAACAGGGATTTTGTAAATGTGGATTAATTCATTAAAGATAACAAAAAAAATATTCAACTGTAAAGACCCAGTGAATCATCACTTGATGATATTTCAATAACATAGCTAATTTTGCCATCTCAGATATGATAAAAATCCATCAAAGAAATTGGAAAAGGCTACATGTTATCACATTAAAATGTTGTCAGTTATCATTGTAAGCGCTTAGCGAAGGTTTTTGAGTACAAATATTTGACGAGATATACTTATATCACTAAAAGGCTGCTCACTTTTTTTGGCCTTGCAGTTTTGTAGATTTTTGCACCATGTGTATACCATGTGTATCCTCCAACAACATCACTAAATCGTTAGTATAACATGACAGTTACCTTTATTTAAAGTCAAATTAAAAAATGTTGTGCACCACTGAGTAGTTCAGAGGACTACTGCCCTCAGTCCTGCTTCTGCCTCTCAGCACAGTGTCCTCTGCAGCTTTTGTGGCGTTTGCACGGCTTTTGACAGCTGCAGGAACAAACAGGTTTGATATCTCCACAATTACACTTCAGCAGTCACGAGTTCAGGTGGTTAGAAAAGTGTTTATTTTCTAGATCAGTGGTTCTCAAACTTTTCACACCAAGTACCCCCTCAGAAAATACTTGCCTCTCCAAGTACCACCACAAATGACCAACACCACACAGTAGCGTAGTAAGCCTAAGTATTCATCAAAAACAAGGCAGGGGTTTAATTCCTAAAGAAGTATATTTAATGTAATATTTTACACAGTTTTAACAGTAAGACTGCGCTTAAATATAGGAGATTTTTTTTTTAAACTTAAATAATGATTCAATTAAAATGCTTCATTCATTACGAACTGCAAAGCCTCACTGTGAGTGATATTCTGGAGTGGGATCTTTGTCCACAGAAGGTTTGGACACTGGTGCACTTTAGTTTCTAAGGCTTGGTCTGCTGCCCTCTTACATCTGTCGTTTACTCACAGAGACATGTTCTCATGGTTTGGATCAAATGATCTTTTGTTGCTCTCTGTTCTGTGCTTTTGTTTTTTCTGCTCCTTCTACATGGAACGTGTTGCAAAAAGACTAGAAATGATCTGATCTTATTTCCTTGAATGCTTTTAGATCCAGATTGAGACATCTTCAGTGAAATTTAACTATTTTTATAATCCGTAATTTTATGAAATTGTGTGTTACTGTTGTATAATCTGTATGTGGCTGTTTTATAATATGTATGTAACTGCTTTATAATCTGTAACTTTATGTAATTTTTGTACACGAAAAAGAGGTTCTCATTGACTGCCAGCCATTTTTGATTTTTAAGACTCACAGAATATTGTGTGCTATGAAAAATATGAAACCAGAGTCTGAAAGACAGGACTGTCTACTTTCAGCAGCAAAGAAGTTTGTTCTTAGTTTGTTTCGTTCTCCTGTGATCTCCAGTCGAAAAGAGGGAAGTGTGACAAAAAGTACCAGTCTTAGACAAAAAAATGAGAAAATGAGGTGTTTGTGAAAACAGACGAACTGCAGAAAAGTGATTGTAAAACTATTTAGTTTGACTTTAGCATCTCCTCAAACATGTCCAGGATCTTACAAGTTAGAAAACAACAAGTTCTGAGAAAGTGTTTTTAATGCAAAATAATACGTTTTATGGCACACACACTCACATCCACAAAGTGCTGCTCGAATGTTTCAAAATGTACTCATCCAAAAAATTTCAAAATGTACATATTGAAAGTAGAGCCCATGACAAACTCTGGCAGAAAGAATGGCCAGTATTCATCCATTAGGTGGCGCTATATTTATGTCAATAAGAGTAAATCAAAGAATAACAAAATTACAATGATAAACACTATACATGACAATAAATCAAAGTGAATACTTATAGTATAAGTGCAATAGAATACTGCTGTGTGTCATTGTGTGTTTGGGCGCGCATGTATGTGCGTTTATGCACGCGTTTGTGTGTTTTTGTGTGGTTACATCTACAGAGCGTCTGTTTAGTCCAGCGAGCGCTGTGACCATAATTGGACTTTACCGCTGGCTCCTGGTGTGGACTCAGTGATAGTTTTAGCAATAGTCCACTTTTCTGTGGCTTTTTTGGGGTGCTCCGCTGGTCTGCTGCTCTGACCCTCCACATGGTCTCCTGCCCTGACCCTCCACATGGTCTGCTGCTATGACCCTCCACATGGTCTGCTGCCCTGACCCTCCACATGGTCTCCTGCCCTGACCCTCCACATGGTCTGCTGCCCTGACCCTCCACATGGTCTGCTGCCCTGACCCTCCACATGGACTGCTGCTCTGACCCTCCACATGGACTGCTGCTCTGACCCTCCACATGGACTGTTGCTATGACCCTCCACATGGTCTGCTGTCCTGACCCTCCACATGGACTGCTGCCCTGACCCTCCACATGGTCTGTTGCTCTGACCCTCCACATGGTCTGTTGCTATGACCCTCCACATGGTCTCTGTCAGCTCTGGAGACACATTTACTGCTCAAACTGCCTCCAAATGTAGCCTGACCCTGACTATATTACTCCATGTCTGCTTCACCTCTGTCTCTCCTGCTCAGAATGCTCAGAGTGATCTTTGACCAAGCCAGGGAGCTCTGCTGCCACCTGCTGGCTTAATAAAATTCTGTCTACAGCCAAACCCCAGACAGTATGATACAGGGGACACAGACTGACAAGAAAAGATTGAAATGTTGTCCTCAAATGACATCCATGGCTGTGAATGAGTTAATCTCAATGGGACTTTCCTGGTAAAATAAAAAATAAAAATATTTCACTGATTTTTTTTTTTTTCACTGATTCTTTGGCGTACCCCAACGCGTACCCCTAGTGGTACGCGTACCCCAGTTTGAGAAACACTGTTCTAGATCATAACATCTGTGATGAACGACGGACCACTATATGTAAATGTATTCTCTTGCTGTTCTGGAGCTCTGTGGTGAACCCTTGCAATGCTGCTGCCCTCTAACACCTGCGTCACATTCTAACCTTAGCAGAGGAATGTGGTGGGCAACAGTGTCAGACGCAGGGGTCAGCAGCCGGTGCAGTTTCTGTGGTGTGGTTGGCTCTACAGCCTCACTGCTCTAATCTAATCATTAACTGATGATTTTAGGGGGTAAACTACTTGAATAAGAAAAGATTAAGAGCTATAGATAAATGAATATGGTAAAGGTAAAGTGAAGTCCAAATGCCTTCCACCTGCCCTATACCATAATGTTATGATGTTGCTCCGTATTGGTCCCTCTTTGGGGTCATCAGAGAGGTATGTTCCGTCCACAAGTAGCCTTTATGGAGGTCAGGTGGAACTTTCATGGGGGTCTTGTGGAGAAGGCGTGGTCTGCTGTCTCTGCAATCCGGCTCCGGATAAAGCAGAAGAAATGTATGAGTCGTTTGTTGTTGTTTGTTGTCACTTGTGAGTCTGTGTTTGGTCTACAAAGCCTTCAAAATAAAATGTTTCTCTCAGCCCATCTTTCAAACTAAATACTTATAAACTCCTGTCTGGGCCGGAGTAACCTAAGGATTTAAAGTGCAACACATTCATTTTAGAGCAGACTCCAAAATGACTCTAGCCACAGCTTGAAAACTTTTGTCAGTGAATGACACCTGTAGACTCATTCAGCCCACCATCATAATTATATCAGTTAATCCATCTTTCTATTTGAGCTAGGGCATGGAAGTTATAATCACCATGAAAATTGTCTGTCTCACCTTTTCTGGAGGGCCTGGCACTACATGTCACTGATGTACTTTCGTGCGAGGTCATGGAGACTTGTGTCAAAAAATGTCAGAGACTTAGCAGGGATTCTTGTTTTGAGAGTTTTGTCTGACAGAAAGAAGCTAGTCCAACTACGTAACACCTGTGGATTGGCGATTTTGAACCCACAGGCGTGAAATAGAGCATAAATACTGTAGGTGTTATAGGTCAGGTAATACACAATCACAACATGCCCTAACAGAGATTGAACCCCGACATCTGGAACACAGCTTCCAAAAAATGAAGAGAAATTTTACAAGCTTTTGGTAGACCAAGTTTTCATGGACTTGTCCTTGTATTGGCAGATTTGAGACGGGATGTAATTGTTCAGTTTTCATCTTTATAAGGGGCCTGATGACCAGTTCCCAGCCTTTGTGATTGTTCCAGATTGAAGCAACAAATCTGGAAGGTAGAAAACCTCCAAATAAGTCTCAGAACAGACTTTATAAATCTTGTGGGCAATACAACTAGGAACTGTTAGTATTAGATAGCAATATGGCCTACGTGCAGGACTCTACAAGGACTCCATGTTATGACTATGATGTGACTGTCTCTTTGTGACACGTATGTCTTTCGATGTGTGACGTGACAATGACTATATAAACTGTGTACTGCCTTTATTCTGTCTGAGAGAAAGAAACAGAGTAAACCAGTGGAACTTGAGAGAAACTTAAATAAACTTCCAGAGTTTGGCACACCACGATCCGTCTCTGTCTGCTTCATCCCTGACAGAACTCAGACTGGAGATGATTGCTTGGACAGTTTTACAGTTACAAATTGAATCTGAGAAAGTTTTAAGGGATTGTTGGGTTGTTATTTGTTGGAACCTTGTTGTTAAAACAATGTAGGAAACTCTACACTTAGATGTGGAGGCTAGTTCTAATGGTAACTAAGCTGGAGGTTTTGTTATTATGTTAACTGTAGAACACGTAATTATGCAGCAATATTTTCTGAAAAATGAATTCCCCTTATCTTTGGAGATCTTATAATTAACCTGTAAGTTGGACTTGTGCCATTTCCGCTCTGCCCTCTGGCACTCCACATTCTTTGCTCTGGCCGAGTCAGCATTTGTTCATTGAGCCTTCTGCTCATTTCGGACTGTTTTAACCTTCACGGGGCGATGGTGTCCAGAATGTTCAAAACACTAGAAATAACAGAGTTTCTTTCTTTCTTTCTTTTTCAACTGTTATTGAGTGCTGCAAACCAATGTGTGCACTGATTTTGAACGCCCATGCTTCGAACTAGATACCACACATGTGTTACTATTTGCAATAGTTGTTTGGCTCAAGGACAACTCATTATCTCCAAGTGATACTTATTACTGCCTAGGAGTGAGACAACGCCAAGGAAATAACATAATCAATGATTAGCATAATAACATTCTAAGAGCTTTCTCTGTATGCACTTTGCAATAAAAAATATAATGAAATGTAAATTATACAATAATAAATGATTGAACTATAGCCCCAAACCACTAAGATCAGTAAGAAATCTTTAGTTCTGTATTGACCAATGGATTTGCACCTTTATCAAGGCACAACGCAATATATTTCCTTCTAACTAATTACTACAAATAACGATGCAGTCAGAGTCATATTTACATTATTTATTTATGTTTGTTTTGTTATTACGTTTGACGTGCTTCAGGCAGAGAGAATGAGAAAAGTGTGCATGGAGAGTTAATTAACTAGCGGTCGCCTGAGGGGCAAAATTCACAAAGGAGCCTACTTTATAATCACCGCCTAATGCTCCTTTAAAATCTACTATCCCTATTTGAATATTGAAATATCAATAACTAATATTCAGTGATGGGAATAACGGCATTGAAATAAACGTTACTAATGCCGTTAATTTTTTCAATAACGAGTAATGTATCTAATTACTTTGACTGTCACTTTAACGCCGTTATCATTGCCGACACCCCGTTTCTGCACGTTACTCAAGTTGCACAATTAACTTTTTTTTTACTTCGCACAACACACTCGTGCGTGTGTTGTCATGAGAGAAGGGAGGATGAGATAACCTCTCAGCAATTACTGGCTGATGTATAGTGAGATTACGTCTTCAGCCAATCAGAGACATTGGGTAGGTGGGTGTTTGCGCCCACTTTATCCGGGCTTTAGGCTGTGCATGTGACCGCAGCCTGGGGCAAATGTCCTTAACAAATAAGCACATTTGTCAATTTTTTCAATTGTCGCCGAATGTCTTCCCAGGAGTCGGTGTGATCAGTTTGGAACGGGCTTATCCACTGACTCTTGGTGCCAACATTGGCACCACAACCACTGCTCTCCTCGCTGCTCTGGCCAGTCCCGGGAACAAACTCCCTGCAGCTGTTCAGGTAAACCCAACATTCATTATTATTTGAATACCGGAATAAAAACACAGGGGATACGCGTTAGCACTCTGGGGCTGGTATTTTCATGAATATATTTTACACCTCTTCTCTGCTAAGTGAAAGAGACATGCATATGAAGGGAAACAACAGGGAAATCAAGAAGAAACCAAGCTTCATTTCAAATTAGGGAATCTGAGGAGTTGACAGGATGTGCACGTACAATATAGTTTACAATTACATACACCGTCTATTATGAGTCCTCTCTCTAGAGAAATAGTATGTTTATCCTCTATTTTCTTTGCAGATTGCATTATGTCACCTCTTCTTCAATGTGTCTGGCATAGTCCTGTGGTATCCCATTCCCTGTCTGCGCCTGCCCATAAGAATGGCCCGTGTCCTGGGGGAGCGGACTGCTAAGTACCGTTGGTTTTCTGTCCTTTATCTACTGCTTTTCTTCCTGGTGCTTCCATCCCTCATGCTTGGCCTGTCCTTGGCAGGATGGCAGGTGATGGTGGGTGTCGGGGCTCCCTTTTTAAGCGTAACCATCTGTATTACTTTGATAAACCTAATGCAGAACCGTGGTCCGGAGTATCTTCCGAACATGCTCCGAAACTAGGACTTCTTGCCACCTTGGATGCACTCTTTTAAACCTCTTGAGCGGCTTATCACCAAGACAAATTTGTGCTGCCGCGGCTTGATCTGTGGCTCTGGTAGTGGGGAGAAAAAGAAAGAGGTGGTCTGTACAAATACCAGAACTTGCAACCAAAGTATGGAGCCAGCTGACAGTCATCCACACCTGGCATATGACAACCCCGTCCTGCAACGTTTCCATGAGGGCCCTCCAGCTGTGCTGATCCTTAAACTGAAAGGCTTGGAGAGATGCAACAGTACTCCATTATAGCGTTTTCATGGTAAAAACTTATGATAAACATCTTTAATTGAATCTTTCCATCCTTCACATAAACAGGTGCCTCATTTTCATGTGTGAGTAAAAGGTGTAGCTCTAAACAGCAGCATCTGTGGTTTTCTTTAACATCAGCAAAATATGCAGAATATATTTGCATTTTTATTGGACACAGGGATTCCTTAAATGCACGATGTCAGCTATTCTGCACACACTGCAAGATATCTGGTGAAAAGCTTTCAAAACACATCAATTATACTTTTTTAATATCAACATACAGATGAAACTCTGAAAAATTATTTCTTCAACTTAAACGAACATACTTATTACATGCAAAGTGATGTACATATATCAAGCCTTGATAATTAAGGGTTGTAAAACCATCTAAAAAACATTTTTACTCATTTAATTTGAAATGTTTTAATTTATATATATATATATATAATTTTTTTTTTAAATGGTTGTACGCCATCCATCCATTTTCTTCCCCTTAATCCATTTCTGGGTCAGGGGGATGGCAATTCACACAGCACCAGCCCCTCACTGATCCTCCTGCAGGTGGGGAGTCAACAGGACCATAATTGAGCCATAATTGTAACAAACAAAGGCTTGGCATTTGTTACTTTTCATGTAACCTCTATCACATTGGTTTAATGGTTTAACATTAACAATCTTAATGTCTTTATCAGTGATCATAATTATATGCCCAATGTGTGCCCAAAGATTCGCAGTTAAGCAAAGATCTGTGCATTTCATTAGATTACATTATATAATTTCCTTGCCCTACTTCAGAAGTCATTAAACAGCCATTTATTGAAGCCAGTCAATAACTGTGATGATGTATAGCAATGACTGCTTCCATTTCCCATCTTTAATCCTGTGTGGGTGACATTTGCTTGAGTCAGACAGAGATGCAGAGAAACAAGGCCATTAGCCTGAAGGCTGAAGATAAAGCTGAAAGTGCATGCACATTGGATCAGTTTGCTCAAATACTCGGGGCGACTCGGGGCGAGGGCGACAGTAGCTCAGTTGGTAGAGCATTGGCCTTAAGGCCAGAAGGTCGTGGGTTCAATTCCCACCTCTGCACCTTCTCCATCGACTCCCACTGATGACTGCTGTCGTTGTGTCCTTGGGCAAGACACTTAACCCCAATTTGCCCAAAGCCCCCACTGAAAGATCAAGGTTATGCTCACACTCAGAGAGCAGCCGTCCTCCTGTGGACTCACCACCTGCAGAGGGTCAGTGAGGGGCTGGTGCTATGAGACTTGGGTGGCATCTCTGACTGCCACCCCCCTGACCCAGAAATGGATTAAAGGGTAGAAAATGGATGGATGGACTCACTTACATCATCTCAAGTGGGCACTGACAGCCAATGTATTTCTTTTTTTTATATGAAAGCTTTAACAATTTTATACAAATGATAGCCTTCGATAATGCAAACACGTCTATGGAAGTCTGTTGCAAGAGCTGTCAAATTGTTTGGTTGGAGCCTGTCATTGTTGGTTCAAAACATAACTGCTTAGACTTTAAATGTCATGTGTTACAACAGTCTTTCTCACAGTATCGTCTGATCCTTAAATGAGATGCTGCCTTTTCTGATACGCTCGTTTAGCCTCCACATTGCATCATAATGTGGAGTGTGTTGTGAATTCTGAAGGCTTTTATACCAGAATGCCAGGGAGATGATAAGGGAAAAAAACACTACTATAAACTGAACAGAACAAAAAAAAGCTATTTGAACAAATTATTGATATGAGACATAATGATTTATAATATAATCTTTGAATCAACTTTAAAAACTGTCTTTAATTGATCTCAAACTATGTGAATTTACCACAAGCCACACCAGTATTTAGTCCATGTGTCCGCCCATCTCCTCTTTTCATGTCATGTTTAGATTTTGATTTCCCATTTTCTAAAGAAAATCCTGGATCCAGACAGTGATCTGGATCATATTGGTATATTTTATTTGTCGACTCCACTGCTTTGGGTCAAAGACACACACGTACATGTGGTGGTATACTGGTGAAGCCAGAGCTGCCCCATTAGCTATTCAGCAACTAATCTGTGGCAACAGCCCCGCTGCCGCCTCCAACCGTTCATAATAATAATAATGATAATAATGCATTGGGTTCATATAGCGCTTTTCAGGACACTCTATGACGCTTCATGTCATTGTTCTTTCACTCCACACACGGTGGTGATAAACTACGACTGACCACCTCCAACCATTCACACACACACACACCAGACTCATTCTAGGCAATGTGGGTGAAGTGTCTTGCCTACGGACACAACAGCAGTTTGACACTTTACAGCCGCAGCTGCCCCACTGTGGCACCTGGTGTTCCCAGAGGTCTCCCATCACAGTATTAACCAGGCCCTGCCCTGCACAGCATCAGAAGTTTGACGGGATCTGGCTTTTGCATTTAACTTAAGGCCACATATTGCATGTGAAGGTATGTGCACACAACAGACTCGCAGGTGTTGTGGGTGAAATGTCTGAACTGCAAATGGAGAGGTTCGTTGAAGTATATCTAGTAGTAATCTTTAGTAATCTAGTAATCTTTATTTATATACCGCCTTTTCACTGCAGATCTGAGTCTCAAAGCGGTTTACAATTGTTATTATTTTATTTTTGGGCATTTGTCTCTCACTCCACACAGAGATGGGAGGGGCCAGTACAGGAGGCGCATGCCAGAACTATTATACATATTTTTAGTGGTAGGGGAAACCGGAGTACCCGGAGGAAACCTACGCAGACACGGGGAGAACATGCAAACTCCACTCAGAAAGGCCCTGGTCCGACCGGGATTCGAACCCAGGACCTTCTTGCTGAGAGGCGAGAGTGCTATCCACTCAGCCACCGTGCCGCCCTCTCATCCAAATGGCTTAAAAAAGCATTGATGAATAAATGACACGTCTGCCGCACTCTGGCTGCTCTCTCTCAGACACAGCCTTGAGTTAAAGAGAGAGCGAAAAAGATCAGAACAATATTCCCTCAACCATCCTGCATCCAGACGGTGAGCCGCGTCACCTGTTCCTCCCATCACTTTTTGAGGCAAAACTAACAATAACAGAGATAAGTGCATCATCAAAAAACGTCCTCCCTTGACAGAGATAACAAGGTCCCATTATGATCCAGCTCAGGGTTCACTGTGGACACCCCAGCACCTGTGAGGAATGACTGACTCTCTTTTACCAAATCATCGGAGCTGGAAAACAACAAATGATGCAAGCCCTTTCACCCGCAGTGTGCAAACCAAGCATTTTTCCATTTGCTGATTCCACATTATTGCTCTGAAAGATTTGCCGGATGCTCCCTGTGGTGTCAGCGCAATCAATACAATAATGTACTAATTTTCAAACCCATAGGTGGAACACAGACGTGGAGCTATAAACAAGTTTAAACTCCACAAAGCTGAAGAGGGAAACTGTTATTTAGAGTCACAGCGCTCCTCTTCAAACCTCCAGGAGAGTTGTTTTTGAAGTTCATTTGTTTGGTCAGCGCTGTGTGAGTCTGTCAGGAGCAGATACCGCATTTCACCAGGCTTTGCTTTCATACAGCCGAGTTTTTTATCTCTTATAGTTGATACTTCAGACGGTGGGATATTATAATGATAACCTTTACAAAATCTGTCAGCTTCGTAAATAGACAGTAATAGCTGGATGCAAACAACAAAACACTGCAGTATTGTGTGTACGTGTGTAACGTGTGTGTCCTAGTGTTTATCGCTTAATACAGTAATGCACACTACTTACATAATGCCTTTCATGACACCCAATGGCATTTTTCATTCACTCTATACATGGTGGAGGCAAACTATGACTGTAGCCACACCTGCCCTGGGACAGACATATGGAAGCGAGGTTGACTGATGCAACCAGTCTGTGCCATCGACTCCTCCGATCACCAATACTTACGTCGTACGAGTACAATTACAAACTCACACTAGGCAATGTGGGTTGAGTGTCTTGCCTAAGGACAGAATGACAGTTTGGCACTTTACAGCCACTGTTGTATCTAGTGTTCCCAGAGGTCTCCCATCACAGTGGCCCAATTATTTTGATAATTGGAATTAGTTGGCCGATTATTCTTTTTGATTGATCAAGTTGATTGGATCCTGAAAGATCTGTGAATATGGAATTGTTTATTCTTTTGACCAAAACAAAACTCAACTGATGGCCCTGGAGAACATCATCTTTTACAGAGGACCAGTCATGCTGTGGGTTGTTGATTAAAAATACCACATTTTACTTTCATTCTGCAGTCTTTATAGAATTACCTGAGTCATAAATCCTCTTCTCTGCATGTTAAGTCTACTATCAAGGCGTTCGTCGGAAATTTAAAGTCATATGGATTAAATAAGTCACATTGTGTAGCTTCACTTAAAGTTATCAGTTAGCTATGGGCTGCAGGAGAAGTGTGTGTTCTTGGCTAACAGTTCTTTTAGTGGGCTGTGTGTGAGAGGGGTTTGGAAGACGTCTTCATAAATGGATCAGAACGTGGCTTATCTTCAGTCCAGGAAACAGAGGCTGCACACTGCGTTCTGTCTTTGATGTCAAAATAATGAAATGATGCATTGTATTCTATGCGTGTGTAATTACCGTTATTTACCCGTCAATAACCTTAGAATTAGTACATCCAGGAATAATATGAGTTTTATATGTGCATTGCTATGGTGTTACTGAATGTCTTTAAAAAGCGGAAAAGGAAAATATTCTTGCACACTTTGACTAAAGACTTTTCGGGCAAATGTTCTTTTTTGTTTTTCATTTTGAGAAGACATCTTATAGAGGGGTCTCTCAAAAAAATCTATTTTAGGCCCATTTTTCTTCACAAAGCAGTGTCAGACCATAAAAAAAAGAGAATAGAACATTTTCATACACATAATAGATATTCATATAAGAAAAATACATTAAGATGTGCAAAGATATTGATGTAGAGAAAATATCTTCGTTAATTATTAAGTAAGTAATCTTTATTTATATACCGCCTTTCACAGACCTTTCAATAACTCAGCCACCGTGCCGCCCCGTAATGGTGGCTAACTTGTTTACTGTCCTGATCTCGTGTAAATATGCTGGATTTACATCTTCTGGTCCAGCCCCAGACTCTGCAGTGTTATTGAAGCGGCTAATAATGAATACCTCTTATATTATGAGCAACTACTGTAGATAGTCTACCAGAAAGGATGATAAAAACTGATAAAATAAGTCAAAAAATTGCTCAAATTTGGCAAAATATTTCTAAATTTGAGCTTATTTTGACTGCCTTAAAACTAGATTTGCCAGAAGAACGTGCAAAATAATCTTGTTTTAAAAATATACAATAAATGTCTCCCTTGGAAAGAGAAAATAAAACAACACTGAAAAGACTAAATGGCTTTGTCCCAATGGCAAATCTTATTTAAAGACAGACAGAATGTCCTCAACTTAAATTTTTTTGCAGTGTTGCTCTTTTCTTTATTACTGAATAACCAGGATGTTCCATTTACAAAGAGCATAATTAAAGAAAATTGCTTCTTCCTTATATTTTCAGTTTCACATGAGGAACAACATGAAAGATTCAGAGCTTCAGATTCAGTTCATTTCTCATTTGCAGTAAAACCACAGTAGAATATTTGTGCAAATAGTACCTGCGTGTGCACGAGACAGAGCTGCGACGCCCTGTGCTGAGATCAGAGAAGGGTTCACACGGTTTTCAAGTGAATCAGAAACATATGATGGTGCCAGACTGTAAATGGCCCTTCAGGTAGACACCTTATTGATCCCCCTTTGGAGAAATTCAGGTCGGAACAAATATATTTTGTTCCTTTGGCTATATGACAACAATAGATCTGTCTGAGCATGTGCACTTCTCTGCTACTGGAATTAACTTTTAGAAGTATTTGTCACGGTGTGTTTGTCGGGGTAAAAGTCATGTTTATCTCACACAATAATAGCCACTAAACCCAGTCCTTGAAATGTCACTTTCTTGCATATTTTTGGATGTTTGTTTGGATGGTTGTGTTTCTGCTTTCTTCTACCAAGGTTCAATAATGTGTCTTTCCATCTGAAGAGCTTTGTAATCAAGCTCAAGGATTTCAATGTTTTAAATGTATTTATTTGGTTGAGGCAGTGTGTATTAACAAACAGCAGTGCTGTATATACACCAGATAGTTGCCTTTGGGTAATTTCCATCCGTTGTCTCACAGTTGATTTGTCAGGAGCCATTAAGGATCTTACCCCTCCATATCGGGGTATTGTGAGCTTTTTCTATGTAAAAGAAAGGAGCTCTGCCTTTGGGCAAGATATACTCATGTTAGTGGTAATGCATTCGGTAAAGATACCTACAATTATTATTCAAATATCATTCAAGTCCACATCCATTATCTTTAGGTCCAGGAGATAATTATATTTAATTAGAACAGTACTCCATGTGTTCATCTTTCCAATGGGGCCTTACAAACACTGAATTTGATATGGTTTTTACACACAATATTCAGGTAACAATAAGGAAAATTAGACGAATGGTGATATTTCTTTTGAAAATATACAACAGCTTTAAACAAATACAGATAATTACGTTGTGTTCACACTTGTTCCAAATGAAGTGGATTCTTATGCATATGACGCTAATTTGCACATGTGAAATCAGCACATTCATCGTAAACCATATCAGAGGAGGACTGGTGCATTTGATTCGGCCGTGATC
Source organism: Knipowitschia caucasica (assembly GCA_964034765.1). NCBI lineage: Eukaryota > Metazoa > Chordata > Actinopteri > Gobiiformes > Gobiidae > Knipowitschia > Knipowitschia caucasica. The sequence goes on from OZ035830.1 coordinate 20,109,916, forward strand.
GGAGCCTGAACTGCATGAGATTTCTCATTTTCAGCTGAAAAATGTCTGCCGCCAGCTTATCTTACCTCCATCTCTGAGACTGCATAGAGGCACATTCCATCAATAACAGCTCTTTTATGTGAGACTTTTTTGTAATCACAAAAGATAAAGTTTGTTCCAAAGCTGTTCGTACTACAAAACGCTTCCGAATACAAATAGGAGAATTTATGCAAATATAGTTGAGGGGCGTGCTTAACACAAAATCAACTGATAAATCTATCAAAAGTTGTCCTTGCCGCTGCTGTCATAAAGTCACGTTTCGGATCTTGTTGACTAAATGCAGAGAGGCTCACTGAAAAATGGAGGGAAGAAAAACAGATGGGTATATATGCCCCCTCAGCCTGCACCTCTCTTTGCAAGGATATACTGTAGGTGGGAGGCATATCTAACACAGGTATACTAATGCACTGCTCTTGTGACAGATTTGGCAGGGCTCATGCAGAGGATCCGGCCGTTTGGTAAAACTGCCATAGTGTTTGATATTATAGCAGTTATATATAAAACCAATAGTCACTTAAAATCTTTTGTCCCAACCGCTATTAGACTCTCTGTAGCTTGTTGGTGATATGAACTTTGGTGTTTGAGCTTCATGTTCATATGTTTGTATGGGCTCCACTTCATATTAACTCGCTTATGTTTCCAGTGTTTTTATATGTTTTTATGTTTGCTGTTCCATTGAATTGCCCCTGTGGGATAAATAAAGAAGTCTGAATCTGAATCCAAACCATTTTATTTAATAGAAGAGGTGTGGTTTTTGATTGTCCATAGCCGTGTATTGGGTGCTGTGAAAGTTTGTCATATGTGTCTGCACGTTTGCGTCAATCGTATCAATTATACACAATTATGTATGTTGTGGACGGAAGTACAATAAGAGGAGAAGAAGCCAAAAAAACTAATTATGTAAACACAACAATTACTGCTTCTTGTGCAAGTTAAAGCATTGGACTGAATGAATGTTTCCTGTAGTGTTTGCGGAACGCAGTGTTAGTATTAGATAGCAATATGGCCTACGTGCAGGACTGTACAAGGACTCTGATTATTTTGACTATGATGTGACTGTCTCTGTGTGACACGTACGTCTTTCCATGTGTGACGTGACAATGACTATATAAACTGTGTACTGACTCCATTTTGTCTGAGAGAAAGAAACAATTGAAACCACTTGAACTTGAGAGAAACTTAAATAAACTTCCAGAGTTTGGCGCACCACGATCCGTCTCTGTCTGCTTCATTCCTGACAGCAGAAGAAGCTGTTTTAAACAGAAGCTTGCTGGAGCCGATTTTCTTGTGGGCATTTGTTCTGGCGGGGTTAGCTTCTGGCCGTAGCCGGGGAAGATGAGTTGCTAAGATTACCACAGGATCACAGAGAGCGCTAAACCACATATATCGTCAGTATATTGTGAGTTTATGGGTAAAACATCAGAGAAGAAAGCTTTGCGTTTGCTGCCATATCATGGATTTATAAACAAATAACATGCTGTCCGATAATACGTCATCATCTTGTCATCCCTCCCCTTTCTGTGATTGGTCCCCAAATCAATGCAAACACTTTGACCCAAGTTTCCAGGCTGCTGTGCAGTTTTACAAGATTCAAACTTCATATAGAAGCATGGGAATTCCCTGGCTAAACAGCAATAATACATATTATTCATAATAAATGCGTTCAAAACAATCTCTCCACTTGGAATAATCACCAGTGTGTTTTGATGGAGGAGATTAGCTGGACCAGTGGTGAGGGCCCTCATCTGTCTGTCAACAATTTGAATTAATTGAGTCCAATCTGGTACTTTTGAAGGGGTCTGGCGCTTGCATTCAAAAATTCCCTCTCCATCTTCACAATTTGAAAAATAACTAACTTTCACTTTAAATAAAGTTCAAGCAACTGCACAGGTTGGTCATAGCGTTCAGTATTTTGACCATTTTGAGTCATTGTAGCTGAAATCATGCATGCAACTCCGAGTCTGGCTTTCAGCTGTGGGCTGTGTTTGCCTATGACTCTATGTAATGGCTGCTCCTAGTATTCATCCATGCTTGTTTTATCTTTTCAAACTAACACGCACACATTTTTCCTCCCCATAACCTCTGGGCCATAGCTGGTAATGTGTATGGAAATGATTTGTGCAGAGGGCCCAAAATAAATCACACATATATGACACCATTCATTCTAATATTTGATGAGCAGAGGTCTCATAAACAGTGCGGGCACAGACCAACACAATTACAGATGACAGAGGAAGGCCTTTTTCATGTGTTTGTTGAATAATACATGCATTTTGTAGTCGCTCTAAAATATGTATGATTTATGTTTTTCCTCTTGCAATTCCCATATCCCATTTGACTGTATATCCCCCTTTTCCTTTCATTTTCACAAACTTCTTAGTTGACTAAAAGATATTTTAGTCAACGATTTCAAAAAGACTTTATCTTGATAGACTTTCATGAGCTATGCCATACTCATTATGAATTCATTATGTTTGTTTGATTGTTTATTTGTGCAGGGAAAACCTTAGCCTTAACCTTAGTTTAGTTCGACATGTTTTTTAGTGGTAAAGGAAACTGGAGCACCCAGAGGAAACTTGCGCAAACGCAGGGAGAACACAGACAGGACCTATCTGGAGGTCAAATCAAACCGAGAAACTTCTTGCAGTGAAGCATGATCCCTTGCATGCAAAAGCCAGATCAGACCTTTGAAGCTGTGAAGGGCAGGACCTGGTTAGTACTGTGATGGGAGACCTCTGGGAACACTAGGTGCCACAGCAAGTACCCAACTGATGTAGTGTGCGTGAATGGTTGGAGGTGGTCGGATGAGCTAATATCACACACTGTCACTTCTGTCAGTGTGCCCCAGGGCAGTTGTGGCTATTCAATTCAATTTCTTCTTGTATAGCCTTAAATCACAACAATAGTTATCTCAAAGGACTTTACAAAACTGTTGAGTTCGCCAACACAGATCAGAGAATCAAACAGTTCAAACACAATGAATAGAGAACACACAGGTATTGGTCCATGGGGGGAGTTAACCAATGTCTCTAATTGTTGATAAATGTCCTTAGTGTGTTGTTGACTGTTGAGTGTCCTGGACCATCGGGACACTGAACAATGTATGGAGTGAAAGAATAATGACAGCGGAGCAGTGGAGCGTCCTGAAAAGGGCTTCATAAAATCAATGCATTATTAGGCCTGAGCCCCGAACGGGGAAAGGGCCTATTGTTTTTGCTCGAGAGAGGTCAAATTTTGCACTTTAAGCCTTAATTTCACCCCCTGAACATGCATGAAAAGTTGTAAAATTTTGCCCAAACATCAGACCTGGTGAAAAATTTGATATTTTGGTGTTATTTAAGTAAGTAATGTTTATTTATATACCGCCTTTCACAGACAAGGGTCACAAAGCGGTTTACAATTGTTATTATTTTTTTGGGCATTTGTCCTCTCACTCCACACAGAGATGGGAGCGGGGTCGCCAGTACAGGAGGCGCATGCACAGTCCTATTGTACATATTTTTAGTGATAGGGGAAACCGGAGTACCTGGAGGAAACCTTCGCAGACACGGAGAGAACATGCAAACTCCACTCAGAAAGGCCCTGGTCCCACCGGGATTCGAACCCAGGACCTTCTTGCTGAGAGGCGAGAGTGCTATCCACTCAGCCACCGTGCCGCCCTATGGTAGAACAGCGCCACCTACAACAGCCAATGGGAGTTTCAGAGGTCAAGTTTGTCGTAGAGCCATGAAATTCAGTACACATGTTCCTCAAGTCAAGATACGACCAAAATGTTATTATGGCTCCGCCCTCTGACAAACAGGAGGCCCATAAATTTCACTGCAAAATGGAAAAATTATCCGCAATAATTTTCATACATGTCGGTTGGAAAGCGACTCCTCCTTGGCCGTTTCACCGATTTGCCTCAAAATCGCTCCAGATCATCTCAACACATGTACCTTCAAAATGACCAAAGGGATTTTTGATCAGTGAAACATTGTTTGAGCAGCGGAGCGGCAAAATGTGAGTGTTTATTGGCCATTTTTCACAACATTAATTTTGCTCCCGTTTGTACAAACAAAGTCTGATTTGCACAAAACTTGAATCCAATGTTCAACTCCAGGGTTTAGGTCAGGTGAAAGTGAAATATTTGAAATTGGCCCATTAGCGCCCCCTACAGATTGAGGCAAAGTTTTACATGGGGTGCCAAACAGCTCTAATCATAATATTCATTACAATTTGACTAATGTTCTTCTATGGCTACAGCAACAAATCATCACACGGCGGCCCCACCTCCTTTGCGCGGTGCTGCGTGGTACTGTGTGGTGCGGTGTAGTGCGGGGCGTTGTGGAGCAGCGCGTTGCGGCTTGGTGCGGGGCGTTGTGGAGCAGCGCGTTGCGGCTTGGTGCGGGGCGTTGTGGAGCAGCGCGTTGCGGCTTGGTGCGGGGCGTTGTGGAGCAGCGCGTTGCGACTTGGTGCAGGCGTTGTGGAGCAGCGCGTTGCGGCTTGGGGCGGCGTGGTGCAGATCCGCTTGGTGCGGGGTGGTGCGCGCGGTGCGGTGAGGGCCGTTCAACGCCCTCACCTTATGGATACATAAATTGTAGATTTCATTACATTTGTCAACTATAGTTCTTGGTACTGACATACAGTATGTTGATTTCTCCACCCAAAGTAATGCATTGGGTATGATAAAAGTTTTAAGCTTGAAGTTTGAACTTTGAGAAATTTTCTGGGGCAGCTCATGAGACTTTTCCCACAGTGTTCAAAACCCTTTTTCCGCAGATTTATTCAAACGAACCCACCATCGCCCCCTGTATCAGCTGTGGCTTCGTGAGCAGCAGTCATGGATGAGTGTGCTTCGTTTGTTTGAGAGGACTTCCTTGTACAGTAATTACACACACATGCACTGTGCAGACCAACACATGCAAACGGTCAGCATCCGTAAACAGCCCCCCTCCAAAACATAAAACCAAATGAGCCTCTGCGGCCGGTAATCACATCCGAGCTTCTTAACTCACGCAGCATCTGTTTTCTTCCACTTGAGTTTTGAATGTCACAATAAGTGTTTTTTTTCCATTGAGATGTTGCGTAAGTACATGGGAATCTAAAGTAGTGGTTCTGCTATCCTTCAAAATGGTGGACAGTTTTTCCTAACATCATTTATCTTAAACTGTGATTTTTATCGGCTAAATCTCCTCTCGTCCCATCAGTGTTGGGTAAGTTACTTTGAAAATGTAATTAGTTACAAATTACTAGTTACTTCTAAAAAAAGTAATTAGTTACATTACTTAGTTACAGCCCCAAGAAAGTAACTAAGTTACATTACTTTTGGATTACTTCGTGTCACAAAAAAGAGAACAGAATCAAGTTTGTATGTTTGCTTTATTAAAGCCATTTAAATAAAGGTCAACAACAAATCAAAACTGGCTCAAATGGCATAACATAAAAATGTAAAATGTTTCTGAAAGACGGCGACTGAGGTTACCTGACAGCGTAATTCAAGTCGAGCTTGCTTATTATATCGTGTTGGTGTTGTGCTGTCGGAGGAGGAGGAGGAGGAGGCGGCGGCGGCTTCGCTGCGACGCTCTTTAGCGACTTGCTTAACAGTTGAGTGTTGACGCTGCAAGTGTTTTAAAAGGTTCGAGGATGAGTTGGCTGCGGTGGACAATCGCTTGCTGCCCGCGCAAAGCTTGCACTCCACGACAACGTTTTTATCTTTTTGACTGATGTAGTTGAAATAGTGTGCATATCTCCACCGGTAAAAAGAACTCTTCTCCTCTGACTCTGCCATGTTGCTTTACAAACAATCTCGCTCATGTGCGCAGCGTGACGTAAGCACGCAGGCACGCATGGAGCGGTAGTGCAGTTCTCCCCTGCTTTCCCGAGGCCGGTGCCGCCGGTAACGAAGTATTTAGGTAGTAACTGTAATATAATGAAACGTATTTTCATAATAACGCGTTACACTACTACGTTACTCAAATTGTAATTTCGTTACAGTAACGCGTTACTTAGTAACGCGTTACACCCAACACTGCGTCCCATATAGAAAGCCAACCCCGGGACAATTATTTATCAGTAAATCTGCATACACATAATGCAGTAAAGTCAAAGCCCATGTATGTCAAGCTAATTAAAGCAGCCTGCAAAACGGTGTCTATATTCTACAATTAGTGTTGGTCTGAGAAATATAAAAACAATATTTTTAAGCTTTTGAAGTGATTGAACATTCAACAACAACATGCTAAGCAGATGCTATTGACCTAAAAAAAAAGTTGCTCGGCTTCATTCGCTCTTGGTCTTGTCTGTAGACTTCTATTCTCTGGGTTTTAATGCAGCATTATTTTAAATGTAATCTAATGTATTTCATTGATTTCTGATTGTTATAAATTATTGTTTATGACGTTATTACTATTATTGTTATAAATGTTTTACTTTAGAAAAAATTTCTCTGCACTTATTTGATATTATGGTTTTATCATTTAAAGCACTGAAGTCAGATTGAGAATTGTAGTTGTATTGTTTTGCTGTTTTTGCTGTTTTTCTTCTCTTTTTTGTCCTGCCTCCTCCTCTGCAGCACTGAATTTATTTTAGTTTTTTTATTTGGACCTTTTCATGTCCAGATTTATTTCATAATTGAATCCCCATAGACAGTAAATGTAGGTTTGTAGGTCGTTCTGTGTAACTAATAGTCTGTATTACTTCCTTTGACTCACGCACTCCATGACAGCATAAAAGGGAAACTTTCTGTGCACACACTTACATACATTTCACCCAAATACTTTTTAGGCAAATCCAGAAATATTAAGTGTATTTCTAAGACGTCTGTGTGACTCAGAAGCATTACATTAGATTCCATTAGCGATAACTCGGCTCTGCTGAAGCCTTTGGCCCAGAGGTCTAATAATTCTGCCCTGTGTGTTTTAAAGCAATAACAATACTTCACATGGATGCTTTATTAAGGTCCTGCAGTGAGACAGATTTTATTGTGGATAACTCCTCCTGTTACATCTTGCAGTGAGGCAATGATTCTCAGACAATATGGCGAGGTCTCACTGTAGAATTAAACCTGTAGCCGTATTTACTGCTAAACTGGTCCACAGCTGTTTAATGTTGTTTTGGGGTATTTCTAGAGACTCATATCAATGGCTACAAATTAAATTGATTTATAACATAATATCCAGCTATGACTGTAAATAAAAAATAAACAGCAATATTTTAAGTTTGACAATGGGTTGGACGAAGCAGAAGCTCATTTGGTTCGGACCTCTTTCACTCACAATCAACATTTTTAGACAATTCAAATTGAGCCTGACAACTTATGAAGTCAGCCAACTTAAAATATTGCATGTACAACAATGAAATTCAAGTTGTTAACATTTTAAAATGGGTTAATCTTGGGAAACAATATCAATGTAGCAACTCAAGTAAGTAACCAATCAACTCAAAATAGATATGTGCATTGATCAAAATTTGAGCATGTTTTACAGTTGAAAAAATCAAGTTGCCTAAAAGCAATCAGTTCACAACAATTTCACCTAAAGGAGCTTTACCCGTTTCTGCAAGGTTATTTCAGTTTGAATGTTTAGCACCGCCCCCAACTCGCTCACAAGCTTCTCATTTCCCCTACGCTCTCCATCATCTAGTCATCTAGTATTATTTATCAGTGCAACAGTCAGAAAGAGATAATAAAAAATAAAGAATAAAAAACACTTCTAAGGAATAAATTAAAATTTGAAATAGAGTTACAGTTACTATTTACAATATACAAGTGCACATGGTGCACACAATGTAAGGTGACAGCAGGACAGTGAAGTAAAGTCACGTATGATGGGCAGTAAAGTGACTTTATAAAGGGCGGGGGGACAGGTTAGGAAGTGTTCAAGAGTCCAACAGCAGAGAGAAAGAAACTGTTCTTGTGGCGGGAGGTTCTAGTCCTGATGGACCACAGTCTCTGCCTGAGGGGAGTGTTTGGAATAGTCCATGTGCTATTCCATGTGCTGAGAGGGGTCGGCTGTGATACGACCAGCCCGGCCTCGAGCTCGGGCGACGTATAGGTCCTGCAGCGATGGAAGGCTGCGGCCGATCACTTCCTCTGCAGAGCGCACAATGCGCTGTAGTCTCTGTTTGTCCCTGACTGTGGCTCCAGCGAACCACACGGTGATGGAGGAGGTGAGGATGGACTCGATGATGGCCGTGTAGAACTGCACCAACATCTGTGCAGGCAGCTTGGCTTTCCTGAGCTGCCGCAGGAAGTACATCCTCTGCTGGGCCTTCTTGATGAGGGAGCTGATGGTCGGCTCCCACTTGAGGTCCTGGGTGATGGTGGTGCCCAGGAAACGGAAGGACTCCACAGAGGTGATGGGGGAGTCCATCACGGAGGGTGGGGGCGGGGGGACAGTGCTCTTCCTGAAGTCCACAATCATCTCCACTGTCTTCTGGGCGTTCAGCTCCAGGTTGTTACCACTGCACCAGGACACCAGCCGGTCCACCTCCCTCCTGTAGGCGGACTCATCGTTGTTGGAGATGAGTCCAATGAGGGTGGTATCGTCTGCGAACTTGATCAGCTTCACGGAGTCGTGACTGGAGGTGCAGTGGTTGGTGTACAGGGAGAAGAGCAGGGGAGAAAGAACGCAGCCCTGTGGGGCGCCTGTATTTATAATCCGAGAGTCCGAGACATTCTTCCCCAGACGCACTCGCTGCTTCCTGTCCGTCAGGAAGTCAGTGATCCACCTGCAGGTGGAATCGGGCACGTTGAGCTGGGAGAGCTTGTCCTGGAGCAGGGATGGCAGGATTGTGTTGAAGGCAGAGCTGAAGTCCACGAACAGGACCCTGGCGTAGGTCCCCGGGGAGTCCAGGTGCTGTAGGATGTGGTGGAGGGCCAGGTTAATGGCGTCGTCTACAGATTTGTTGGCTCTGTAGGCGAACTGCAGGGGGTCCAGGAGGGGGGAGGTGAAGGACTTGAGATGGGAGAGAACCAGGCGTTCAAATGACTTCATGACGACAGACGTAAGTGCTACAGGTCTGTAGTCATTGAGTCCTGTGATCCTGGGCTTCTTCGGGATGGGCACAATGATGGAGGATTTGAAGCAGGCCGGGACATGGCAGGACTGCAGAGAGGAGTTGAAAATTACAGTGAAGACCGGAGTTAGCTCACTGGCACAGTGTCTCAGAGTGGCCGGAGACACGTGGTCCGGGCCAGGAGCTTTGCGGGGGTGCAGCCTCAAGAAGAGTTATTTGATGTCTTCTGAGGCAATTGTCAAAGTGGGGGCAGAGCTGATCGGTGGGTCGATAGAGTAGTGAGGGGTTGGCGAGGTGTCGGGCAGCATCAAAGCGACTGAAAAAAAGGTTCAGGTCGTCAGCTAGCTTGTGGTCGTCAGCACAGAGGGGGGCTTTGGGCTTGTAGTTGGTGATCTCCTGTAGGCCCCTCCAGACAGAAGCAGTATCGTTGTTACCAAACTGCTCCTGTAGTCATTCTCTGTGCCGGGACTTGGCTGCTTTCAGTTCGATCCTGAACTGATATTTATTTGCTTTGTAGCCGCTGCGGTCCCCCTCTCTGAAAGCAGACTCCTTTGCTTTCCTGAGCTGCCGGAGTTTAGCAGTGAACCAGGGTTTGTCGTTGTTATAGATGACCCTGGTCCTTGTTGGAATAATGTTATCCTCGCAGAAGTGAATGTATGACGTCACAGTGTCCGTGTATTTATCCAAACTATCTGTGGCAGCTCTGAAAAGGTCCCAGTCTGTAGATTCCATGCATGATTCCACAGCTTCATCAGACCACACTTTGGAGCTCCTCACTACAGGTTTCGAGAGCTTTAGTCTCTGTCTGTAAGCAGGAACCAGATGTATCATGGAGTGATCTGAGAAGCCGAGGGCTGCTCAGGGAACAGCGCAAAAAGCTCCGCGCACAGTGGTGTAGCAGTGATCCAGAGTGTTCTCCTCTCTGGTCGGGCATTTGATAAACTTTCTGTATTTGGGTAATTCCTGGCTCAAGTTTCCCTTATTAAAATCCCCCAGGATAATAATAAGAGAGTCCGGGTATAAACGTTCCATACACAGTACTTGCTCTGCGAGTGCGCGCTGAGCCTCGCGCGCGTCCACGCATGGCGGTATGTAAACAGAGGCAAGAATGAATGAAACGAACTCACGTGTGGAGTAAAACGGCTTACATCATGGGAGGACAAGCCCCTACACGGCATGTACCACCAGAGCATAGCAGAAGTGGCTGATCTCAAGAAGTCCTACCAATGGCTAGAAAGGGATGGCCAACAGGACAGCACAGAGGCACTCATCATGGCTGCACAGGAGCAGGTCCTGAGCACCAGAGCCCAGATATACCACACCAGACAAAGAGGCAACGAGGCACCTGAGACGATCCAACACATACAGTAACTGCAGGGTGCAAGATGCTGGCAGGGAAGGCCTACATGGAAGTCAATAACCAACTGTGGGACTTCCAGATACAGACCGACCGAATGGTAATGGCGAACCAACCTGACATTGTGGTGGTAGACAAAAGGCAGAAGAAAGCCGGTGTATGTGACAATTCAAAGCGATGGTAACATCAGGAAAAAAAGAACACGAAAAACTTGAGAAATACCAAGGGCTCAGAGAGGAACAGGAGAGGACCTGGAGGGTAAAGGTGACAGTAGTGCCTGTGGTGATCGGTGCACTCGGGCAGTGACCCCAAAGCTGGAGGAGTGGTCACAGCCCTCAAGCTCCCAGGCCTCTGGTAGAGGACCCGAGCTTAGAGAGGGATAACCGGCCGCGGAGGGCGAAAGGTGTGTGTGTTTTTTTCTTTTCTTTTATTTATAAATACAATACATATATATACATATATATGTATTGCTAAGTCATTGGGGTGAGCTATTTTATCATAATGTTTTTTACGTGACTTTTTCATTATTATTGCACTACTATTTGTAATCCTAAGCCGCCATTGCTGCTTAAATGATGAAGTCTATTCATGATTTAATTACACATCGTGTTCGCCACTTATTCATTTAATCAACTTGGTTCTTGTGTCGGAGCCCTTATAAACTTTGAAGCTGTTTCTTTCACCAGCCGTGTGTGGATGGCTCTTCTCGCAGACGCTTCCAGAAAAGAGCTCTCAATACTGTTGTTTCCTGCTGCTAAAACTGAAGATTGTCAATGTCTGTCTGAGATATCATCAGCGCTTGAAGAAATGTCTAAAATTAAGTCTATGAAATGTTAACTTCCTCTTGACATGTTGCCTAGAGGGACAGTGGGACGTGGACACAGAACGCTCCCACTGAGACGGAGCACTTGATCCTTTTTCGGAATGAAAATGATGTTTATCCCAGGTGACAACGCTCCTTCCATGAGAACAAGAAATCAACTCAACCTCATTTGGATTTTGTTGTGGCTCTGCTTAATGAGAAATAGAGACGTGATGTGGATTGGTCCCCACGGCGGATGTCATAGATTTCCGTGTAGATGTGGAGTTGGACAGATGGGGAAAGGTCTGTGAACTGCGGCGAGCTGTTTTTGGAGCCTTGTTGACAGCTTGTTGGCAGATCTTGTTACGCTGGGAATGAGGTTAATTTGGGAAATAAAAAAAAGGATCTAAGCAAGGTGTCAACACAGGACAAGCTGTATTCTCCTCTGGGACATAACGCTTGTTGCAATCACGTATTGTTTGGAATTAAGTGCATTTTTCTTCATTGCGGTTTCTCATTTCGTCAACATGTTTTATGGCAAAGTGATTATTCTGATGTTATCAATTATCACTATCTTTGTTTGGACTTTTATCAATGCTATGACACTCAGTTCATTGTTCCCAAACAGTTTAGAAAGCTGGGACCCTACCATAAATGGAAATGTGTGATGTAAAAATAGAGTCTATTTTTACAGTCATACATTTTTTGGCCTTTCATATCTTTAGATCCGCTTTTTGACCCCGAAAATGTAAAAAAAAAAAGTATCAACTGTTTTGATGGATTTAATTCATTTGAGAAATAAATTACATTAATAACTATTTACAATATTTACATTCCTTAGTTTATGCATACTACTCTATATATCTATATCTATGTTAAAGCTGGTAATAAAATACAGTGCCTGGACAAAGACAACACAACAGACAAGGATTAATTACTTGGAACACAAGGAGCACATGCATGGTCACGGCACATCTCTGATCTTGATGCTGTGACTGTGCGTGCACTGAAGTCCTTTGGTCACAGGCCTATTTATTCAGACAAAAACACACCTACATCACGGCCACATAATTGTCACTCCAAAGATTCCATATGGCCCAAACCATTAGTTTGTTGACACAGTTCAACCATTTTAGCCTAAAAAGGTTTCCAGTCTTATCTTCTGCTGACAACCAAAAAGCCACTTCACAACCCAAACTTGTGACATATGGACACCCATTAACATTGCAAACATTAAAGACAACGGTTAGTAAGTAACCCACTGACCTGTTAACATGCATTCACATTTGCATTCACCTTAATCACAGTGAACTTTGACAACCAAGTTAGTTTAAAGACAATGCATTAAATATTCATATCAAGCAACTATATTTGCCGCAGTTTCATCATGTGTTGGTATATTTACAATTCCAATATGTATTTTCTATTTACAATTTGTCAGCTTGAAATGGAGTAGGAAAGAAGTAAAAAGCTAACCCCCTTGGAGAATGAGGCCCAATAGAGAAGTGCTCATGGATGAAGAAGCAGTAATACTAATGTCAGGATTCAGCAGACAGAGACGGATCGTGGTGTGCCAAACTCTGGAAGTTTATTTAAGTTTCTCTCAAGTTCCACTGGTTTACTCTGTTTCTTTCTCTCAGACAGAATAAAGGCAGTACACAGTTTATATAGTCATTGTCACGTCACACATCGAAAGACATACGTGTCACAAAGAGACAGTCACATCATAGTCATAACATGGAGTCCTTGTAGAGTCCTTGTACAGTCCTGCACGTAGGCCATATTGCTATCTAATACTAACACCCTCCCCTTTGATCACATAATCACATGTGATCACTCAATTTGATCAATCAATAAAGTGGAAAAAGAAAAAAAAAATTCCAAAAAAAAAAACTTTAAAAAATTATTAAAAAACAGAGAAAATGTATGCATTAAACTCATAATCATCCAATCAATATCAGTGGATTTTATCCTCTATCCTGGGAAAAAATAAACAAACAAAAACAAAGTAAATAAACAAACAAAAACAAATCAAAAATAAAAACAAACAAACACTATTGGACACACAAGAACTCAGCAGATTCAGTCAAAACACAGACAAAAACGAGCTGAGTCTCAAATTAGAAGCTAATTTCACTTTTATTACTCTATACTTTTATTTTAATGCTAATTGTTTACACTTCACTTCACTGTATTGTTTTCACTTTTCAATCTTAGACTGTGTACTTTACTTTTACTATTCACTATAGTTTAAAACTATTCTAATCTATTTACAAATATGTTTGTATATTTGCTTCTATTGAGCCATATTCTTAAACATACATTTTAATCTAATAAATCTCTCTGTGGTTTACTTTCATTATCAGTGGCTTATTATCAGTGGGATTTTGCTCCATGTCTATTCTCATTCTCAGGAATAAAACTGTGAACACAGTAAGACAAATGGTCAATATGAACATTATTATGGCGGTCAGTTTTCCAAATACATTTGTTGAACCAGGAAGTGCTGTCACTTCCTCCTCTCAGGCAGTTTGGGATGATTGTACATCATTAATCAAATTAGTATTATCCTTACAAGAGCTAATCTATTTTAGCAGATTTGGGGTCAGTTATTCTACAATGGTGTTTGTGCTGGAAACTTCTCAATATCTAAATATCTACTTTTTTGTTTTTGGGCTATACCCAAATACATCAAAATGCTTTTAAATCTCTGTTGGTGCTAATCTATCTCATTGATCTAAGCAAAGGAAGGTTTCTCACCCATCATCTGTACTTCTTAGCAAGTTTTGGGAAGTTGTGGGAAAACTTGCTAAGAAGTACAGATGATGGGTGAGAAACCTTCCTTTGCTTTGACTAATCCCTGTACGACTGAGGGCTTACACAAACTCATTGATCTAAGCTACTTTCATGAACTTTTTGTATTGTCAACATTCACAGATGTTTGAACACAAGTGAATTTGGCAAGTATCTAATAAAACTGTACATAAACTGTAATTAACTTTATCTACTTCTGAAGTAAATGTTTGTGAAATGGTCCCTTTACCATTTGATATTAGCACTGGCTAAAAATAATCTCTATTTTTGAAAGCATCTATGGTTGATGCATTTATCTATTCCTATTTTTACTCTATTTTTTGACTCCAAAGCTCGGCTGCAGCTTGAGCAAAGGCATATTTCTAATCTGTGACTTCTGTCACTTTTAATGGCTGTAACATAACTCTGATTCTAATATTTTATCTGCTCTATCAGAAGGATAACATTGTATGCTACTATTTTAACTCTTACGTGGAAATATGTTTATGAAAAACAAAGGAAGGACAATTCTATTCTATTTTACTACTATTTAACATCTACTAAAACGCTACAATAATCATACTTTATCATTTTAAAACATTTTGACAGTTGCTCAGTCTCCCAGACTAAAAAAGTCAAAGTTTTTGTCTGTCAAATGTCTGAATACTTAACATGTATATTGCATTTGGTCACAGGTTCTGGTTGTAGCAATAGCATCGGCAATAGACGTTTTTCATTGGCTGGTTCTTGTTCTGCAAATGGCTGTGTCCAATAGATCATCAGATGTCCAGAAGCTAGGGACAAACAAAAACAAAAAAGAATCATGAGTATCTCTCTCATTTAGCACTCATCAATGTATGATTTCAATAATATAAACATCACTCCCCAGTTTTTCTCTCTCAGATCCTCAGATCCTCAGGTCCTCAGGTCCCCTGAGGGGGAGTCTCAGTCGTCATCAGGTCAGGTCATATTTCGAGAGATGTCATCTTGGACATCAGTAGGGTCCAAGCCATGGTTCTGGTCTCTCCAGATGCACATCGGATCTCCAGATACAGTCTTTTCACTCGAAGCACATCAGGTCATTTGCGATGCACTTCTGGTCAATGGTGCAGTGTCTCAGTTCCTGTACACAGCTTGTTATGCAATAGTTACTCTCTATGGTTAAGTCATTTTGATTCTAATCCTAATCAATGTAATTACTTCACACAGTACAAAATCAACAAATCAAAAGTGTCAGGACAGAGGTCAATTAAGTCCATGACAATATAGAATTCAAATGAACATTTCTGGTCTCAAAAAATACTGATTCAAGTGATAGACAATTCAAAATATGTGTTTACGTTGGAGTAAACTTTTAAAATGCTTTTTTCTCATGTTCTGCTTTTTCATGTATCTATATGTAAATGTGAATGTATGTGTGTATGTGTGTGTGTATGTAGGGTGTGAATTTTGGGGTTGTGTCTCCTGACTCCTCGAACCACCTGCAGGTGTCAAAGGTCACACTGTGGTGATGTAACCACGTGGACACACTTTCAACTCTCATTCAGGTCTCTCCCTGACGCTCCACCATCACGTCTCCAGAAACCTCCACTTTCATGGCCCCGGTCTCTCTCACACCCACTCAGCTCTGCAGTGGCGTGGGGAGGGGCAAGGAGGTGGCATTTCCCTTTGCTCTTTGATCTGTGACCTGTGGCTGGGTGGGCTTTGGTGTCCAGTGTCCAGCAGTGACCTCTCGTACAGTGTGGCAGAGTCTGAAAAACAATCCTTGAGACGGCCAATTTAAAAACAACAGATATGTGAATGAGATTGTTTTTCTCCCTAAAGTCAAAACAATTTTGGAGCGCTCTGGGTTTTTCAACATGCGCTATGTAAATAAAGATTACTTATTATCTTACTAATGATGAAATTTTAAGACCAGAAACTCTCTTAATAAAAAACAAGACTCAAATCTCTTGAACCTTCAAACTTTAAAATATGTATTATGTACTTTTGTACTGTGTGTTTAATTATCTATGCGTTCTTGGGTTTCTTGAAAGACGCCATGAAATGAAATTATTTTGGAAAACATTAAAACATAAGCTGAAATCAAACAAAAAATTTAACTCCAGCTAAACTGGATTCGGTTCAATAAATAAAACTCAATTGTGCGTCGGAGCTGCCTCCTCCTGTCGCTGGGCAGCAGGAGCAAGGTCACGCGTGTAGTCAAAACAAAAACATCACCGCTTGCAATGGGTGAATTGGGTAGTTTAACTTAATAATACTTTTACAGCCTAATTCCCTCTTTCTTTTTAGACGAAGTCTATAATCAATAATCACTTTTAACACAGATTCTAATTTAAATGTTTGAAAAACGGCTTTTGTAACTAAAATAAAAACATAAAAACAAACACAACTCACAAAAAGTTAAGAAATAAGCAGCAGATTTAAAAGAATGGAATCTAGAAATATGTTAGGTCTAAAAAGAATTGCACAGCTTTAGCACTAATATTTGGGTTTCAAAAAACATATAATATTCAAACCTTATTCACTAATGGTGTTTAAAAACGTTTAACTGTGTCATAACACAATGTTCAATTGCAAATTTCGCAAATTTAACGGAATAACAACTATGAAAAGCCAGAAATCCTAAACGCAGTAGCTTTGCTCTGATTCAGAGCCAGAGCAGCGAAGGAGGGGGCCGTTTCCCTGACAACGGCAGCAAGATAGTGCGACGCACACACAGGCAGAAAGATACAGAAGAATAACTTTCAAGATTACTTTTTTAAGCTAATATAACTGATGTTGTTCTTTATACTTTTGTCATCCAAGTCTAGAAATGGCCACTTTCCACACTTGTAACAAAAGGCACTCTTGTCTTTAACGTTTACGCTTCTATTTTATCGAGGTAGCAAACTAATTTAAACTCAAAATCTCTTTCTAAAAAAACAAAAACAACTGTCGGATACAACCCTCTCATAGCTTAACTGTAGATAAAACTCGGCAAAAAATGTAAATAACTCACGAAAGCTCTCATAGCTCAACTTTAGATAAAACTCTGCATTCTCCGGTGAACTCTGTTCACGCCAAAAACAAACTAAAAAACAAAAAACTTCCTTTTTCTGTATGTAATTTAAACCGTGATCACTGAAATATTGTTGTTTCTTTACTTTTGTCATTTATCAAGCTTGGAATTGGTTAATTACAAAACTTTTGTGACAAAAGGCCTCCTTTCACGTAATTATAAAAAGGGAAACACGTTTCCCTTTTTATAATTACTTTTAATTTTACACTTTTGGATCCAACACTTTTCTCTGGCTAGCAAGGGGCCTCTACCCCGGTAATTACTCAAAAAAGGGCCTCTACCCTGTAATTACTCTTTTTCTCTTCTCAAGGGGCCTCTACCCCGGTAATTACTCAAAAAAGGGCCTCTACCCTGTAATTACTCTTTTTCTCAAGGGGCCTCTACCCCGGTAATTACTCTAAAAAGGGCCTCTACCCTGTAATTACTCTTTTTCTCTTCTCAAGGGGCCTCTACCCCGGTAATTATTCAAAAAAGGGCCTCTACCCTGTAATTACTCTTTTTCTCAAGGGGCCTCTACCCCGGTAATTACTCTAAAAAGGGCCTCTACCCTGTAATTACTCTTTTTCTCTTCTCAAGGGGCCTCTACCCCATCAGGTAGCGAACCTGTTTTTAATCTAATCTGATCTATAGATATATGACACTTGGTAGACCTCAAAACAGACCAAAATTTAGCTAGTATCCAATTATACAGACTTTACATATAAAAAGGTGTCTGCTTACCTTATTCTTGTCAAACAGGATCCAAGGACTGTCCGAGAGGTCTACCAAATACCAGCTTTTCCACATCCAACCAGGTCTCCAGATCATGAACCAGCGCTCACTAGTACCGGGAACTAGTTTCCATCGGCAGAGACCAATCACACGTCAAAAATCCCCGGAATGTGGACATGGGAAAACAATTTTAAACGCTCAGTCCAAAAAAAGAGGACACAAAAAAAATATAGTGAGAGAGCGAAAAAGAGTCCCGGAGCCGGTTGCCTCTCCAGCCTGCTGGACCGCTCCCAGGCCCCAGACACTCCCAGCTCTCCCACGCCGAGAAAAAGAAACAAAGAAAACTCCCTCAAAACAATCCAGAGAATGGCACACACTGAGCCGCGCATTCTCCACCAAATTTGTTAGGATTTAGCAGACAGAGACGGATCGTGGTGTGCCAAACTCTGGAAGTTTATTTAAGTTTCTCTCAAGTTTCACTGGTTTACTCTGTTTCTTTCTCTCAGACAGAATAAAGGCAGTACACAGTTTATATAGTCATTGTCACGTCACACATCGAAAGACATACATGTCACAAAGAGACAGTCACATCATAGTCATAACATGGAGTCCTTGTAGAGTCCTTGTACAGTCCTGCACGTAGGCCATATTGCTATCTAATACTAACACTAAACACAACAATTGTATTCAAGCTACAGCTGAAATACAAAAACAAAAAACAAACAAACGGTCAAGCTACTGAACCATGCATGTTTTCTATTGTTTTCTTCAGTCAACTACTTTGAGTTGCCTATACTGTGCTATACAAATAAACTTGCCTAAATGCTGCTATTAATCATTGTATTGCTTCTTACAGTATGAACAGACCAAAACAAAATAGATTGTTATCTAATTGTTGCCTGAATTGTAGAAACTGGATTTGTGTAAACATATTCACCAAATCCTGATTACCGTCCACAAAACACATGTAACAAAACTTTCATAATCTGTGTCCGCTTCGATCTAGTTGTTTTCACACCTCCTTTTATAAATTTCACATCTTGCATTGAGGAACCGTAAAACAGGCTTAAGGTGCTATTTTTAGACTGTAAAGTGCTGTCGGTGCGGCTGCGGCAGATTGTGGGTTTGAAACAGAGAAGAGTAGAAAGACCGTGTTTCTATCCTTCTGCAGAACATCACATCCCGAACACTGCTGCTCTGCCCCATGCTGGGACAAGACACTCGCACAAATCAACCTTGGATTCTTGGATTATTTGCTTTGTCTGAGGATCAGGGAGAATCTGAGAAGGTGCTGCACTTTGAATTTATCGTCTCCAGAGAACGCTTTTTGTTTTCACTGGTTTTGTATATTTTCTTTTTTTATTATTCCGTAAGGTTTAATGTTGTCACTTGGGGCAAGACCCAGATATTCAGTGCTACTCATGAATAATATCCCCATTTACAAGTCAAACAATGTGAGGCCATGTCAAAGGAGACATTTTATCCTAAAATGTGTCTGCATTTTGCAATTTTGTTACCATTTTACAATATTGTTACTCTTTAGTCATCGACCCGGAGTTGTTTTTAGATCCATGCAAACTAATGTCAGAGACTTTTGGTGCAAATATGTGACTCCTTCTGTCTAAAAGCTCCTGTCTCAGATAAAGTTAAGATAAACTTTATGTGATCTCACAATGGAAGAATGTACATGTCACATTAGCATACATAGATAGAATCATTCAGGTTGAGTGAAAAGACAGGAAGTGTGCAAACATGTTGAAAAAGGTTTATGCAAGCTTAAGAAAATGTAAAGTGACTAGAGCAGTTTTACAGTCCTCGTGCAGGTAATTAAGATGACTTATTGTACAGTCTGATAGTGGTGGGGATGAAGGCCCTGAGTCCTGTAATAGTCTTATCATTATACAATAACATCACAATCAGTTTCTGCCTTTTTAAACACATGTATTGGTTTTGGTGAGTTTTGGCAGTTACAGGTGGATTATTTACCCTTGATACTTGTTTCAACATGATTTTTCTATTCATGATGTTATGTCACTTCTAAAACATAATGAACTTTGTTTAGAAAACAGAATAGAGGCAGCATAAACATTTTCAACAGCATCAACAGTTTTGTTTGAATGGTTGTGTTGTGGTTAAGGTTTAGTTCCTGTTTTGTTTGTTTTGTATTTTGTTAACCCTTGTGTCTTCTTTATTTGTTGTTAATGAAATGTTGCTTTTAGATGATGTTATTAATGAATACTGAGAACATGGTGTTTTAAATTCATTCCATGTGAACATACATCATAAAGGCCTGTATATGTATTGTGCTTCATTGCTTGGGTCCGATAAGTCTGACGGGAGGGGTCGATGCATGTTTCCTTTGGAACAGTACCTTTTCCATGACTGTGTTTGAAGGTGTGTATTTTGTTAATAAAAGTTGATTGTTTATGGAAGAGAGACCAGAAGACGATAGATTGTAGCAGTGGGAAAACAGCTGCCTTCCGCTGTCTCCTCCGTGAACGTTTGGCCATGTAAATAGAAATAACAACTTTGGTCTAATTGTTGTGTGCTTTTGTCCAGACGACCTGCAATAGAACTAGTTATTGATTAACATTTGTACTTCCTGTTGTCTAAAAACCTGCCCCGCCCTCATGTGTTTCACCTATGTCTCATTAGTCTTGTATTTACTGTTTACCCTGTGTGTTCCTTCACTTGCTGTTCCTTCATTGTCATTCCATGTCTGTTTTAGTTCTTGTCTTGTGTGTTACTTTTTGTGTTTTTTTTTTCTGGATTTTGTTTTGTATTACATTTTATTGAATACACTATTTTTGCAGTTCTGCGTTTTGGGTTGTTTTCTTTTTTCCTCGTGACAGGTTGGAGCTAGTGGTGGAGACAACGCAGTTCACTTTGCGTATGATTAAGTCGGTGTCGCACAACAACACGATTTGGAGCCTCGACCAGTAGCAGTGAAGCCACGCTGGTTGAGACCTACAGTTTAAAGACCTGGTTCAGAGGGCCTGGCTGTGCAGGGGACAGAAACCATGCACACCAAACACATTATTTTAAGTTTGTCAGATTGCACTTCTGCTTGTCATTATAAATCTTTGTGAGAGGCCGATTTGAACTCAATCTAGCTGGGGCCAATTTCCTTATGAGAATTTGTTCCTGATGGCGTTAGCTTCGCAGACGTGTTGCTAGGATGGTTGCTAAGGCAAGCTGGAGTTTCCCCTGCAAATGAGAGCATCTGATTGGTCAATCCTTATGGCTCATAACTGGATTAATGAAGACAATATTAAAATGAAAAACCCCAGGTTCAGGGATTTTTAAAGGCCCAAGACGGTGAGTGTGACTGAGTGAGAAGAGTTTACATTTTATTGTAAGTCAATAGGACCCAGAGTGGGTTGGAGCAAAACTTTGTCTATGAGCACTCTATTGAGCTTCATCAAGTGGTTTAGCATTGTCCATATACTGTACTTGTACTATACTGTTTAATATCATGGCCTAAAAATACTAAAAGTTTTTCTGACATTTATTTTATCAAAGTTGACCTCTGCACAACAGCTTAACCCTTGAAGAATTGGGTCCTGGGAATATCATATACATGATCATGTGAGTTTTTATAGGAAATTTATACACAAGTATAAATGTGTTTATTTTTTTTCAAAATGTGTAGAATACATAACAGTCTGTGTGTGGCCTCTCAGTGTGGATTGTGTTGTTCCATGTTCTTCTGTTTGCTCTTCAACATCATGCGGCATCCAAAGAGAGTAAAACAATGGTGAACGGACTTCTACAGCCAGTGCTGGATATTTAGTCTATCTGTAGTTAACTTGACTAATTGGACTGTTCTTCATAATTTTTGATAAAAAATAGCAGTTATGTTTATAATTGGTAGTGTTCTATAGATCCACAATGACATTGATTAGTTCAATTATTTACTTTTATTATATAAAATGTTGTTATGCATTTGAGCGGCACAGTGTGTACTGCACTACTGCGGTAAATACTTTGGACTTGACTCAAGACTAATTTTCTTTTGTGGCTGGGTCAGGGTTGGTCAATAAACTGTTCACAACAATGTTCTTGTGTCTAAAAATGTTTATTCATTGAATCTGTCTCTGGTATTGTTGTTCTTTGTACTTTAACAATATCCTGTGGATTCCAATCAGACCTCATCTAAAATATAATGTTAAACTGAACAAAAGAAAACGTTCATGTTTCTCAACTTTTTGATTTCCTTCTGGGACTAAAAAGACAATGATAAAAGACAGATGAAACATAAGAGACTCTTCCTCTACAATTATAAACTGCACCGCAGGTCATCGCTCTGAAGATGTTCGACAAAAAAATCTCTGCAATTTCAATTTAAGATATTCCTTTCTTTGGAAGTGATCATTTCATATATAGTTTTAATTACTTTGTTGTTATTTACTTCATTGCTACATTATTACTTTGTGTTGTGGCCATTGTTGAAGTCCACACATTACTCTTTGACGTACTTAGTGTTCACTTTATGAAATGATATTGTGTCATTTTTGGGACCGATATCGGTTTGATGATATCGGCTCAGTCAACATCTTGAGAAGGCTTTTATTTTGATAGCAAATCTAATATGTTGATTAAAGTCTGTTTGTCATAAACAGTAGGTCCAACTATAAATCAGGCAGTCGTTCTGTTTAAAACAACATTTGATTTATGTGTAAAAAAAATTATTGGAGGAAAGTAAAATGCTGCCTGCAGTCACTTCACTGGTATCGGCAGGTGATGAAGTCAGAGAATCCAAACTTGAAACAGCTGGATTGGTGCATTCAATGCATAATTTTTCTGGGTTAATAAGGGTTAATATTGTTGCCATAGCGATGTTTTTTCTTTGCATGGAATGAACCTGATGCAAAAGTTTGGGCAATACATTTTTTTGATTTTTCCTTTATAAATCATTGGTATTTTTGGTTAGACATTTCTGGTAAAAATATCATAGGAGACAAAGAAAATGGCACAAGAAAAATCATTTTAATATTTCTTACATCCTTCTTTTGCTTTGGATTCTGATTAAAGGAATTGTGAACCATTCTTCTTTGCAGATCATCTCTAGTTCAGTCAGATTTGATTGGTTCTGAGCAGTTCTGGACAGTCTCTTTTATATCTCACGGCAATTTTTCTATAATATTCAGGTCCGGGGGACATACTGTATGCGTTGTACTTGTTCCTCTGAATGAATGTAAATTTTGAGCAGTGTGTACAGTAGGTTTGTCCTGTCTTGTTCCAGCTCTGGCACAACTTCGACTTGTCACTGATTCCTGGACATTGTTCTCCAGAATCTTCTGGTATTGAATAGAATCCATGCACTCCCTCAACTCTGTGAATGACACAAGCTTTTTCACTTCTCATATATCACTATGTTTGTCTCCTATGTGATTTACTATTTACTGAAATTTCTTACCCAAACAAACAATGATTTATACAGGAAAATCATAAAAAAGTGCCCAAACTTTTTTGCATGCCACTGTATGTTTACAATATTTAATTAAAGATGGGTTTTACTGCTCCCTCCTGTGGACTCACCACCTGCAGAGGGTCAGTGAGGGGCTGGTGCTATGAGACTTGGGTGGCATCTCTGATTGCCACCCCCCTGACCCAGAAATGGATTAAAGGGTAGAAAATGGATGGATGGATGGGTTTTACTGCTCAAAACCCAGTGTTGTGTACGTTACTTTGAAAAAGTAATTAGTTATAGTTACTTGTTACTAACTGAGTTACTCCACTATAAAAGTAACTAGTTACCAGTAAAAGAAACTATTGTGTTACTTTTTTGTTTTGTTCTGGAACATATTGTGCACTCGACGTGCACATTTGCACATCTGCACATCTGAAATAGTGGTGATATTTCCATCTGGAAAATGCTGTTTTGCGGCTGGAGTCCTCCACACTCTCCATCTTTCTCTGTGCTGTAAGCACTAAACACCAACACCCGCCACTGTGAATGCAGAAACACCCACCAAGTCGAGGCTGTTTGTATCGTGTTGGTACTGTGCTGTCGGAGGCGGCGGCTTCGCTGAGATGCTCTTTAGCGACTAGCTTAATAGTTGAGTGTTGACGCTGCTGTGTTTTAAAAGGTTCGAGGATGAGTTGGCTGCGGTGGACAATCGCTTGCTGCCCGCGCAAAGCTTGCATTTCACGACAAAGTTTTTATCATGTGCTCAATGTGACACGCAGGCAGGCACGCAGCGGTAGTGCAGTTCCCCCTGCTTTCCTGAGGCCGTTGCCGCCGGTAACGAAGTATTTAGGTAGTAACTATAATATATTTAAACGTATTTTCATAATAACACTTTACACTACTTCGTTACTCAAATTGTAATTTCGTTACAGTAACGCGTTACACCCAACACTGTCAAAACCTGACATTGGGTCATCTCTCCTCTTCGCAGACATGACTTGTAGCTTGGCCTATAATTAAGACACTTGCTTGGCTGCGGTGTAGATAAAATGGATAGGTTTAATACCGAAGTGCATTCCAAACAAAATAACATTCAGATGGACCTGAGCAAAAAGCAGCCTCTGACCCAGAAAAGTTTTGCAAAGCTGTAATTCCACTCAATGAGCCAAAAATAACTCGCCGTGGAGTGATGTTAAGCGTTTCTAGTATTGGAACAGATTGTCTAATTTCAGAGTCAGTGTCTGTAAAATTCCACAATCATTGAAATAGTTCAACCGCATCACATCACATTTATTTCATTCGCTCTAAACCCACTGAACGGTACACTCCTCTTTCTATCGCTGCCTGAGCTGATCATGTTTTATCCCAAATGTGCTTTCCTGGAATAGGCTCTTTGCTTTCCGACACTTTAAAGCCGTCACTGTCTCCGCAGCACCTCCATGAGACGACATTATAAAGACTTCTCAAAGTTGGGAATAATCGGTCCCGCTTTTCCATTGTTCTTGGTGGGGGTCAGAGGTTGCCATGACAATCTTATACAGTGGGGTAAACAAGTATTTAGTCAGCCACCAATTGTGCGAATCCTTCCATAAAGGTGAGAGATACCTGTTATTTTCGTCATAGGTTTGTCTCAACTATTGGAAACAAAAGTAGAAAAATAATCCAGAAAATTACATTTTTAAACAATTTATTTTTAAATAATGGTGGAAAATAAGTATTTAGTGAATAACAAAAGTTGGCAAAGAACTGCTTCCCCCTCCTGAGGCACCGGACGGTTCGCCAGAATCTCTTCATGCTCCATGGACTCTCCTAACTCCTCCCAGTCCCAGGTTTTTTGCTTGGCCTGCCGGTACTGGACAGCTGCCTCAGGAGTCCCACGAACCATCATGGCTCGATTGGACTCCTTCTGTAGCCTGACGGCATCCCTTACAACCGGTGTCCACCACCGTGTTCGGGGTTTGCCGCCGGGACAAGCACCAGAGACCTTGCGATCACAGCTATGAGCCGCTGCATCGGTGATAGAGATGGAGAACATGGTCCACTCAGACTCAATTTCCCCCTCCTCCCCTGGGACCTGGGAGTAGCTTTCCTGGAGGTATGAGTTTAAAGTCCGTCTGACAGGGGACTCAGCGAGACGTTCCAGCAGACCCTCACTACACGCTTGGGGCTGCCAGGTCTATCCGGCTTCCTCCCATGCCAGCGGTTCCAACCCACGACCAGGTGGTGATCGGTTGACAGCTCCGCCCCTCTCTTCACCCGAGTGTCCGAGACACGTGGTCGAAGGTCAGATGATTCATATATATATATATATATTTCAGTAATATTCAAACATATAGCTCTAAATCACAACAGCAGTCGTGTTGGGGAACTTCACAAAGTTTTTGATTCATCAACAACAGATCAGAGAATAAAACAGTTAGATAAGGAAATAATAATGACAAACACATAGGATCCATTGGTCCATATAGGGAGCGGGATGAACACTGATAACTGTCCTTTGAGCCTATTGCATCAGCAAAGAGCAACTGGCAGTATATCCAGGAGAGAAGAGGCTTCCATAGGTGAGGAGATAGGTGCAGCCCAGGAGTGTGGCTCAGGGCTGCTTAAAAAACAAAATAGGTTCAGGAATTGCTAAACACATTTCTATTATAAATTAAGTAAAAATGTTTCACTTGCCTGAAGAAAATTTCTACACTTTGACTTATAATCAGTATTGATAAGGGAAACTCTTATTAATACTGAATCTAGTCTTGTAGTCTTGTGTTTGCCCATCACAATGTGGTCGTATAGATTACTCTTCTGACAAATGCCAGTCCAGGCGGCCGACATGCACGACACAGTTTCCATGAGCAGAATAATTGGTGCAGTCAGTGTCCAGAGGGGATCTGGTCCGGAGACTGCAGGATTAAAACTCTGCTGTCATTGTCCTTTTGACCTAAAAAACCAGGACCTCCAGTCTACAGTTTAGTGTGCGCTAGGATGAAAATCTACATAAAATCCAAGGCAATGGTTCCCGACTGGATAAAGGAGGTTTCTTGTCCTCTCCAGGTGAGTGGAGGAGTTCTTGTGGTGTCTCTTGTTTAAGGGGTGAATAATGGAGCGTGGGATTGACAGATGTGTCTGTGCAGGGATGCGGTGGTTGTGGTGTTGAGGAAGCAGAGTCAAATGGCTCAGCTTTCGATTGGTCGATATGTTGCCATCTTCACCTATGGATGTGATTTTTGGTGCTGACACAAAGGATAGGATTATGAAAACAAATGAGTTTACTCCATAGTGTGTCTGGATGCTCCCTCAGAAACAGTGAGAAGCTCAGTCACAACGGGGGATAAGCTGGAAAGGATCCAGCCCTTGGGAAAAGGGGAAGAAAATCAATAGTTGGATGGTGGCTACAAGTTGTTCAACATAAAGTATTAAAAAATACATACTTTACATACATACGCACACCTAAATCTAAAGCAATAAAGATCAAGAACTTCTGAATGACTTCAAACATCGTTTTATTTGAATATCGTTGTGGTTAAGCCGTTTGCACATGCTAATTTTGTATGCTAAAGTTAGAGAGTTGTTTTTATTTGATTTTAGTGAGTTATTGTAATTTCATCTTGTTGCATGCTCCTCAGTCCTACTATTCTGTAACTGCGATGCAACACTGAAATTACTCCATTGTGGGACAAATAAAGGATCTCTTCTATATCGGAATCCGGTATCTTTACCTTTTAGAAACGAAGAAAAACGTAATGTAACGTGAAGTAATAGGATTTTTGTGAAATATTCCATGCAATTAAAACGAATGAGAGAGCCTGGACGATCATGGAGGGGCGACAGCAGCTCAGTTGGTAGAGCATTGGCCTTTGGGCCTGAAGGTCGTGGGTTCGAGCCCACCGTAAGACCTACTTCATGACTCCCACTGATGACTGCTGTCGTTGTGTCCTTGGGCAAGACACTTAACCCCACTTTGCCTGAAGCCCCCGCTGAAAGATCTCAGCTCCTGTGGACTCACCACCTGCAGGAGGATCAGTGAGGGGCTGGTGCTAAGTGTACTGGGTGCTGCTCTGACTGCCACCCCCCCGACCCAGAAATGGATTAAGGGGAAGAAAATGGATGGATGGATGGAGAGCCTGGACTAAAGAAAGCACAGACACCTCCCAAACGGCTCATCCACCATGCAAAGATTGAAACACATTTACCTAATTGTTTTAAATGAAGGAAGTAGAAGAAGTTGGTTTGAATTTAATTGACAGGTGCTAACTGTGTCTGTGTGGGAGTTATTCATGAGGATAGTAGTTCACAATGAGTGATGGCATTATGTTGGACTCATTGTGTGAGCGCTTCATCACACAATATAGATTTGAATTAGCAGTGACAGAGGGTACACTCCTGTCTGCTCTCTCTGTCTGTATCCACTGTGCACCACTTTTGGTTTTAATAGATAAAGAAAATAAATAAATTAAGGGATACGTGAAATAGCAGTATGGTCACATATAGTTCTTTGAGCTTGACAATATAAGGACAGTAGTGAATAGAATATACATTTATGTTGGTTTAATTGCTAATCAAATATACTAAAAAAAGTAAAGGTAAAGGTGCACTTTATCATCTGCATTTGACCCATCCTGATGCCGCTAAAGCTTACGCCAGGAGCAGTGGTCGCCGTAGTAACAGCGCCCGAGAACCCATCTCCAGATGTTGATGCTCGGCTTGGTCAGGGCTACTGGAGCTGGAGAGTTTTACCTAGTGAGCATGTTTTTAATGGTAGGGGAAACCGGAGCACCCGGTGGAAACCTAGGCAGGAACGGGGAGAACATGCAAACGGCCGGGGTTCGAACCCAGTTATCCACTAAGTTCACGCGCTATCTACTCGCTATCCACTCAGCCACCGTGCCGCCCTAAGTATATGTTAAGGAAACAAGTTCCTCTCTCCATCATATTGAATAAGTGTGAAATATATAGAAGGGTCTGCATTTTAATAAAGCCAACAAAGCTACTGAAAAAACTTGTAAATGGACAAATACAATTAGATAGTTCAGAACATTTCTAAAACATGCATTTAATATATAAACACCAAAATAACTTTAGTCTTGTGGGAACTCTTTAGTGTAATATTATTTTTAGTGCTCACTGTACTTTCAACACTGTAACTCCTCACTCATGGCTCTGCTGAGTCTGTCCATAAGAACATGTGGCATTGTAAAACTCCACAGAACAAGCCCAGGGTCTCCACCTTTTTGGTCAGCTCTGGTTCTCCTGGTCTTCCACAGGACAGGAGGAACATGTGAGCGTTCTAACCAATCAGAGCGTTGCTGATTACAGCAGAGCTTGAGCAGGACGAGAGCAGGACTGTAGAGTTTGTGGCACTACAGTGTGGATTAGGGAAAAAACTAGGGCCGGGACGCGATTACAAAAATTAATCTAATTATTAGAGGCTTTGTAATTAATTAATCTCGATTAATCGCATTTCAATCGTATATAAATATTTGACCTGAGAACAGTGAGAAGTAATTTTTTTCACATGGATTTTTAGTTTACCTTTGAATAAGGGCTGCTCCTACTCCGCCTCCTCCTCCTACGTTCACGCCGTGATTATAATCAGGGGTGCACATAACTTTTTCAGTGAGGTTCTCCATTTGTCACGTGGTTCTTAATCGCGATTTTATACTTGCTTCTTTTGTAAAGCTTAAGGTTAGATCAGCTAAAATAATCCACTCAATCCAAGTCTGTTGACTGTTAAGTGTTTGCACCATGACTGAGCTCACCATGTCAATTGATAGGTTGCTAGGCTTTCAGTGTTCCATGCAGGTGAAACAAATTGTCTTCCCAAGGTTTCACCATTTACGTGGCATGAGAAGAGCAATGAAACTCCCTCTCTTGTGACTCACTTGATGAGAGTCACAGAGTTCAAATTGGTGCATCAATACAATTGATCCGTCTGAAACTTATCCAATATCGAAGGTTCTGCGGTGCCAAAAAAACACACATAAGATTAAAATACGTCAAAAAAAAATGCGCTAATTTTGTGGCGTTAATTAATCGTAATTAACGTGTTAAAGTCCCGGCCCTAGAAAAAAAAATATATATATATATTTCAAAAGAAAATAAAGTTTAGGATGAAAAGGAACACTAAAATCCCCACAAATCTTTGTTTGTATAGGTTCCCTGTCGTCTGAGGACAAACACTGAGGTCTTTGCAGCCCTCTCCAGATAATATAATCCATCCAAGACGCACACCCATAGCTCACTGCACACACCGAATCATTGCATCATTGTAAAACAGGGAGACATGTATAAAATGTATAGATGTAATGTAATGATGAACACATAAAGCACATTAGATCTTATCATTTATTGATGAGGACTTCAAGAACCAGTCAGACAGCTCTTTTGAAACAGACAAGGATCAACATCAAATACTGTTCCCAATGCCCAGGAAGGACTTCAACGGGAAGTTAAATCAAACCATGACCTATATATCACATTAAATGACACATAAACTGATTAAAGAAGTAGAATGAAGCAGCACAGATACTTGGATCCCTCTTAGGGTCGAGGAAAGGGGGTGGACTGGGAATGCTTCATGTTTTCCCTGGATGAGCTGCTCCTGGGGAGCTGGATCTGGCTTCTGTGCTCAACTTTCTGATGCAATCCCCTCTAACCGAAAAAGACTAGAGAAAATGAGATGCAGCAAAATATGTTATATTTATTACCTTGCTTTAACCATATCATGTATTTTACCATTTTTGTGGGTGTGGTTTTTTGTCCCTCCCCCCTGGACTGCCACCTTAACGTGGTGGGGGAGTTTGAGTACTCGGATGATCCTGGGAGCTATGCTGTCTGGGGCTTCATGCCCCTGGTAGGGTCTCCCATGGCAGACAGGTCTCAGGTGACGAGTCAGGCGAAGAGCGGTCCGAAGACACCATGGACAGCACTAAGAGACATACTGTACAGTGACGTCGCCAGGCATGGCGCAGCCGGGGCCCCACCCTGGAGCCAGGCCTGGGGTCGGGGCTCGTATGCGAGCGCCTGGTGGCCGGGCCTTAGCCCACGGGGCCCGGCCGGGCTCAGCCCGAAAGGACGACGTGGGCAGTCCCTCCTGTGGGCCCACCACCTGCAGAGGGGTCCGTGGTGGCGAAACGGTGCAGAGAGGACTGGGCAGCAGTCGAAGGCGGAGACCTCGGCGACCCAGTCCGCACACACAACATCTGGCTCTTGGGACGTGGAACGTCACCTCGCTGGGGGGGGAAGGAGCCAGAGCTCGTGGGGGAGGTCGAGCGATACCGACTAGAGATAGTCGGCCTCACCTCCACACACAGCTTGGGCTCTGGAACCCAACTCCTTGAGAGGGGTTGGACGCTCCAATTTTCTGGTGTCTCTCGCGGGGAGAGGCGGCGAGCTGGGGTGGCCATACTCATTGCCCCCCATCTCAGCCGCCACGTGTTGGAGTTCTCCCCGGTGAATGAGAGGGTTGCGTCCCTCCGCCTTCGGGTAGGGGACAAGTCTCTCACGGTTGTGACGGCCTACGGGCCTAACGGCAGTGTAGAGTATCCGGCCTTCTTGGAGTCCTTGGGAGGTGTACTGGACGGTGCACCGCCCGGGGACTCCGTTATTCTCCTTGGGGACTTCAACGCCCATGTGGGAAATGCCAGTGACACTTGGAGAGGGGTGATAGGGAAGAACGGCCCCGCTGATCTGAACCCGAGCGGTGTTCAGTTGTTGGACTTCTGTGCTAGTCACAGTTTGTCCATCACGAACACCATGTTCGAGCACAAGGGTGTCCACCAGTGCACGTGGCACCAGGACACCCTAGGCCGGAGGTCGATGATCGACTTTGTTGTTGTATCATCTGACCTTCGACCGCGTGTCTCGGACACTCGGGTGAAGAGAGGGGCGGAGCTGTCAACCGATCACCACCTGGTTGTGAGTTGGATCCGCTGGCAGGGGAAGAAGCCGGCTAGACCTGGCAGACCCAAGCGTGTAGTGAGGGTCTGCTGGGAACGTCTCGCTGAGCCCCCTGTCAGACGGATTTTCAACTCACACCTCCGGGAGAGCTTCTCCCAGGTCCCGGCAGAGGAGGGGGACATTGAGTCTGAGTGGACCATGTTCTCTTCCTCTATTGCCGATGCGGCGGCTCGTAGCTGTGGTCGCAAGGTCTCTGGTGCTGGTCCCGGTGGCAACCCCCGAACCCGGTGGTGGACACCGGCAGTAAGGGATGCTGTCAGGCTGAAGAAGGAGTCCTATCGAGCCATGATGGTTCGGGGAACTCCTGAGGCAGCTGTCCAGTACCGGCAGGCCAAGCGTGCCGCGGCCCGGGTTGTTGCAGAGGCAAAAACCCGGGTCTAGGAGGAGTTTGCAGACTCCATGGAGCAGGACTATCGGTCGGCCTCGAAGAGATTCTGGCAAACCGTCCGGCGCCTCAAGAGGGGGAAGCAGTGCTTTGCCAACACCGTGTACGGTGCGGGCGGAGAGCTGCTGACCTCGACTGGGGATATTGTCGGGCGGTGGAAGGAATACTTGGAGGTTCTCCTCAACCCCCCCGTCACGTCCTCCGTCCCGGAGGCAGAGGCTGAAGATGTTGGGGCGGATACTTCCATCTCCCTGGCGGAGGTCACCAAGGTGGTTGGCAGCCTCCTTGGTGGCAAGGCGCCGGGAGTGGATGAGATCCGTCCTGACTATCTAAAGTCTCTGGATGTTGTAGGACTGTCTTGGCTGACACGTCTCTGCAACATCGCGTGGCGATCGGGGGCGGTGCCAATGGAGTGGCAGACCGGGTTGGTGGTCCCTCTCTATAAGAAGGGGGACCGGAGGGTGTGTTCCAATTATCGTGGGATCACACTCCTCAGCCTCCCTGGTAAGGTTTACTCCAAGGTACTGGAGAGGAGGCTACGGCCGATGGTCGAATCTCGGATTCAGGAGGAGCAGTGTGGTTTTCGTCCCGGCCGCGGAACACTGGACCAGCTCTATACTCTCCATCGGATACTCGAGGGCTCATGGGAGTTCGCCCAACATGTCCACATGTGCTTTGTGGATTTGGAGAAGGCGTTCGACCGCGTTCCCCGGGGTGTTCTTTGGGGGGTTCTCAGGGAGTACGGGGTCCGGGGTCCTCTGCTGAGGGCTGTTCGGTCCCTATATGACCGGAGCCAGGACTGTGTTCGCATTGCCGGCAGTAAGTCAGACCTGTTCCCGGTGCATGTTGGCCTCCGCCAGGGCTGCCCTTTGTCACCGGTTCTGTTCACTGTATTCATGGAAGGAATTTCTAGGCGCAGCCAGGCACCGGAGGGGGTCCGGTTCGGGGACCACAGGATTTCATCTCTGCTGTTTGCGGACGATGTTGTCCTGTTGGCTCCAACGAACCAGTTCACCTTGGAGAGACCCATGAGGAAAACGCATTAGACTTATTGATTT
This sequence comes from Knipowitschia caucasica, assembly GCA_964034765.1. Taxonomy (NCBI): domain Eukaryota; kingdom Metazoa; phylum Chordata; class Actinopteri; order Gobiiformes; family Gobiidae; genus Knipowitschia; species Knipowitschia caucasica. Next base: position 20,142,485 of record OZ035830.1, read on the forward strand.
AAGCATGTTTATTGATTGAGCATGTTTGGCGCCCTAGGCCCGGGCGGGATGCTGTTGAGCACGGCGCTTGCTCGCGTGCATGATCCCCCCGGGGCCTAGGCACTGGTGACGGCAGAGGCAGTAGGCAAGCACGCTTCATGCGAGAAGGAGGAGGTGGGGCGGCGGCGGCTTGCAGACTTCAGAAGATCGGGAAGTGGGCGTCTCCGGCTTTTAACTTGCTGTCCTGGTGGTTATTGGTTGACTGGGTGTGGGCGTTGCTGGTATTGATGAGTCGAGGAAGAGCAGCCTGTGGCCTGGCAGCAACAGCCGGGTCTACCACGGTGAACTTTCGCGAAAAGCTCCATTTCACCTTGGAGAGACCCATGAGGAAAACGCATTAGACTTATTGATTTAAGCATGTTTATTGATTGAGCATGTTTGGCGCCCTAGGCCCGGGCGGGATGCTGTTGAGCACGGCGCTTGCTCGCGTGCATGATCCCCAAAAAGCGGGCCTGCGATTGGGATAGCAGGACGCACTGCGCGGGCCTGAGAGCATGAGCGAGCTGAGAACATGCGCGCATGCGCATGTTCAGCCAGCCGCTCTAGCAGAGGAATCTTTGAGCGACTGAGAACATGCGCGCACGCGCATGCTCAGCCAGCCGCAGCAGAGGAATCTTTGAGCAAACTGAGAACATGCGCGCACGCGCATGCTCAGCCAGCCGCAGCAGAGGAATCTTTGAGCGAACTGAGAACATGCGCGCACGCGCATGTTCAGCCAGCCGCAGCAGAGGAATCTTTGAGCGAACTGAGAACATGCGCGCACGCGCATGTTCAGCCAGCCGCAGCAGAGGAATCTTTGAGCGAACTGAGAACATGCGCGCACGCGCATGTTCAGCCAGCCGCAGCAGAGGAATCTTTGAGCGAACTGAGAACATGCGCGCACGCGCATGTTCAGCCAGCCGCAGCAGAGGAATCTTTGAGCGAACTGAGAACATGCGCGCACGCGCATGTTCAGCCAGCCGCAGCAGAGGAATCTTTGAGCGAACTGAGAACATGCGCGCACGCGCATGTTCAGCCAGCCGCAGCAGGGGAATCTTTGAGCGAGCTGAGAATATGAGCGCACGCTCATATTCAGCCAGACGCTGAAGCAAGGAATCTTTGAGCGTTTGAGGAAAGTGCGTGCCGCCACCAGAATCTTATTGCTTACTTGCTTTGCTGGGAGCTTACGAGGAAGCCGGTAGACGTTGTGCTGCCATGATAGCGGTCGCATCTGGCCTGATGTAGGTGGAGAAGCCGAAGAGGACCAGCGCCCCAGCTGTTGCAGAGGAATAGTGGGGGAGCCCCAGCGAGGTCGCGCGCGTGGCAGCGCCTATCCTGAAGGAGTGGGCTGTATAGAGCTGGGGAGACAAATTGCAGAGGAGCAGTAGGGATCTTAGCTGAGCTCTGAACCAGGTTGCTGTCATGGGAAGAATGTCTGGAGTGAGAAATAGAGGTTCGTTAAGATCTCCTTTTTGCAGCGGAGGAGAGTGTAACGCATCATGGACCTGTAGGGGCAGAGAGATGTGTCGGAGCGAGCTGTTACTATATTGCAGGCGCCTTTGATTTTTGAATGTTTGAGACGGAGGTTGAAATGGTCAGGGGACATTATGTTGGGTGAAAAAGAGCGACCTTTGTTTAATGCTTCCACTACGTCGAGATTATCGCGCATGACAGAGATCCTCTTTCTCTGCCACGTGTGATTCCACAGCGCGCAGGCCACGACCGCTGGGAATATCTCGTGTAGGGCAGAGGAGATGCTCCGGTGGAAAGTAGCGGCCACGCTCGGCAAACAAATGGTCCTGGAAGAATCCCCCAAAACCCACGGAAGGGGCAGCGTCCGTGTAGAAGCGGAGACCTGTAGGGGCAGAGACATATCGGAGAGGGCCATTGATGTTGCAGGCGCCCTTACGCTTAGAATCTTGGGTTGGAGATTAGATAATCAGGATAGTAGGATGGTCGGGAAAGCCGTGTCTCGGACCGCATGAAGGTTGAGCGAGCAGTAGTGAACTCGCTTATGCAGAGAAGCCACAGAAGGAGAGCAGGAAGATGCTGCGAGGAGGGCAGACATGTACTTGGAAGATGAGCCGGAGTTCAGCGCCGCTGCAGGATGGGCAGCATGATGGGGAGCCTGCGATCAGAAGAGTGAAGAATACAGGTATGGATGCCTTTGATTAGGAGTCCGATTGACAGCTCAGCGCAGCTACTCGGCCAGCTGCATCTGATAGAATCAGAAGATTAAGTAGAGATGAAGCACGACCGCCGAAGCAACCCTGGGAGCATAGGTGCGAGTCCAGCGCAGCGCGGCATACTCAGCCGGGCTGCATCCATTAGAAGCGGGATAAGCTTCTGAGAGAGTGGGTTGCAGCAGTAGCAGTAGCAGCAGCGGCAGCAGCAGTAACCTCAGATAATAACAGCAATAGTCCTGTATCAAGCCGCGGCAGCAGCAGTAGCAGCAGCAGCAGCAGCAGCAGCAGCGTCCTTAGAAAATAACAGTAATAATTCTGTATCTAAGCCACAGCAGTAGAATGTTGTTGTAGCTGTTCAGTGTTTCAGTAAAAGAGATGCAAGTGAAGAGAGATGGCAAAGTAAATGAAGCAGCAGCAGTAGTAGCAGCAGTAGCCGTATGAAGCAGCAGCAGTAGCAGTAGCAGTATGAAGCAGCAGCAGTAGCAGTATGAAGCAGCAGCAGCAGCAGCAGCAGCAGCAGATGCAGCATCCGTAGATAATAACAGCAATAATCCTGTATCAAAGCCACCGCAGTAGAATATTGTTGTAGCTGTTTAGTGTTTCAGTAAAAGAGATGCGAAGTGAAGAGAGATGTCAAAGTACATGAAGCAGCAGCAGCACGGCAGCAGATGCAGTATGAAGCAGCAGCGGCAGCAGTAGCAGCAGTAACGGTAGCAGTATGAAGCAGCAGAAGCAGCATTAGCAGGAGCAGCAGTAGCAGCATGAAGCAGCAGCAGCAGCAGCAGTAGCAGTAGGAAGCAGCAGCAGCAGCAGCGGTTGCAGCATCCGTAGATAATAACAGCAATAATCCTGTATCAAAGCCACAGCAGTAGAATATTGTTGAAGCTGTTTAGTGTTTCAGTAAAAGAGATGCGAAGTGAAGAGAGGTGTCAAAGTAAAGAAGCAGCAGCAGCACGGCAGCAGATGCAGTATGAAGCAGCAGCGGCAGCAATAGCAGCATTAGCGGCAGCAGTAGCAGCAGTAGCGGTAGCAGTATGAAGCAGCAGAAGCAGCATTAGCAGGAGCAGTAGCACCACAATGCGATTCATACGAACAGCAGACGTGTCACGCCAGCGTGCGCCGCTTGTCTCCGTGAGCCAGGTTACATACGTGTCTGAAAGAGCCGAGCCGTAGAGACAGGTGCCGCCCGGGAGCCCGCGGAGCGGCAGCGGCAGGAACAGCAGCAGCGGCACATGTAGTAGCAGGAACAGGCGGCAGCAGGAACAGCAGCAGCGGCACATGTAGTAGTAGGAGCAGCAGGAGCAGGCAGCAGGGACAGGCAGCAGCAGGAGCGCAGCAGGAACAGGCAGCAGCGGGAACAGGCAGCAGCTGGAGCGGCAGCAGGAACAGGCAGCAGCGGGAACAGGCAGCAGCGGGATCAGGCATCAGTAGGAACGGCAGCAGGGACGGCAGCAGGGACCGCAGCAGCGGCGGTCAGAGAACCATGCCCATGGTTGTTTAAGAGCCTGAGGAAATAAATCAACCCGAATCCGAAACATTCCCATGCGAAAAACAGATGTCCCCTGGAGCCATCTTGCTGCTTTGGTTATGGCAGATACGCATGAACGATCACTGTTCCAGGCGTTCATTAGCTCCAACTCCACTTCAAACCCATTGCAGATCACATTGGGCCCTTTTTCTTTCTGCTGCACTTTCAAAATGCAACAACTGCAGTTTAGTTACCCAATTTAATACTAGTGACCTAGCTATTTAAATGCATGGCCCCTCCTTCCTCCTGCAGATAGACGAATTTAAATACATCCATTTAACAATAGTGACCTGCGAGTAATTAGATTAATGCTGTAAAGATGGCGCCGTGGCAAGAGTTCTGGTGTGTGCCGTCTGGAGCACAATGGGGTAGTCTTTGCACATATTTCCAACGTGGTTTTACTGCAAGTGGCAGAACATGAATCTGAATTATGCACATTGCTCCTCTTATATCCCTCAGACAATAGAGATTGATGCCATTTAATATGCATTGCCCCTCAGTTAGCTCAACACGTGTGAAAACGGAGCCTGCAGACCAAGCACGGGGCGAAAACTGACGCCTGCAGTCAAGTGCGTAGGGCAAAAACCAGCCGCCTGCAGCCTAGACTCCGGGATTAATCCGTCCGCGGTCGGCACACTCACTGTACTCACATGCCAGGAGACTTGGGAAAAGCAACGGGACAACGCGGCACCGCCAATCGGAGGCAGGGACATGCACGGCACCGCCAGACCGTCTGCGCGCGGCAACAGACCACGAGGAACGAGCAGCACAGAACCTGCAGAGGGGCCCCGCGGAGGGGCCCCGCGGATCAGCTCGCAGAGGAGGAGAGCAGTGGAGACACGCGAACCACAGCAGGTGCAGGGACGTGGAAGAGGAGCAGACCACGAGCAGCCAGACTGAGGACAGCCGGGCCACGCGCACGAGCAACACGTGAGCAGAAGCGACCCCTCCAGAACAACGCATGCATTTGCGAACAGGTGCGTTAGCGACATGCACCTTGCAGACTTCAGAAGTTTGCAAACTTCAGAAGGCCGGGAAGTGGGCGTCTCCGGCTTTTAACTTGCTGTCCTGGTGGTTATTGGTGGATTGGATGTGGGCGTTTTGCTGGTGTAATGAGTAGAGGATGAGCAGGCTTGTAGCAGCGGCCGGGTCTACCACAGTGAACTTTCGCGAAGAGCTTCATTACCACACCGGGCCAGAGGGCTGGACCCGGAAAGGGAATTATTCAATTCAAATTTAAGTATCTTCTTACCTCTCAAAAACGTCTTTACAGGCTGGTCCAAATGTTGGATCTTGGCCCAAAGCTCCGTTCCTAATGTGTGTCAATGCTGAGGGGAGTGAATTTTTTTGGACCAGTCTAGTTTACTCGCTGTGAAGTCACTTGTTTAAATGAATGGGGGCTCGTGCCGGCTGATGCATGCGCAGATGCGTTTTTTCACATTTTCCAGCCCCCGCGGAAAATGTGAAACTCCATGAAAGCCCAATTTTTGGCCCATTAGTTAGAACGGCGGAGATAGGCGTGACTACATCCGTTAATATATACAGTCTATGGTTCAATTAAAACTATCGGAAAACTGGAAGTAGGAATCACAAAGGCATAACCATACCAAAGATTAATCTACATGACTAATTATCCTTCTACGACCTTAACTAATACTGATTAATAGCCAGAAAGCAAATATAAAAATTTACAAAAATAAAATAAATCAAAGAACAACTTTTAGATACTAAAATGCACACTGGCGCCGCCTTGTGACGGAAACAAAAAACTGTAGCAACAGTTACACTAGAACTCTCTCGAACGGCATGAAAACTGAACAAAGAATTCTGAACATCAGCGGTGAGTGACCCAAACATAAACGTAAACCTAAATCCATAATTTGATCTTCTGCAAATGTGTCCTAAAATGTCCCGGAATCTACTTCCGGGTTATTCGCGATCGCTTTTTCCTCAACAAATACTTCTGAAAACCTTGGTGCATGTGTGTTAAGAATGTATATGTATAATGTATTCTCCGATTAACATTTTAATGTGTTGATTGATTGGTATACTTGCGTTTATTGAGCGTGGCTAGCTCCGGAGTGGCCGGACTACTTGCGGAGTAATCTACACACATGAATTACAAGCACAAAGTGCGTTGCCATGGGCAGCGGTCATTATTGTTTTGAGAGGTCCTTTATAAGAAATAATGACCGGTAGAACGTTTTGAAATTAAGTCCAAATCAATGGAGCATTCTACTGCTGCTGTGAGGAGCCGAGTAATAAAAAGATACAATCCTATAGTCGTATACACAGCTAAACAGAAATGTTTTAAACCTGGTCTGAAACCTGTGTTACATTTGCATAAAGATTGTTACAGATTTTAGCTGCAGCTGCCGTTGTGTCCTTAGGCCAGACACTTCACCACCCATGAGTCTGGTGTGTGCGTCACTGGTTGTTGGTGGTCGGAGGGGCTGATGCCCCAGGGCAGCTGTAGCTACGGTTGTAGTGTGTGGAGTGAATGAATAATGTGAAGCGTCTTTATCCAAAAAAACGCGATATAAAACCGATGCTTTCAAATCTGAAAAGATTTTTGCTGCATCAAATCTGAAACGCTGATCTAAAACCAACTCCAGGTCTGTTTTTGACGATGGAAAAAGTTTGTAACATAGATTTTGCATATTATGTCTCCTTTAAACCTTATTACCATAGGGCAAGCTAATTGACACTGCATGTCCCCAGTTGCCTCAGCCTCAGGGCAAAGCTGTCAAACGTGAAGCAGCCTTCTCCCACCTCAGACACCCACATTTCTGTCATCCGGGACCAGAGCCGCACTGGTCCAAATGGGACAATCTGTCAGAACCTGGAGGAGGATGTGGCCCGATCTGTGCCTCTGCTCCGATGCACCGGCTGTTGCATGCCTCCCAGCACTTCCACTGCAACACTGCGAGATAAGAGTTCAGCAGGAGACAGCTTCAGACAAATAGGGCACAGTTCATTATACACATTGTTTAAGCTGGAGATTGACTCCCAACGGTTTTTTAAAGTATATATATAGATAAGAGGACCATTATCCATCCCACAGTGGGAGAATATCGATGTAGCACGCATACAGGATAGTTGTAAGAGAACACACATCGGCTTGAGTTTCACTGGAGTTCACCAGATGTTTACATGAGATTCCTAAATAATGCTCAAACAGGAATTAAACTGTGAGGATACTGGGCATTTTTGGGACACAGCAGTGCCTTTTGATTGTGCTGTCATTGTGTTTTTATAAAGTTAACTAATCTCTCTGAGTGGTCAAAGCTATTCCTCAGAGAGAAAGCACATGACACTTTTGGGTCAGTCTCACAGCTGAATGTGACGTTTTTTAGTCACTAAAAAAACGTCACTACAACTCACCACAAAGCCATAGCGCTAGCACACACAGGAAGTAAACAAGCCGTTCTATGTTCGAAGGAAATGACGTCACGCCTCCCGTGCATATAGCCCATAGACACAGAGAGACACATCAGGGCGAGGCGGACAATCAAACAGGAGAACAGGACGAGAAGTAAAACTAAAATAAAGAACTAATAAAACCAAATACCATAATAACTCAAATCCAGACCATGACACTACAGGGTGTAACTGTTCCTTCTTGTTTCTTGTTTTCACCCATCCCAACACAAACTTTGGGTGGGTGAAAACTTCCACTGCTTCCATGTGGAATTCAGATTTCAGCAAATGAGAAAAATATCCATTGGCTGTCGTGAGCTCAGCTTTCTGTAATCTATCCAGTCAACCTATACTGCTGAATATAGTAATTAAACACTGTTTTTTTTTTACCTAAAAAAAAATTAATCATTCTAATTCTAATAACTATGATTAATAACTTCTTTCCTGGGAATTATTTCACATTGTGAATAGTGACTGCCTGCTAACAACCAAACAACAATTACCTATGCCATTTTATAGGCCTATATTGTTTGTAACATAAACATACCAAAAGTCATTCAAATTAACTCATTACACTATCTGCCTCGGGTGATGCTTCAGGGATGAAGAATTGAATGAGGTGGATCTGATTTGCTCTTGACTTAGCGCTGTGGGATTGTTGATCTCCTGCCGCATGCTGTTGTACATCTGACAGACTCTAAGCCCCGATCATTCAAGATGGCGCCCTATTCAAGTTGTTAGTTTGTGCTCAGTAGCGCATTGGACAGCCATGGGGACCGAAAGATTAGTGGAACTCATATTTGGGCATCGTCTGGTCCTCTCATTCTCTGACCAATCAGAGTTGTTGATCAGAGCGGAGCTATAGCAGGAGCCAAACAAGCAGAGTTTGTGGCACTGAAGTGTGGATTTATAGAAAACCGAACGATTTAAATAGAAAGAAAGTTCAGGATGACAATGGACTCTAAAATCCTCACAAAATCCGACATTTATGAAAGCTGTAGGTTCTCTGTCAGCTGAGGTCGAGCTCTTTTAGTTTACATTAAGTTCTATGGAAAAAAATTCTGGCCCACGTGAATTTAGTCAGCTAATACCCCTGTGAGAAACAGAGAACACAGGGCGGCAAAAAGTAGAGTTCACTTGGTACCAATTGCCAGTCACACTCTCTAACCATGCGTGCTGTGCTTTCCACTCTGGTCTGTACTTCTGCAGTCGCTTTCGTTTCTTTCCTGAACCTTTCTGAGTTGAAATGTTCTCTCTCATTCTGACTGTGTCGAACATTTTGTCGGTCGTGCCTCTGCCATCATGAGGCTACGGGCCATGCTGGCGCTGGTCAACATTAAGCCCATGGATGTGATCAAGCCTATGCCCCGCTATGACACTGATTTGCCAAAAGTTAGACGCTTAAACCAATCAAATTAATAAAAACAAGATTCCTGTGTGTGTCGTGTGTGTGATATGCAGTGAGTGATGCATTTAAGGCGACTCTGAAAAAAACGGAATAAAAGCCGTCCTGTATCGATTCAATACAGGACACACATAGTTTTTCTAAAATACGGGACGATTCCGTATTTTAAGGGGTGGTTTTTTTTTTTTATAACAATATTATAGTGATATATTTGTCTTTCACCTAAAACTGAATTGCAAGAGAAAAATCTCAACATTCATTCCATTAAAATGCAGTATGGCACATATTAACCTCAAATCTTGCCTAAAGTTGCCAATTCCAAACACACAGTATAAACGAAGAGAGTGTGCTTATATATCGTGTAATGGCTTCAGTTAAAGCTTTGTGTCGCTTCAAAGCTTTCTCATAAGGAGCTACGGAAACAACACTGTCATTAATGCTCGTTTGCACATTTGACTTTGACCGGAGTAAGCAGTGGAGTTTGAGATTGTAAATACACAACATAAAGTACCTTGTGGTGACAGTGCTGGAGGTGTAGACATAGCAACTATTTTTTGGCATGACTTACAACTAACTTGTTTCTGTAATTGTTCCTGTCTTGTAAATCAAAGTAGTCCCAAATTCTGGAGGTAAAGTGTCTTTTGGGAAAAAGTTCCTCTCTGCATTCGTCGGGATTTGTCTCTTCATCATCCACTTGTTTTGATTCTTCGCATGCTTCACTCTAGCGTGTGGCGGCACTAGGTCGCCGCAGATTTGTGACTATGCGCGCTCAAGAAATGCATACGTAAATATTTCAAAATGATCATGCATCTTTTAGATATGGATATTGCACGTACCAATATCACAACGACAATATTTTTTCAATATATCTGCAGCCCTACTTAGAAGCCTACGGGACAGAATATTTAGACAAAGTAGTTTTGTGAAAAGGGAAACAGAAAAAGTGAAAGTAGCACTAATACACAATTGACATTATCACAGAATCCGGGAGAGTTTATTAGAGCCTCACTCAACTCTGTCCTTGAGCAGGTATCCACTCAGAACAAAACATCCTGAAACGTCTCGTCCACTTTGCTGGCGGAGAATCAAGTGGCGATGGCAGAGACTTGGCAGGTGGTGTTTGATACAAGAGCTCCTCGTCTGTCTGAAGAGGGGCAGAGCGTTTGTTGAACTTTTCTCAATTTGACACAATCATCAGGGCTGACAGCTCTGTTGTGTCTGAGCTCGTCTGCATCTGTCATGTTACAGAGAAAGCTGTTGTCAACCTCTCAACAGGCCAGTCCCTCTGCTCCTGAGTCCGAACAGGAGGCCAGTCCCTGTGCTTCTCTACAGTAAGTCCAAACAGGAGGCCAGTGCCTGCAGGTTCATATGGCAGCAGTCTATCATGGATCATGGAGACTTATACACCAGGAGAGCTGGATCTATTATGTGCCCAATCTTTCGGGCGTAGCACTGCCACAGCACAGCATGAGGAATAGCTCTCTTGTATTCTCTGCACTCTATACTTTCCAGCAGTCGTGGATCTATTAAGCCTAAAATATGTTCAGTGACTAAGTCACTAAATCCAGAAACACAAAGCCTATATCATGCATATTGTTTTTGTAGACTTTCAAACAAATAGGCTAAGATAATGATTGTGTTGCATCAACATGATAGAAGTCCTCATTGTGGCACATATGTGAAGGTGGTCATTCATGGATACAATCTACATACAGTTAATCTAGTGCCAGCCTCATGGACTGGACGATAAGCAGCAGTCAGGTCCAGATGTCTGGTGCACACAGCCTTTAGATGGTGTTACATATTTATAGCATTCATATTATTTTGTTTGGGCTTTTCAATATTCTTGTTTGCACTGACTGAATGCTGCTGCCTCTTTCCACAAGCTGTTATCAGTTCAATCTGAGCACTTTAATGATCTTGCACCTGTACTAAAAAGGTTTTAGTTGAACTATTTCACAGGGTCAATTGTATTTGTTTTACTCCTGTACTTTTAATATTGTTTTATTTATGTCCTTCTCTTGTGCACACTGGGGACTTTGGCAAATGTATTCCAATGTGGTTTTACTGAAAATGGCAAATAAAATGAGTCTGAATCTGTTTGCTCCACTGACTGGAAACATTGGAACACCCTATTTTTAAAACTGCCATACCTATTGATATGATAAGGGGCCAACAATTGGTGAGAGTTTGAACTTGTCAAATTCCACATGAAGCTATCTTTGCACCAAAATTCAATTCTATTCAATGTATTCTTGTATAGCCCTAAACCTCAACAGTAGTTATCTCAGAGGACTTTACACAACCATTGACTTTGCCAACACAGATCAGAGAATCAAACCGTTCAAACACAAAAAATAAAACGGAAAACACATTAGTATTGGTCCATAAGGGGCACATCAAGTGTTGATAAATGTCCATACAAATTTTATTCATAAAGCATTGAAATCATGATGCTTTATAAATATGTGATTAAAACAGCTGTGCTAATGAAAGCGTAATAATCCCAAACTATGGTTACAAAGAGACATTGATAATGCATCAATAACCTCTGTTTTTGGCCCTGTTGAAGCAGATTCTTGATTGCCAAATGGTTTCACACTGTGTCCATGGGTCATTTCCAACCAAAAAGGGCAGCAGCTGAGCATGTTAATTACATTCTGCTGTACGGTTGTAACCTCCAGCATAATCAAGGGCCCATGCTTCTATAACCACACTTGACCGACCACAATGACAGACTTAATGGCAATGATTTTCTTTATTGTTAAGGGCAGATTGCATTAACTTGTGTGCTTCAAGGAATGTCAACCTCTTTCATTCATCAGAAAAGTGTTCACACCAATATTAGGTGATTTTGGAGAATACTAAACTCATTTCTGAAGCGGGTATACGGATTATTTTTCTCCAAATTGAAACTAAGGCAAGAATTTCTAAAAAGTTTCCGATGCTGTTGTTGTCATGCATTGTCTCCATAGTGTTGCATAATTCAGAGCGAGAGCGCAGAGAGCATCACCCTGATAAGCCTTTTTGGTGACAAGAATACATAGAGCAGCGTCAAATATCAGTGTTATGGAAAAGATGCATTTTTTATACTGTCTTTGCTTTGAATAGCACCCCTCATCTCACACACTTTGCTCCGCCATCAATCAAATTAGATTAAACGTCCTCTTATAACTCATTTTAGTTGTTCTACCATCTGCTGTGGGCTGTGTCACTGACATACAGAGTGTAGCCGGACATCATACTGCACCTGTTGTAACACAGATTTCATTGAGCGAGTGTTGCCCTATAGGTTAGAAAGGTCGTGGGTGTATGAAGAATCACACGGAGACGGACAGCTCCTCAGGATGGTACTTTTATTCCTTTAACAGCTCCCCAGGTAATAACAACAGGGCATAACCAAAACAAAACATCAATATAAATCCCCTTACATCGATTTGTAAGTACAGCTAACTGAAGTACACTTCCACTCCTCCTGCCATCATATCAATGCTTTTTGTCTGCACAATGCTTTGGCCTCTCATTTCCTACTTGACCGCTGTGTGACTACAGCACTTCAGTTGTAAAATGTAACACAACATTTTTGATTTAATAAAAATATTTCATTTATCTTATTCTATATCTTACTTCATTGTTTCAACAACATCTGTGTGAGAGTTCTTTGTGTATTTCTTGAAACTATTAGAGTTAGAAAGTTTGGAAAACACTTAAGAATGTTGAAAATAAAAAGGTCAAATCTTTGTGTGACGTTTGGACCAATTAATGTAACTCTTTTACAATTGTAATGAGCTAGTCTAACGAGGCCGCATTAAAGAAAGGTCACAGTTTTAACACGGCGTGACTCAGCTCCACTGATGAGGTTAACACAAAGATGTAAGATGTCTTTTTACATTTCCCCTGTGCTTTAATTTATAGATAGATATACTGTATTATCATGGTGGTACTATTAACACAACTACTGAAGTCTGTAAAAGCGTTTGTCCATGAGGGGTCCATGGATCAACAGAGAGAGCTGGAAAACTATGAGGTTCACAAAGACAGAGTAAGTCGTCCCAATGGGCAGGATCAAGATCCGGGGGTTTAAATTCCAGCCTCTCAGACTTCTTCAGATTGAAAAGGGCTCCGGGACTTGACAAAACACTGTCCAGATGACATACTTTAAACATTTCTTTAACAACAAGACTTGAGAAAGGCATTGTCCCCAAAATGTCACTAATATAATAATGGACTGCAATTTGAGAGTGCAATGCTCTCTTTGTATTTTTGATCACTTTGACACGTTACATACCTTTAGTGTAGGCAATATCAACATTGCCCCACCTATTTAGAGTGGGTTACACTTATAACATGATTCCTGATTAATTACATAAAATCCTGATGTAACTTTGTCGATATTTGCTGTTCTGTTTTTTTGAGGTGTCCTGTCTTTTGTTGGTGTGTTGGATTTCAATCTTTAGAACTTTTAAGTTTCTTGGGTAATGTGTGGTGCATTATAAATAAACTGTATAATTATTATTATTTCAGTATGTTTTTTCAACCATGCCATTTCCTGTTTGTCATAAAATCATATTCAACACACTGATTAGCTTTCTACTTTTCACATCTGCCATATTCTTGGGATTAGTTTGACCTGAATTCGTGTTCAGGTTTAGATCAGCAAGATTAGCAAACAGATGGACTTCGTATGGACATATACTTGTGTAAATGTCCATACGAAGTCCATCTGTTTGCTAATCAGAGCACGCCACCTCACTGCTGTTCCCCAGGAACAGTCTTTATTGAGATTCAAAACTCAAGGCTGTGGTTGTATTAATTAATTGTGGTAAAATTTACTGCTAAATCAAGTCAAGGATTCTGTGAAAACGTGCAGCTAATTAAGTATGAAGTGTGGATCAAGGTCAACATTATTTATTGATAATTAAACCTGCCACGTTGTGTGCCTTAACTGGATTATAATCTTGGCTTTGTACATGATCACTGCAGGCACTGAGTCACCGTTCAGCTCTGATTAGCCCCACTCAGCTCTCCTCGGATCGACTCGACCTGGTTGCGTTAACATCAAACACGAGGGTCATTCCCACGGAGCAACAAGACAAGTTGCTAGATACAAGCGGTAAACAAGTCGCTCATCCTCTGCAAAGTGACTGGGTGCTCCTTCAGAGATAGGACGAGGGGCTCAGTCACATGGGAGAAAAAGTATAATAATCATGCATTGGTTTTATTTAGCGCCTTTTTGGACACTCACAAACGCTTCACATGTCATTGTTCTTGCACTCCATACACAATGGTGATGAACTACTACTATAGCCACAGCTGCCCTGGGGCACACTGACAGAAGCAAGGCAACTGGTATGTGCTATCAGCCCCTCCGACCACCTCCAACCATTCACACACACACCAGACTCATTCTAGGAAATGAGGGGGGAGTGTCTTGCCTAAGGACACAACAGCAGTTTGACACTTTACAGCCGCAGTCGCCCAACTGTGGCACATGGTGTTCCCAAAGGTCTCCCATCACAGTACTAACCAGGCCCTGCCCTGCTTAGCTTCAGAGATCTGACAGGATCTGGCTTTCATATACGGGTTTGGCCACAGTAGAGCCGCTGCTCCTCCATGTCAAAGTGAACCCTCTGAGATGTCCCGGTTTTGGCTGCCTCCTGGTTGCCTCCTTGGGGGTTTTGATCATGTCCTACTGCGGGGAGGCCTCAGGAAGACCCAAGACACACTGCGGGGACTGTCTATCAGCTGCGCAGAGATTCCCCCAGATGACCTGGAGAGGGTTGTGCGTCGAGAGGGAAGTCTGGGCATCTCTGCTCAGACTGCTGCCTCTGAGACCTGGCAACAAATAAAGCAGAAGGAAATAGATGAATGGATGGATGTTTAATGCTGGTGTTTGATCATTCATAAGTAGCTTAGTCTCTTGTTTTATTATCCGGACCTGATTTGTACATCTGTGGCAGCTGCTGGCTCACTGCTGGTTTCCATGGAGATCATCTTCTTGATTGAGAAGCTCCAACTGTCAGAAATGATGACTCTGGTGTGCATGAGAAGAAATCACTCTCTCATCAACTTGTGTTTTTCTCATTTAATGAACAAACTTTTATCTTTATAAAGACACTTTTCCAAACATGGCTGTAGCCCATAAGCTTTTCATTTAGATTACTATCTTCTTCTGGTATCTGGACTTTACAAAATATTCTCCCTGGTGCAGCAGAGTCAAATTAGGAAAATAAAATCAATGCTGTCATTCATAAGCTATTTATGAGAATCTTTCTATTTCAACAGTGTCTGCAGCACAATAATAGTACAATTGATCCTTGATTTAGAAGGTATTGCAAGCAAGTTGAGCAGGTGAACATTCAATATTGGCCTCTTGAGGACACATATACCACAGTAGTGTCTGAAAAACAACGAATAACAATGCTCAAATCAGAAGCTCTGCCCCATTTCTCTTTCACTGCAGAGATTCTGGAGTCTGTTTTTTAAAACTAAAGACAGGTCCACTCGGCTTGTCCCATTTTGAAGATGTGAAATTGCCTGGGAATGGGAGAATGTGGAGTTCAATTTGGTGTGAGGCTTACAAAATCACTTCTGACCCATTGTTTTGTTAGAAAAGTCTGTCACCAATCCTGTTTTGAGCAGAACAGTTACATCCACCACAGCGGCTCTGAACTGTCAGCTCTGGACTATGAACAGTCACATAACCGCCTCAAGTGTGTAATAAAAGGGATAGTACTAGTTTGTGATATAAACCAAACCAGGGATGTAAGTACTTGAAATGGTAAAGAAGATCTAACTTTATTAGCCCTTTAGCAGGTTGATCAAATCAGCTCTTGATTGACACGAGAGCTTTTACAATAACACTTTCACTGTGCAGGTACCCAACATTTCTGTTTTATTATTATTGAGGGACAAGAAGCTTGTTCCATATTTCCAGTTATGGACTTCACCTGAGGAGATATGTCAATGAAGTGACACCATCTTCAACAAAGCATTTGAACATTATCAGCAAAGCAATGGAATTAAACATTCCCCTGAGGGATCCCTAGCAGAAGAGTATTGCTCCAGGGGCAGAGAATCTTTTAAGTAAAAGCATTGTTCTTGAAGGGCAGTTATTTTAATACTCAAATGAGACTCCAAGCATAATAACAAAATGCTGGGACTAACTGTGTCAAACGCTGCAATTGCAACATACCCTGAGTCCAACTGCTTAAGACTAGTTTCTTTGCCACGCTGTAATATAAATATTTCTATTGCTGTTAATATCCAAATAATATCGAAAGTCAGAATCAGAATCAATTTATTGCCATTTGCAGAAAAAGCTACATTGGAATACAAACAGGAGACACCGGGGGCACCAACACCACAAAGCACACACACACACAGACAAAAAGAATAAAAATAGCGAGACACAGTGAAGCAAATGTAAAACTCTTAAAAGTAAAATCTCAGGGCGCTCTGTTCAGTCTTCTCCTTAACCCGGAGAAGACTGAAGTGATCCTACTCGGTCTTAAGCGTCTGCATCGGCTGGTCCTCGTTCTGTAGCTCAGGTCCTGGATATAAAGCCCATCCGTGCATGTGGAGCGGATCCCTCTTCCCCAGGTTTCTCACTTTTCTCCCACCGGGTTTTGGAGTTTTTTCTTGCCGATGCAGGAGGGTCTGTTAGACTGTTAGTAAGTAAGTAAGTAATGTTCATTTTATTTAGTGCATTTTACAGACCAAGGTCACCCAAAACGCTTTACAATGTCCAGAAATCAAACATTTCCATTCACACGATGATTCAGAACACTATCCATTTACTCGCTCATTACATTCATATCTATTGTACATATTTTTAATGATGGGGAAACCGGAGCACACGGAGGAAACTTACGGGGAGAACATGTAAACTCCACTCAGAAGGACTGAGTTGATGATCCAGGACACTAACTTTCTCCAACATTTATGGCCTTTTACTAACATTCTTGGACATTGATCAACTCCCCTTATGGACCAATACCTACGTGTTCTATAGTTTTGTTTTTGAACAGTTTGATTCTCTGATCTGTGTTGGTGATTTCAACGGTTTTGTTTAGTCCTCTGAGATAACTACTGTTGTGATTTATGGCTGTAAAACAATAAATTGCATTGAAAAAATACTCCCGCTCTCCGTTGTCATTAAAATGTTGTGTATGTATTAAGTATACCCCTCCCATTGTATGCCTATGTTTTTTAAAGTTCAGTGCAAGGTAAGTATCATTCTCATCCTCCTTCTTTACTAGTTTTTTTGTGAGAATCTTGTGAATTATGTCTTTGAATAATGTACGTAACAATAAATGTATCTATTTTTTTTTATTACATACAGTACATACCAAGGAAGCAGATCAAGGCTATAGACTCATAACAATCACGAATCTAGCAAAGTCAGGGTCAAAGGGAAAATTCCAATATGGCTACTACAAAGAAACCGTATAAACGTGATGTAAGAAAAACAAACCAGTTTGATCAAAGCATGGTTAATTATAGCTGAAAACATCAAAGGATCTTTACAAATTATGAGGTGTATGATTTAGAGGCGCAGACAAATTCCATGCATTCTTTCAAACATGTAACTCACTCTGGTTGTACTGATGAATGACATTCCTTTGGAGTGGATGGGTCAGTGAGTTATTCAAATGCAGACTTTATTTGGTCAAGATCTAGTCTTTGTGGGACCCTTCCTCTGGGTGTCTCACTCTGTCATGCCTTCCCTTTCGCCTCATCGTGTCTTTTGGAATAGACCTCTTCGTTGCATTGAAGGAGGCACTATCTCTTCCACAGCTGCTCATCCTCAGCCTTCACGTTCAATCAGCTGTCTCTTTGATTTATTGCTTCCTGTTGTCACTGAAAATGGTTGGATTTCTTGCGGCTGTCCGCGGAGAAACTCTTTGAAGATTTTGCTGCTCGTTGGCTGCATTGGGGATTGGTAACCGCAGGGCTATAGCTGTGAGGTCCAAAGTCTGGAGTCTGGAAATGAGACTTTGGATGCAAAAAAAAGTCTTACTGTTGTGGCTGCTGGTGTGCAAGTTGTGACAATCATTCAAAGACTATGAATGTCAACAGGTGGATTTCAAATAGAACTAGAAATATTACATTATTATATATTGTTACTTCATCATCTTTGTTTCTTGTTACTTCAGTCCTGGGGTAATTTTTAGATAACTCCAGGAACTTTTTGCACAAACATCTCAAGCTCAAACCTGTAATGATGTCATTGTCACTCTATTACATCATGCCCAGAGCAGTGTCCTGCCTTTAAAAACCAAAACAAAAACAGCTGATCCTTGCTCCTCTCTGCTCCTTTGCACTGTGAGCCCGCCTCTCCCCGTAGCCTCACACTGTCTTTGTAAACACACAGCGTGGGATACCGGTACACATAATTTCACACCTGAGAACAAACCTTTTCCAACAGTGGCAATCCGTAACATAGAGCTCTGTGTCCTCGATCCAGAATCTGACCCTAATTATTTAGTCAACACGGCGAGTAAGTCATACAGTACTTACAGATCTAGGCTCCTCGTTAGTGTCTCTTATCATGGTAATAACACCAGGTTTCAAGATCAGCTTTTGAGTAAGTCCTGGAACACTTTTTAGTTAAGTGTCGCTCACAGAAAAACAGATTTGTTGTGGTTTTCAGAGGCAGGTCCCCATGAACAGAAAGTCCAGCCACTTTTGCCTCATTCTTCATCTTTGGGCCTCGAATAGCAACTAGTGTAATCACATATTTACACCCAAAAACACGTTATCTCCAAGTTGACATGATGCTAACCCTTTAAGTCGCTGACAATAGCGGAAAAACTGCAGAGCATGATGTGGAGGCTGCATGCGCTGAATTTGCTATTTTAATTCCTTCCCCTGTCAATCACCTCCTGGAGGCGGGCTTCACCAGCTTGTGCCGCATCAACAATGTGAATCGAGACGGTGAACTGTAGTTGAAGCATAGACAAGTCAAATCATGTAATCTGGGACCTGTTAATACATGTTTTTCCACATATTTCCAACTTAAAATATAGCAAAGGAAGGTTTCTCACTCACCATCTGTACTTCTTAGCAGGTTCGGGAAAACCTGCTAAGAAGTACAGATGATGGGTGAGAACCTTCCTTTGCTTTGACTAATCCCTGTACGACTGAGAGCTTACACAAAATACTTAAGATATAGTGTCACGCTGTAAAACCTGAAATAAGTAATGTGTCTCGTCATGATTTTAATAACCAAAAATGCTACATCATATTTTTTCTTTAATTTTGACACACTTGGTCTTGGGCCTGATCTTGGCCATGTCCTCTTCAGAGACTTTGGGGTCGGGGTCAGGCTAAAGCCCTGTCTCTATTCCCATAGCACGGTCCACTTCCTGTTTCTACATCTGGCACTATGTTTGCTTCGCATTTTCAATTTATTAAAATTTGAACGTTGATTTTAACATCAACTGAGTTCAACTTTAGATGCTTTTTATATGAAACGATCTCCGGGTGCTTGGATAGGAGACTGTTAGAAAACTTCCTTCTTACATGTTTGTGCACACAAAAACAACGTTTGTTCACACTTTGTTTTTGGGATGTATGTGTTTGTACATAGCTGATGATAGCTGTCCTATTTTCGTGCTTGTATGCTCACACAATGTTTTAGTGATAATACTTATGTACACATACACTTTGACAAACATAAACATTCACAAACAACTGTTATGTTTATTGGCTGAACCTTTTTTTGAAGTCAGCTAATAACCGATCAATAATCAATGTCTAAAACATTTGGGGTGAATCTTTACATCTTTGGCCTTTGTGAACACCATAATCAATAAATGATCCATATCTCAATTACAGAGCATCCACAAACACTGCCTGTACGTGCTCAAATTATGCACAGACGTATGGCATCACTTTGGGGTTAATTGGCCACTATGGGGAGCATGAAGGTACCAGCATGTAATGTCTGTGATATGGCAGAAATGTTATTGATTGAACCGGCAAAGGGATTACTGTCAATCATGACCAGAGCCAAGACGGAATCAGAATGCAAACAAGCAATGAGTTGAGTCACAGCTTGTTACTCCGCAAAAAAAAAAAAAAAATTATTTGAAAAAGTGAGAAAAATCATTCAGCTGGGGAGGCAACTGGGAAAGTGAGACCCCCAGTAGACCTTTGCAGGAATGCGAACCAATGCATGTTCTATATATGCTTTCTTAGGTCTTATGTATGATACATTTGATGCTATGCTTTTGCACATTACATCCACATAAGCAAATGTCTCAGCAGAAATGTTGGTTGTATAGAGCTCAGATGTTTACTCAGACAACAACGTGTCTGAGTAAAAACGGTGCAGACTTTCTCCTCATTTCTCTTTTTTGTCTTCTGCCTCGTCTCAGTGAAAATTCCTGAAAATTGAAGGTAGGCCATGCATATTCACCCAGGAGCGCATTGTTACGGCTCCAGAACATTTTGTGAAAGTTTAGTGCTCTGTGAGTTAGAATGTTTATTCTCCCTTTTTAAGATGTGCAGTAACACGCTTCGCAGGCTTCCACACCGGATGAAAGATCGGCTACTGAGATAGAGGAGTTTACATTTCAATTAGGGCTGGGACTTGATTAAAAAAATTATATAATTAATTAGAGGCTTTACAATTAATTTATTGCAATTGATCGCATTTTAATCGCATATAAATAATTGACCTGAGAACAGTGAGAAGTAATATTTTTCACATGGCGTTTTAGTTTACCGTTGAATAATGACTGAATACATAAGCCTAAGCAACACATGTTCATCGCCGATGATAAGGGGATCAGACGGACTTCTTTCCATCCAATAACGTTTCTGTCATTGCCTCCACACTCTCTGACAACAACAGACGCTTTTTAGGCCTAAAATCCACTGCACTCGCAGTGAGCATTTAAGCTGGGCATGCGCTGTTTGCTAAAGCTTTTATAATACGTTTTTGATATATACATTCGGACTAAACATCAGCCATAGCAGCTTACACACCTCTGTCTCGCTCCTCCTCCTCCTCCTCCTCCTCCTCCTCCGCCTGCCTCCCGGCCCTAATTTCAATGTAAGCTAATAGAAGCCAGAGCGACTCGGAGTAAAACTTTGTCAATGATCACATCCCAATCAGGCTTCATTTAGCTAGGGTTAGCATTGTCCATCCATATACAGTCTATAACTTTGTCATTTAAAACCTCTTTAACCTCTTAGTGTTGTCACTTCCTCACATCCTCGCAAAGCTGAGTCGTAAAATGCGCCATGACGGAAAAACCAACATGAAGATCACCTTAATTCGTCCCACAGTGGGTAAATTTCAGTGTTGCATCACCAGTGTCAGAACAGTTCTGAAACTGGTGTGTATCTCCTTGGTAAATATTGATGAAGAAGCCTTCATGGTGTGTTAAATACCGACCTACTTCTTTTATGATTGCTAATTACACAAATCACAAACATGTGACCACCCCTCCTATTCTCATAATGATTTTCTGACACTGCAGCCCTAAACGACTAATTCTGAATTGTGCAGGCTTTGATTAATGTTCAAACACAGCCAGAACAAAAAGGCGCTCAAGGCTGAACTACTGAAGCAAAGTTTTGTTAGTTTGTACCTGTGCTATTTTTAAAACGTGTTCAACATCAAATGGGAATGTAGGTTAGGAGCAGTTCGCCCTAAATCTGTGCAACCTGTTTTCCACTGTGTACAGCCCTGCTGGTGCTATGTGTACTGGGTGCACCTCTGACTACCACCCCCCCGACCCAGAAATGGATTAAGGGGAAGAAAATGGATGGATGGATGGACAGCCCTGCTTGGGAAATGATACAGCGACTGATGGTCTCAGTGATAGAAGACTGATGATGGCATCGATATGTTTCAGTAGATTTTGGGCACCTATTTATGTCATGAATAATACACTTTGTTTGTCACAACAGAAAGTCTGATTAAATCAGACCATAACTTTTGCGTATTGGTAAGATGCTTTTTTGTGCCCAGGGGCTGAGAGCTGTTTGACTAAGAGAGGTGGTCCTTACCCTTGTGATAAAAAGTAAATCTAAAGACATGACAGAAGCCAAATAATACATACTGTTCCTGGTTTTATACAGTAGACCCTAACCCTAACCCATTGTTTGTGTTTTTATATCGGTGGGTTTTTTCACCCCGAGGTGACCGGTTACGACCCAGGGTTGGCGAGCTGTGGGCGAAAGGCTGCACCTGGTCCCAGGACAGAGGGAGGAGAAGGACAAGGCTTGGTGAGGACAGTGTGGACACGAAACATAGGTCATAAGGTAACACACATGTACACTAGTGTATTACTAAAAGTCGCTTACATACTTCTGCCTCAGTCCTGCATTGCGAGGCCTCGGTCCTTGTTCTACAGCCTGAGTCCTGGATCTTTAGCCTGTTTGTATATGGCAGGGGTTAAAGCAAAAAAAAAAGATTTGACTGAAAATTTTTGCATGGAAATTTATCACATGTAAATCACAGTAATATGCAGGACCAAGTTATATTTTTTATTACAATATATTATTGTATAATAGATTGTATATTGAATACAGCTCAAATGAATTCTTCAAAGATATACAGTGTATTTTGATATGAAATATAAGTGGATCAAGCAACGAGTCAACTTTTTGACAGAATATTAGTGAGAGTAGCTTTACTTGAGGCGATATGGAGCGTCAACACTTTGGCTCTGTCCTCGTCAAAATATTGCAAAAGGACGATAAAATTCTGTCCACATTTGTTTGTGGACACGTCAATATTTAAGAAAAAGGTTTCCCTATCAAGTTTGAGTGCACAGTGCACTTCGATCAACTGCAAATGATTTAAATAAATGTACCAGCGGTAGTGATATTCTGAACGTTATTTTCTGCGATAAAGCCACAGACACGGTCCGCCAGAGCAAACCTAGTGTCAGTTGTTGCTGATGCACCAGGTAAAGATGAAGTGTGGGAAAGTGCACAAACAGCTGCCTTGTGCGCAGTTTTGAGCTGGTGGCGAATCAAAACTTTTTTCTCATTACTCCCATTACATGCAATTTTTTATGGCAAAGTACGCACAAGCACCGGCCACTTTCATCTTTTCGCACCATGACTCATTGATTGGCTCTTTTACATCACGCTGAGTTTTGCAAGAAGATCGCAAACAAGACAATATCAAAAGCTCACCAAGACATGTTTGTGACCCATTCCCAGTTGCAGCAAAGTCCGTTTTGTACATTCCGTTAAGTAAAATAGCATTGCGTTTGGTAAACGTTAATTACCTTTCGTCTATTACGCGCCCAGCTTACCGGTCCGCGGATCTGCTGCTGTTATCGCTCCGTTCGAGATTCAATTTTCCTCCTCTTCTCCTTTTCAAAAGCTCCGTGCAGTTTCCAGAAACTTTCACCTCCGTGTTACCAATGCTAACTTCATCGCGTCTTCATTTGCGCGTGAGCTCAGCTACGTCCCATTGCCTTGATTCATTTGTGGAGCGCTCATGTGGCCACGGCACGTTCAAGGCCCACTCGTCATTATATTACTTATTATTTCTATATACATATAAATACAATTATATTCAAATTATTATTATACATCGATATATATATATATAACAGATTCACACGTATATGTATTACTATATATTTTTTTTATAATCAATCATTTCATTGTGTGTATTATTATCATTATATATATATATATTTTTTTTTTTTCCAGACCAATTTCATTTGACGGAAATCCGTCACCTAGACGGAACTCTTTAATCCCTGGTATATGGTGGTGGAACCCTCTCTCATTGTGGGCCCCTCCGAGGATTCTTATTATCTCCCTCAGAGTTTTTAGGGTTCTTCCTTGCCGATACAGAGGTTCTAAGGACAGTTGTGCTGACATTTATCAACACTTTATCAACGTTTATAGACATTGGTCATCTGCCCCTTATAACCAGTGGCTCTGTGTTTTTTTCATTGCATTTCTTGTTGTTTGATTCTCTGATCTGTGTCGGAAAATTAACAACTTTGTAAAGTCCTCCGAGATAACTAGTGTTGTGATTTAGGGCTATACAAAAATGAAATAAATGTAATGTTTCTTGATTCGGTACGTCTACATGCATTTTTATGTAGATAGTTAGAAATGTAGGTGTCCAGCAGCAGAAGACTCATCCAGGTTTGTTATGGAGCTCTTCGCGAAAATTCACTATGGTAGACCCGGCCGCTGCTGCCAGATCTACAAGCCTGCTCATCCTCTACTCATTACACCAGCAAAACGCCCACATCTAATCCACCAATAACCACCAGGACAGCAAGTTAAAAACCGGAGACGCCCACTTCCCGGCCTTCTGAAGTTTGCAAACTTCTGAAGCCTGCAAGGTGCATGTCGCTAACGCACCTGTTCGCAAATGCATGCGTTGTTCTGGAGGGGTCGCTTCTGCTCACGTGTTGCTCGTGCGCGTGGCCCGGCTGTCCTCAGTCTGGCTGCTCGTGGTCTGCTCCTCCTCCGCGTCCCTGCACCGGCTGTGGTTCGCGTGTCTCCACTGCTCTCCTCCTCTGCGGGCTCTTCTGCGGGCTGCTCCGCGGGGCCCCTCCGCGGGCTCTCTGCTGCTCGTCTCCGTGTGGTCTGCTGCCGCGCGCCCTCCAGTCCCTGCCTCCGATTGGCGGTGCCGCGTTGTCCCGTTGCTTTTCCCAAGTCTCCTGGCATGTGAGTGTGCCGACCGCGGACAGATTAATCCCGGAGTCTAGGCTGCAGGCGGTTGGTTTTTGCCCTGCGCACTGGACTGCAGGCGTCAGTTTTCGCCCCGTGCTTGGTCTGCAGGCTCCGTTTTCACACGTGTTTGAGCTAACTGAGGGGCAATGCATCTTAAATGGCATCAATCTCTATTGTCTGAGGGATATAAGAGGAGCAATGTGCATTAATTCAGATTCACGTTCTGCCACTTGCAGTAAAACCATGTTGGAAAAAGTTTGCAAGACTACCCCATCGTGCTCCAGACGGCACACACCAGAACTCTTGCCACGGCGCCATCTTTACAGCATTAATCTCATTACTCGCAGGTCACTATTGTTAAATGAATGTATTTAAATTCGTCTATCTGCAGGAGGAAGGAGGGGCCATGCATTTAAATAGCTAGGTCACTGGTATTAAATTAGGTAACTAAACTGCAGTTGTTGCATTTTGAAAGTGCAGCAGAAAGAAAAAGGGCCCAATATGAATCTGCAATGGGTTTGAAGTGGAGTTGGAGCTAATGAACGCCTGGAACAGTGATCGTTCATGCGTATCTGCCATAACCAAAGCAGCAAGATGGCTCCAGGAGACATCTGTTATTCGCATGGGAATGTTTCGGATTCGGGTTGATTTAATTCCTCAGGCTCTTAAACAACCATGGGCATGGTTCTCTGACCGCCGCTGCTGCGGTCCCTGCTGCCGTTCCTACTGATGCCTGATCCCGCTGATGCCTGTTCCCGCTGCTGCCTGTTCCTGCTGCCGCTCCTGCTGCTGCCTGTTCCTGCTGCCGCTCCTGCTGCTGCCTGTTCCTGCTGCTGCCTGTTCCTGCTGCCGCTCCTGCTGCTGTCTGTCCCTGCTGCCTGCTCCTGCTGCTCCTACTACTACATGTGCCGCTGCTGCTGTTCCTGCCGCTGCCGCTCCGCAGGCTCCCAGGCTGCACCTGTCTCTACGGCTCGGCTCTTTCAGACACGTATGTAACCTGGCTCACAGAGACAAGCGGCGCACGCTGGCGTGACACGTCTGTTTGTTCGTATGAATCGCATTGTGGTGCTGCTACCGCTACTGCTGCTGCTGCTGCTGCTGCTGCTTCATACTGCTACTGCTGCTGCTTCATACTGCTACTGCTGCTGCTGCTTCATACTGCTACTGCTGCTACTGCTACTGCTGCTGCTTCATACTGCTACTGCTGCTACTGCCACTGCTGCTGCTTCATTTACTTTGACATCTCTCTTCACTTGCATCTCTTTTACTGAAACACTGAACAGCTACAACAACATTCTACTGCTGTGGCTTTGATACAGGATTATTACTGTTATTTTCTAAGGATGCTGCTGCTGCTGCTGCTGCTACTGCTGCTGCCGCGGCTTGATACAGGATTATTGCTGTTATTATCTGAGGTTACTGCTGCTGCCGCTGCTGCTACTGCTACTGCTGCAACCCACTCTCTCAGAAGCTTATCCTGCTTCTAATGGATGCAGCCCGGCTGAGTATGCCGCGCTGCGCTGGACTCGCACCTATGCTCCCAGGGTCGCTTCGGCGGTCATGCTTCATCTCTCTACTTAATCTACTTAATATTCTGATTCTATCAGATGCAGCTGGCCGAGTAGCTGCGCTGAGCTGTCAATCGGACTCCTAATCAAAGGCATCCATACCTGTATTCTTCACTCTTCTGATCGCAGGCTCCCCATCACGCTGCCCATCCTGCAGCGGCGCTGAACTCCGGCTCATCTTCCAAGTACATGTCTGCCCTCCTCGCAGCATCTTCCTGCTCGCCTTCTGTGGCTACTCTGCATAAGCGAGTTCACTACTGCTCATTCAACCTTCATGCGGTCCGAGACACGGCTTTCCCGACCATCCTACTATCCTGATTATCTAATCTCCAACCCAAGATCCTAAGCGTAAGGGCGCCTGCAACATCAATGGCCCTCTCCGATATGTCTCTGCCCCTACAGGTCTCCGCTTCTACACGGACGCTGCCCCTTCCGTGGGTTTTGGGGGGTTCTTCCAGGACCATTGGGTTGCCGGGCCGTGGCCGCTACTTCCACCGGAGCATCTCCTCTGCCCTACACGAGATATTCCCAGCGGTCGTGGCCTGCGCGCTGTGGAATCACACGTGGCAGAGAAAGAGGATCTCTGTCATGTGTGATAATCTCGACGTAGTGGAAGCATTAAACAAAGGTCGCCTTCTTCACCCAACATAATGTCCCCTGACCATTTCAACCTTCATCTCAAACATTCAAAGATCAAAGGAGCCTGCAATATAGTAACAGCTCGCTCGGACACATCTCTCTGCCCCTACAGGTCCATGATGCGTTACACTCGCCTCCGCTGCAAAAAGGAGATCTTAACGAACCTCTATTTCTCACTCCAGACATTCTTCCCATCACAGCAACCTGGTTCAGAGCTCAGCTAAGATCCCTACTGCTCCTCTGTAAATTGTCTCCCCAGCTCTACACAGCTCACTCCTTCAGGATAGGCGCTGCCACGCGCGCGGCCTCGCTGGGGCTCCCCCACACCTCTCTGCAACAGCTGGGGCGCTGGTCCTTAAAAGCCGGAGACGCCCACTTCCCGGCCTTCTGAAGTCTGCAAAGCCTCCGCCGCCCCACCTCCTCCTTCTCTCTTCGGAGCGTGCTCGCCTGCTGCCTCTACCGTCACCAGTGCTTAGGCCCCGGGGGGATTATGCGCGCGAGCAGGGCTGGACTGGCCATCGGGCGTACCGGGCAATGCCAGAAGGGCCGATGCCCATATTTGGGCCGGTCTGTTTGCCTCATACAAAAAAGATGTTTGTGAAAAGTGTAAATCCGTTAAGAAATGTTTGAGGGAGCGCGCGTGTCTGCGGGGCTCCTGCTGTATGTACTGGAACGGGATTCTACCACCTCAGCGGCTGCAGTGTTCCCGCATCCAGCGGCTCTGAGCTGGACGCGGGAACCGCTCACAACACAACACGGTGAGCGCGTAGCCGCAACGTGACCATATACCCAAGACCATAAACGTGCACAGGACCATGCGTGTCTTTGCGTAATTTGTGCACCCAATAAATACACCGCTGCAGGAAACAGTCCGCGTCTCCCCTCTCCTCTCAAAGTGCGACTAAATTAAAGCTCGGGTGCCTAAATTTTCCATTGCATTAAAAGTTCATGTTTGAGCCCAAAAGTAAAATGTTGTGAAAAAATTAAACAGATTTAGAGCCAGCCAATGGCTGACATTATGCATTTCAGACTTTTTTGACCAATTCTCATCCCTGTAACAAACAATAGTGTTGTCTGTGTCCACCTCCCTCACTCTGAGACATGTTTATTACTCTCTTGTAATGTAGACTATTGCATTTTATTTTTTTGTTGAAACTGCAGACATCCTGATCCTCTACAGTATGCTTCCACATACTGTATAAACCAGGGGTCGGCAACCTTTAGTGCTCCTCCAGTGGCTCCTGGAGCCTTTTCAAAAATGTCTGAAAATGGAGTGGGAGGGCTATATTTTATTCCTAGTTTGAATGTGGTTTCTGTAGGAGGAAAAACATTCCTAACGTCAGAATCAGAATCAGAATCAGAATCATTTTTATTGCCACGTGAGTAACAAAGTTATCACTTGGAAATTGTTTTGGCAGAGAGCGTGCCACTTCGCCATTTGCGGCGCTGTGTGCAGCAAGAAACAGCAGAGAGCAATAACATACAGTTCACAAACAATTGGATAGACACATTGTGCTTTTTATAAACCACGGATTTTTTTCTCGGGAAGAGCACCTCTTCGGCCGGCCCAATGTAGCTGTCAGAGGGGGGCGGGATCAGGGAGGGGGTGAGTAGGAAAACAATAAGGAATGGAGGGGAGGGAGGGAGCAAGATGGATAGGTAGAGGGAGGCGGGGGTGGGGGATCCTTGCTGAAGACTGAAATAGTGTGAGTTGTTGTAGATTGTGGGACCTTGTTTATGGCCTTGGCTGAGGAATGTGAGATAAGAGTGGAGAGAGAAGCCACAGGAGGAGAAAAACACATCGCCTGCAATGTCGCAGTCAAAATCAGGCAGATATTCTATTAATTCCAATTAAACCGAATTCCGGTGCCCTCAGACCTCCGTACACAGGGGCAAATCCAAGCCGGGTCAGAGAGATCAAGCCTGACAAACAATGTCATTCAATCTCAATTCTAAGGTCTTATGTCAACGTATTTCAATGCTGTAAAAATGTGTATAAGTAATATTCAATTTCAACATTTCTGTCAACGTAGTGAGTCATATCCTGTGGCGCGGCCCCGCGGCAGACGGCCGCTGCTGTAAACAAACCGGCGTGTGGCACGGATCCCAAAGATAAAAAGAGAACGAGTCGATAATAAGACTGGACTAAGAACAAGACTGAACATTTGCTTTCAGTCAATGAGGAAGGACTGCTTCATGTTTGCGATGTAATAGGAAGTTTTGTTGCAACACGAGGAACAATGAAGCACTAAATACCGTTCACAGGGATTACGTGAAGGATTCTTTCATACAAAATCCGGAGCACCTTTTTCAGACTTCAAAAACCTCCGCAAAGACTGTGAAAGAAAAGGCCATTAAGGTCATTCTGCTCCAGCAAACTTCAGCCTGTGACGTAATCGATATGAGCGGACAGTGCAGGTGTGTGACCTTTGAGCCAAAAAGCAGATTTATTTACTGTATTTCTACAGTTGCATGAAGGCAAAAAAATGGAAGTCAAAGTTAAAGCAGAGTCATCACGTGGTGCAGCGTGTCTCCAGGACACGCTGCAGTGAAAACACACATTTGACAATCATGAATGCTTATTATGTATTTGTAGCCTTTACTTGGTCATTTAGATAATAGGCTAATGTAGCTAATGTAGCTACATTGTGTAACCTTCATATAAGCTTTATACAAGGCTGTTATTTTTTTGCGGCTCCAGACAGATGTTTTTAATATTATTTGTCAAATATGGCTGTTTGAACCTTTTGAGTTGCCGATCCCTGGTATAAACAAACTGTAAAAAACGTGACAAAAACATGCCTGGGCCGGTAAGAAGGAAAAAATGCCCGGGCCGTTTTTTTGTCCCAGTCCAGCCCTGCGCGCGAGCAAGCGCCGCGCTCAACAGCATCTCTCCCGGGCCTGGGGCGCCAAACATGCTCAATCAATAAACTTCAAACTGCATTTTCCCTCTTGGGTCTTTCCAAAGTGAAGTACAGTCTGACAGCCGAAGGAAAAAAGGATCTCTTAAAACGTTCTGTTCGGCAGCACAGAGATAGGAGCCTGTTGCTACGATTACTCCTATGAGCGGCCATAGTGTCATGCAGAGGGTGTAAATATGATAAAAGTGTATAGGTTTAGGCGAGCCAAGGCAAGTTTATTTGTATAGCACAATTCATACAAAGGCAACTCTAAGTGCCGAACTGTTTTTAACCTGGATTTAAACATTGTCAGAGAGGAGGCCTGTCTTACACTTTCAGGAAGATTGTTCCAGATTTTTAAATATGTTTATTTTGCTGTATAATTTAGTAAATACATATTTATTTAGACACAGTGTATGGCTAGGAAACTCAATCAAGTATAACAAAGAAAGTTGGGTACATCAGCTTTAATGTGCACAGATTTGAAATAAACCTGTTTGTGTCACAGACGTCATATTAGATCAGTGCTGCAATAAATCTGTGAAAATGGTGCAGTTTGAGAAAGTAAAGGCCACAAAGAAAATAAAGGGAAAAAATCTGAAAATATATGAACAATACATGAACGTTTGATCAAAGCAATCAACCTGCTTACATCATGTGGAGAAGCTCTTTGCAGATTTTAAAGTAATTGTCAACACGTCAAAAAACCTATAAAGTATTATTGTTGTGAAATATCTGTAGTCAATCCTTTTTGTGCTGAAAAATGTGTGAAAACAAACCTTGCATTGTTTGGGTTTGTTTATGAAAGGCACGGTGCAGGAGACAAAGGCAGATACAATCTCAAGTGCTGGGGCATGCTCGGGTTGTGAAATGTGTGCAGAATAAAACTCTCACTGATTCGAGAAGACAAACAGTAACACGGCTTTGTGGAATCGCTCTATAGATGCTGCAATATTCCACCTTCATCCTATTCACTCAAGCCAACCATGTTCTCGTATTGTTTTAGCTGGTTTCTCACTGTGGTACATCCGACACAAGCCTGTATGGAGCCTGTATGGAGCCTGTATGGAGCCTGTATGGAGCGAATACTAGAGACCTGGATTTCAATGAGAAATGTTCAGACCCGAAGGTCAAAAACATCTGGATCTGGATCTATGGGGAAATACTACAGCAGATTTGTTGGGCTTCTGAATGAGATGGTGATTTGCAGAAAGTAAAATTGATTTTCTTCTTCAATTTGCACAGAGTAGAACAGAAAATGTTTTATTCTAAACAGGCCGTCAATGTGCCGTTCTTACTGCTGAGGTGAGTGTCGGGGAGTTGCTGAATATAACAGGGAGGTTTTCAGAATACTTTTCATGAGTAACTGCATTCAAAATACATGACTTATTCTGTTGGTTATTGAGAATACAGTTTATTCAACAAGAAAAAAGAGGGAATATTTATTGAAACATGATCATACAACTTTGAAAAGATATTAAAGAAAATAATTAAATGTTACACAAAAATGTTTTTTAGAAGTACCAAAGGAGTAAAGGAGGAGAGTGATGCCCTCAGCACAGAGGAAACTCAGAGGTCTAGGGTCAGAGAGTGTTTGAGCCTGTGTCGTGTCTGAGTCTTTGTGTGCTTTGTGTTGTGAGTGAGTGGGTCTTCGTCCCACCCCTTTTCATACTATTTGTTGCGGTACATATTTTTGGTATTGTGTTTATTGTTTATGTCTTTGTACATGAGTTTAAAAAACGGGGATCATTAGTTAAAAAGAAATGCATGAAAAGGTGGGAAAAAACCCAATCGTTTTATTCCATTACTGTTTTTATTACACTATAATAATTTGCAAATGAGCAGAATACTTTTTTTATACCAAGTTTATAGAATATAGCGCTCTGATTGGACCAAGATCTGGGGCTTGGTAAGAAAATGTTGTTGTCCTCTTTGGAAACTAGCAGAAGGGTCTTACTCCTAAACAGGGCCTGAGCAGGATTACTATTGCAATAACACATCATCAGTAGGGTAAAACTGACCTATCTCACAACGGTCTGAGTGGAGTTTGCACGTCTGCTCCGGTTTCCTCCGGGTGCTCCGGTTTCCTCTGGGTGCTCCGGTTTCCTCTGGGTGCTCCGGTTTCCCCTACCACTAAAAACATGCACAATAGGTCTTGCATGCGCCTTCTGTACTGGTGACCTCACTCCCATCTCTGTGTGGAGTGAGAGACAAATGCCCACGATGGTAAACTGCTTTGTGACTCTGATCTGTGAAAGACGGTAAAAAAAATAAAGATTACTTACTTACTTTAATAATATGAATATCAGTTGGGCTGTTGCATTTGAGATTATGTGCTTTGGGGCCATGCTAACATCATTTTTTTTATGAGGATATCATTTTTGGAGCAGGTGTTGAAGCCACACTGTGAAATTGACGCCATGTGGTGGACTTTTAAAAACAGTAATTATGACTTTGTCTGAGAATAAAATCCTCACACCTTTTACTTCAATCTCTCTCTCTCTCAGATGTTGGGCCATAAACATGTTTCTCTAATTTTATTCACATACGGAACTTGCCAAAAAGTCCCAGGGCGCAACATATGGATGGGCTCCTGTGCTATGACACGTTTATTTAAAGAATTTTCTGATATAACTTTTTAGAAATAACTACCAGGTGCTCTGGTTTCCCCACCACTAAATGTACAATGGGTAAAATGCTTCAGCGCTGCAGTCCTGACCAAGCCGAGCATCAACATCACACTGTGGTGACCATTGCTCTTGTGACATTTCAGGATGTGTCAAACACATTTGAGGACAGTAAACAATTCCTCAAGAGTATTTATAATTTTTCCGGAAGTGCGCCCGCCATGTAAAAACTGGGAGCAAATCTAGGTTTAGTTTTGCCTCTCTTCTCAGCAGACATGACATGGTTTGGTGCTGAGCACAATGATTGACAGTGAAGTCGTGAGGTGGACCAATAATTGACCAACACATCACAATTGAGTTTGGTACAAAAATCTCTCCAAATACCTTCATCCTGCCTTAAAGTGATTGTCTGGAGTTTGTCAGAAAGAAAGACAGAGAGGTACTTGATTTGAAAAAAACGATGCAAGCTCCTCCCCCTTCCTTTCTTTTTATTTTTTTATTTTTATTTTTTTTATTACATTTTAATACAATTACAAGAATGAAAACATAAAAGAAAGAAATAAAACAAAATTATATTCGAAATCTAATATATACGGTTTACAAATACAGTAGGTGTTAAGGTGGGAGGGGTTGGGGTGGAGGGGGAGAGTAAAACAAAATACATATATTTGGGTTGCGTTTTTTATTGTTTCAGTTCTGCCTTGGTTTGCGGAGTTTCTGTATATGTATGTGAATGTGTATGCAATGCAGGGGTGCATAGGTGCTATGCTCCCCTTCCTTTCTGATTGGTCTACACCTACGTTTCCGTAACACTTAATGTTAATCAGAGAACACATTATACATATACATTATTAATACACATGCACGGAGGTTTTCAGAATTATTTGTTCACGCTTTAAGGAAAAAAATAATGTTTTTATGCTCAAAAAAAGCGATCGTGGCGAACCCAGAAGTGCTATTATCATGAATTGCACATTATAGGACACATCTGCAGAGGATCTGATTATGGATATAGGTTCAGTATATACATAAGTACCTCAGCGCGGATGTTCAGAATTCTTTGTTCAGTTTTCATGAAGTTCCAGAGCCTAATGGAGGCTTGATTCAGAGGTTCCGTGAAAACAAACAACTGAGCATGCGCGCAGCTGCGAGCATCAGCGCCGATGATTGACAGCCCTTGGCATGACTCGATTGGTTAACCTCGACGGCACCGTGGATTCTGAGCTATAGCTAAGAGAAGGGAAGGCGGGACTTACCCGTAATATTAGAATAAATAAAATGACTTATTTTATTATGAGACCTCCTGTGGACTCACCACCTGCAGGAGGGTCAGTGAGGGGCTGGTGCTATGTGACTTGGGTGGCATCTCTAATAGCCACTCCCCCCGACCCAGAAATGGATTAAGGAGTAGAAAATGGATGGATGGATGGACTTATTTTATATCAACATTTAAGGCCAGGAGGTCAATTTAACACATTTCCCAAAATGTGTAATTCATTTAGAGTTACAGACTATCACTTTAACCTAAATACAGTATAATCGTCTGGACTGTTTTGTTAAATGTGAAGTCAGAGCTGTTTTCAGCAGGCGGCATACATTACACTCCAGTGCGCTGCTTATTTAAAGGTACTTTTTACAGTTGCTTCAAATGAAAAAACATGCCCAGTCACCCAATAACAAATGTGACCTTTTTAAGAATATTTTCCTCCACCATTGTATTTCACTTACAAATGTCCATGAGAGCTGAGGACTCTCCATGTTAATGCGCCATCTTGAAAGACATTGGTTGATAAGGGACAAAAAGGATGCGCGAATTGCGTTTTCATTTCACTTCCACTGTGCCCTCATGAGCTTGAAGCAGGGATCATGGAGGACGACTCGAACAAGAATCTTTAAAAAAATGAATATGCAAAAATCTAGACAACCGCATCATAACGGCAAACTGTCATGATTGCAAACACACGCACCGAAAGGCAGAGTTAAAACAACAGTAGGCACATTGCTGCAGTTTGTACTCAACAGACTCACACATGAACAATACGTAACTGTCTTCACACCGACAATAACAGTAATGCGAACGAGGCAGAATCTGCAACACAGGTTTTGGGATGTTCTGACCCGCTCCGAGCGCAGTCTAATTACAAGTTTCAACAACACTTATTCAGGGGACAAGCCTCAAATGTGCAAAACACACAAAATCCCTGCAAAACAATTGGCAGAATACGCGTGAGTTTCTTACCTAATTTTTTAGCCATAGTTCTGCTGCGGCTGTGTATGCATGCCCATGTCCAAGGCAATGTCCTTCTCTGATCCTCTGATCATCGTGGTTCTAAGCTCCCATTCTTCCACGGATCTCTTCTACACGGTTTACATTTCAGCCTCTGCACATGCGCGGTTGAGACACATTTGTTTACATTTAGCGATACCGAGTTTGTATCTTATAGAAAATCCCAGCAGGGAGTTTGTATCATTAATTACTGCTTAGGATCCATATACAAATTCAACATTTGTACATTGTGACAGTTTATTAGCCATTTTCAGTAAAACCACATTGGAATAACCAGGATAGTACACACCCGAACTCTTGTCATATTATGGTAGATTCTGGTCACAAAAGTTAGATTGTAATTAAAATGAATACCAGACCACTCAGAGAGCACATTACATACTGCCCCTTTAAACATTATACACATAAATTTCTTGATTGGAACCACAGCCTTGGCAGAGTGGTTTGTTCCTTCTGTAAATCTTGCATGATTTACAGAAGGAACAAACCAAGTTCTTGCATGATTTCAGGGAAAGTATGAGCTCAATTCAAATAATAATCTTAAACTGCTTGGCTTGTACTTTTCCATGAGTAAATGTGAATTACTGCAGCCCCATTCCTCACACTTTCTGGCCCACAGGATTAACTAAAATTAGACAGGTGGTCAGACTTTACTCAAAGGCCAGAGCAAATCCGTATTTGACCTTTGGCAAGCGGAATGGCCCAGACATATTCACAAAGTCTGGTCAATATTCAAGTGCAAAACATAATCATCCATCATAAATACCAAACGTCTGACCCTGTATCCCAGATTTTCTACAATTGTAAGGCAGTTTCCTAAAACCTGCAAAATCATTAGTTTTGCCATATTGAAATAAATGCAAATGTGATTCATCTATGATTATTTTGTATCTACTGAGCTGAGCTGTGGGCTGAGGGGAGAGATTTTTTTTCTATGAATAGACGCACAAAGCTATAATCTACCTGTCAGTTTTAAGTTGTGCAGATCCTCTCGGCTCCAGAACTCATGAAATAACCAATGGTGTGAAACAAAGAAATATTTTAAAGACTTAGATCGGTCATCTCAATTTGTCAAAAGTATAAGAGCAAACCCCCGTACACTTCCTGAATAATGATTTATTTAAAGGAGACATATTATGCAAATTGATGTTGTAACTTTGTTCCTCATCAGTCACAGACCTGGAGTCATGTTTAGGGCCATCCAAGCTCCGCCCCTTCTTTCTAAAAGCTCTGTCTCAGTCCTGTGATAGTACAGGCTACAACCATGTCCAGCAAATCAACTAAACTCAGTCTGACAATCATGAATAATTTCTTTTATTTTGACAATTTCCAATTCGCGGTGTCTCGCGAAGGTCTCTGAGTGATGCATTTTTGACATCTAATTTAAAAGTAACACAGACTCTTCAGCTAATTAAAACCATTGTGCTGCTGATTAGAAGGGTAATTGAAACGGAAAGTACGATTTGCCAAGGGAGTTGCCAGTTTGGTTAGACGGTAATCAGCATATAAGTGTACCATGCAAGAGGAAATGACATGTACACGGATACAATTAGAACGTTGCAAACATAAGTCTCATGGGCGAGTTTTGAGGGGGTCTCCAACCTCCAGCTCACCACCCCCTACCAAGAAGCTCCCCTAAGATTTAGCCAATATGCATAATGGACATTTACAATTCCTTTTATGATTCACTTGCCTTCAACTATTCCAAATTCACTCATTACAGCAGGGAAACATAATTTTCAAACCATAAAAAATTGACCATAAAATAACGAGTCCCAAGCTCTCCAAATAGGTTCTATCATTACTTTGCACATGTACTTTGGCCTCTGTCACATCTTTAAATCCGGCTTTTTAAGGCCGAAAAGGGAAAAAGAGAGGATCACGCTCACTGCAGCTAATCAGCTCTCAGCCCAATTCCCCAGATAGTGACTCACAGGGCTCATTCTTGCAAGTTTGTGAAAGATTACATGATTTGGAATAAGTTGAAGACATCATGTTATGGATTGGTTCGACTAGACTCTTTCTGTTAGGACAAACAACATCATATTTAAGTTAGCTGCCTCAGCTTTATACACTCATAAATTATAATACATTTTATTTTATCTTTATGGGCATTTAGATGTACCTAATTTTAGGCACACAGATCAAAGTATAAAAAATACACAAGAAATGTTGGAATTTATATATTATGGAAATGGCAGCCATCTTCCTGTGGGCTCACCACCTGCAGAGGATCAGCGAGGGACTGGTGCTATGAGCATTGGGTGGCAGCTCTCCTTGTCCCCCCCCCCACCCACCCCCCACCCCCCGCCGACCCAGAAATGGACTATTAAAGGAGTAGAAAATAAATGAATTAATGAATGAACAAAGATGGAAACAGATTTGAATATATTGATGTACTTGTCTGGTGCGCATGGGGTACTTTTTGCACATGTATTCCAATGTGGTTTTACTGCAAATGACAAATAAAATGAATCTGATTGTGATAATTGAGCCAATTGAACAAGCAGATATTCTCTTTAAAGCACCGTCATTTTTTTTTTACTCGATAAAGGAAATAAACCAAAATAAATTAAAAAATCTAAAAAAATAAGAAAGAAAGAGAGGTGTTACTTTCATTCATATTGTTTAAGACATTCTAAATATATTCAGATGTAAAAATATTAGATAAGATGAGGAAAAGTAAAGGAAAATCAACTTTAGTTTCTCTTATCTTATCTAAAAAATGTTACCATTATGTCCAAAAATATCTCAATACCATTTTTGTCCTGATAAAGCAAGTCTCCAGGGAAAAGGTGCAGGGAAAAATATATTCAGTCGAGCTCTGTGATTAGTTTGAGATTGGAGTTTTACCCGGATTTCACAAAAGTGTATTTGAGCTGCAACCGATTTCACTGGTGACATGGACGAGTTTCTCCCCAAAGCCTGTTCTGCTCCTGCTGAAACTGGATGTGAAATAAAATATATACGCTTCCACCTTCCCTCTTCCACTTCCTTCCCTTGATGATATTTTAACACATCTCTCATGAATATTGCTCAACTTTTTAGGTTAGAAATTCCTTTTAAGACGCCGGCTTTCATGTAAAAAAGCTGATTATCTTTGTCCGGTTGCGAGTGAGGAGCAGGGGGAGAGATTCGAAGACATTCTTGAGGGGATATAAATACTGTATTTATCTCAAGCCGCCGCATAAACAAAAAATACAGCAGAATAGAGTGCATCAGCGATAGATTTTCCCCCAGAGGCTCTATCGTACAACATATTTAGCATTCCACTTATGTTTTGTGAATATTACATCCTGTAGGAAACACTTATTCACAACATTGGGGACTTTTTCTTCTTCCATGACAGTAAAAATCTTTTGACAAGAAAAATGTGACTAATAAAAAAAACACAGCCTCAAGTTATGAGAAACTGCACTGATACTATAATAGATATTTTGCAAAAACTAAATATTCCTAGTGAGATTTGCTCATGACTTTTGATGTTTTATTTCTCTCATTCAATCGCAAAAACATGCTCGAGCTGGCCACAAAAATCTAAAAGCTATATGGATTTGTGAGGCCCAGGCTATTTGATATCATCTCAGCAGATTACATAGTGGAGCAATAACAGTAAAGACAACGAGCTTTTTGGAAAGAGAAGCTGTGTTGCAAAACGTGGGCTATACATGATGAAATTGAGGGCAGGAATGGAGGCGATATCTAGGCAACCAAAAGACACGCGTCGTATTGTGTGGTATAAATTGAATTCAAACATCTGTCTGATAGCAGGAGATTTCACGCAGCGGGTTATGGGGACATTGTTCTGCAGAGAGCTGGCGGGAGCGGAGGGGGCTGAGTTATGTCTTATGTAAGTCTGGCAGCATTGTCCATAGGAGACTTATGTGCTGAGGGCTGAACACAAACTTGTGAAGGTGTTCGGATGTTCAAAGCGCTACCCAAGAGCGGCTTTATGACACTCGACCTAGCAAAATTCTCACACTTTTCACTCAGAAAACCTCTAAACAGTGTAGTCTACATAGCAACCGAAATGCAGTGCAGATTGATATGGGTTTATGCCTGTCTCACAGATTGGACACGCTTTCTTATGTGAGCCACATGCTCTCGGCGATAGCATATTTATATTTATATTAAAGTCTATATTATCTTCTCAAAGTGATTGTGGATTTGTGGCCAATATGGACACATTTATTTAGCCATGCATTTTGACATGTAAATAATTCTAAGTGAGAATTATTCCCAAATGCAAAATCTCTGCTATTTTACAGACACAATTTTCATCATGATATAAGAACGGGGAAATGGATTTGAATGCCCGGACAAAAACCAATTTGTGTTGCCTCCCATGGGGAAATAAAATCATTCTGAAATAACGTGCCTCGGATCTTTGCTCACTCCCCATTTCACTAATGGTATATCGTTTTGAGAATCTGTCCTGACCTCTATGAGAACATATCTACATTTTTTAGGACATATGTAGCGCTCTCTCCTCCTCCTCTATAATCCTCCTCTGGCCAATTTGGAAATAGACAATATTTGAATAAATAAAATAGGATAAACAACCATTTCAGTGGTACTCACCTGTACATTTATTCACTTAAGACATTAATATCTGCACAATATCAGTACTATACATACATTTAAAATATCTGGACATGGAGGATTTGGGGAGGCAGTCCCGATACTCCCCAGATTCTAAGCTGACAAGTGTTCCAGACTTGTCTTGTGACCTATTTCCGTTCTCACGCCTATTCATGAGCGTTTAGTTCTGCAGATGATTTTCTTGAAGGCTTTCCTGAAATCCCTGTTGAAAATGGTGTATATGATAGGGTTCACAGAACTGTTGCAGTAGCCAATCCAAAAGAAAAGGTTGAAAAGTGCGCCAGGTATGTAGCAGCTCTCTCTGCAGACTGCATGCAGGCTGTAAGTGAAGAAAAACGGGAACCAGCACAAAACGAAGACCCCCATGACCACAGCGAGGACAAAAGTGAAGCGTTTCTCCCGCATTTGGGCCACTTTGGTCTTGTTCACAGCGGCCTGTTGCTGCCGGGTGCCTGGGAGCTTCTTCTGCTCAGTTTGCGTCTGTAAGGCCCGGGATGACGCCCACGACAGGCGACAGTTTTGTGGAGGGCAGCAGTTTGAGCCCTCCACTTTTCTCCGTTTAGTGAAGCGGTTGCTGCGCGGTTTAGTATCCGTCTGAGAGCAGCTCTCTTCCAGGTCTATGTCATCCAGCTCCCCGCGCCTCTGCTGATGGCTCCCGGAGCTTTGGCTGCTGGGACTTTCAGTCTCAAAGCGGTCTTTATTTGTAACAAAACATGTCTCTGACTGAGAAGGCTGTCGCTCCAGGCCGTTTTTAGCCACAAACACAGTGGAGGAACGTTGCTTTGCCACTTTGTATATTTTACAGTAAACTAGAATCATAATGAGCCCAGGGGCGAAGAAGGACACGAGGCATGAGGAGAGGATGTACCAAGTCTCATCATTCAGCAGGCACTCGCGCTCATCGTGTTTGGTCATGAGCAGCGGAGGGAATGATATGACCGCAGAGATAACCCAGACCACCGCGATCATGGTTTTGATGCGCTTTGGAGTGCGCTTCAAGTTGTAACTGACCGCCTTTGTGACAGACCAATAGCGATCCAAACTAATGGCGCAAAGATGC
The DNA here is from genome assembly GCA_964034765.1 of Knipowitschia caucasica. Taxonomy (NCBI): domain Eukaryota; kingdom Metazoa; phylum Chordata; class Actinopteri; order Gobiiformes; family Gobiidae; genus Knipowitschia; species Knipowitschia caucasica. The sequence goes on from OZ035830.1 coordinate 20,182,400, forward strand.
ACAATGGATGAGGTGCAAAACAGCACGTCCAGCGCCAGGTAAAACGCGCACCAGGTGCTTCCAAAGTACCAGTAGCCCATGACCTCGTTGGCCAGAGAAAAGGGGATGACCAGTGTGGCCACCAGAATGTCCGCTGACGCCAAAGACACAAGGAAGAGATTCTGTGGTGCGCGGAGAGCCCTGCTTGTCAGCACCGCCACAATCACCAGGACGTTGCCCACGATGGTGAGCAGTATGATCGCGGTGACCACCAGGATGATGAGCGCAGCCACCATCTCCGTGTGCGGAAAAGCAACTGGTTCGTCCGTACTGTTGCTGTCGCTGGATACATTCTCAGGCTGCACAGTGACTTGGGTCAAATCCATTCTGTCTTCAGTGTGTCCATGAGCGCCATGCTGAGTCCGTGCCGCCTGTGCACCCTGAGCTCAGTATTACGCACTGAACAGAACTGGATTACGCACAGCGCTCCATGCTGACATAAAGCACCACAGGCATCGAAAATTCAAAAGAAGTTCACGAAAAGTTCCCATAGTGTATTCCTGTGCAGTAGTCTGTTATCAGAGCTCGCTGTCCCCGATGTGGAGGTAGAGGATGCGCTCTGCTTCCGTGCGTAAAGCCACAGAGTGTGAGTGCGGAGCGGCGCGAGGAGCTGATCCTGCAGGATGGAGGTGACATCACTCACAGTCACAGGACCAGCCCCTCTCAAACTCACACCAGAAACAGAGGGAAACCTATTTTGAAAAGGCATTAAATGGTTGCATCTTTCAGTATTGCAAGTTTTATGAACACGACCTAATGTGCATTGTTGTGCATTAAAACCAACAATAACCAAAAATCTATCAACCAATATTTATATGGATACATTTACTGAAAGTATAAAATAACAAGCAGTTATGTTTTCAAGTAAAAATATATTTGAACTATTTATTGGTTAATTTAATGTCTAAGTAGGCCTACATTTATTGTCTCTTCTTAGCACCTGTCCTGTTGACGTGTGGTCTGAAAACCTTTGGTATTTACATTAATTCATGGCAGCTGTGGCTACAGTTACCACCAAGATGTTCAGAGTGAATATGTTTCATCTCCTCTTTGAAATATCCAAGACAATAAATTTGCTTGAGGTCTAAAGGAAAAGAATTCCAAAAGAGTGTGTTCAATCATCAAATGCCCACTCACCCAAACGGCTGCTGTTGGCTACATCGAGCATGGCGTCCTCACAGAGTACAGAATTTCAATGAATGTTAATACTACAACTACACACTATATATGGTGCATGCATCAAATGCCAGAAGACGAAGCAGAAGAGGCTTGACACTCTGCAGGAGATGCATCTTGCAAATTTAAGAGGTCCATTAAAGCTCGTAGTGAAACCACATCCATGCTCTTGCTTACATTATGGATCTATAGTGTACTGTATACTGTATATGCTCTGAAGCAGCTAAATGTAAAGGGCATTATCCCTGTTACGTTCTCCTTTATTTGTTTGGCAGCATCAGTGTGGCCTTAGTGGAAGAGAGAAGTGCTGTTATTATGAGTGATGGCCATGGCTCCACTTCTATAACGTGAGATGTGACCAGTGTTTACAGCAAGATATTATCAGTCAGCCACGTAAACATGTGTTTCTTGTCAGACTTACATTCCACTGACTTTAAGGACCAGTCAAGGCCATATCTGGTCTGGAGTTTATATACATAACATTATGGAAGGATAACACAGCAACATGTATGTAAAATGTTTGCATGATAAATATTCTTACTGAAGGATATGTCAAGGTTTGATATGAATAGTTGTGTGATGCAAGATCCAATTTGCCCTTTACCATTTTAGTCATTTTATGAAAAGCCAGACCTATTTTATTGCCATACAATTAAACTGTCATCCCTTCTCGAGCAAATCCTTTCAAATTTACTGCCAATAGCATAACAATGTGGAGGATTGTAGCTCGAGGAAAACCACTTTTGGACACATTTTCAATATGATATAACATAATTCCTGTTTATATAGGCAGCAGTATCTTTCGGATGTCTCGGCCTTATACCTAAACATATTCAGTATGTTTAAAAAATGAGTCGATCCTTGTGAATAGACCATCCTCACATCCACACCAGCACTGCCCACAGCCCATTACTCTGCATGAGCGACTTTCTGAATAATAGGAAATGTCCAAGCACGCACAGCTCAGTTTGCCAGATGTACCTCACTAATTTTATTTTTCAAAAACATCTATTTAGGAAGTCAATAGCATCTGGAGATTTGTCGATGCGCGAGTCTGTGAGGGATGCCAGCAGGGACTGAACGCTTGAGACATGAGCCAGGCTTAACATTTGAGAGAGGATGCAGAGGAGCGCATAGTGTTTATGTGCTCTATATGTGTTGTCTTTTGTAGGACAGTTGGAGAAGACGTAATAGTTATCTGAAGGGCAGCAGCGGATGAGCGCTAATCATCAGACGCAGAAAGCTAACATACTAGTAACAAATGAGGCAGTCTGGGTGTGCACTGACATTAGGACAATTAACGTTTGCAGCCGTTTTTCATTAAGCAGCTGGACCGAGTTGCACACAGAAAATTGCAACTGTCAAAACAAAAGTTTATAATTTGTATATGGCACATTTAGGAAATATATGAATGCAGTTAAAGTGATTGTCGGGAAGCTCCCTCCCCCTTCCTTTCTGATTGGTCTATGAATACGTTTCCGTAACACATTTAAATGTTAATCAGAGAACACGTTATACATATACATTATTATTACACATGCACGGAGGTTTTCAGAATTATTTGTTAACGTTTTCATGACAAAAATAAGATGTTTCGTGCAGAGTTTTGATGCACGAAAAAAGCGATTGCGGTAAACCCAGTAGCTATTAACGTTGATTGAACGTTATAGGACACATCTGCAGAGGATCTGATTATGGATATAGGTTCAGCATATAAATGATTATGGATATAGGTTCAGTATATAAATGATTATGGATATAGGTTCAGTATATAAATAATTATGGATATAGGTTCAGTATATAAATGATTATGGATATAGGTTCAGTATATACATAAGTAACTCAGTGCGGATGTTCAGAATTCTTTGTTCAGTTTTCATCTAGTTCCAGAGCCTATAAAGGCTTGATTCGGAGGCTCCGCAAAAACAAACAACTGAGCATGCACGCAGCTACGAGCATCAGCGCCGATGATTGACAGCCCTTGGCATCACTTGATTGGTTAACATGGACGGCATCGTGGATTTTGAGCTATAGCTAAGAGAAGAGAAGGCGGGACTTACCCGTATTATTAGAATTCATAGAATGACTTATTTCATATCAACATTTAAGGCCAGGAGGTCAATTTAATACAATTCTTATAATGTGTAATTCATTTAGTTCCAGACTATTGTCACGGTTTAACAGAACCCAAGACTAGACACAGATCGGCGAGAGAAGGGTTTATTTACAATGGAGAATATGCAATGAAGCACGTCATGTGGACAGAGGCAGAGGCAGGCAGGCAGAGGCAGGCGGGCAGTGGCAGACAGGAACAGACAGGCAGGCAGGATAAGAAGCGACAACAAACTGGCATCGACTTGCTGGGAACGAGGCTTCTTATGCAGCTGGAGATGAGTGGCAAGTGGAGCCAGGTGAGTAGCCACGCCCAGGAAGGTGGAGACAAGACAAACACAGAAGGGGAGGGAGAGAGACAGCAGGGAGCAGATCCTGACAGTACCCCCCCCTCAACGGACGCCCCCAGGCGGACAACCCGGCGTGCCAGGATGGGCCCGATAGAAATCATCGACGAGGCCAGGGTCCAAAATCAGAGCACGAGAAACCCACGACCGCTCCTCCGGACCATAGCCTTCCCAGTCCACCAGAAACTGGAAGCCGCGCCCACGAGGGCGCACATCCAGAATACGTCGAACCGCATAGGCAGGGAAATCATCCACGAGCAGGGGGGGGCGGAGGGGGAGCGGCTGGAGGGCACAGAGAACTGGAACTGACAGGTTTAAGTTGAGAAACATGAAAACTGGGATGTATCCTGAGTGTGGGGGGCAGCTTCAACCGGACCACAGTCGGATTTACGATCTTCTCAATCACAAACGGGCCAATATACCGCGGAGAGAGTTTTTTAGAGTCCGTCCTAAGTGGTATATCCCGTGAAGAAAGCCAAACTTTCTGACCTGGTTCATAGTTAGGAGCCGGCTTCCGGTGTTGGTCAGCGATTCGTCGATTCTGCTCAGCAGTGCGGAGTAACGAGGAGCGCACACACTTCCAAATTTCTCGACAGCGTTGTAAATGGTCTTTCACTGACGGGACGGCAATGTCCCTCTCCTGCTCAGGGAACAAGGGTGGAAGATATCCAAGTGAGCACTCAAAAGGAGACATACCAGTGGCAGAGGATGGGTGCGAGTTATGGGCATACTCCACCCAAGGTAGGTAGGCGCTCCATTGGGTCGGGTCTTGTGTGCGAAGGGTGGCCTCGAGATCCTGGTTGGCCCTTTCACACTGGCCGTTAGTCTGTGGGTGAAATCCAGAGGACAAATCAACTTTCGCACCCAGAGTTTCACAAAAGGTCCTCCACACTCTGTGAACTGAGGTCCACGGTCCGAGACGATGCTTAGGGGTATACCATGGATACGAACAACATGCTGGACTAACAGATCTGCCGTTTCCTGAGCCGAAGGTAGTTTAGATAAAGGAACAAAATGGACGGATTTGGAGAATCTATCGATTATGGTCAGGATCACAGAGTTCCTTTGAGAGACAGGAAGTCCCGTAACAAAGTCGAGTGCAATGTGGGACCAGGGTCGACCTGGAACCGGGAGAGGACGAAGATGGCCTGCTGGAGGTTGGTTAGAAGATTTACCTCTAGCGCAAATAGTACAGGCTGAGATGTACTCCCTCGTATCCCGTTCCAGTGTAGGCCACCAGAAGTGGCGCCGGAGTAATGAGATAGTTCGGCCAATTCCGGGATGACAAGAGAGCCGAGATGTATGCCCCCAATGGATGACCTGAGATCGAACAGAGTTAGGCACAAAAAGGCGGTCAGGAGGTCCAGTACCTGGATCTGGTTCAGTCTGCTGTGCTTCATGAATAACCGACTCTATCTCCCAAGTGATGGATCCAAGCACTCGGGTGGAAGGAAGAATGGAATTAGCCTCGTCCGGTGCATCTGCAGAAACAAACTGACGTGACAGAGCGTCGGACTTCACATTTTTTGAGCCTGGTCTGTATGTAATAGCAAAATCAAATCTATCAAAAAACAATGACCAGCGAGCTTGACGAGAGTTCAAGCGCTTGGCAGACTTGATGTACGACAGATTTTTATGGTCTGTCCAGACTACAAATGGATGTTCAGCCCCCTCCAACAGATGGCGCCACTCCTCCAGTGCCATCTTAACTGCCAGTAACTCTCTGTCACCGATGGTGTAGTTGCGCTCAGCTGGACTTAAACGCCGGGAAAAGAAAGCACAAGGATGGAGCTGATGGTCCACGGGAGAATGCTGAGAAAGCACAGCACCAACACCAGAATCAGAGGCGTCGACTTCAACAAAAAACTGACGTGAAGGGTCAGGGTGTATCAACACAGGGGCATTAGTGAACAGTTTCTTAAGGTGCGTGAAGGCGTCTTCAGCTTCTGTGGACCAGATAAAAGAAACTTTGGGGGAGGTTAATCGAATAAGTGGTGCAGCAACCTTACTGAAGTTTCGAATGAAGCGGCAATAAAAATTGGCAAATCCAAGGAACCTCTGAAGTTGTTTAACTGTCTAAGGTTGAGGCCAGTCGACGATTGCCTCAATCTTTACTGGATCCGCCCTCACCTGTCCACTGCCAATTATATATCCAAGGAAACTGACTGAGTCTGTGTGGAATTCACACTTCTCTGCTTTGACAAATAACTTGTTTTCAAGTAATCGCTGTAAGACTTGTCGCACGTGGAGGACATGTTCTTCTGGGGAACGAGAAAAAATAAGTATATCATCGAGGTAAACAAAAGCGCACTGGTTTAAGTAATCCCTCAAAACATCATTAATGAGTGCCTGAAAGACAGCTGGCGCGTTTGTTAACCCAAACGGCATGACAAGATACTCAAAGTGGCCTAGAGTAGTATTAAAAGCGGTTTTCCATTCATCGCCCTTACGAATACGAACAAGATGATAGGCATTTCTCAAATCCAACTTAGTAAATATTGTGGCCTCATGAAGTGGTTGGAAAGCTGATTCGATCAGGGGCAACGGATACTTATTCTTGACAGTTATGTTATTCAAACCCCTGAAGTCAATACAAGGGCGCAACGACTTGTCCTTTTTCTCCACAAAGAAAAACCCGGCACCAACAGGAGAGGAGGAAGGTCTAATAATACCTGCTGCTAAAGAGTCTTTTATGTAACACTGCATAGCTTCATGTTCCGGTCGAGATAGATTGTACAGACGGCTGGTGGGTAGTGGGGCACCTGGAAGCAGGTCTATGGCACAATCATAAGGCCGGTGGGGAGGTAAGGACAGGGCCTGAGTCTTGCTGAACACCGCTTGTAGATCAAGATAGTCATCAGGGACGTTGGAGAGGTCAGGCTGATCCGTAGATCTAGGAGAAGCAATGACGGAAGGGAGAGCTGACTGCAGACAAACAGAATGACAAAATGAACTCCAGCTCTGAATTTTACCTCCTGCCCAGTCAAAATGTGGATTATGGAGCAGTAACCAAGGGTACCCAAGAATCATGGGCAAGTGAGGAGCTGAAATCAAATAAAAACGCAGTTGCTCTTTGTGATTTCCAGAAAGCAGGAGTGTGAGTGGAACCGTACGATGGGTTACTTTGGCCAATAAGCTACCGTCTAAAGCATTAGCTTCTAAAGGACGATCTAGAACTTCCATCTCAAGTCCATTTTTGAGAGCCAAATCAAAATCAAGAAAATTCTCCTCTGCACCTGAATCAATTAGAGCAGTAAGAGGCAATGTTCGTGAACTAAAACATATTTTTGCAGGTAGCTGCATTCTTTTGAAGGGGGTAGGAGAGATGGACGAATGGCTCACCAGGGCCCCCATCATTACTGGTGAGCCCTTTCTTTTGGCCGAGTGGGGCAGGTAGAAATGAAGTGACCACGCTGACTGCAGTAAATACATTCACCTGCTTGTATTCTGCAAAGACGTTCTTCTGGAGTTAGCCCGGCTCTTCCAAGCTGCATAGGCTCTTCACTGGCGTAAGCTGGCGATGATTGGGAGGAGGCAGACACAGGCAGGTTGCGGGAAACAGGCAGGCGTGGATTTGAAAAGGAGACTCGTTTGCGCTCACGGAGGCGATTATCCAACTTGATGGCTGTAGAAATTATACAGTCCAAATTATCAGAGTCTTCTTTCAAAGCCAACTCATCCTTCAGTTGCTCATTTAAGCCATTAACAAAAACAGTTTGGAGAGCACAATCATCCCAACCCGCTTCAGCTGCTAATGTTCTGAATTCGACTGAGTATTCGGCAACACTACGCATCCCTTGACGTATAATGAGTAGGCGTTTGGAAGCCTCCTTGCCTTGAACAGGGTGATCAAAAACTTTCTTTAATTCACAGACAAACGCTTTGTAATCATGTTGAATGTCCAAATCATTCTGCCAAATAGCCGTGGCCCAATCCAATGCCCTTCCCTGTAATAAGCCCATGATATAAGCGATTTTCGAATGGTATATGTCATGGGTTTTTGACTAAATACTAAGGAACACTGAAGGAGAAACCCCCCACACTTCCCCATGTCACCTCGGTAATGTTCTGGATCCGGGACGTGGGCTTCTATAGAGGACTGGACCGGGTACTGGAGAGTGGCTTGGAGCGGTGCTTGAGTTTCGAGGACTGAGGGTTGAACATTAGGCATTGATTGAGTTAAACTGGTTTGTAACTCACTGAGCATGGCGGCGAGTTGAGCGATCTGGTTGGAGGTCGTTTGCTGGGTTTCTGCCATTTTCCTTAGGAGCGAGTCGTGTTGACCAAGCATCGCCCCCTGGTTGGAGATGGCTTGTCTGACCTGGTCTGTGTCTGCTGGGTCCATGGCCAGTTCGTTCTGTCACGGTTTAACAGAACCCAAGACTAGACACAGATCGGCGAGAGAAGGGTTTATTTACAATGGAGAATATGCAATGAAGCACGTGATGTGGACAGAGGCAGAGGCAGGCAGGCAGAGGCAGGCGGGCAGTGGCAGACAGGAACAGACAGGCAGGCAGGATAAGAAGCGACAACGAACTGGCATCGACTTGCTGGGAACGAGGCTTCTTATGCAGCTGGAGATGAGTGGCAAGTGGAGCCAGGTGAGTAGCCACGCCCAGGAAGGTGGAGACAAGACAAACACAGAAGGGGAGGGAGAGAGACAGCAGGGAGCAGATCCTGACAACTATCACTTTAATAGTCTACATAAACTAGTGTTTCACAGCAAGAAGGTCCTAGGTTCGATTCCACCTCCAGGCCTTTCTGTGTGAAGATTTCATGTTATCCCTGTGTCTACTCCGGTTTCCTCCAGGTGCTCCGGTTTCCCCTACCACTAAAAGCCTGTATGTTAGATCTGAATGTAATGAGTGTGTGAATGGATGGTGTTGATTGGAGGCTTTGATGCACCAATGTGTTTATTGTCTCGCTTCAGTCGTCACCGTGTGCAGAGAGAATAGAAATAAACATAACTTACATAATTGCACTGTTCCAATCAAATAATTTAGAGCCAGGAGTCTTAATTTAAGCTGAGTGGATAGCACTCTCGCCTCTCAGCAAGAAGGTCCCGGGATCGAATCCCGGTCGGAACAGGGTCTTTCTGAGTGGAGTTTGCATGTTCTCTTTGTTCTCTACAAATAAACTTCATTTTATTCTTGCATGTAATGGTAGCAATTTTGTTATTATGGTAAATACTGTTTTATCTTGTATTTTCTGCTGTAGAAGTAGTAGATAAGTTTGAGCTCAGAGTTGCCGAGATGAAATAACCTTTGACCTTCACAATGGTGGACAGTGGTAGAAATACTGCCGATGGTCAGAGTTGTGTAATGCACTTTTAGCCAATTGTGAGCATGTAAACTCACGTAATAGTGACATCAATCTTCACACTTAGATCTTTACACTTTAAACAAATGGTGTGTGGTAATAAATGCATTACAGACTTCAGAACTTCAACAACGGCAAACAAACTAGACTAGTTTGACTGATAGTAATAAAGCAGAAATCTCTTGCCCAGGGTTTTATTCATAGACCGTATATCATCGAAGTGGCATGACGTCACTGTAGCGTTTGCCAAATACCGGAAGAAACCAAATTGAACATAAGGGAGCTGGAGCCAATTCTTTATATACATGTTTGTTCCGACGACATTAGCTTTGCGCTGTGACAGGTGCAGATGGTCGCTAATACACGCTGAAGTTCCACCGCAAAATAAGGATTTGGATTGAAAAGGACAATATCAAAAAATGAAACTGGGGATATGCCCAAAATGATTAGTGTGACACAAACGGTCACAGAGGAGTTTACTTTTGTTATTCAACAGGAGCCGGAGCAGAGAAACATGCACTGGGCTTGATTCTGGGCCAGCGAGTTAGCATTGTCCGCTTTTACAGTCTGTGGTGTGCACATTTATTTATGTGAAATGTTTTCATGACAGCGTGATGTCTTCAAAATATTTGATGCGACTATAAGCTGCAGGCTCTAATTTTTAGAAAGAAATTGAATTTTGTACTTGTGCAAGCTCCACTGTATTAAAAGCTACATTATTTAGCTACATTGTAATATTGAAAAATGCAGCTAAAAAACTTTCATCATGTCTTCTTATTACTGTGAGTAATAAGAGTAAGAGTAAGAAGTGAGTCGCTGACTGTTCTTAATCTTCCAGTGTCAAGCAGAAAGACAAGGAGCAACATCCACTGGTCTCTTTTCTCTTTCATGTTGATACAGAGAACCAAACTATTTAATATGAGATATTGACACAAATAAATTATCAGTGAGGACTTTTAAACTTTTTTATTTATTCTGCTTGATTGACATATCTTACAATTTAATTAGACTTCTGTGAACAACTCATCAATTATGTTGGTCGAGAAAAGAAATGAAGCCGCCCTCCATAAGCTGCAGCCTTCAAAATGCAGGGAACAAGCGGCGGCTTATAGTCCAAAATGTACACTATATGATACCAAGCACAATAATATATATCGTTATTATAATATTATATTCGTTTTACCTACGACAATAAAATAACTTTAACAGAACAGAACTCATTTATTTATTCATTTTTGTGGATTTTTGCTTTATTAATGTATATATGTTGTTTTTTGTTTGTTACACACAACATGAAATGCAGTTAGTTACAGTTGTTGACAACAAGTACAGTCTGTGTTTTTTATTTTTATTTTTTATACTAACCCCCCTCTCTATACCACCCTCCCCAATTCGTCTCCTGATTGACGGAGTGTATCTCATAAAATTATGTTTATCTAAGTATAAAAGGTAAATAAGTAGATAACCCCATAAAGAGAGAAAAATGAATAAACAGAAATAAATATAAATAAATAAAAAATAAATAAAAATAAATGAAAGAATAAAATAAATATAAAATAAAAAGGGCACCCACATGTATTTGTATATACACAGATATACATACATACATCCATCCATATTCATATACACGCATATAAATACACCCTTGCACATATACATACACACCACTTATACACACATGTTTGGTCTCTTTGTGGTCAATTCCTATGGCCATAATATATATCTAATCTATACCTTTGATGTCAATTAATTATTTTATAAAAAGCTGTCAAAAGAAAGGATTTTAAAAAGGCAATAAGAATTGACTATCAATGTTCCGCAATCGCCTGAATAAAAATTATCAGATTTTCAACATTTTCCTAACAATTGACTACCATAAAAGATTGTTAAAGTTTGAGACAGATTTGTATGGGTTTTGCATTTTATTATGAATAACTTGGCTATTATTAATGGTATAGTTGTCAACCAACACAGAGATTTTGGATGGATGTATATTCTTATTTTCAGTCTAGATGTAGTAGATCACACTGCTTTCACTCATTCATGTCAAAACTGACCTTTTGGCCTCTTTGGAAAAAAATATTGATGTTGTAGACATTTAGATTTCATCAGGAAAAATGTTCATAGCTTTTTATTTTTATTTTGATGAATAAATAAATGACTAGATTTTTCTAAAAGGGTTAGATTGTATGTAGGTAATTCACGTTTGTTGTTTTGCTTACTGTAGATTATTTTTTTCCAATCTATCATTTACAGCAGAACCCACTTCGAGACCTGCTCCACTCTGCATCACGGAACAATTTGGCTCTTGTTCTTGTCAATAGACCGTTACAATTTATCCGGCAACATGCAAGCCTCAGTTAAGCAGCCACAGAGCAATCCTGTTGTTGCATTCTGAAGCCTCTTACTTTCCAAATATTTTTTTCTGAGGAGGCTGGATATTTGAGCTGAACCCACAGGCTGTCGCATTATGTAATGTTTAGAAATAGATGCCCTGAGGTTCATGCGTGAGTGAAGGAAAACTGATTTTTGCTAGCAGCAGTGATGTATTGTATACAGTAGTTGCTGGATTATTAAGAAAACCTGTACACAAACCACACAGTTACATTTTAAAATAAAGTACATTTTGTCACGCTGATGGATCCACTGTTTAGACTGGTCACAGCATGACTACATGATGAGGTGTTTTAATGCGCTGCTGACTCGTGATGATCAGACACTTTTAAAAAAATATTTGTTATTTTCAACGGCCGGATAAAGAATCAGTTTAACATAAAAATACAAGATACACTTACATAACTAGTGTACCACCCCATCCTCCCTCATCCCCCATTCACACTCACTCACTCATTCGAACTGTATTTTGAAAGGTTTTAAGGTTTTGTCAGTCTGTTTTAATTGTCCTGTTTAAGGAATTAATGCTGTTTTCCAGGGACCCCCCTGCCCCCACAAAAAAAAACAAAAAAACTGCCTTATTTCTGTTAAAACAATAACCATCTGGTTGTGTAGATGTTGGTCACTATTGTCGTGTCTTTGTCCGCAGCGTTTTTTTCCAGACTACTTATTAATTACTATTATTATTATGTTAATTACATTTATCTACATTGTCTGCACTTCACAAATTTAAAGTGATTTTGATGGTAAAAAAGATTCTCAAACCTGGTCGAGTCCAGGCGGTTTCCACACACCTTAATTTACGTACAAAAAACATGTATCAGAGTAACATTTTAAAAATAATTAAGATAATTAATTATTTATTTATTAATAATAAATAATTTTCAGAATCTCCAATCGATGTGTATGTTTTTTGACTTCAGCATCAGTTTTGATCGTACAACTTTCTAAAATTAAAAAACGCTGAATGAACTTTTTAAATTTGCCCATATTGAGTGAATATCGATTTTTGGCCTTAAAAATAAATCTTTTACCAAGCACAATGATTAAATTAATTAGATCCTGACTGTGCATCTATAAACTCTCCTAGCATAACAGAGACAACTTCAAGCTTCATAGACAAACCAATACTTTGACACATTTTTTCAACCTCCACCCAAAACAAAGACACAACAAAACAGTACCGAAATAAATGCAGTGCACTCTGTCGGCTTTTTCTGCTGTTCACATAAACACACTGGGAAGCAGGAATCGCCAGGAAGCTCTAACACAATAAAAATAAAGGCACTGGCTGCATAACTTTGTAGCTCCTTTGAAGCTTCTTAATAATGCTTTTAAGAGTTTTTATATGTGCCTCACTGTGTCTTGCCTCGCTATTTTTATTCTGTTTGTCTGTGCGTGTGTGCTTTGTGGTGCTGGTGCCCCCAATGTCTCCTGTCTGTATTCCAATGCATATATTGATTTTATGAGCAATGTAGGCATATTGCAGACGACGTTTGCAAAAAACGGACTCACGACAAATAAAACTCAATAGTTGTCCTTCTCTTGATTTATACTGTATAAACTCTATTTATTCAATGGCATGAGGGTAGTTATGTTTAGTTTAGTGTGTTTGTATCCCCATCATTGAGTTCCTATTCCTCGGGTCCTACATAAAAAAAAACATCAAAATGTGACAAGTGACACATAAGACAAACATCCCAAATCTGATTACTTGTGTAATTGTGAAGGTCGTGTCCCTTAGAATGTGGTCTCTTCAGACAGATTCTCTTTCTGGATAGATGATAAATACAGTAACTGGGGGTGGCCTGCTGTGATGCACACTGAGGTGCCCTGTTTCTCACTAGTTTCAGCCTGAATAACTGGACAATGAAGTCTGTGAATAAACAGATTACCTGATGACGTCCATTGGTCACATGCGTTCCACTAATACATGAAAACTCACTTTGGCTTAAAGGTGGTTTGATAACATTGCCCAATAGTTGGCAGGTGTGGCCAGATGGGAGGAGTGTGATAATGCTGTATGTGAATAAATGCCACTTCTGTGCTCGTAACAAATACTAATACTTTATTGTGTATTTGTCAGTTATTTATTTCAAACGTTATATAAATAGCACATATTGAAATAAAAAATAATTGAATAAAAGACAAAATAACAATTATCAACAAATAGACAAACAGCACAAATAGAGTGAGTAGAGATTTTAGGACTATGTTTCGATCCCAGATTTGAGTCATTGATGTTGTTCATGGTCTGGGACCAGGACAGAAAAGCATCATTGGTGTCATCAGGTGAAAACCCTCCATCCTTGATGTTTCGTTGATGAGCCCATGACATCTCCAGAGGACTCAATGGAGTAACCTAGCGTACCGAGTAAAACAAAGGTGAGTCTTTAAAAGAAGGTGGAAAATGAGTTTAAGTTGTAAAGAGTTGTAAAATGCTACTGATGATGCAAGTCTTTTCTCCTCAGACAGATCAGAGGTGTCATGGGTTTTCTTTATTTCTCCTCCTTCATCTGGAAAAACTCCAAAGAAACCAGTGGCAAAACATGAAAAACCTCCAGAACCACAATGACGGAGTCTGTCCCCATGGATGGTCAGGCTGTAGATGAGTCCACTGGCGTGCATCCGGAGTCTCTAGTTGGCCTAGTTTGTTTGTAAAAACCTATGTGACCGTGCCTTGGATGAGGCCTGGGGGGTGGGGGTGAAGGGGTGTGCTCCTGGGGCCTGGGGAATCAGGAGTTTAGGCCAGTGTGTGTGTCCCATCTCTATTGCTGCCAAATAACTGCACCTTTACTGTAAGAAAGGCCTTTGCTCATTAACAGCTTGTTTAAGTGTTTTACTTTGTTTCAGTTTTTATTTGCATTTAAAGATAAATAAAGAGATTGTCCAGATGAAGGATGTGTACTTCCTGGACATTCGAGGCCTGGTCCACATGAACCCAGCTCTTGCAGAGGTTAAAGTAGTACTAGAATTTAATATGCTGCTATCCAGAATATATAACTACAATATGTGTTTGTAATATTTCAGATGTTCATTTTGACATGTTTAGATGAATTATGTTAAAAATGAAGTTGCATTTTTTCACCTCCGCATAGAAACGCTAGGGGGCGCCAAAATGGCAACGATGACGTAGGAGAATGACCTCTCACAGCAGCGGACAGCAGTCTTGGCTGGAATCTGTAGGAGCAGCGATCGGAGGTTTTACTGTCATCTGAACAAGGTATAAACAATAGTGTGCAACTCTTAACCTTTTTGTTTTTTTTAATAAACTTTATTAGAACATGTACATAAACAAACACAAGTAGAGGACTCAAATAACCAAGCTAGGGGGCAGAGGCACTTCAATAAATAAATCTACATTTACAATTTACATTAAACAATTAAACTGAGCAATAGAATAATTAAAACAAAAGATACTTTGAAATCAAAAAAGAGGTCGTTCTGTCAAATATATGGCAAGAAGCCAGCGTTAGTTATGCATTATATAAATCTGGGACCTTTATGGACAAGTGATCAATATGTAATGGTGGGGCTATTGAAACAGAGGGGGAGCTAATGTAGATAGGAGAGATGACCGGGTGAGAGCACACTGTTTACCAAGGGAAGACAGGAAAATTGAAAAATTAAAAGATTTATTGCAAAAATAAAATTATAAAATTGTGCACATCCAGGATACTAAAAGTCCATAAAAAAAAATCGGGCTAAAATACTTAAAACGACGGTCCAAGACTGCACGTGCTACGGGCTGTCCTGGGGAGCGGTCCCTCTCCACACGCACCGGGTCACCTGGGAATACAAGACAAACACCAGCACAGGGGTCCGAGACAACAAGGCCTGGGGCTACGAGGGTGGAGTGTCGCTACAATACTTACACACAAGGCAGAGTTTCCTCTGCCCCTGCATGTAGATCACTTCACAACACTCAGTCCCGATCTCTCCTGGCTGGCTCTCCTCTGCACGCTGGAACACCTACGCAGAGACAACTAGCGGCAGTCAAATGCTCACAACACTGTTTCTCAAGCTAGCTCCTCCGACAAGTACTACTACGGGCCCCAAGGGTACTCACACGGAAGGCAGAGTCCTCCTCTGCCTCTGCGTGTATGTCGCTTCGTAGCACTTGTGGTTCCAGCGTGCGCGTCGTCCCCGGTGCATGTGGCGTCTTCCCCTCATGACTAGGGTGGGAACCTAAGGGTACCTCACGATATGATACGATACACAGCTCACGATAACAATATTATCACAATAACGATTTTATCATGATATGACGATTATTGATATTGGTCAGAAATAGACAATATGCCAATTTATGGCATAAATAAAAGAAAAAATACACTTTGTTTTATGATCAATGGAATGGAGATGCGTAATGTAGCCATCAGTGATGGGCAGTAGCTACAAGCTTAACTACATTTTTCAGTAGCTTGACAGTAGCGTCACTATTTACAAAACCTAGTAACTTTTCTGTAGCTAAGCTATATTATTGCTCAAGTAGCGCGGTAGCGTCCGCCAAAGCTATTTTCTCACGGACATCTCTGATGTTCATATATTACAGCATTTTCCCGCAGCATAAAACAAACATATAAGAAAGACAGAATGCTGATGCGCATGCGCAGGGCTTGGTAACGACACACACACACGAACGTACGCGCACACACACACACACACACATGCGCGCGAGCTACTGGGGGAAGCAAAAGCATGGCAGGGAGCCCAGGAGCCGCCGCGGTGGAGGAGGACCATGATACTCTCAAAGTGTTGTGCCGTGGCCATACCTCCAAAAGTACGTCACTCTAGTCCAGATGAGCGAAAAGAAATATGTTTTCAGATGCCTACTCTTGTTGTTTTTGGTGTTTTGGGCTATTGTTCAATAAATATCTACAGCATTTTAACCTTTATCTGACTGACAGTTTATCTCAAATAAGAAGATAAGCTTTATTAATCTCACACAGGAGACATTTACATGTCACATTTGGCATGGATAAAACACTCAAGAATTGTGCAAAAAATAAGAAATGAGCAAACATGTTAATGCAGGAAAATATAAAATTGCATGAACTGCAGTTTGTTTAATTGAAAATAGCTTCTATATAGCAAGCTACTTTTGACAGAATTTTGTAACTTAGCTTGCTACATTTGTATGGGTGGTAGCTTCTGTGTAGTGAAGCTGAATTTATTGTAGAGTAGCTTGTAGCTTAGCTCACTACACAAATCAAGTAGCTTGCCCATCACTGGTAGCCATATATTAAGTATTGATACCAATTCAACAAACAAAAAATTGTTAAATTTTTTTTTTTTTAAATATATATTTTTTCAAAATTGATACTTGGCATATCGATAATCGAATCGCGGGAGAAAGTATCGCGATATATCGATATATTGACAGTGGGCCGCTGCTCTGCTGCTCCCCGTATGGTCCCGTATGGTCCCGTCAGCTCTGTCAGCGCGTCAGGTCCATAGGCGCACTCCCCTCGGGACCACGGCCGCGAACCCCATCGGGACCGTGGGCCACACAGGTGTGTGCAATTATGCAATGATGGGACAAAGTCTCGTGGATGGGTCATGTGATGAGCGGGTGGTGGCAAGTCTTAAAATATATAAATAAATACACTGCAAAGATAAAACCAATATAAAACACAACAAACACAGCACACAATGATAAAATAAATATATATATGTATAATATATACATAAAATGCCGCTCGTGCCGGATCACAAAAACATCATTTGAATAAAGCAGTAAAAACTTAATTTAACATGCGGAAGAAGATACTGTGCATTCAAAAGTCCACAGCAGCTAAACTCGGCTGGTCCCAAAAAAAATACTCCTCTCAGCAATGACACATATCTGGGCCAAGAGCCAACTTTTGGACCATCCTAAAGTCGTTTTCGAGAGAAAAGAAGGTGGCATAAAAAAGCTTTGGGTGATTCTCTTCCTCCTCCCGGGTTCACCCTCACCGGCTAGGAGTGAGATTGCAAGCATGTCAGCGCACATGCTCATGAACCTTTTTGAGCCGGGACCCGCCCCCACTGATCATATCCCAATTCTAATACATCGCTTTGTCTGTTGAGTCTTTCTATTTAAATACACAGATACATTTTTTAGCACCACTTTTTGGCAGAATATTCCTCTTTTTGGTGATGTTTTTCTGGCTTAATTTATAAGTGCTCTGAAAGAGACATTGTACCTAGAGGCTACACTGGTCGGGTGGAGAAGCAGGGGATACTCTATGGGTCTTCTTGATCAATATATTTTTCACTCAGGCACTATGGAAAATGAAAAAGGTTCACACAACAATATCATTAAATCCTGAAAATAAGGCTTTTAAGTGGAAATATGCAACTGTGCTTTGATTAGAAGGACTGATTATCTCTAACCAAGACATTTATTATTATAATGATACGCCTTGTAGAGCTACAATAACATAATTTCTCACATTCTAAAGTTAATCAACCAAAAGCAAATGGATCCAAGATTTTTGTGCAACACGTCCGCCATCTAGTGGCAAAACAACAACAGGCCGACCATTTCTATTTGCTTCTCAGGCGTAACAACAATATTGCCTTATTATTTTATTGTGAAAAACATTCAACAAATGTACCATTATATATTAATTTATGATTCCCATAAATCGATCGCTAGTCTGTATTCTATTTGTTTTCTCTTACTTACTCAGTCACCAGATGACGACTAAAGGCATTAAAATTGGTATGGAAATGTGTTTAGACAGAGAGACAAAGATACACCGATGGAAGCTAGGAAATGCAGATTGGAATGAGTTCAGAGTAAAAACTGACTCGTATGGAATGGCTTCGCTCCAAGAAATGTCTACTGATGTAGATGTGTTAAATAACAGTATAGTTTCACTGATAATCCAGGCAGCAGAGGATTCTATCCCTAAAAGTAAAGGTAACTATCATGAGAAATGTGTGCCTTGGTGGAATGAGATTTGCAATGAAGCTATTAGGGCGCGAGATAAGACTTTTAAAAAGGTAAAACGTGTACACTCCATGGAAGCTCTTGTAGTTCAAGCTGTTGTGCGGAAAACTATTAAAATAGCTAAAAGAACTTACTGGAGACAGTACACAACGAGAATTGGGAGAGAGATTCAACTATCCGGCATATGGGGTATGGTTAAACGTATGAGTGGGGTGAGGAGAAACTATAATATGCCAGTTTTAATTAAGAATAGCACAGAGGCAAGCAACAATTACGACAAAGCTAAAATGTTGACTGAAACTTTTGTATCTGTCCACAGCTCTGACAACCTTACGCCTGAAGCACGAGAATGTAGGGACAGCACTTTGGCCCAGTTTGACAATTTGATTCAATCACGACATACAGCTCAGGATGATCTCGACCTTCCATTTAATCTTTTTGAGTTGAAGAGAGCTCTGTCTAAGGCGAGACAAACAACCCCTGGTAAAGATGATGTATGTTATAACATGCTATTTCAATTGACTGAGGAGACACTTGAATTAGTACTGAGTTTGTTCAATCTTGTCTGGGACACTGGGAGCATTCCTATGTCTTGGAAACAGTCTGTTATAGTCCCAGTGTTGAAGCCGGGAAAATCACCTTTTGACCCGTCAAGCTACAGGCCTATTGCATTAACATCACAGCTGGGAAAGACTATGGAGCGCATGGTAACAGAAAGATTAAACTTTATTTTAGAAACCCAGAATTTGCTTTCCACTCACCAAAGCGGCTTTCGTTAGGTAGGAATACCATGGACTCTGTACTGTGCCTGGAATCAGAAATTCAAAAAGCAAAGACAAATAAAGAAAGGGTTATCGCTGGGTTTTTGATGTCGAGAAGGCGTATGATATGGTGTGGAAAGAAGGCCTGCTCATTAAGTTGTGCAAAGTTGGTATTGGGGGTAAGTTACTGAATTGGGTTAAAAGTTTCCTGTTTGATAGAAAGTCAGGGTTGGAGCCACGCTTTCCGATGTTTATGATGTTGAAAATGGTATTCCTCAGGGAAGCGTGTGTAGCCCAATCCTGTTTAATGTTATGGTTAATGCGTGTGTGCGACCTCTGGACAGAGCAGTCGCATTCTCTTGCTGCTCCTCGCTTTCTGCTTTTTTATCTCCTTTAATCATTTTTGCTTACATTTTTATTCCACAAAACACGGATTACTCCTTTTTACAAACTTCAACACAAGACTTGTGGAATTTACCTAACTTACAGCATGTCGGGAGGACGGGAAAACAGAACAAAACTTTGCGACGGCTGTTTTTCACTCAAACAGGAGCTAAAACTTCTTCAAGACCGAATGTTTGTGCTTGAATCAGAATTGGGGCTGAACACAACAATACCAATGAAGGGAAATGGACCAAATGGACAAAACGTAAGTTATGATGACGCTATTTCATTTCCCAAAATCAACAGAGACAATTGTTGGAACACATATGGTGCCAAGCCCAAACAAGGCAAAGCTAATGATAACAAGAGTGTCATAATGCCACAGCAAAAATCTTTAATTACAAGAAACCGCTTTTCCCCACTTTTGGAAGATGAATCAGCAGTAGTCTCTCAGTCCCAGTCTCAGTCTCAGTCAAGGTCAAATGCAGCTGAGTCGCTCTTTATCGGCGATTCGGCGATAAGACGCGTAAACATGCGTAATCTCAAGGTTCACTCAGTACACTCTGCCAAAGTGGATGAGATAAGGCGGCTGGCTCCGAGGCTTCTGTCTGAGACCGGCGGGGTAAAAAGATTGTTGATCCACGTGGGGGCAGTAGACGTCTATGACAACACAAGTGAAAAGTTGAAACGGGATTACTCTCTCTTATTGGACGACCTTGCTAAAATGGATGCAACAATCGTTATCAGTGGCCCACTACCAAATGTGGACGGGAAGCAAATGAAATTCAGTCGTCTGTATCAGCTAAATACTTTCCTACTCAACGAATGTTCACGCAGAGGACTTGCCTTCATTGAGAATTTTAATCTGTTCTGGAATAGGCATGAGCTTTTTGAAGGGAAAGGGCCACATCTGAACACTTACGGAGTAAAAGTGTTGATGGATAACCTTTCTTTTGCCCTGAGACCTCAGCCTGCGCAGCTCGTGCAGCCATCGAAAAGGAGGAAGCCGACTCTAAAAGTCTCTGCACCTCCACCACCTCGAAGGATCTCAACACCTCCACCACATCGAAGGATCTCAACACCACCACCACCTCAAAGGATCTCAACACCACCACCACCTCGAAGGATCTCAACACCATCACCGCCTCAAAGGATCTCAACTCCTCCACTGTCATCAGAAGCAGCTGCATCATCACCAGTAGCAGCACCAGCAGCACGACCACCACCACCACCAACATCCTCATCCCTAGCCTGCTCCAAAGCAGCCACGCCTTCTTCTTCTACAGCGCCTCTGAAGCCCCCATCCTCACCCCAGGCTACAGCAGACAGGCCTGTGCTGGGGTTTCCTCAACCACCTGCCCCTCCATCAAAGACTCCCTCGCCACCTCCCATGGACCTGTCTTGGGTCCCCCCTGCCACGTCCACTCCATCAAGAGAGAATGGGGACACGTCCCTTTGTTTTTCATCCCCGCCTTCACTGTTAGACCTACCTGAACACTCTGCAGGGCTAATAAAATCGGCGATGAAGACTATTCCTCTCACACCCATATTAGCTAGATCTAGAGTCCTGTCCAACATGCTAAACCACTCCCCATATGTACCTCCAAAACCACCTAGGGTTTCCAATTCACCTACAAAAACCACCTCAGCCAGTCCCTCCCCTAACCTCATGACCATTCCACCCCCACTTCCCCCTCGTTCAGCACCCAAAACCTCTGCCTCAGCCCACCCCGGCCCTAACCCATCACCAAAAACCCCTCCACCTCCCTGCCCCCCTCGTTCAACACCCAAAAGCCACCCACCTCTCCATCCTCCTCCCCCGCCTTCCCCTTCCCCTCTTTTCTCTAAACACTAGGATGCACAGGGTCTCTGCTTCGCAGCCACTGGCAGTCTAGTTAGAGGAGAGACCCGGCTGGGGCCCTGTCATGAAGCCATCTGTGCCATTCCCGTAGTGATAACACAAAGAATACATTACAGAAAGACATCTGGAGTTAATAAGTCTAATCTGGAAAATCTAATTCTTGTTCCGTGTAAGAATCAGCCGACCACAACCGCTGATACTGAAACTTTGAAACTTGCTACGCTTAATGTCAGATCTCTTTGTAACAAGTCTTTTTTAATCAATAATTTTATTTGTTCTCATAATCTTGATCTTATGTTCATGGCTGAAACTTGGCTTGACCAAAATTCAGGAAATGCAGTTTTAATAGAAGCATCACCACCAAATTTCAAGTTTGAATCTGAAATACGGGAAAACAAAAAAGGAGGAGGCTTAGCTGCCATTTTCAGAGACCACTTTGTCTCCCATAGAATGTCTCTTGGGAAGTTTTCGTCTTTTGAATATGTGTCTTTTAAAATACAACAAAAACAATCTCCTCCAATACTCTTCATTGTCCTATACAAGCCACCGCAGTCATGTCACAGTTTTATTGATAATTTTACCGAGTTGCTTTCAGTTGTATGCACAGATTTTGATAGTTTGGTTATTACAGGTGATTTTAATATTCATGTGGATAATGTTGATGACAGAAATGCAAATGAGCTGAGTTCTGTACTTGAATCCTTTGATCTCACTCAGCACGTAAGTGGCCCCACCCACAGCAGAGGGCACACTCTAGATCTGTTAGTTACTAAGGGGGTGAATATTTCAAATGTAAACGTGGTCGATGTTGCTCTTTCGGATCATTTCTGTGTTTTTTTTTGACATGTGTTTCACTAACAAACCACCAGTGGACTCTGCAACTGTACGAAGAAGACACATAAATGAAAATACGAGTGAACTATTTATGGGAATGATAAACTTTGAGAATGCATCGTATTCTACTGTAGATGAACTGTTTAACTCTGTCACCTCTAGTGTTTTGAATGTTCTGGATACCGTTGCCCCTGTGAAGGTTAAAATAGTGAAAAATAAGCAGAAGGCGCCGTGGGCTAAAGCAGACTCGGTCAGGGCACAAAAGAGAAAGTGCCGGAGGGCCGAGCGGAAGTGGCGCAAGTCCAACCTCCAGGTTGATTACGAGATCTTCAAAGATAAGTTGTGCGAGTTTAACCGGGTGCTACGTAGTACGAGAGAAAGGTATTTTTCTGAAATGATTGAAGGCTGCAGCAACAATCTGCGTGTTCTGTTTTCAACAGTTAATAGATTAACAAACCCCCCTGTTCAAATGCCATTAGAGCTTACTTCCAAACGTAAATGCAATGAGTTTGCAAATTTTTTCAATGACAAGGTTCAAGGCATCAAAAACGCCATTGTCTCCAATCCACAGATAACCATCCAACAGCCAGAAAGGCTCTCTGAGCTAACTCACTTTGCACCTGTAAATGATAAAACTGTCCAAGAGATAATCTCCAGTTTGAGCTCCTCCACATGCAGCTTGGATGTACTACCCACTAGATTTCTGAAGTCTGTTCTGAGCAGTCTGTTACCTTCACTCACACAGATAGTAAACATGTCCCTTCATTCTGGAATATTCCCAAAGGCCCTGAAAACTGCAGTCATCAGGCCCCTGCTAAAAAAGAGCAGTCTCGATGCTACGGTACTTAACAACTATCGTCCCATCTCAAATCTGCCATTTATGGGGAAAGTCCTTGAAAAAGTTGTCTACCTACAGCTTACTAGATTTCTTATAATCAACAACTCATTTGATATGTTTCAGTCCGGCTTTAGACCCCACCACAGCACTGAGACTGCTCTCGTCAAGGTTACAAACGATATCCGGCTGAACACTGACGCAGGCAAAGTCTCAATCTTAATCTTGTTAGATCTAAGTGCTGCCTTTGACACCGTCGACCATGAGATCCTCTTACAGAGACTAGAGGACTGGGTTGGAGTCGCTGGCACCGCCCTAAGTTGGTTTAGGTCTTACCTTGAGGACAGGAAGTACTTTGTGGAGATTGGAAACTGTGTCTCAGATCATATGGCCCTGACCTGTGGAGTACCACAGGGGTCGATCCTGGGACCTCTTCTGTTCAATCTCTACATGCTGCCGTTAGGTCAGTTAATACGCAGAAACGAAGTTTCCTATCATAACTATGCAGACGACACTCAGATCTATGTCTCACTGACTGCAGGAGAACATGGACCAGTGGACTCACTCCTTCACTGTATCCAACAGATCAGTGAGTGGATGCAAAACAACTTCCTTCAGCTAAACACAGACAAAACTGAAATGATTGTCTTTGGTCCCCAGAAACAAAGAGAGAGCGTCATCTGTCACCTACAGTCTCTCTCCCTAAAACCTTCAAACAAGGTCAGAAATCTAGGGGTAATACTGGACTCAGACTTAAATTTTAATAGCCACATCAAATCAGTAACATCAGCAGCTTTTTACCATCTAAAAAACATTGCCAGGATCAAAAACATAGTGTCTAAAGCAGACTTGGAGATTCTTATCCATGCATTTGTCTCCAGTAGGTTAGACTACTGCAATGGCCTGCTCACAGGTCTGTCCAAACAGGCTGTAAAACAGCTGCAGTACATTCAAAATGCAGCAGCTCGAGTCCTGACAAGAACCAGGAAGTACGACCACATTAGTCCAGTCCTCAGGTCTCTGCACTGGCTTCCTGTGGCTCAGAGAATAGACTTTAAAACAGCTCTGCTTGTGTACAAGTCTCTCCATGGCCTCGCACCAAAATATATTAGTGACATGTTAGTCCCATATGAACCAGCCCGGACTCTGAGGAGCACAGGGACTGGACTCCTGTTAGTGCCCAGAGTCAGAACTAAACATGGGGAGGCTGCTTTTCAGATTCATGCTGCTAAAATCTGGAACAGTCTTCCTGGAGAATGTGAGACAGGCCTCCTCTCTGACAATGTTTAAAGCCAGGTTTAAAGACAGTTCTGTTTAGCTGTGCATACAACTGAGGGATTTTATATTTGTATCTTTCTTTTTAATGTTCTGTGATTATTTATGATTTTAATGCTTTCTTGTTTTGTTCAGCACTTTGAATTGCCTTGTGTATGAATTGTGCTATATAAATAAACTTGCCTTGCCTTGCCTTGCATTCAAACACGACATGGACCCTGCCAAACCGTATCCGTAATCGTTATCTTAACATCTATGAGTATGTCTGACGAAGGGGGGGGGGGCCCCCCCCCGGGGGGGGTGGTGGGGGCCCCCTCCCCCCCGGGGGGTGGGGGGGACGGCCCCCTAGCCTCTTATGCCCTATTATGAAGCGGTTTGCAGAAATTTAACTTTTCACCAAATGCAGAGTTTGGTGACAAGCATTTTCAAAATGTCCTAAAAGTATAGAAATGTCCCGTCAAGTAGGTAAAAAGAAAGTATCCCCAAATAAAAAAAAAAAAAAAAAAAAGAAACACACAATATAATAGATTAATAAAAGCGAAATACATGCAAAATCCACAGTAAACAACAAAAGGTAACCAAACCGGGATCGAGACAATAAATAAAACAGACAGGAAGTGAAGGACGACGGGTTTAAATACTGGACTAAGGAGACACAGGTGATTACGCGGGCAAGGTAATTTAGAAACGAAGTAGAACTAAAATAAAGATAAAGATAAAATACAAAATAAACAGGAATGAACCTAAACCATGAGATTGCAGAGCGTTACTATGATTGAAAGATTGAAAGTGGTGTTTGATAGTGAACTTGGTGAGTGAATTTGAATTATTTGTTGCAGTACTTCATTGCTGTGCGGCCATCCTCACCGTCCCTGGGAGTTCGCAATGGACCTGGGTGCTGCTGCCCGTCCTGCGTCCCTACATTGGGCCATATCCAGAGGAAAATAGGACACAAAATCTAATCAATGTAATCTTATGATGGAAATGAACTAAACATAATGGTGTTGACTGATCATCTTTTTAATTAGTTTCATTTATATTTGATTTTATTATTAATATTGTGTTGCACTCAAAGAGCAACATTACTGTTTTGTGAGTTTATTGTATTGCACAGTTACATACACAATGTAATTATTCCTCTAGTCTTTCTTCTCTCTTCATTCTCTCTGCAGGTCACTCCGTTGGATGGACGCAGTCGGCTGCCCACACCGAGGCGCGCCCCCCTGTTGTGCGATTCTCTGTCCGTCCTCACCTCAGACTCACAGGACCAGCAACCACACGTCAGGGTCCACATCAGACTCCTCGACTCTGAGTACAGCTCTGTCAGCTCACGCTGGGACCAGCCAGGTGCCCCCCCCACAAAGACGACACATGGACTGCAGGAGGGGTCCCAGGAAAGCCGGCACAGGCAGCACGAGCCTCCAGCTTATACAATATCCACAGTAAGTACAAAGGTGGTCACATTCAGGTGTCTTTAAATTCATGTAATTAAATATAAACATTATATGTACCATAATAAATCCTGCTCCTGTATAGGTCAAGTCTAAAGTTAAAGTTGAAAGTGAAAAATCAACCCAAATCATATTTTTCTTAAAGCAGTTGATGCGTTTGAAAGATATGAAGAACATATTGTAATTCTCGTTGCTTTGCTCCACGAGTGTCTCTCCTCAGGTATTTGATCCGGCCTCAACATGGGGGTCCTCAATGGAAACATATGGGACTCGAATAGCCACAACAGGCTCCGCCCCATGCCCCGCCCCCAGCCCGCCCATCACCCCCAACCCCCCACCCCGCATGGACCCGCCTTTGAAAGTGGCTACTGAGGTGGGGCCACTGAGGAACACTCATCGAGCCCCAGAGCCCCCCTCACACAACACCTCCACCACCAGCCCGTCACCACAGTAACATCCTCAGCCTCTGTTACCGTTGCTGTTTCACCCCGCCCCCCCACCACCACCTCTTACTCTTGAGCTATTCGCCATAGAACAAAAGAATACTTTCACCCCCAACACCTGGTGTGTGCAAGAAAACAGAGAAAACGAGCTGTATGTAAACAGGATCATATCACGCAGAAAAGAGACTTTTGCTGCATTTTTGCTGGTAGTGACAACTCCAAAACATCTTCAACAATTGTTCACATTACAAAAACATTATTAAAAAATGACTCTGAAATATCTACTTTTGATGCACATTTGTTGGCAATGAATTCACTGATTAGAAAATTTTACTTTCTTCTATTCCATCAACCAAAAAGTCAAACACCACTCAACAAACTAAGATCAAATAAAAACAATTAGATGTATATAGAATGAATGAAGCGTGTGAATCTTGTGTGGGTGTGTGTGAATGTCAGGTGTGCGAGTGAGTGTCGTCGTGAGTGAGTGTCTGTGTACTGTGTGTGAATGTCAGTTGTGCGACGTGGTGTCTGTCGTGCAGTGAGTGTCTGTGGTGTGTGATGTCAGTGTGCTCGAGTGAGTGTCTGTGTGACGTGAGTGTATGTGTGCGTGTGAGTGTTCGTGTGTGTGTGTATGAGTGAGTGGGATTATCTGCTTTTTTCAGTTCCTCCCCAGTAGTTATGCTTTGAGTTGTATGAGGGTTGATAAATGTGTGCAACGGAACGACGACACGCTGTGTACCATTGTAGTTTCCCTCAGTTGGAAGAAGAGTCCAGAAAGTCGGATCCAGAGAATCCAGCTCCAGAACGTCTGGATCAGATGAATCCAGCTCCAGAAAGTTAGCTGGTCAGATGAATCAGCTCCATGAAAGTCTGGATTCCGATTGATCCAGCTCCAGCATAGTCTGGATCGATGAATCCAGCTCCAGAAAGTTAGCGGGATCATGATGAATCCAGCTCCAGAAAGATCTGGATCCATGATGAATCCAGCTCAGAAAGCGTCTGGATCAGATGAATCCAGCTCCAGAAAGTCTGGATCAGAATGAATCCAGCATCACCAGAATAGTCTGGATCAGATGAATCTGCTCCAGAAGGCTGGATCAGATGCTCCCAGCTCCCAGAAATCTGGATCAGTATGGAATCCTAGCGCCAGTAACTGTCTGGATCGATGAATCCAGCTCCAGAAATTCTGGATCAGATGAATCCAGCTCCCTAAGTCAAGATGGTATCAGATGATACTCAGCTCAGAAAGATAGCTGGGTCAGATGAATCACAGCTCCAGGAAAGTCTGGATCCGATGAATCCAGCTCAGAAAGTCTGCGATCAGATGATTCCAGCTCCTGTAAGTCTGGGATCAGATGAATCCAGCTCCAGTAAGTTCAGCTGGATCAGATGGGAATCCAGCTCCAGAAAGTCAGCTGGAGCCAGATCGAATCCAGCTTGCCTGACTCTGTCTTCGCCTCGGTGGTCCAGGAGATCTGTGACGGGCAACTGCCTCGGCCTCCCACTGAATCCTCTGTCATGCCAGCTTCCCAGAGTATCTGGGTGTCGCCGTGCCTGGAAATTGGATCAAACATAACCTATGTATTATAACAGTGAATTTGATACAATAAATACTTTTATGTTCACTCTCCACATTATTGACTGGATGCTTTTGACGAAACTAAGTATACTATATTTTTATTATTGATATTATATTCGCCCAATGGGATGTATAGAATAGAAATAGTAGTCCTTTTCCCATTTTTTGTGCACAGCAAAACTGCCTCTCGATGCACCATCTGTATTAATTTAAATTTGTAAATCACTATACCAGGAGAATCTATACAAAAAATATGGTACACTGGTAATGGGAGGCATATCTTTACTCCTTGCCCTGTCAACCCCAATGGGGAAGGGCGCTTCGTATCAGAATCTGTGAATGAACACATTTCAATTTAGTCAGACGCTAAGACACTAAAACAAGAAGTTCACGTATGAAATAACTAAACATAAAAATACTAAATACAACAATGATAAAACACACTCACTGGCCAAATTCTAAAGAAACAGTAGGATTTGAGAGTTGTGTTACTTTGCCAGATCAGAGCAAGTTTCCGCGCCTTTCCTTCCTCTCAAGTTTGCTTATTCTTGGCATTTAGCTCAAGTTCTTACCTTCGACTCCTTTGTGGAGCTGCTGGGAGAGGATTGCTGTTGGTTTGAGATGCACTCTCATCCGATAATCATGATCCCGTTCTCTGTAACGAATCCGCGGCCATCAGTAACAGCAGAACAGCTGATACGCTCTGCGAGGAGGAAGTAGGTGTGTCCCTGCTCCGGGCTATGGGCTGCAGAGTCGGACCTCCACCGGGGTTCAAATTCTTCCCTCTCGACACTCAACTACTGATACGCGAGTCAAGCTCTGAAGCTGTGTACACTGACTTCATAACTATTCTTTTTTCGCCATCCACTCGTCGCTATTCTATCGCTAAACTAGATCTGATCCGTTCTCTATGCTACCGCTATCATCGCTCCGCCTCTGCAGTTCGGTATATGTTAGCTTGAATTCACTGATTCGGACTTCCGCGGTGATTATCTTACGAAAGCTAACACGTTGTTAAAACGAAAGTAATTGTGCCAAAATGATCACCTCTACCTGGGCTAACTACTACAACATCGAGTTTTCTAATCCAATGCGCTGTTTTATATGAGAGAAATCCCATGAATCTCACGGCGCCGCAAGTGCCGAGAAATGCAACTTGGGAGCAGTCAACCCAAATGCCAATACTCAGCTGTGTAAGAACGACTAAATTAGTTTTTTATTTTTAAGCCAAGTACACGCACTAAACTCATCAAATGCTACTAAAATAGCTACCATATCTAACTACTACAACCTTTGTTTTCGCCTTTTGTTTCTTTTTTGTATTTTTTATGATGAAATAGGATTTAATATGATTGAATTTGGAATGAACTTTTTTTCAATGTTGGGCGTGGTAACAAATTCTCAGGTATGTCATAAATCCATATCTAATACTACAACTTTTGTTTTCAGAAGGGAAAATATCTTTTTGATATTTTTTCTGATAAATCTGAATATGAATTTTGAATAACTTTTTTTACATAAAGAGGGGCCGTGTAGTCACCAAATCTCTGGTATCATCAATAACTGCCCCTATCTAACTTCTACAACTTGTTGTTTTATCAGAAGAAATATCTTTTTATATTTTTTATGATTAATCTGATATATGATTTTTGGAATTACTTTTTTCTCAATAATAAGGGGCGTGGTCACCTAACATTCTCGCAGTGTCATCATCATTATATTTGACCATATCTATACTACTACCAACCTTTAGTTCGTCAGAAGAATATAATCGCGTTTTTTATATTTTTATGACTTTAAATTATGAATATCGATTTTTGGAATAACTTTTTTTCCAAACAAGGGGGTCTGGGGTCCACCAATTCGTCAGGGTCTCAATATGAATTTTCAATAACTTTTTTTCTAAAAGGGGCGTGGTTACCAAATTCTCAGGTATGATCAATAACTACCATGTCTAACTACTACAACCTTTGTTTTCAGCAGAAATATCTTTTTTTTATATTTTTTATGATTAAATATGAATATGAATTTTCAATAACTTTTTTTCAAAAAGGGGCGTGGTCACAAAATTCTCAGGTATGATCAATAACTAACATGTCTAACTACTACAACCTTTGTTTTCAGCAGACATATCTTTTTTATATTTTGTATGATTAAATATGAATAGGAATTTTCAATAACTTTTTTCAAAAAGGGGCGTGGTCACCAAATTCTCAGGTATGATCAATAACTACCATGTCTAACTACTACAACCTTTGTTTTCAGCAGACATATCTTTTTTATATTTTTTATGATTAAATATGAATATGAATTTTCAATAACTTTTTTTCAAAAAGGGGCGTGGTCACCAAATTCTCAGGTATGATCAATAACTAACACGTCTAATTACTACAACCTTTGTTTTCAGCAGAAATATCTTTTTTATATTTTTTATGATAAATATGAATATGAATTTTCAATAACTTTTTTTCTAAAAGGGGCGTGGTTACCAAATTCTCAGGTATGATCAATAACTACCATGTCTAACTACTACAACCTTTGTTTTCAGTAGAAATATCTTTTTTATATTTTTTATGATTAAATATTAATATGAATTTTCAATAATTTTTTTTCAAAAAGGGGCGTGGTCACCAAATTCTCAGGTATGATCAATAACTAACACGTCTAATTACTACAACCTTTGTTTTCAGCAGAAATATCTTTTTTATATTTTTTATGATTAAATATGAATATGAATTTTCAATAACTTTTTTTCTAAAAGGGGCGTGGTCACCAAATTCTCAGGTATGATCAATAACTACCATGTCTAACTACTACAACCTTTGTTTTCAGCAGACATATCTTTTTTATATTTTTTATGATTAAATATGAATATGAATTTTCAATAACTTTTTTTCTAAAAGGGGCGTGGTTACCAAATTCTCAGGTATGATCAATAACTACCATGTCTAACTACTACAACCTTTGTTTTCAGCAGAAATATCTTTTTTATATTTTTTATGATTAAATATGAATATGAATTTTCAATAACTTTTTTTCTAAAAGGGGCGTGGTTACCAAATTCTCAGGTATGATCAATAACTACCATGTCTAACTACTACAACCTTTGTTTTCAGTAGAAATATCTTTTTTATATTTTTTATGATTAAATATGAATATGAATTTTCAATAACTTTTTTTCAAAAAGGGGCGTGGTCACCAAATTCTCAGGTATGATCAATAACTACCATGTCTAACTACTACAACCTTTGTTTTCAGCAGAAATATCTTTTTTATATTTTTTATGATTAAATATGAATATGAATTTTCAATAACTTTTTTTCTAAAAGGGGCGTGGTTACCAAATTCTCAGGTATGATCAATAACTACCATGTCTAACTACTACAACCTTTGTTTTCAGCAGAAATATCTTTTTTATATTTTTTATGATTAAATATGAATATGAATTTTCAATAACTTTTTTTCTAAAAGGGGCGTGGTTACCAAATTCTCAGGTATGATCAATAACTACCATGTCTAACTACTACAACCTTTGTTTTCAGCAGAAATATCTTTTTTTATATTTTTTATGATTAAATATGAATATGAATTTTCAATAACTTTTTTTCAAAAAGGGGCGTGGTCACCAAATTCTCAGGTATGATCAATAACTAACACGTCTAATTACTACAACCTTTGTTTTCAGCAGAAATATCTTTTTTATATTTATTATGATGATTAAATATGAATATGAATTTTCAATAACTTTTTTTTCTCCCCCCTTGGACTGCCACCTTAACGTGGTGGGGGAGTTTGAGCACTCGGATGATCCTGGGAGCTATGTTGTCTGGGGCTTCATGCCCCTGGTAGGGTCTCCCATGGCAGACAGGTCTCAAGTGACGAGTCAGACGAAGCGCAGTCCGAAGCCAACCATGGACAGCACGACAATGAGAACCGTGACGTCGCCCGGCATGGCGCAGCCGGGGCCCCACCCTGGAGCCAGGCCTGGGGTCGGGGCTCGCAAGCGAGCGCCTGGTGGCGGGGCCTTAGCCCACGGGGCCCGGCCGGGCTCAGCCCGAAGGGATGACGTGGGCAGTCCCTCCTGTGGGCCCACCACCTGCAGAGGGGTCCGTGGTGGCGAGGTGCAGAGAGGACTGGGCAGCAGTCGAAGGCGGAGACCTCGACGACCCAGTCGACACACCCAACATCTGGCTCTTGGGACGTGGAACTTCACCTCACTGGGGGGAAAGGAGCCCGAGCTTGTGGGGGAGGTTGAGCGATACCGACTAGAGATAGTCGGCCTCACCTCCACACACAGCTTGGGCTCTGGAACCCAACTCCTTGAGAGGGGTTGGACGCTCCACTTTTCTGGTGTTTCCCGCGGGGAGAGGCGGCGAGCTGGGGTGGCCATACTCATTGCCCCCCATCTCAGCCGCCACGTGTTGGAGTTCTCCCCGGTGAATGAGAGGGTCGCGTCCCTCCGCCTCCGGGTGGGGGACAAGTCTCTCACTGTTGTGACGGCCTACGGGCCTAACGGTAGTGCAGAGTACCCGGCCTTCTTGGAGTCCTTGGGAGGGGTACTGGACGGTGCACCGCCCAGGGACTCCGTTATTCTCCTAGGGGACTTCAACGCCCATGTGGGAAATGCCAGTGACACTTGGAGAGGGGTGATCGGGAAGAACGGCCCCCCTGATCTGAACCCCGGTGTTCAGTTGTTGGACTTCTGTGCCAGTCACGGCCTGTCCATCACGAACACCATGTTCGAGCACAAGGGTGTCCATCAGTGCACGTGGCACCAGGACACCCTAGGCCGGAGGTCGATGATCGACTTTGTAGTCGTATCATCTGACCTTCGACCGCGTGTCTCGGACACTCGGGTGAAGAGAGGGGCGGAGCTGTCAACCGATCCTCACCTGGTCGTGAGTTGGATCCGCTGGCAGGGCAGGAGGCCGGTCAGACCTGGCAGGCCCAAGCGTGTAGTGAGGGTTTGCTGGGAACGTCTTGCTGAGCCCCCTGTCAGACGGACTTTCAACTCACACCTCCGGGAGAGCTTCTCTCAGGTCCCGGCAGAGGAGGGGGACATCGAGTCCGAGTGGACCATGTTCTCTTCCTCTATCGCCAATGCGGCGGCTCGTAGCTGTGGTCGCAAGGTCTCTGGTGCTGGTCCCAGCGGCAATCCCCGAACCCGGTGGTGGACACCGGCAGTAAGGGATGCCGTCAGGGCTGAAGAAGGAGTCCTATCGAGCAATGATGGTTCGTGGGACTCCTGAGGCAGCTGTCCAGTACCGGCTGGGATGAGAATCAGCACCTCCAAATCCGAGGCCATGGTGCTCGACCGGAAAAAGGTGCCTTGCCCTCTTCAGGTGGGTGGAGAGGTCCTTCCTCAAGTGGAGGAGTTCAAGTATCTCGGGGTCTTGTTCACGAGTGAGGGGAGGATGGAGCGTGAGATTGACAGGCGGATCGGTGCAGCGTGCGCAGTGATGCGGTCGCTGTATCGGCACGTTGTGGTGAAGAGGGAGCTGAGCCGAAAGGCAAAGCTCTCAATTTACCGGTCAATCTTCGTTCCCTCCCTCACCTATGGTCATGAGCTGTGGGTAATGACCGAAAGAACGAGATCGCGGATACAAGCGGTCGAAATGAGCTTCCTCCGCAGAGTGGCTGGGCGCTCCCTTAGAGATAGGGTGAGGAGCTCGGTCACACGGGAGGAGCTCGGAGTAGAGCCGCTGCTTCTCCACGTCGAGAGGAACCAGTTGAGGTGGCTCGGGCATCTGTTCAGGATGCCTCCTGGACGCCTTCCTGGGGAGGTATTCCGGGCACGTCCCACTGGGAGGAGGCCCCGGGGAAGACCCAGGACACGCTGGAGAGACTATGTCTCTCAGCTGGCCTGGGAACGCCTTGGGGTCCCCCCGGACGAGCTGGAGGAGGTGTGTGTGGATAGGGAAGTCTGGGCGTCTCTGCTTAGACTGCTGCCCCCGCGACCCGGCAACGGATAAAGCGGAAGAAAATGGATGGATGGATGGATAACTTTTTTTCAAAAAGGTCTCACCCGCAAAGCCGTCAGAATCACCAGGGACCCTACGCACCCATCACACAGTCTCTTCAGAGTAATGCCTTCAGGGAGGAGACTGCGGATTCTACGGGCCAGGTCGAGTCGCCTTAAGAACAGTTTCGTACACAGGGCCATCGGGAAGCTGAACTCCCTGCCCTCCCTCCCACCCCTCTTCCCCCACCCCCCGCTTCACAATCAAGGATCAGAGAAATATATTTTCGAATCAGTCACATGGTTTGACAAATAAAACAATCTTGAATCTTGAATTATTTTTATATATAGCTTCATCAGATAGGAAAAAAAAGAAGTACAAATTGAAGATGTATACAGTATTTGGCCTGGTAAAAAAGAGAAGTTTCTGGGGGTGCAAGGCAGCTTGGTAGTTGTGTCACATGCATGATGCATTGATGGTACAAGCTTAGTGGCAGCGACTGTCGTTATGAATCTCAAATCCATTCTTTGCTGCGTTTTATCCCCCTTTTCTACTTTAGCTGTGCCTTGTCAGCTGCTCCATGTAAACAAAAAACATAAAGGCCATACAATATAGCAAGCCCCAAAACATACAACACTCATACTCTCATAATGTAAGTCTTTGAGTTTTAACAACTTTTTTTTAACAACAAAAAACAGAAATATATATTGTGTTAATTCTGAAATACTAATTGTGTAATTGTAATATGAAACTTATGGCACAATAAAGTAACAAAAAAAATGTCTAATTTACACTCCTGGTAAAGGTCTCTTCTCCATTTATAAAAAAGCTATTGACAATTCAATCATAAAAAATATAAAAAAGATATTTCTGCTGAAAACAAAGGTTGTAGTAGTTAGACATGTTAGTTATTGATCATACCTGAGAATTTGGTGACCACGCCCCTTTTAGAAAAAAAGTTATTGAAAATTCATATTCATATTTAATCATAAAAAATATAAAAAAGATATTTCTGCTGAAAACAAAGGTTGTAGTAGTTAGACATGGTAGTTATTGATCATACCTGAGAATTTGGTAACCACGCCCCTTTTAGAAAAAAAGTTATTGAAAATTCATATTCATATTTAATCATAAAATTATAAAAAAGATATTTCTGCTGAAAACAAAGGTTGTAGTAGTTAGACATGTTAGTTATTGATCATACCTGAGAATTTGGTGACCACGCCCCTTTTTGAAAAAAAGTTATTGAAAATTCATATTCATATTTAATCATAAAAAATATAAAAAAGATGTTTCTGCTGAAAACAAAGGTTGTAGTAGTTAGACATGGTAGTTATTGATCATACCTGAGAATTTGGTGACCACGCCCCTTTTTGAAAAAAAGTTATTGAAAATTCATATTCATATTTAATCATAAAAAATATAAAAAAGATATTTCTGCTGAAAACAAAGGTTGTAGTAGTTAGACATGGTAGTTATTGATCATACCTGAGAATTTGGTGACCACGCCCCTTTTTGAAAAAAAGTTATTGAAAATTCATGTTCATATTTAATCATATTTATTCATGAAAAATATAAAAAAAGAGACAAATGCTGAAAACAAAGGTTGTAGTAGTTAGACATGGTAGTTATTGATCATACCTGAGAATTTGGTGACCACGCCCCTTTTAGAAAAAAAGTTATTGAAAATTCATATTCATATTTAATCATGAAAAATATAAAAAAGATATTTCTGCTGAAAACAAAGGTTGTAGTAGTTAGACATGTTAGTTATTGATCATACCTGAGAATTTGGTGACCACGCTCCTTTTAGAAAAAAAAGTTATTGAAGATTCATATTCATATTTAATCATAAAAAATATAAAAAAGATATTTCTGCTGAAAACAAAGGTTGTAGTAATTAGACGTGTTAGTTATTGATCATACCTGAGAATTTGGTGACCACGCCCCTTTTTGAAAAAAAGTTATTGAAAATTCATATTCATATTTAATCATATTTATTCATGAAAAATATAAAAAAAGAGAAATGCTGAAAACAAAGGTTGTAGTAGTTAGATATGGCCATTATTTATAGTATTTGAGAGTTTAGTGCGTGTACTTGGCTTAAAATAAAAACTTTTATTCGTTTACACAGCTGCTCTTGGCATTTGTTGACGCTCCCTAAGTGCTTTTCTCGGCACTTGCGGCGCATTGGGTTCAATGGATTTCTCTGCATTAAAACAGCGCATTGGATTTTAAAAATCGATGTTGTAGTAGTTAGCCTATGTAGAGGTGATCATTTTGGCACAATTACTTTCGTTTAACAACGTAGCTTTCGTGAGATATTGACCGCGGAAGTCCGAATCTGTGAATATCAAGCTAACTTTACCGAAGTGAAGGTCTGGCAGGAGTATTGGGACATCTGTGATACTGGGCGGCATCTATATGGTATACAGCGGAATGTGGGTCTATATAAATCCCGGGGCAGGAGCACAAAGGAAGAGAGAGCCATCACGCGTTTGAGAATAGGTCACACAAGTCTGAACAGTTCGTTATTTAGGATAGGAAAACACTCTACTGGACTTTGTGGCTACTGTCAAGAGCCAGAGACTGTTGAACATGTGCTAATCCATTGTGCGCATTATGAGCAAGAAAGAGCTGGGTTAATTCAAGAAAATGAACAAACAATTACGCTAAGGAATTTACTTCAGAATCCGTCTAAAAAGGTGCTCAGTGCTATTCTTAAATATCTACAGACTACAGGACTAATGGGAAGATTGTAGCCTGAATTGGATTAGTGCATCTCCTGTTCATTCAGTCCGAATACATTAGGTGGCGGTAAATGCACCTTGGTAGTTGGATGCCAATCGCCAATAAACACCAGAAGAAGAAGAAGAAGACGACTAAAGGCTATGTGCCCGCCCCAAGTTCTGCGTAGGCGTGAAGACGTGTACCATTCGCTGGAGAAAACAAGGAAGTGGAGTGAATGATGTTTTCGATATGTTTTGCTTCTGTGGCTTATATTTAAAGCATTTTACCGATCCCATAGGTTGATTTTAGGCGCTTATCGTTTGTGTTAATAGAATAGTTTAGACCTTACTGATTAATCGAGCACAGGTTGGGTTACAACTCCGTCATAGACAGCGGGCATGGTGGAAGCTGCAGGTCCAGCAAGTGAAAAGTACATCTGATTATTCCAGTGTGATTGTCAGAGTCAAATGTTGACAAACACCAGCAGAGATGGCGAGTGTGATCACCCTGAGCTCAGACTCGGACTCGGACTCTGAGGTGGAGATCGTGGGCTACTTCTCCAACAAGAACGTGACGTTTCCTCTTTCCTGGGTGCGCGTGGAGGTTGACGCTCTTCACGTGCAGTCGGTACGTTTAAAACACAACAAAGTCATTTGCATCGGAGTACTTCACGTCACACCGACGGTATATTCACCTCGATAATGTCAGATATTCTGACCTGTGTGGAGCTGCAGAGGCTGTGGGACACAGGGTAACCTCTTACCCGAAGCTCTGTGAAATATAGCCTATAATCTTATTTACTAACCATTGCAACTTTTACCGAAATGTACGATACAATTGACAAGATTGTGTGTTGCCTGTTGTCATAAAGTAGCTAACCTTGTACCTTAGCTAATGGTTATAGCTAACGCTCTATGTTATTATAATAGATCCATGGTACAATACAATGTTGACGTATGAACAATCAACCTCCTCAAGAAGGAAAGTCCTGCTACTAATGTTTGGGGCAATATCTCTTTCAAAAGGCTGGGAAATTAATGAAATCAAACAGGATTAACTGAAATAAACGTGTGACTGAAATAAAAGACTCAAATCTTGTAATGGTCTGAGGTATACACAGACAATAATGATAAATTATCGTACAAAAATAGTTGCATGTGGTGCTGTGGCTCCTGAACTATTTAAGTGTTTTAGGGTTGTAACAATTATGTAAGTGCAACAAATCAAGTTTTTAGTCATTGATTAATTGTTAACATTAACTGTTATCGCATTACAAGCAACTGACAATATTCTTTGTCTTTTCGGCAGAATAACAATTATATAAAACCAAGATCGAATTCTGGAGTGTTGGACTTAACAGGACATGACAACAACGTTTCTGATGGATATATAAAATGCTTGAGTCATAACTGTACAGAAGATTCAAGACTCATCTCTCATCTGACAACATCAGTAGAGTTAAAGAGACTGTCCCTTCTTGAAAATAACCTTGGTAAACTTTTAACATCGTATGGCGTTCGTGTGACTGGAACTGGTGAGTCAATGTCATTGGATCTTGAACAACGTGACTATAATGGTACGCAAGAATTGTTGAATACAATCCACAGCTGCCAACCTTCTATCGAGAGCCCACACGACCATTGTAGCAAAGTTGACCATTTTCTCCAAGAGCATGAAAGATCTCAACCATTTTTACTAAAAAACACAAGTAACTTTGTATCTGTTCCCTCTCCTACATGTGCCTCTGCACCCAGCAAAGAGAACAATGGATTATCTGATGAGCTCTGTGCCTACAGCCCTTCTCTCCCCATTGAAACGCTAACAGTTCAGCCTGCATTTAGTCATTCTAGCAGCAGCTCTCCTGTCTCTTTTTCCATTTCTTATTCAGACAATGTCACTTCCCTCCCAAAATCCATTCCTATACATGAAGACATGGGTATGACAAGATTGCTTGAACATGGAGAGATGCCTTCTGACAGCGCCCTTAGTCTCAGTTCTCCACCACCAGTGGCTCAGACAATCGATTCAGAAATGTCTTTCACAAATGATATCGAAGTCAATAGTCCAGCGTCATTTAGTTTGGAAGACATCGGAAGGGACAAAGGGGAAAATGATGAACTTGAACTGGACCTGGACTGTACTCACAGACCAGCAGAAGATGATAATTATGTATGCCCTGCTGCTCTCAAGATTGGAATGCAAGCTCATAAAACATTTCTGGTAAAAATTAAAAAGATAATTTGGAATATTCTTTTGTATCAGTTTGATTTACCAATTCAACATCGTTGAATCTACAACATAGAAAGATATAACATCTAACAATTGTATTTTTAGGCTGATGCAGAAAGTCATGCAGTGATGCTTTGTTCCCGGAGTCTCAGTATGGTTTACAGCTGCATAGAAGTATCTTATCCAGAGGGAACTCTACAGCTTCTGTCAGACCTGCTCAAACCAGGTTACTATCCGCCCAAAGACATCACCCTGCACCTGCTGAAGGACATCCTGCTCAACCCACAGTGTCCACTTCACTTTTGTAGGAAGGCTTTCAGTCTTCTGATACAAACACAAAGGTATGAGATTTAAACGCATATTCATTTTACTGTTTTATATTGATACATTCCTTTTTAAATTTATAGGAACAAATTTGTGGATAAAGAATCTGTTTCCTGGAACTGGGAGATGTTAAATGATGTGATGGAAAATAAGGTAAATAAAGAAAAAGGGGTGCTGCTACATAATTTTTTGCATAATTTAATGATATATAGATACACTCCTGATCCAAATGTTTAGACCTGTTGATATAATTCAGTGCTTCCCAATTATTTTCTGCCAGGCCCCCCTTAGGTAGAAGAAAACCTTTCGCACCCTCCCTCCTAACATCTTAAGATTGACTCATAAAATCCACTCTCGGCCCAATAAGTCAAATAAGTTTCACAGGGCTCTTTCTTAAGTATGCAAAAAACAAGATGCCTTGTGGTTTGTTCTGTTTGCGTGCCACTGACAAAATAACTATAATAATGAACAATAGCTGTATAATCACATAAATATTGTTTTTATCATAATTAAAGGCATGTGAATATTGAGTGATACATTATCCAGTTAGAACAGCAGGTCTAGCTGACCTTTGTGGTGGCATACTGCCACAAAATGTAACCTTTTCACACTTTCCTTATTGAAGAATCGATTATAACAGAAGCTTTAAACTTTTGATCCTTTTAAAACCTGGATGTTTAGTTGTTTTAAGTCTATCATTTATATCGAGTTAAATGTTGTTGTTCGTGGAATGCTCATTTGTTTTTCCTCATGTGGATGAAAATGCACCTTACTCTAAACAATCAAGTTGTTTACTGAAGATTGATTACTGACAAAGGGACATCATGATAAAGGGTCACGATGGCCCTTGGTCAAACAATTTATTTTAAATGTCTAGTCAACTAAATTAGTTTATATAATTATAATTCATATAGATATATATAACATATTGTCAAGCTCACACGTTCAAACTTCCAAAAAGGCTTTATTGTAATGTGTGTTTTTGTTTATTGTTAATACTTATGTGTTTTGCCAAAAGGAACTTCGACCTGAAATTGTATGCATGTTCCTAAACTATGTGGCACAGACTTTGGAGGATGATTTCAATACCAAAAAATCAACTTCTGCCCCTAATGAGTCTATTGTAAAAGTGATGTTGTCCTTTGACAAGCAGTTTCCTCAAATTAGGTAAGCCATCCAGTTTTCTGTGTTTTACTTATGTAGTAAATGTGTCATGTGCCATTAGTATTTTCATATTGAAACTCAAAGGTTTGTGATTGTGGGCCTCTTGTGCGCGTGTGTACACGTGTGAGTATTCTTTTTTACTTCTATGATTATCATTTTCTGTTTCAGGGACGTCTGCACGTGGCTTTTTTCTGTCATTGTGAAATCCACGGATGATAATCATTCTAAAGGAGATCAAATCAGGTAATGCATGGAATGCATTGAATTTAGCACTTATGCATATTTGCATAACAGAAAACAGAGAGAACTGCTAATAAACCTACTTTACTGCATGGTTATTTATAACTTTACTCCCCAGCTTCAGCAGAATGGTGGTCAGATTCCAGAAGATGTTGTCTTTGGCTTTAGAGGTGGACTCCTCTCCAGCTATAGCCTCTGCCAAGCTTTCTCAGGAACTTTTTCACGTGCTAATCAGCAATGCACCACTGCGACCACAAAGGTGTAATAAAAAAAAATAAACACAGCACTTTAGTGTGTGTATGGGTGTGTGTGTGTTTGTGAGAGCGAGAGTGTTATTCATGCTGTACTTTTTAGTTTTAATGGTATTCTTGTCCTTGGCCTGCAGAATGCTGCTGCTGGACAGCCTGCAGAGCAAGCGGCTTAGATGTAAGCTCTTGGAACATCTACTTGACTATTCCTGCCCAGTCAAAACCTCTGTGCCCATGTCACTCAGTCTTCTGCTCCACTTTCTGAAGAACTGCATACTTTCACCTGACCCCAATGTAAATATTATAGCAGTAGTTTCTATATTTTCATCCAGTCCAACAGCACTGCCCTTGAAATGTGTTCATGTGTTAGGATGGCACTGACAAATGGCGTAGATGGGAAGAGTTGC
This sequence comes from Knipowitschia caucasica, assembly GCA_964034765.1. Lineage (NCBI taxonomy): Eukaryota > Metazoa > Chordata > Actinopteri > Gobiiformes > Gobiidae > Knipowitschia > Knipowitschia caucasica. The sequence goes on from OZ035830.1 coordinate 20,223,455, forward strand.
TCTGTCATCTTTGGACCTTGTTGCTGAGTTACAGCAATGCAATGAAAGGTAAGCCTGAGCCTGAACTCTCACTTCCTGATTGGCGCATTGACAGTAAGCAACTGTGAATCGCTGCCCAGCTCTGAATCGATGCTTCTTGAGGACAATAACATTTATCCTATTCTATGTTAAAAAATAAGAAAAATACATGACATTGTCTTTTTTTTTTTACTGTTTAGACTATCTCAGCGGCTCCCTGAAGGAACAAAGGCACACCACTGGCACATGGATTTATAAGCCTGAAGATGTGTTGACAATATGTGCAGTGCGTGAAGCAGCAGAGGCCTTCATGTCCAGATCACAAGATGACATTGGTGAAGCTCTACCTCTGCATGTTGAAGAGTCACTCACCTATTTGCAAGACTATTTAATGGAGAAATGTCAGCATTAAACGCTTGAAGTCATTTCATTTCATAATTAGTGAAAGCAATGATGGATGCGAGTACTCAGTTTTAGTCCTCATACATAATTACCTGTCAGTGTTAAAAGATTTAAGTCTTGAATTTATTGTTTACTTTTTATATTTATTCATTTTAATAGGTTTATGTATATACATATATTTGTAAATGAAATGACATCGCTGTTGCACAAAACAATACATTTTCTATTGTTGTTTTGCCCGTTTTATTTGTGGGTTCCAGCCCATGCAACATTTCCAGGACTTCTTCCCTTTCACAAGTCATGGTTTTTTTTTTTTATTATTCTAGTGTAACTAAAAGGTTTTACTGGTCAAAAATGAAACTCATTGTATGACCCCTTAAGTGAATTTAAGATTGGGTACCTAACTTTTGTTTGTGTATATATACAAATTACGCATACACGTTTAAGATTAAGGTGGTCCTCTCTTTTAATGTGACAGAGGCCATTAATATAAGCATGTGAAAACTAGTGATACAACCAAACTGTTTTAGAGCCAGGAACTGGTTACGTGGATTTTTCCATTTGTAGTTTTTGTTGAGAGATTAAAGTTAGATTGTATTTATCAAGCACTATTCCGATTGAGAAATCTCTAGGGAGAATTAATGTAATCAAACAAAAATAATGAAAGCCTTTAAGTAGTGCATTTGGCCTGGCTCAACAGCTGGTTGGCCCGTGTGCTCCGTGGCCAATGGGAAGAAGCGCAGTTATCGGCAGAGAGGAAAAAAGCCCTGACAGTCGCCATGATACAGCAGCGGAAACGGGGGAGAAGTAGCTAGAAAACAAAAGAGAACACGCAGTCGTCCTCGCTATTTGGTATGCTCTTGAAGGTAAAACCCGAAATCCTCCTCATTTATAGAAGCATTTGCCCTTTTGTTCTAATGCGCATCCAACGCATTTTACAAGGGACGTCAGCGACACATCTTGCAACAAAGCAGATGGACTGAAAACACAGCGTTTGCCCAGACATTCGGATCTCTCAGCTATCGTGCTAACAGGAGCTAGGCTAAGGCTCATTGTTGGTTTCAGTACGATCTATGAAGCTTTGATTGTATTTATCCTCTATATTAGCCTAAGTGCTGTTATGCAATCTCTTTTTAAATGACTGATTGTGGAGTAAACAAGTTGATACTTCGGTGGCCTAGCTAACGTTAATGCGCATGCTAGTGTTTCGCTATTATGTAAACAACAAATGGACAAATCCTCCAACTCAACACATTACTTGCGCTCCATTTTATTGAAATAAAACTCCTATGTGTTTGATGTCATATATTGTCAACTTTCCGTCTATATAAATGAACTCTGCTCGTGGTGTGTTTGTGTGTAGCCTTACTTTGATGGCTAACCAGGTTATTTAGGTTAAGCTAGGCTAATCAGTTAGCACAAATGCATGTGTTGTCTTAGCCGCTAACAGTTCGTGACACTATCTAGATGCAGCACAATTTGGTATTTTCTTTGTCTTTAACATGTACTGTATTTACAGCTGATCGTAACATGGAAGCCACACCATGTCGCTACTTAAGCTTTTTGGTTTAGTGTTATGTAAAGTGTTGTTAATCTCACTCATTAACTAAGCATTGCACGAATCAGCAGTGCCTGTTGTCTATTTATGAAGTCCTTGCGTCTAAAACACGTCTCCAATATCCCAGTACCGTTACAAGTAACTATCTTAAGGTTATTTTGAAAAAGCTATGCTGATGTCACAATGAAATGCCTGGACAACAACATGGATTGGGTTTTGCATCAATTGTAAGAATATGCACAAAAGTTGATTAAAAGTAATGCATTATTAAGAAATACTTCAGCCAAAACGTTTTCTAATGCCTTTTGCTGGTGTATTCATTAGACTGTAAACCACCATGACTAGCTAATGGGCCCCCATGCGTGAGTAAAAGTACAAGCTCAAGCTAATGTTTATACCAAAGTAAAGACATTGATGAATAATCAGATTTTACAGGGCTTGCCGAGCTACAAGCTTTGATCTATGAGGGGGTTGTTGGCACTCTCATAGATCATATCAACATACAGTGGGGAAAATAGGGAACACACATACCCATACAATTGTGTAAACAATCCGGGCCAAGAGGAAAACAGCACTGAAATCTGCAAACTTTAGTTAAACTCTTCCTCAGAGTAGATTTGGATTTGGATCCTCAGAGTAGATTTGGATCTACTCTGATCAGGGACAGAGTTCCTGTTGCTCAGTTATCTTCATGTTATGCAGGTGGCATGCCTCCTACCTGCATGTGGGCCTGCTTTAATCAAGTGTGTGCTGTATTAATGAATACATTTTCAGAACTGACAGACTGATGTTTCTTCAGTGTTATAGGAATGCCCAAGGAAAAATATGACCCGCCGGATCCAAGGCGGATGTACACAATTATGTCCAGCGAGGAGGCAGCCAATGGGAAGAAGTCTTACTGGGCTGAGCTGGAAATAAGTGGTGAGATTTGTTTATTTACTTGCTGCAATAACGTTTTTGACATCTCGAGCTGCAACAATCAATCAAGATTGATCCTAAAAGATCCCATACATTTTACAAAAAAAAGACATTACTCTGTGATTGCTTTTTTATTAAGTTAATTTCCATATTCATCTCCAAACCATTTACATTTGAACTTTTTTCACGCTGTCTAGTTTCCATGTGTTGTTGGCTAGTGATGTAAATCGGTGACCGTTTAACCGGTAGTTGACCGTCACGGCGTTAACTGGTCAAAGCTGTCGGTTTAAAAAAGAAAAAGGGGACAGGGAGGGTCTCTTAATAACGTTATTATAAGCCCTATTCGCACGGTGTGACGGAGCGGGTCTGTGTCTAGCTGTGTGCGCCACTGTAAACTCCGGGCCGACTCTCATGCCGCAAGCGCCACACATGCACGCAAACACACGCACATACATACTTTCCCTCGTTCCATTCATATGTGACATCCACACGCATCGTCCATACTCTCGTCCTTTCTCTCCCCTCTGTTACTAGTCCGCCAAAGTTGCACACTTGTGCGGGATAGAACTACATTGGAGCATACATATACACACATTTACATACATACATACATTTACATACATACCGGTCTGTCGCGCTCCTCTGTGTCACGCAGCCCAAAGGATCCTTGCAAATGCGGGGCGCCAGTCAAACCACATAGAACATGTTTGTGCTGCTGGTCCTTGGCATTAGATCAGTTCCACACACATCACTTGTATTTAAACTTTAGAGGAGACCTGCGAGACGCGGCTCGTCACTCGCTGCTCTGACCATGTGAGCGAGCTGTCGTTTTCTACTAAAAAGCTTTAACCCACTGCACAGAAGAATGGGAAGATTTAAAAAGCAGTTTTCTGTGTGCAGAGGTGACGAAGCTGTTGCAGGTATCGCTCCGCGGTCTCGGTTCTGATCCTGTAGAACGTATAGCTGCACTTATGAAAAGTATGCAACTCGAAACGGCTCTTATTTCTAAGAACGTGGAATATTTTAAACTAACCGGTTAATGAGGCTCGGTGGTCGGTCATGAAAATTCCTAGTTTTTTACATCCCTAGTGTTGGCTAAATCTATTAAACGCTTCTTCAAGGCTTAGTTTGGTGCCCACTAGATGTAGTCTTGGGAGGTGATGCCTGAGAAAGACCCAGGGGCATCCTTTGTAGTGCTCTGTCCCAGCTGTCTGTTCAGGGCCGCTCTCTTACATTGTTCATACTAGGGCTGGGAAAATGAAATTCGGTATTCTAATATAAAAATAATGATATTCGAACAATTATTAGGCAGCCCTTGATATTAAAATATGTTACTGGCATGTGCTTTGATGCTAGCAGGGTTAAGCTAGTGGCGCTTTGTGTAAAAATTCTTCTCATGAATGTAGCCCGGCAGCTTTGCACAAAACTCTTACTCTTAAAACCCACATCACAACACGGAACCATCAACATCTTGCCTCAAATTGCATCAAAAGTGACATTCGTGTCTTAATTCCTTCGTATTTTAACTTTTAAAGCAATTCACGGACTACATGTCCGCCATCTTGGTTTGCTTCGGCTGCCGTAAGAAGCGCATACGCAGGTTTGTGTTGCATCATTAACAGCTGACGGAGCTCATCTCGACGGGCAGACCAACTCGACAGAACACCGGCATTTGTCCCCGTGACCACTTTGCGGTTCTGAGCGGTTGCTGCACGTGTGGCCAGTGGAAAAAGTTTTTTTTTTCTTTACAATCAGGGTTATTACAAGCATTTATAGGTCAAAATGAATACAATGAAATTGTGTTCATTTTCGGCCCCTTTCAAACAGTTGCACAGTAGAGTCGGGCCCAGAAGATGCTTTATGATTGTGTTAGTAGAGGCGTTTCTCAAGCTGTTTTTTCTAGTATGCAAAAACAAACAAAACATGCATTTTTATATAAGGTAAAATATGTTTTGTGGAAAAAATCAATCCTGATCAAGTGAATGCCATTTGGTCATCACAGCACTAAATAGTATGGTCTGCATGCATCTAAACTGCCGTTGTGGCTTTGGTGCTTTTCAGTGTTGTGCGTGAACGAGTTCAAAAGAACGCGTTCATTGAACACGCTCATTTTTTCATGAACGTTTTTTAATAAAGAACTTGAACGTGAATTAGTTAATATTATGTTTCATGAACGGCAGACAATTTTTTTAAAATTGAAAACTGAGTGAAATCTGTTTTCTCTTTTGAAATGCAACCAGAGAAAGTTCCTCCCTCCTGTATTCTCCGCACTGTTTCCGCCGAAAACTAAAAATTCCTACGGTTTCCACCGTCTATGAACGCACCCCGACTCGGTGTACTACTTGCGGTGCGGCGCTGTATGCTAGTGCTATTCATTGGTTGTTGGACTCACATGTGCCGTGATGAAAACACAGGGGTAAGTCAGTGACACAGGGCCGTTTACATTTGACATAAAGTATAGACACGCGTTCTGCAGCGCATTACAGTTTGTACTTATGAGCAGAGATGGGACAACTCAGTTCCCATTGAAACCCATGTAAATCTTGTCTGCATTGGAGTAAAATATATACACCACGTATAGTTATTTCTAGCTCGTAGTGAAAAAAAGTATTTATTTGAATATCTCTCGCAAAAAGTAAAATAAACTGAACTTTGAACTAGTTCAGAATTAAAATTGTGAACTTTGAACGTGAACTGTTCACTTTGAGCATGTATGGACTGAACTTGAACTAGCTCAGAAAAGTAGTGAACTGGCACAACACTGGTGCTTTTCTTTGATTTCATATCTCAACTTCTGATCAATGAAACTAAAAGATGACTACAATCAATTTTTCGAGGGATAATGATATATAATCCAGACCATGTGCATTCGTCAGTAGGATGGGCAGCGTTTAATCAATATTAATTTGTTATTAAAATATATTCGTAAAGCATAAAGATATGAATCTTGTGAATGTTAACGCCATTCTTTTACCAAAAGAAACAGATTGGTTCGAGCTCAAACACGCTTCATGGGCAGGAATTTGCAACCAATTAACAAAAGAGCTGATCAGGAGCAGAACTAGACCAGCTTCCTGTATTCCTTAGCCAAATTTTTGTCTAGAAGGCACTCGATTGGTCCGTTTTTTTTATTGGCAGTAATTTGCACATGGAAAATATTAAAACCAAAAATGTCTTATGAAAATCATCACAAATGTTAAATCGATATTAGCCAGTCCTTGAATGATATGTAATGCAAGAAATTAAATGTTAATAGGCTTCAGTAAAATGCACAAAATTGGGTATATCCTTCAATTACATTTGCTTTTAAACGTAAAATGGATTGATCCCATAAAGCTTGTGATTCATGGAAATCCTAGTGATCATGGAAAAAGAAAAACGTGTTTGCAATTTTTGTTTCTGTTGAAGTTTGGATGATTATTATTTGATAATGTCCCATTTGAATCAATTCAGCAAAACGCATATAAACCTGAGCTTTGTGAAAACATATTTTGGATATGCCTTGTCCAATTGAAATTGATTAACAATAGGTTGGCCCCTCAGGAATAACCCACCCTCCTGAAATGTATTGTCACACTTCATTTAGATTCATTCCATGAAACTCTTTTCCTTGATTCAGGTCGAGTAAGGAGTCTCAGCACTGCTCTGTGGTCTCTTACCCATCTCACTGCCCTGCACCTCAGTGACAACTCCTTGTCACGCATCCCGCCAGACATTGCCAAACTACACAACCTGGTATACCTGGATCTCTCGTCCAATAAGATCAGGAGCCTGCCAGCTGAGCTCGGCAACATGGTGTCTCTCAGGTACCATTCAACATGTTACATGCTCATCACAGATTGTTGTTGCGGGACTCTAACTATATCTGTTTTTGACAGGGAACTGCTTTTAAATAACAACCAGTTGCGGGTTCTACCATTTGAATTGGGAAAACTATTTCAGTTACAAACACTGGGATTGAAAGGTGACTTTCCTAAAATACTATACTCACAAAAAGTTAGAGATATTTTCATTTGGCTAATATATTAAGTATTCATACAGCAATGGTAGATCCAAAAAGGCCTAGTATGACAGAATGAATTATTATTTATTTATGTTTCAAAAATCAATTATTGGTTTATATATGATGACATACAATGGACACGCTTTCTGTTTCGATTCTTTCAAATTTGGGTATCATTTGGTTTGCCAGTTTCTTTGAAATCCAGGGTTAGATCTCCATCCAAGCCTCAAAACCTGTAGTACATGACTCAGAGCAAGGCTGGATCAGCAGCAGTGTCTCGTTTTCAGATAACCGTAACTCATGGTTTAGTCGTAATTGAGTCATGTATTTAAATAGAGGATAACAAGGAGGTATTTTAGAGAAAGGAAAAATACAATTCAATGACTTTAGTGGGTAGTTTATTTGTTATGGATGATTCAATTTTTATTTTGTTTTGTGTTTACAACTGAGTTTCTTTGTCTCTTTCATTAGGAAACCCACTTGCACAAGAAATCATGAGCCTCTACCAGGAGCCTGACGGGACACGGAGACTGCTCAACTACTTGTTAGACAATCTGGCAGGAGCGATAAAGCGCAGTGAGTTCTATTCCCAGTCATTAGGTAAAACAAAAACAAATCAGAATTATTTAATCCTTTATTTATTCTGTATCTCATGCATTCGCCAAGATAATTACTTTGCGAAAGTATTCGGCCCCCTTGAACCTTTCAACATTTCAGGCTTCAAACATAAAGATATAAAAATTCTATTTTTTGTAAAGAATCAACAACAAGTGGGACACAATCGTGAAGTGGAACGAAATGTATTGGATAATTATAACTTTTTTTATTTTAACAAAAAACTGAAAAGTGGGGCGTGCAATATTATTCGGCCCCCTTGCGCTAATGCTTTGTAGCACCACCTTTTGCTGCAATTACAGCTGCAAGTCGCTTGGGGTATGTCTCTATCAGTTTTGCACATCGAGAGACTGGAATTCTTGCCCATTCTTCCTTGCAAAACAGCTCAAGCTCAGTGAGGTTGGATGGAGAGCGTTTGTGAACAGCAGTCTTCAGTTCTTTCCACTGATTCTCAATTGGATTCAGGTCTGGACTTTGACTTGGCCATTCTAACACCTGGATACGTCTATTTGTGAACCATTCCATTGTAGATTTGGCTTTATGTTTTGGATCATTGTCCTGTTGGAAGATAAATCTCTGTCCCAGTCTCAGGTCTTTTGCAGACTCCAACAGGTTTTCTTCCAGAATGGTCCTGTATTTGGCTCCATCCATCTTCCCATCAATTTTAGCCATCTTCCCTGTCCCTGCTGAAGAAAAGCAGGCCCAAACCATGATGCTGCCACCACCATGTTTGACAGTGGGGATGGTGTGTTCAGGGTGATGAGCTGTGTTGCTTTTACGCCAAACATATCGTTTTGCATTGTGGCCAAAAAGTTTGATTTTGGTTTCATCTGACCAGAGCACCTTCTTCCACATGTTTGGTGTTTAAACAAGACTTTTTATGGATATATTTTGAGAAATGGCTCTCACCTCAGCTGTAGTTATCTGCAGTTCATCCAGAGTGATCATGGGCCTCTTGGCTGCATCTCTGATCAGTCTTCGCCTTGTTTGAGATGAAAGTTTGGAGGGACGGCCGGGTCTTGGTAGATTTGCAGTGGTCTGATACTCCTTCCATTTCAATATAATTGCTTGCACAGTGCTCCTTGAGATGTTTAAAGCTTGGGAAATCTTTTTGTATCCAAATCCGGCTTTAAACTTCTCCACAACAGTATCTCGGACCTGCCTGGTATGTTCTTTTGTCTTCATGGTTCTCTCTGTGCTTTAAACAGAACCCTGAGACTATCAAAGAGCAGGTGCATTTATACGGAGACTTGATTACACACAGGTGCATTCTATTTATCATCATCAGTCATTTAGGACAACATTGGATCATTCAAAGATCCTCACTGAACTTCTGGAGTGAGTTTGCTGCACTGAAAGTAAAGGGGCCGAATAATATTGCACGCCCCACTTTTCAGTTTTTTATTTGTTAAAGTTTAAATGATCCAATAAATTTTGTTCCACTTCACGATGGTGTCCCACTTGTTGTTGATTCATGACAAAAAATTAAAATTGTATATCTTTATGTTTGAAGCCTGAAATGTGGCGAAATGTTGAAAGGTTCAAGGGGGCCGAATACTTTCGCAAGGCACTGTAAATATTCTTGTAACCCATTCATACTTTCCTGTCAAGCTAAATAAGAACATCTGTAATGCTAACATGAAAGATAACGGGAAAGCATTGACAGACTTGACAAAACTGTACCTGTATCAGTCCATAAGATTTCAAAACTGAGGATTAGTGACCAGGACTCTCTTGACATAGTAATGTTGATAAGTAATAAGCATTCACGGAGCGTTTTATGAAGCTTTTCCCGATGTTTTTATTTATTAGTGTTTTTTTAATAGTATTGGTCCATTCTATTGGTCCTAACTAATACACAAACATGCATTAGTTTACTGTGCAACACAGCAGCTGTGCCAGCCCAGTAACACAGTAACACTGGATATGTGGCAAACCAAGGCACTGCCGGATTGATTTTGGTTTATCCATCCATCCATTTTCTTTCCCTTAAAGTGGTTCTCACCCCCGCTCCTCGGAGCTTACGTTACTCACATTTCCTGTTCAAATCTTCCTCTAAATGGGCGTAGCCTGGAGGACTAAAGGGGGCGTGAACGAGACTGGGCCGTTTACAATGCTCTGGGCGGGGGGCTGCTGACGTCAGGTCCAACTTGCAGACGTCAGGTCCAACTTCTGTGCCAGTGTTGGCGCCAGATTCAAAATTCAAATGTAGTAATACAGGTCGCCAGCAGATGGCGCCTCAGACGGTTTTAGGCAGAAAGTCTAACTTTCAACTAATTTGCACCAAAGTGACAAGATTATGACCAGGATATGTAGACAACACTATTGGACACTCATTTATACCGTCTATCAGCAAAAAAAAGTGGATTTGAGGGTGAGTTGTCCTTTAATCCATTTCTGGGTCGCGGGGGGTGGCGGCAGTCAGAGCTGCACCCTGTACACAGAGCACCAGCACTGATCCTCCTGCAGGTGGGGAGTCCACAGGAGCCTTGATTATTCAGCAAGGGCTTCAGGCAAAGTGGTGTTAAGTGTCATGCCCAAGGACACAACGACAGCAGTCATCAGTGGGAGTCGTGAAGTAGGTCTTGTGGTGGGCTCGAACCCACGTCCTTCAAGCTCTAAGGCCAATGCTCTACCAACTGAGCCATCTGTAAACGGAGCTCAATGGAGCACCTCCAGACCTATTAATGCAACGATTGGTTTTTGCTAATTGCTAGTTTGTTAGGGCAAGCTAGCACTTGTTAAGTACGGTCGCCAAATTGCTCACAGACTTGATTCCTAATGTAGTGTAATGCTTTCACATTTCAAGCTGGGAGGCACCGTCAAAGACTGCGTTATTACAGAAACTGCGTTCATGTGTGCTGGGAGTTAGGCTACTCGGATGCTACTGCTAGGCTAACCTGAATCCTTACCTCATTGTCTGCCAGCCCATTTCAGAACAGGTACTTCAATATTGCCAGCCGTTTCTGATGGTTTTTTTACTGATTTTTAAAGACCCACAAAAAATTGTGTACTATGACTATCTGAAATCCGACACCAGATTCTAAAAAATTTCATCTGCAAAAATAATTTTGTTTCTAGCTTGTTTCGTTCCCCTGTAATCCTCCGTTGAGTAGAGGGAAGTTTTACTGATATCACCAGAAAGTTGAGAAAAAAGAGGCACAACATGTGCACCTAACTGTTTTCAAACCATTCAGAGAGCAATGCTGCCACCTGCTGGCTCGATAAAATATGGTCTCAAGCCATCCCCATACATATTAGATACAATAGACGTCTGGGAACGTGAACATTTTTCAACAACATCTTCATTACTAAAGTTTTCTAATGACATTTTTTCTGGTTTTGACAACTCTTTTTTTACTGGTGCTTTATTTATAGACTTATCAAAAGCCTTTGATATGGTTGACCATTATCTTCTTTTAGACAAACTTCACTGTATTGGTCTGGACAGATCCTCACTCCTCTGGTTCAATTCCTATCTACATCACCGTCAACAATGTGTCTTTTACAATGGTAGCTACTCTGGTTTTTCTTTTATCGAGAGAGGTGTGCCACAAGGTTCGTCACTGGGTCCACTTCTTTTCTCCATTTTTATTAATGACCTTCCCCTTGCCTGTACAGACTGTAGCATTCAACTTTATGCAGATGATACAGTGATTTACACATCCAATGATAACATCAGCAATATTCAACAATCTATCCAACATGACTTTAATTCTGTTCAACACTGGCTAAAATCTAACAAATTATTACTGAACAAATCAAAAACAGTTGTCATGTTGTTCCAGAAAAAAATGCATCCTATTTTCTCTAACAAAATTCAGCTTACTTTTTCAGACATGTGTCCAGTTCCAGGTGTTGATAAATTTAAATATCTTGGTTTGTGGCTTGATCCTTCTCTATCATTTAACATTCATATACAAACAATCACAAACAAAATTTCATATAGACTAAAAGTACTTTACCATTCATTGAACTGTTTTGGTTTATCTGTTAGGAAGAGGATCATTTGTCAACTGATTTTACCTATTCTTGATTACAGTGATATAATTTATCAAAACACTACTGCCTCTGTCCTCCAGCCCCTGAACGTCACCTACCACAGCCTGTGCAGGTTCATTCTCCGTTGTCCCTTTAGAACGCACCACTGCCTTCTGTACAAGCAGCTTTCCTGGCTCTCTGTCCTCCAGACGTCAGCTACATTGGCTATTATTTATTTTTAAATGCATTAATCTTAGTTTTCCTGACTATTTAAAACAATATTTGATTCCTTTTCAATCCTCCTACAGTTTGCGTCATGCAAATCAGTCCTTCTTTTCAGTCCCAAGATTGAAAAAAGAAGTCGGGAAACATGCATTTAAATTTAAAGCACCGTCTGATTGGAACAGTTTGCCCTCATCTGTTCGCTCTCTCAGTTCTCTGGCTCAGTTTAAGAATGCTCTTGTGCGAAATCTCCAAAATCAGTGTCATTGTTTTTGATTTTGGGTTACATAATCCTATGTTTACTGCCTTTAATATTAATAAGTTTAGTATTTTCATTATTTATTGTCTGCATCAAATATATTTACAACAGTCATGGTGTGTGCGTGTGTGTGTGAGTGTGTGTGTGTGTGTGAGTTTGTTTTGTGTGAGTATTGTTTATTGTTGCTTTTTGTCCTTTGTCTTTATTGTTTACTTTATTGTATTGCATTGTATCTGTCACCTCTGTTACCTTTTTGAGGACCCCCTCGAAAACGAGATGTTTCATCTCTAGGGGCTTATCCTCCAAATAAATAAATAAATAAAATAGCGTGAAAGGCAATTGACGTATTTGTGCGTCAATGGCACACAATGAGTTAACTGCTCTTTTAATGTTTGACTTTAGATTATTCGACACTTTTGCTCCGTATCAGATATGTGTTTCCATCTCTAGCGTGTTTTGGTGTCGGCTGTTAAAGGAACATAACCCTAACCTGTATTTTTGCAGTGCATATATATAAGTGTGTGAAATATGAATGTGTAGTATAGTATTCAGCTCTGTTGGCCAAAGAAATGCAATGTGTTCAAGACATGCCTGATCGATCGTGTGACAGTAGTTATCAAAACTATTTTCTGTACTTGGCCCACAGGATTAGCGTTTGCTAATTTGCTCAAATTGACACAGATGCCATCAATGACCGAAGACTAACGGCCCTTTTATAATAATGTGTGTATAATGACACATATATTATAATAATTGTAAAAGATTCCTTTGTCTCTTCAGTACCAACAGAGCAGCCTCCGGCTCGGTCGTGGATTTCACTGCAGGAGCCTGATCGAACACGGCCGTCAGGTAAAATACTTTGAGACCTGTATAGAAGTTTAATACAAACACACACTTGAAGATATTTTGTTCTTTATTGATATGATTCATCCATTTTTTTTTTTCAATTCAGAATAATTTCTTTTTACATGACCAGTTCACAAGTAGCTCAGTAGTAGCAGTAACAGTAGCTCAGTTGGTAGAGCATTGGCCTGAAGCCCAGAAGGTCGTGGGTTCAATTCCCACCTCTGCACCTTCTCCATTGACTCTCACTGATGACTGCTGCCGTTGTGTCCTTGGGCAAGACACTTAACCCCACTTTGCCCAAAGCCCCCACTGAAAGATCAAGGCTATGCTCACACTCAGAGAGCAGCCGTCCTCCTGTGGACTCACCACCTGCAGAGGGTCAGTGAGGGGCTGGTGCTATGAGACTTGGGTGGCATCTCTGACTGCCACCCCCCTGACCCAGAAATGGATTAGAGGGTAGAAAATGGATGGATGGACAGTTCTTTGATAATCAAGTTCTGACCTGTACAGTGTTGGATGTCATCTGTCCACATTCCTCGCTCTTTCTCTTCCCCTTTTCTGTGTCCTTCCCTCTAGAAGACCATCTGAAAAAGCATGTTAACAAATTCTTGTCGTTGTTTGGTCAAAAAGTAGATTTCTTTTTTTTATCCGTTTCATGAAGGTTTCTTGTAAAATATAACTATGAATTTGCTTTGATCTAAACGTAGCCATTTTTTCCCTTTTTAGCGCTGTTTTCAGTGATGTGCTACAATGTACTGTGTGACAAGTATGCCACTCGTCAGCTCTATGGCTACTGTCCGTCTTGGGCTCTGAACTGGGAGTACAGAAAGAAGTCAATAATGCAAGAGATCCTCAGCTGCAACTCGGACATCATCAGTTTGCAGGTGATGTGCTTCATATATTTGCCATGTAGAATGGACATGCAACTTGTCAAGGAAAGACGTCAGTTTGTCACAAATTATTCTACAGTTTAGTCATGTTTGAAAATTTTGAATGTGCCATCTCTGGAGTCTTGTAGCGCATCCTTTTAGGCCTTTTATTGAGAAACTGTCAATCCCTTGCGCCTTTTAGACTTACAACTGACTCTTGTTTATAGGAAGTGGAGACCGAGCAGTACTACAACTTCTTTTTGCCAGAGCTAAAAGAGCAGGGGTATGATGGCTTCTTCAGTCCGAAGTCTCGAGCCAGGACGATGTCTGAGTCGGACCGGAAACATGTGGACGGCTGTGCCATTTTCTACAGAACGGAAAAGTATGTTTGAATTAACAAGGCTAACCCTCTCCTCACAATACAGCGTTGATGACGGCATGCAAGGAAATCAGTTTGAATAATTTGTTGCTCTCGTTAACGCAAGCAGGAGTCTCTGTGTCCATTTGTCCATTATTTTCTTGATTTTCAAATCTCCACAATTGCCGTTGTTTTCCTCTTGACAACAGTATAGCCAAACTATAGATTCAGAGCCTGTCTTCATTTGCAGTAAAAGTGAAAATATTTGAGTCAGAATGTTGAATAATACAACTTGACAAACTTAAATGCCTTAAAAGCGTCTTTATTACACCAAAAACAAACAAACGAGCTCCCGCTGTATACACTCGATGTTGTGTAACCGCAGAATTGGATATAAGCTGACTTGTATAGTGATTTTATTCAAATGGATTGTCCTGTTATTTCAGTTAATTTGGACTGAAATAAATAATACATCAAACTTGTATAGAGCTTTCTTGGACACTGAAAGACTCTTCTCATGGGCAATAAAATTAATAAATTTAAAAAAGGGTTTACGGATTAGCTTGTTTGAAAAGCCGGGTTTTGAGTACTGCTTTAAAGTTTGGTAATGAGTCAGTTTCTAACGGGCAGTGGAAGTGAATTCCAGACGGTTGATGAAATGAATCATTGTTTTCTTTAGGGACATGTACAGTAAGTTACAAGAGTGTAATGATATGAATGCTGTTGTTGACGCTTAAAACAGTCTAAAACCCTCTTGTGTACTCTCTGGCTGGCAGGTTTAATGTTCTTGACTGATTTTGTCCAGGTTCAGTGCGGTACAGAAACACACAGTGGAATTCAACCAGCTGGCCATGGCTAACTCTGAGGGCTCAGAGGCCATGCTCAACAGAGTCATGACGAAGGACAACATCGGGGTGGCTGTGCTACTCGAAGTGCGCAAAGAGATGATGGAAGTCTCCTGTAAGTTTGCTCACAAATAACTGACCACAAACATCTTTGGAAATGCTATAATCACTCTTTTATTTTAGCTGGGAAATCCCTCCATGGTATGGAGAAGCAGCTGCTGCTGGTGGCCAATGCTCACATGCACTGGGACCCTGAGTATTCGGACGTAAAACTGGTCCAGACCATGATGTTCCTGTCGGAGGTGAAGAACATTGTGGACAAGGCCACACGCAGCCTCAAGTTATCGTCTGTCTCTGGAGAAACTAATGCCATTCCCCTGGTGCTGTGTGCTGACCTCAACTCCCTCCCAGACTCTGGTAAGTCCTCCCCCAGCTCTGGGGCTGACCACCTCTGTATCATTAGATGCGTTTTTAAAGCTCAAAAACCTGTTGGTGGATGCAAGCTTTAATGTAAAGTCAAAGATGTAAATTTAGTTCTACCCAAAGTAGTGATGTATAAGCCACGTGTGTGTGGCTTATGCATGGAGTAAGCGTAGTTGTGGTAACGCGCATCTATTCTGTCTGTATTAGTGTTTTTTAGCATCAGCAGAGAATCAGTATTTTAGTTGTGGCAGCTTACCATTTTTGATGGTCATTTTGTTCTGTGCATTCAATCTTAAAATCACCCTACTTCAATCTGTTCTGTTTGACACTTTTCATACAATATATCCATCACTTTTAACAAGGTTTATTAAAGGACTTTACTCATACACTGCTTGAGCTTCAAATGAAATGTTGACATTGTGCAACTTTCTATATTTTTACTTTACATTGAAGTACAAAAATGATTTACTTAAATAATTAATTTGCGCTTACAAGTGTATTTACTTTATTAAAGACCTAAAGTAACTGACCGTGTGGTGACATTTGTCATTGTGGTCCAGGTGTGGTGGAGTACCTGAGCTCTGGTGGAGTGGACTGCACTCACAAGGACTTCAAGGAGCTGCGTTACAGCGACAGTTTGACCAAATTTAACTGCAATGGAAAGAACAGCACGTCCAACGGCAGAATCACCCACGGCTTCAAGCTAAAGAGCGCCTACGAGAACGGCCTGATGCCTTATACCAACTACACCTTTGACTTCAAGGTACGTTTGAAGACACTGTTTTGACAATGGATTCTGTTCATGTTGTAGAATTCGATTTCAGTTGGAGCGCAGGAGCCAATACAACTCACACGAGTAGAGTTGTATTGAAACTTTTTTTGAAGAAATGTAAATGTTTTCCAAACTGCGTATTGAGTGTGACGTCCTTTTTTACCGGTCTACGTCATGTTTTTAATATTGTCATAACTTCGAGACAAGAAAATAATTTTTTTTATTTCATTTTGATTTTAGTGATTGACAAAAATAAGACTTATCAGTTTAGAGGCAATTTCTCTATACAGATACCAGTGTTTTGTTGACTACAATTTTAAACTATATGCTCTTTTAGAATGTTGTGATGTCACACGGACACAAACTATTACCAGTTTATTTTTCCTAATAAAACGGCACGGGCTTGTAGGCTGACCTGCCAGACCCTCTTTCTGATGTGAAAGCAGGAAGGGTCTTGGTCCAGCTGCGGTTGTTCCCAGAACCTATAGACAGAAAATCTACCGACCTTTTACAGAATTGGGAACTCATAACTTGCATCTGATTTGAGAACACTTCTCCTTCCTCTTCCTACTTGATCTTTCTCATTTATATTGGGCTTTTTGTGGCAAAATATGTATCTGTAAAAACTTGACAAACTTACTGGATCCGCCCAGTGTCATAATGGGTCATTTCTGAAGGACAAGGAGGTATTCTGGCTCAATGATTATAACAATGATAATAATGTATTGGTTTTATATAGCGCTTTTTTGGACACTCAAAGACTCTTTACATGTCATCATTCATTCACTCCATACGCAGTAGTGATAAACTACTACTATAGCCACAGCTGCAGTAAAGGATCAGTCGACAAAGCTGACCACGTTGACAGTGTACACAGTAACACAGGGCTCTCCCCTGAAATGTTTTCAAGGTGTTTATTTGTTGTTGTGTAAATGTAAAAGGGTATGTGCAGAAGAGGAGGGGGGGACTTAATGATTTTATTAACTCGTCAAAACTGTCTTAGCCATTGCTACTGTTTGTATAAAAGACCATCCATACTGTACAGTGTGGGAGTTGCAGAGACATGGACCGAGGTTTGGAAAAGATCTGTCCTGTAATGTAGGTAGGATTTGAATGGAAGGATTAATACGTTTTTCTATTTTTTTTCCTCAGGGTGTCATTGACTACATATTCCACTCCAAGCCTCACCTGAACGTGCTTGGGATCCTCGGACCCCTGGACCCCCACTGGCTGGTTGAGAACAATGTGACGGGATGTCCGCATCCCCACATCCCCTCTGACCACTTCTCCCTTTACGCCCAGCTGGAGCTGCTCCTGCCCAACACCCCCCCACAGGTCAATGGGCTGCACCTGCCTGCGCGTAGGTAGTGAGGCCCTGCTACACCACCAGAGGGAGCCGCAGCCGCTCTGTTTTTAATCTTCTCCCTCCCACCAGCTACCCCCCCATGGCACTGGAGGGACGACAAAACACAACCTGTAACATAAACCTGCAGTGAGGTCTGGCCGACAGGGATTTCCTATAATGATATTCTTTATTTTTCTTTATCTGTTCACCAGTTTTATTTTTAACTGCTCAATTCAGTCAGTGTTTGTATCAAATGTTCAGTTTGAAACCCTATATTTTTTAATCTATTTCACCTCATTCATGTCGCAATGTTTTTTAACAAAAGCGGACGGTAGCTAAGTTAGTTTGTCACACACAACACTGTTTAGTGCGAGATAAACCCAGGCTTCATTGGCACAGACAAAGGCGAGTTTCTCTAAAACCAGCACTGGCTGCACACAGCTCTGGGCCTCTCTGATCCGAGCTGGGCCAGGTCAGATGCCCACAAGCTCTGGGTGTCTGACACGGGCACTTTGAAGCAGCTCCGACTGGTCGCTGAGGGCCACTTTTCTTGCTGTTATTCTGTGGTGCTTCGGTCTCCTTTGGTGCTACACGAATTTGCAGCTGTCCAATTTCCCTCAAAGCTTGGAGCTTTAGGGAGAAAGTGCGACGACGAGTGCAGCTACCGTCCTGTTTGCCGACTGTTTAGCCCCCGACCCTTAGAGAACATGGCTAGTCTAATGTTAGGAGCTTACATGGTCCACAGAACAAACACCATTATGCAGGGGATCCAGTCTTAAGGGACAGATATTGGAGGGGTGCTTTTTCTCACTAATCTTTCCTTTATTTCACTGCTTTTAGTAAAGCGACTAATAGTTAAGACACAGGAGTAAAACCAGCATTCCTCTACACTGTCCTCCCACACATGCTGACACTAACATACACGTGCTAATTTGTAGGCAGATTTGTAGCACTGTCTCTAAGGCCAGTAGTGACTTTCCCCAGCTATAAAATCCATACACAAAAGCAGTGGTTTTTCACAAGTGTTTGTACAGAATAGAAATCTCGACTCAGTCTTTACATGATTGTATATGAACCACAAAAGACCTGTTTTCTGGCGTTTTTTGTACGTGGAGTAAATTATGATCAGATTTGAAAAAAAAAAGGATTGTATTGTAAACTATGGCTAAATTTTTATCCAGTTAATGTTAAAATGAATTGATATTACCAGCTTGTACAAAAGACGTGGGAAGAGGTTGTTCGAGGCGTTCGCCATCATTAGTTTGCACTCCCCAGAGACTGACAGTAATTATTGTGTTTTTATTTTGCCCTTCCCTGCTTATTTGTTTTTGGCACATCGCTGCCATTGTACATAGACACACAGGAAAGTTTGCTTATTGCGTTTTGCCATAGCAAAGTTATTGATCCACACTGCTGCCATCTGATTTGGACACACCCGACTAAAGGCAGCCCAGTGATTCCACATCTGTTTCAAATCCCACTTGTACAAACCAACATCGTGCCTCACTGTAGCAGTTGTTGTTGTCTTGCACTATTTACACTCGAACGCCTGAACAACCTTTTCTAATTTTATTTTTAAATACTGTTGACACATTTGAAGATTTTATGTCCTTTTTGTTTTTGTTAAGTTACTTTTATATGAGCTATGACAATGTCATGATGCGTATAATCCTCCTCATTAAGCTCTATAGTATCAGGTATGCTTTCCCCTTGCCCCTTCACCAAGCCCTGTCGACGGCTGACAGTGGTCCTTTTTATCTGAATCCAATGTTTATTTTCAGCACAGCTTTATATCCAGACCTCTGCACCATCCGCCCCTGCCCTGTCTGCCCACCTGTGACCTCCTGACCTCAGACTTAAGCTGTGTCTTTTAATCCCTCTGCCCCAGTGTACAGCTCCTTTACCCGTCACTGCAGTTATAGTGCCATTGGTGGACCCTACCTTTCCTGCTGAAGGTGGGACGTCCCACTTTGCTTTTAGAGACACAAGAGACAAGGGGAGGTGACCTCAGTGTTGCTGTGAGATTCTGTCAGTCACATCTCAGAGCAGTGAGCGCAGCCTCACTCTTATCCAGGCAGCCATGTTTGACCATAAACCACACACTGAGCACTTAGGGCAGCTGAGCACCTCCTCGCCCACCACTAAAGGCTCTCTTAATGTAATCTGAAAACATTTTAAAGCAAGAGGGAAGCAAGTAAATATGAGGTATACATTTAGCCCTCAAATCAAGTTTGACCTATTTGTTTGCCCCCACTTGGTTGTTTTTAAGCATTTTTTCCAATGGAAACCAATGTGTCCAGTTTTTTTTCTGAATGGCATTAGTATTGTAGTAGATTTAAAGGCTAGCTTTTTGTAAAGTGTGAATAAAAGATGTATCTCATGTTTTCTTTCTAAATGATATTGAATTGTGTTTGTTGATGTGTAAATCATGAAATCTATGATGGTGTTATGTTTGCTACTTTGTTTTTATTTTGATTCTACTTTTTCCATAAACTGTGCTCCCACCACAAACCAAATCCTCTGTAGAAATCATGACATGTAGATGGTTGTTCTTTGCAATGTCTTCTAGGAGGGTCTTCTCTGGTCTTTGGTGTTGGTGACACTTAAAGCACAGGGACATTCTCTTTGGTCGTACCTTTTTCAGCTTTATTTTTGGATGGCGTGGCATGGGCAGGATGCGCTGCGTCAGTCCGTAGTGTAGGCAGCAGTGCTCTTTAGTGGCTGCAGGTGAATGGATCACTGGTGCTGTTGCGTTGACAGTTTTCAGTACTTTGTCCATCTCACTCGTTCTTGTGCATCACCGTGGCTTCTGTTACACTAGCTAGCTACTATTGATGGTCAGATTTTGATTTTGACATACTTTCAGGTTGACTCCAGTCGCCCTCTCATTGCACACGGCTGTAGCTTTGTCCAACCTTTTCCGTTCTGTCACCCACCAGCTTCAGCGGGTGGTCCTTCGTTTAGCCCTCTCCACTCCTGCATTGTTCTGTAGTTTGCTCATTAGGCGTACAATAATTTCCCAGGCTGCATTGCGCTGTTGTGGTGCACGCCAAAGCTTGCTTGTAGAGCATTTCACCAACAAAACTAACATAGTCTCCATGAACTGTAGGGCTGAAAGGAAAGCATTGTCCTTTTCCTTGACTCACATGAGCACCTCAACTCTTTGGCTCTTTGGTTCTCATTCCATCGTTTTCACAAGAACTTGGCAATAATACCCTGAACCATTCCAATTCATTAATTTTAAATATTCTACATGAAATATGTAGCTTCTTTTTGTCTTTAAACTTGTGCTCGCATTTAAATCCTGCATCTTCACTCTAACTTACTGGATTTGTTGGGCTGTCACCCCTGTACCTTTTTTAACACTTTGGTTACACCCATCTTGTAAATTTACTCATCTCCCCTGCCAATTTTTTGTGGTAGTTGTTCAATGATCAGGATTGTCTATCTGTAGTCAAGCTGAGTACATATATTGATCTGTGTCACTGTGTTTTATGCACTGGACCAACTATTGTTTACCATTCATTAAATACCAGCAAAAAGCGAATAATAATGACAAAACACTTGCACAATGATGTAGAATGTTCATTAACCCTGACGAGAAATCAAGGCAGCTGTTTTCAAATCAATACTGTTTGCAAAAGAATTGAATGGTAAACAATGCTTTTCTGTTGTACCCTTAGCCGTCCTCCACTCCTTTTGGACTATATTTTTTTTGTTTTATTTTTCTGTTGACTACAGGATCTGCTTGTTTCCTTTACACCTACCTATGTATTTTCCTACTTCTGGTTGAAAATAAATTCTATATCTGTTTCAAGCAGTGTCACTTCTTCTTTACACATGGATCTTATGCATAAATTCTGTACCTGTTTCCATCTTGTATCCTCGACTTCCTTCTTCCTCCAAACGTTTGTAAATGAGCCATGTGGAGTCCCTGATGCGTTGGTTGGCTGAACATGAGCTGATGGGAGGTAATTATTTTTTCTTGGGCTCAATACGGAAACTGCAGCTCCATTATTCATATTTTCCAGTTGTTTACCAGTTGTCGAGTCAGTTTGTGCAAATCCCAACAGGGAGCTCCTTATGTCTCATCCCCAGAGGTGGCAAGTAGTGTCTCAAAAGCACTGGACATGAGTTGTCCTGAATATTGATCTGCGTTTCAAATGTTGAGTAAGCATATTCCTGGCAGTACCGTTCTTTTCAACAGGTCGACCTTCCTCTTTCTCCTCATTACGCTTTTGGAAAATGTTTCTTGGAAAACCGTGCCACATTTTGGATGTTTCCTAAATTGCCCAGCCCTGGGTCATTTAGACCCTGATTTAGGGTATTTGTCTCCTACTTTTAATCACTATTGTCACTATCACTGATCCTAGGGCAGGCATGTCCAAACTCAGGCCCGGGGGCCAATTGCGGCCTTCACTGTCATTTCATGTGGCCCTCTGCCTTGCTAACCTAAAGTAGTTATTGAGATCATAAACACTAGTTCACTGTGTCATCCATCCAACTTCAGCTCAGGCAATAAAAACATGCCGTTACTCGTTCTAAAGCCCAGTACGTCTGGAATTCAGTCATTTACTTTATTTGTACAAACTGTACCAATATGGTTTTTGATTGTGTTACAAACTTCTGTTAATGGTGCTACTGTAGCAGGTGAAATGGTAAGGATGTGTCATTCAGCCAAGTTCAGCTCTGTTATGGATCATTTTGAAGCTCAGAACAGCTCGATACCAGTCAAGATGTTTTAGTATGTGATGTCGACCCCTAGACTTGTCTGGGGAACTAAAGTGGCCCTCTTGCTAAAATGTTTGGACTCCCCTGTCCTAGGGCATTCTTCTTCATGTTTATTGTATCCTCTTTTTGAGAGTCATGGTATTCATACTGTTACTATTTTTGAGTAACTATTTGAAATGGTTAATGCTGCTGGTTTTCGGAACGATGTAAAAAAGCAGGTGTCTCTCATGTCAACTCATTTTGGTCATAGGCCGGGCTGAACAGGGCTGAAAGTATAGTGTTTGAAGCTCAGCTTTGCATCTATGGACATTTTGTAAAACATTTTGAAGGCAAAATTTAACTTAAGATTGACCCATTTTTGTCAAATAAATATCCAATGTTAAAGGATTGGGCAAAGTTTATAGTTTTTAAATCAACCATTTAAGATTACGCATTGGGTTTGAATGTAGATGTAAGGTTGTTTTCTTGAAGTTATTTTTAAATTGAGTTATATCATGGCATGGTAGCTTAATAGAAAATTATTTCCGGGGCCACTAAAATGGTCTGGTGTGCCGCATTTGTCCTGCAGGCCACAGACATCTCAAATTATAAATGAAATGTTTCACTAATCATTTTATGATTTTAAAATCTAGCCAAGAGATGTCTGCAGTATTCATCTTGAACACACGGTGGAGCCAAAGGATAATCTCCAAAGACCTCATTCTGAACCACAGTCTGAGTGTCTTTCCCACAGATGTGACGTGCTCTTCCCAACAATGTTTCATCTTTGCCCAGTCTCTGTCAGTGATGCTCATGTTCTCTGCATTTGTCTCAAAGAAGGAAAACCCATAATACATCAACAGGTATAAGTGGGTTTCTTGTGGATCTGCAGCTGGAGGGATTCCACAGTGGCATTATTTTGTATTGATTGAAAGTTAGGTACCCCAGCTTTAAACAGTGACTCCCAGGGCTCTTTCTTACAAGTATTCAAAGATAACCACTCAGCCACCGTGGGAAAGTTAACGCTCGTGCTTCTCATCAGAAAGGTCCTGGGTTTGAATCCTGGTCAGAGCCTGGCCTTTCTGAGTGGAGTTTGCATGTTCTCTCCATGGTTACATAGGAATCATTTGGGTGCTCTGGTTTGTCCTACAGCCAAAAACATGCACCATAAATCCCCCAGCTGGATCCCAGGCGCTGCTCTGTGGTGACCAGACGGAGACCCTGGTGGGATTAAAGGATGGGTCAAATGCAGAGGACACATGCATCTGAGTCAAGTAAATCTAACTAACTATATTAAATAATATACATTTAAAAAAAAACATAACATAACTTTTACAGAATGATTTATGTTTCTGTATGTAAAACCCATGACTTTCTAGGTTAAATAAAGGTCATTGTATAAAAAAACAGTTGGTATTTTATCCTGATTCAAGTGCACCATTTATTAAGACATAATAAATTCTGTGTCTCGATCTATATCATTGTACCACTATGTCATGGAAGTTCTGTTTATTTAACACTAGGGCTCCCAGAATTCAGAGTCATTTTGACAGCTCCCTTTCAAATCAAATTAATTCTGAACATTTCCAAAGAAGTTTTGGAGTTTCTCATCCGTTTTGTTCAAGGTTAGTAATGTCTCAAGTTTAAGTGCCAAAACTTCAATTACAGCAAAAAGTAGTTAGTTGAAAAGCTGTAAAATGCAAACTAGCATGTAAAAAGTATGTTGCTATGGTAACTACAACTTGTTCCTGAGAGTTATAGGCCGCACTTCATGATTGTAATGATATAAACTTATATATAAAACATGATAAACTACAAATGGATACAAAGTCACAAAGTTAGTGAGTAATTACGCTTCCAAAACTGAAAACCATCAATTTGACTGCTCTAGGAATTCTAGTATTAAAACAACATGGTCGCCCAAGGATTGGTTTTGACGAGCATCATTTACCCTTTATTCTTGTTCCAGCACGGCAAGAAAAGGATGAAAAATAAGTAAAAAATTGCTCAAAACAGACAAAATGCATTTTAGTTTGTGCACATTTTGACAGCCTTGAAACAAGATTCGCCAATGGGACAAGCAAAATAATCTTATTTTAAAATATATACAAGACATGTGTCCCTTGGAATGAGAAAAAAATAAACAGTCAGAATATACTCAAAGTAAGATAAAACCCCCACGATCCAAGCAAAAATTACATCATATTTTATCATGTTTTTGTAGTTTATACTTTTATTTTCACATTTTAACCTCCTGAGACCCGAGCATTTGTCTGGTGTGCATTTTATATATTTTTTTGCTATTTAGGATAAGTAGGACCCAATAAGTATAATACCTAAATTGTGATTTTGTACAGGAAGTAGTTTTTGAGAAAAAACATGTCCTCGTATGAGGACAGTGGGTCTCTCATAACCTAAAGAGAAAATGTATGATCTTTTAGGCCGGAAGGTCCTAATTAGTTGAAATTCAAAATTTCAGCTTGATCCAATTAGTACTTCTCTCAAAAATCAATGTCCTCATATAAGTACAGTGGGTCGACCTTACTATACAATACAAATAGACTCCATTGGTCTAAAATAGTATATAACAGTTTATTTGAAAAATGTAAACATCAAAGTTAGACATAAAATCTTCAAAGCCTAAAAATGTCATGGTGTGGACATTTTGACCTGGTTGAGTTTGAATCCTGCCTGTCCTGTTGATTGTTGCCCCGCCCTAATGTGATTCACCTGTGTGTCCCTGTGTGTCCCTGTGTGTGTGTATATACCCTGTGCCCTTCCTCACTTGTTGTCCGTCCATTGTCTCCACAATGTTTGTCCTGTCTTCAGTTCTGTTTTTACATTACCTTGGATTTATTTTATTAAATTACTTTGATTTTCAGTCCTGCAATTTGGGTTCCCTTTTTCTTCATTCATCCACATGACAAAAAATTGGCTATACATAAATAAAACCGCAAAATACTGTGTAAACTGTCTATTTCAAGCCTTCAATATGGCTGAATTGAATTGATAAATACAATACTAGAACAAATAATGGCAAATATTATTAACAGTCCTAAAACAGTAAAATTCTGCTGAACAGCTTATGAACCGGGGCTTTTTTCAAACTAGCTCCCTCTCTTTTTCTAGAAAGCAATCTGTCTGCCTGTTTGGAAGAGCCCTATTGGCAAGTGTGAAATGCTGCAAAGCAGTTGCATTCACTTTGCAAGCACAGGTACACATTGCATGTCATGCATCGGACACAGGCTTTTCCAATGCAGTCTTGTGCTCTGCAACGCATGGGGTTTTTCAAGGCTACCATCTCCGGGTTAGGGTTAGGATTACAATATCCCCAGTCGAGGTCAGCAGCTCTCCACCCGCACCATACACGGTGTTGGCAAAGCACTGCTTCCCCCTCCTGAGGCGCCGGAGGGTTTGCCATAACCTTTTTGAGGGCGACCGATAGTCATGCTCCATGGACTCTCCGAACTCCTCCCAGTCCCGGGTTTTTGCCTCTGCAACAGCCCGGGCCGCGGCACGCTTGGCCTGCCGGTACTGGACAGCTGCCTCCGGAGTCCCACGAACCATCATTGCTCGATAGGACTCCTTCTTCAGCCTGACGGCATCCCTTACTGCCGGTGTCCACCACCGGGTTCGGGGATTGCCGCCGGGACCAGCACCAGAGACCTTGCGACCACAGCTACGAGCCGCTTTATTGGTGATAGAGGAAGAGAACATGGTCCACTCGGACTCAATGTCCCCCTCCTCTGGGTCCTGGGAGAAGCTCTCCCGGAGGTGTGAGTTGAAAGTCCGTCTGACAGGGGGCTCAGCGAGACGTTCCCAGCAGACCCTCACTATACGCTTGGGCCTGCCAGGTCTGACCGGCTTCTTCCCCTGCCAGCGGATCCAACTCACGACCAGGTGATGATCGGTTGACAGCTCCTCCCCTCTCTTTACCCAAGTGTCCGAGACACGCGGTCGAAGGTCAGATGATACGACAACAAAGTCGATCATCAACCTCCGGCCTAGGGTGTCCTGGTGCCACGTGCACTGGTGGACACCCTTGTGCTCGAACATGGTGTTCGTGATGGACAAACCGTGACTGGCACAGAAGTCCAACAACTGAACACCGCTCGGGTTCAGATCAGGGGGGCCGTTCTTCCCG
Organism: Knipowitschia caucasica; assembly: GCA_964034765.1. Classification (NCBI taxonomy): domain Eukaryota; kingdom Metazoa; phylum Chordata; class Actinopteri; order Gobiiformes; family Gobiidae; genus Knipowitschia; species Knipowitschia caucasica. Next base: position 20,249,743 of record OZ035830.1, read on the forward strand.
ATCACCCCTCTCCAAGTGTCACTGGCATTTCCCACATGGGCGTTGAAGTCCCCCAGGAGAATAACGGAGTCCCCGGGAGGTGCACCGTCCAGTACCCCTCCCAAGGACTCCAAGAAGGCCGGGTACTCTGCACTGCTGTTAGGCCCGTAGGCCGTCACAACAATGAGAGACTTGTCCCCCACCCGGAGGCGGAGGGACGCGACCCTCTCATTCACCGGGGAGAACTCCAACACATGGCGGCTGAGATGGGGGGCAATGAGTATGGCCACCCCAGCTCGCCGCCTCTCCCCGTGGGAAACACCAGAAGATGACTGACAGGTATGAGATGATGATACAATCATCCCCATCTGAGAAGTCCTCTATCTCAGAGTTGTCTGCAATTGCCAACAGCAATTGTTCTGCTCTTGACAATGAAAGTGTGCCTGTAATGATAATGTTAAAAACCAACATCAAAATCTACAGTATATCAGTGACACTTCATAGCTTGGCTATCATGTGCTAGCTATAGCCTAGCTATATTGTTTATGATTTAGAATTTAGCAACACTAAACAATACTTAGCATATACCACTTAGTACTTAAATATACTATTTACAACTGTAAACCACATAACTAAGCAAATGTGTGATTCAAAATAACTATTTACAACTGTAACTTCATCTAAATCTTCCACACGGTTAGCTAAACAGATAGCGGTACATAGTCCTAGCGTCCTCAAACGAGTGCTTCACTTTTACTGACATCCTAGCCTGCTACTACAATCAAAATGTGTCAAATTTCAAACTCCATATGAAGCTAGAGACATTATTGTGCATAAAAAAATTGATTTCATTCATAAAATGTTGATAGAATTTTTACCTGGGGCATTTTTCTTCTGTGAACTCTTGTAGAAGTCTTTTGCTGATATTGCCACCATTTTTTTCCTACTGCCTTAAGTGTAATTCTATCATATCACCACAAGATGGCGCGGGCAGTGTCCCTAAATGTGGCCATCAGGTCAAGGATGTAAAAAATTGAGTATCATTGTGCCAAGAGGCAAAAATGTAATGTCCTCGTATGAGGTCGCAGGGTCTCAGGAGGCTAAAGCAAAGCACATAGTCTGTTTACATGTTTGAATGGCATAAACATAATGCATACTACTCCTCAAGCCTTCTATGTAAACATCAGGAGTATCCAGTCAGGCTCTCCTCCACTGATTTGCCCACAGTGACTGCACGAGCACGTCTGCTGCTGGGTGTTGACGTGGCAGATACACAGATCTCTCGTTACGGCTTGTTTTCCTTCCTCGCCGTCCTCTTTTTTTTTTTAATCCATTCCTTCTGAAAGTCCCAGTTCAGTGCATGTGCCTGACTACTGGGCCAGTTGTCTGTGTGATGTGCAGCCAACTCCTGCAAACTCACAAAGCACTTCTCTTCAGACGGCGAGTCGTAAAGCCGCTCAAGTTTCTGAGGTGTATCATTTGGTGGGAAATAAAACCAAAGTGGCGTCTGATTCAAACCATGGTGTAACATAAGTCACTTCTGATTGGTCAATTACACACAAAAAATAACATTAAAAAATGGCAGATTACAAGATTGCTTTTGTCATCTACATCTTGGACTAAAAGTTAGAAAATGGTAAAGGAGAGAGCAGAGATTAAATAATGCACCTTAAGTAAAGCTGGGGTATGTAACTTTCAATCAACAAAAAGATCCTTTATCTGTCCCATAGTGGGGAAATTTCAGTGTTGCATCACCACATACAGAACAGTAGGAATGAGGAGCACAAGGTAAAGGGACACAGCTCTATACACTATAATAAAATCTATATTAAATAACTCTATACTAAAGTCTTTGCTAAATAAAATAACATCTCAAGCTTTATAAGGAAGCAGTCTATAATCTCCAACTTTAGCGTGATGAAGAAGCTAGAATTAAGTAGAATATCCATGTATTTAGTTCCCAAACAGCTTGGTCCTCTCAAACAGTAATTTTGGCTTCTGTCACATCTTTAGATAAACGTTTTGAGGCAGAAAAGTGAAAAAGAGAGGACAGCTCTCACTCAGCCAATCAGCTTCCAGCCCAAAAAGTCAAATAGTGACTCACAGGGCTCTTTCTGTATGATGAAGACAAAATGCTGTAGTTTGATCCTTTTTACTTTTAAAACACTCGATCTGGACCCTACCCCAAACTTCATGTGTGAAAGTAAAAACTTACGTACCCCAGCTTTAAAGAGCTTATGAAGTGTTTTGTGATGTTGTGTTGTTCTAATTTTGACTTGTTGTTGTGGAATGACACCTCCAACATGTGTCATTGTATCACACAGTTTATGAAGAGAGTCTTTGGAAAAATGTGGAAAAAAAATAAAAATAAATACAGCGTTCTAGAACTGATGACATCACAGTTGGGAGCAAACACTTTTTTTTTTTAACTGAGATGATTTACTTCCCAAATCAGTGTCATTTAGTTTGTCAGAACAGATGAATAGTTAATTTTCAAAAAGAGTTCCTTTTTATTAAAAAAAATCTAAAATTGCAGTTTACCAAGTCTATTTTAGTACAATAAAGATAAAGTTTCCCCCCCGTTTTTGCAAAGAAACTCCTTAGTTTGAGTTTTAGAGTTTCACACTCTTATATGTCATAGGTTACAACCACAAATTTAAAAAGCACTTTAGAAACCTTACTGTACACAAAACAGGAAATGAAACAAGCAGAATAATTAAAACATGAAAACATATACAAGCATCAACCTATGATTAAAGCAAAGCAGTAAACTCAATTTCTTTTTTAAAAGTGGTTTATTAAAGATCTCTTTTTACGTCCCAGTAATGACGTCAAAACAGGGATGAAATTATTGAAAAACTTGCTTTATTGGGAACAGAAAAATCAAACCGGTCGACAACACGCACAGCTGCCAGATCGAGCTGAAAAGCAAGCACACATTTCCTTTCAGTTTTTTTTTCAGAAAGCACAAAATCACGTCAACAAACCCGGCCTTGGAACAAATGGAGCAAATTGAAGCAATACGATGGATGATTTGTGGAGTTACTGCGGAGGGAATGACACCTTGTTGTAAAGCAGCACTTTTGTGAGTCTGCATCTGCGTCTGAGGCCTTTACGGCTCCTGTTAAAGCTCAGGGGTGTGGGCTCCTGCAAAAACCAACGGGGCCCGTCCCGCATACGCCTTCTCTGGTTCAGGGTGGTCAAGTGGCTTCAGCACACATGTAAAAGCCATTAACTCGGGCCAATGAAGGAATTCAAGAGGATGCCAAAGAAAAGCCTTTAAACTTTATAGAATCCAGTGGTGTAGGCAACTTTATGAAGATCGGAGCAATAGGAGAGACTGCAGCGACAAACACAAAAACTCAAATCAATTAATTTCACTCTATTCTTATATAGCCCTAAATCACAACAGTAGTTATCTTGGAGGACTTAACAAAACCGATGAATTTGTTAACACAGGTCAGTGAATCAAACACAAGAAATAAAATGATAAAAAACATTTAGAGTTCTTGGTAGTTGAACAATGTCCATAAATGTAGAAAAATGGCTATAAATGTTGTCGAATGTCCATAAATGTTAATAATAATAATGCATGGTTCTTTTGATATAGCGCTTTTCAGGAAACTCAAAGACGCTTCACGTCATTATTCTTTCACTTCGCGAGAAGCCATCGGCCCTCCGACTAGCACCAACCATTAACTCACACACTAGACTCATTCTAGGGAAGCTAGGCCATGTGGGTGACGTGTCTTGCCTAAGGTCACAATGACAGTTTGGCACTTTATAGCCACAGCCCCACTGTGGCGCCTGGTGTTCCTAGAGGTCTCCCATCACCGTACTAGCCAGGCCCTGCCTTGCTTAGCTTCAGAGGTCTGACAGGATGTGGCTTTCACATGCAGGTAAATATTCTTGAATGTTGACTGTCCTGCATCATGCCTGTCCTTCAGGAGTCTCTCAAAGGGTCTTACCTTCACATTTATACAGTATTGTTTCCGTGTATTGGTTGAAAGCTCATGAAGGCCTTTCCAGACCAGCTGAGAGACACAGGCTGTGTCCAAATTGCTTGTCATCTGCCCGCGGAGCATATGTGGTCATCGAAGTCCCTCCAACGTGTCCTGGGTCTTCCCCTGGGTCTCCTCCTGTTGGGACCTGCCCAGAGGCATCTGAAAAACAGATGCCTGAGCTACCTCAACTGGCTCCTCTCTAACGTGGAGGAGCAGTGGCTCTACTCCGATGCCAATGCACTCTTTTTTTGCTTTTTGAGCAAGAACAGATTTGGACAAATCTCTTTGTTGATCTCTAGAGCTATAGATGAAGCACACATCTTGTGTGTTTATGTGAACAGCAGAGAGAGATCTGATACAGAAAAGGGAGGGAAATACACACCTCTTTTATTTGTTTATAAGTGATTAGAGGTATTATCAGAACAGAGTTTATGGATTTCATTATTTGACACAAGTTTTAGTAGCGATGTTTGATCATCACAAGCCAACAGTAAAACACCTCGTCATTTAATCATGCTGTGTCCAGTTAAAACATCTTCTATCTGCTTTGTTTTCCTTCATCAGCTGCTGTTGGTTACATTATTGTTACATTACAACCAGAATACCTGCGGCATGTAGAGAAACTGTATTTTCTTTTCAATTGTAGCTGGCGATGTTTAGTTACAGGTGTGTTTGACCGTACAGCCAGTACTGTAATAGAATCCATGTAATCTGATCCACGCTTTAAAAACACTTTTCATACATTTTTTTGGCTTCGGTCACATCTCAATTAGATGTTTCAGACATAAAAGTGAAAGAGGAGCACCCTCAATCTACATGTTTTCTAATGTTGCTTTCTGTTGGTTCAAACTAAAATGTATTGTTTGTGAAAGAAAAGATAGCTTTAAGTACTTCACTCTGTATTTTGTTTCATGTTTCTGGTGACTGGTGTACTCTCTACTTTTATAGATGATGACAATAAACCATTCTATGTCAGTATGGCACACATCGGAAATATGATAAATTATAACCATAAAATCAAGTGCTTAAAACATATTGATACTAAAACATGTAGATTAATTTTCTCCTGAGTTGTTTTTATACTTACACTATATTAGTGTAGTGGGACGAAGACTAGTACCACATTAGTCCGATCCTCAGGTCTCTGCACTGGCTTCCTGTGGCTCAGAGAATAGACTTTAAAACAGCTCTGCTTGTTACAAGTCTCTCCATGGCCTCGCACCAAAATATATTAGTGACATGTTAGTCCCATATGAACCAGCCCGGACTCTGAGGAGCACAGGGACTGGACTGATTTATTATCTATTAATGCTTTTTTATTTTGTTCAGCACTTTGAATTGCCCTGTGTATGAATTCACCCATCCATCCATCCATTTTCTACCCTTTAATCCATTTCTGGGTCAGGGGGGTGGCAGTCAGAGATGCCACCCAAGTCTCATAGCACCAGCCCCTCACTGACCCTCTGCAGGTGGTGAGTCCACAGGAGGACGGCTGCTCTCTGAGTGTGAGCATAGCCTTGATCTTTCAGTGGGGGCTTTTGGGCAAAGTGGGGTTAAGTGTCTTGCCCAAGGACACAACGACAGCAGTCATCAGTGGGAGTCGGTGGAGAAGGTGCAGAGGTGGGAACCCACGACCTTCTGGGCTTAAGGCCAATGCTCTACCAACTGAGCTACTGTCGCCCCTGTGTATGAATTGTGCTATATAAATAAACTTGCCTTGCCTATAGTACTTTTGCCCCCTCTGACCACTGTCACCCTGTGACATAATGATTTGGTTAAACCTCATTGAACTATTGACGTGTGACAACACATGTGCAGTAACTTTTTGTCCTTTAGCAGCAGATGTCTTTGTCAAAATAGCAAAAGTAGAGCACACATGTTTAGGATTATTAGTGCAGCGGGATCGAAGAGCCAAGGTTCATTATTTTGGCATTTTTCACCTTGCCCAGGAACTACAGGTGTTGTCCACTGTCCCTGTTCAAATTAAATAATACATAAATTATTACACAGTAGTTACATCTTTAAAACAATTTATGTCAAGCTTGTAAACAGGTATTGTAATTTACTTATTTACATATTATACATGATATAAACATACATACTGTCCATACATGAACATACGTTTTGCCATCTGACTGAATTCACTTTGAGTTGACCGTTGTGTATCATCAGCAGACACAGGGAGCGTGTGAGCAGCAGTCCTGAGCTCTCTGAATCATGGAGGGAATCACGCTCCAAAACAACAGTCAAAAATATAATGATGCTTTCCTTTGACTCTTTTTACCCTGCTCTGAATTCCTTTTGAATATTGAACCTTATAAGTTTACAACACATAAAGGATTCTCACACGTCCGCCCCCACGTTGAGAACCGCTGTTATTATAGATGACTTTGGTTTTGTCTGCATGGTTTCCCCTTGTGGACATACAAAACAAGTATGATATATACACATATATATATACGTAGCACTAATTAAGATGGAGGAGACACCCGACACCCAGGGCCCATAACTGATCTGTGCAGACAGAGACCACGCCACAGTCCAAATATATTATCCACAAAGAGCAGGAAAAACAAGTTTCTCTTGTGAAGTCATGCCAGGAATGCGTGGCACGTATTATGGCAGAGAGAGAGATTAAACATGGTCTTCTTAGAAACCATGTAACACAGCGTTTATTCTCATCTGGTCATCGGCTGAACAGAGATTATTCCTGGAAACTTGTTGAGTGTGTTTTGATTTGAAACGTTGCAACAATACAGCTCATTAATACATGATTACCAGATTATTCAGTTCAACCACCATTTACCTCATGCCTTGAGTCGTTTCTATCTTGTTTTGTTAAACACTTTGAGTTTCTTTATGTATGAACTGTGCTATACAAATAAATCTGCACTGCCTCGCCTACCCGGACTGTCAGACTCCCCAGTCCAACATGAAAACAAGATACTAATGATTATGTCGAGCATGAGCTGATGGGGACCTGCTGCAGTGTGTGTGTCTCATGAGTGTGTGTCTTATGAGTGTGTTTGTATGTGGGTGAGTGTGTCTGTGTGTTTATGTCTTGTGAGTGTACGTGTGTGTGAGTGTATGTGTGTGTGTTTGTGTGTATGTGTGTGTCTATTGAGGGTGTGCGTATTTGTGTGCATGCATGTGTGTGTATGTGAGTGTGTGTGTGTGTGTCTCATGAGACAGGGACGGGACTCCTGCTGGTACCCAGAGTTAGGACTAACTATTGTTTATTATGACTATTATTGTTTATTATTTAAATTCTCTTTTAAATTTTAAATATAAGTTGCCTTGTTTGTGAATTGTGCTATACAAATAAACTTACCTTGCCTTACCTTGAGTCTGTGTATGTGTGTGTCTCATGAGTGTGTTTGGATGTGGGTGTGTGTGAGTGTATGTCATGTGAGTGTGTGTGCGTGAGAATGTGTGTGTCTGTTGTGTGGCATGCCCTTCTGTCTAAAAGCTCCTGTTGCTCTTTTTTAAATAAAACTATTGCTCATAAATCAGTTTTGTGAAGTGATGTTTTTACCGATTGCATGGCTATTTTTGCAGATGGTCATTTAAAAAGCAATATATCCTCCTCCTCCCTCTGGTGGTAGCATGGGGAGTTACAGGCAGAAAGCATGTTTTACCCTTCATTCTTGTTTCACCATATATTTTCTACTTACTGTATATTATTATATATTTTCTACAACATTATTTACTACACTTCAAAGTAAAAATTATTGTCCTTTTTAATGGTAGAACATAATGTATAGTAGTTCTTGTTTAATACTCATCTCTGGAACAGGTGTGAGCGTCTATGTTACTGCACGCTCATGTGAAAGTACGCTCACACGCATATCTGTAGCTAAATTGTTGTTTTAGGGATTTTTGTAGAATATTTGAATCATGTAATGATGACAAGTGTTGTATACAGCCTCACATGCAGATGCAGATGTGGGAGTGTAGCGAGAGGCTGCTGGGTTCACTTGTTTACGGTTTGGTGGTATTTATAGGTACAGACAGTGCTCTGCTCCGTACTCCTATAGGATCACCAGGATTGCAATAAGAATCTATGTCCAAACCTCAAAGAAAACCTCTCATAGAATTACACTGTTTTACAATGGACTGTTTGTGTCTTTGTTCAAAGCCATAATCATCAACGAAGGCTGCAGTCACATTTCATGTCATGTCTATACCATGTATTAGTTTAATATTTTAAGTTTAATAACAGAATAAAACTTAAATGTGGTGCAACAAAGCCTCTGACCATCACCATTGTACATGTTTTCAATGGCAGGGGAAACCAGAGCACCAGAAGTCCACACAGGCCCCGTCTGGGGGTGGATTCAAACCCAGGAACTTCTTGCTGTGAAGCAAGCGGCGGCACGGTGGTTGAGTGGTTAGCACTCTTGCCTCTCAGCAAGAAGGTCCTGGGTTCGAATCCCGGTCGGACCAGGGCCTTTCTGAGTGGAGTTTGCATGTTCTCCCCGTGTCTGCGTAGGTTTCCTCCGGGTACTCCGGTTTCCCCTACCACTAAAAATATGTCCAATAGTTCTGGCATGCGCCTCCTGTACTGGCGACCCCGCTCCCATCTCTGTGTGGAGTGAGAGACAAATGCCCAAAAATTAACAATTGTAAACCGCTTTGAGACTCAGATCTGCAGTGAAAAGGCGGTATATAAATAAAAACTTACTTACTTACATCACGCTCACATGATCATGAACTCGCCTAATTCCTCGGATCTAATTGAACCACCACCATTATTTAAAAAATGTTCTTAATTTGACCTGCCCCAGGTCATTCAGACTCTTTGAGACCCTAATTGGGTATTATTCTTCTACTTTTAATGCACTGTGGTGGGTCATTTTGACCCAAGTGCAGCACACGGGTTTGCCTGGGGGAAAGAAGCGAGCCATCCTGTTGTAGTGTTGTTTCTAGTACCATTGGGTTACTGAGGTATCGCGATGGGCCGCACAATCTGTGACTGGAGGATGCATACAGACATTGAGCCACAATCACATCATTACCGTATATCTTTGCAGAAATTGTCTTGTTGGTGTTCAATGTGTTTGTTTACAAAGCTGCTACCATCCCACACCAATGCCACTAATCAGTGTTAGTGACCGCGGTAATGTGCTCTGCGCCGGAAAATTAGTAACTCAATTTGTATGAAACCTGCAGTAATCTCAGAAACAACCGTTAAAACAGACATCATTCATATTCTATTAGAAAATTAATGCCCTTTTATTAATTCTTGATTATAGCAACAAATCTCGCAAGCCTCTCCTCTTCTCGTAAATAAAACAATATAAATCTTGGCATTTCGTCTACTGCAAGATAGAGTCGGTCATATTATATACGGCAAGATTTTAGTGAGCCGCTTCCAGCTTCTGCCCTCCAGGTTTACGGCACATGTAAACATAAACATGGTCTGCATATTTCCTTAACCACTTTGACTAGCGCACACGGAGGCGTTGGGTTGATCTTTTGATGTCTCCTCATAAAAAACGCCCCATATTTCACATCTCTTGACAATATGATGTTCTGCCTCTCCTGCAGCCCACTTAACATGCACGGGCACACATAAAGAATGTTCTTAAATCAGCACTAATGATAAGTTTCTCACCGTGTTCGCAGGAGAGGTCAGCCGATAAGCCGGGATAGGGGTTCCAAAGTTCAACAGGACTTTTCCTTCTGGCTTCCAAATACCGTCAAGCTGACAACAAAGCAATACAAGACTTCTGTTAATGATGCTTGGTGCTGAACTTGAAACCACCCCAGTCTGAGCATGCAAACCAATCAAAAGTCATTATTCTTGGCGGTTTAGCATGTTTGTAGAAGAGGTGAAAAGCATTCAGGAGAGGAGCACATGTCGGAGCCTGTATGTTGCTTGGACACAACAATCATCTAACAAGACAACATTTACTTCAAACATTGTATAATTGTGAGCGCTTTTACCATTATTGTCTTTATAAAATCTTGTTCCAAATGCATATTTTTAATTTTAGTCAAAAGCAAACTAACAAGGGGGACATTCCAGTAATTTCCTTAAAGGAGCAGTGTGTGAGAATCTGGCCAAAAGTGGTACTGCAACCTCTCCCACGCCCTGACTCAGATTTGCAGACGTAAGCAGCGGGGACCATAACAACTGAATAGACGAGAGTTTTGTCAACAAGAAATCTATAACCAACACCTTTTTCAGAAAGGCCTCGATAGAAATCCTTCTTATATTCCTTGTTTTGTCAATAATTATTTGAGAAACATAACGAGACCTTTTTTAGTTCTGCGCCTACATGTTACTTTACCAGTGAGATTAGCTCGACACGGTGAGTTCTTGCAACCTGGATCATAGACTTTCTGATTGGTAAAACGGTGGAGGGTGGGACATCAAAATGAAAACATTAACAAGATTTAGGGTCTATAAAACAAATTTTGTAATTCAAATATCTCGGCTGAACTACTGTTATCAGTTGAAGAAGTATTGGACAAGAGCATGTTTTGTTAACGCCTTTTGACATGCCATTTAATGATGACGACAAGAAAATCTTACATATTGGTACTTTAACAGTAAAGAGAAATACACTTTTTAATTGCAGGCCTATTTAAAGCTGAGACACCTAACCATGTACACATAATAAATACATAATAAATACATAAATATATTCTATCAAAATGCTGGAAGTTCCATATCTGTCACATCTTATGATTAGCTTTTTCAGAAAGAAAAGTGAAAAAGAGAGGAACACCCACACTCAGCGTTTAAATTAGGACAGCATATAGTAATTTGTTCGTACATTTTTTTTTGTCGGTACAGACAGCATTTATTTTGTAATGAAAAAAAGTCTAAATTATTTAGTTAAATAATTGATTTATTTGAGAAATTTTAAGTGAAACATTAGATGCATCATGATAAAAAACCAAACATGCAGAAGCAGAATGTAGTCGTTATATGTTTAGAAGCATGGCTAACCTGTAATTACTGTCCATGTTGCAAAACCTTCTGCTGCTTTGTTTTTTGCGCATTTCTTTATTGTTTTTATACATATTTTAAACAGACACACAATCCACCCATTTATAAACTTGAAAAATTACAAATTACAAATATTGGAGAAATAGTACAAGCTAAATATCTAAAACACTTCAGTTACATTTAAATGGATTCATACCAATAAATTGTTTTGGAAAAGTCTCTATAACATAAAGACGTAAAAATGCTTTTCAGGCCTCAGTGTTTTAAAGTTGCGTTTGGCACAGACTGACTTTTATTGACGTCCAAAGGCTCGGGCGGCACCTGGTCTGCAGATAACACACAGTACTGCCAAATCTACATAGTCTGTGTTTGGAACTGCACACAACAAGGCATTATGGGAAATACACAGCTTATTGGGTAAATGCTAAAAGATCATTCAGAGCAGATCCGGTCGCAGGACGAGCTCTGCATATTTTGGATCCACATTTGACTCGTGTGGTTGAGACACTGCTGCTGCTCAGATCTTAAGCACTGGAATGATGATAGACTATGTCACTACTTTATGGTCCTCAAAGGGTTGTACACTTTTACATTTGTGAGTGGAAAGACACAAAACAACAGCACTGTCTGTGGTCTGTAACTGAACGCCATGCTTTCAAACTGAGAGCACTAGACTTTTTAAAGCCACTTATGTAAAAGTGTCTACAAACAACAATGTAACAAATGTCATTTGGGATCTATGGAAATACAATTTGATGTAAAAAGTAGGGAGGATGAATGGGTTTCAACTCTATGTAAAAGAAAGGGATTTGAATTTACTTTCTGAAAAAGCATAAGTATGAATGATAAAAAATAATAATACACATTCTGCCTGTAACTCCCAATGTTATCACCAGGGAGAGGAGCTTAATTTGTTTTTGTTTTTTTACTGCTTAGAATTTACTGGCTGCAAACACATCTGTCTGTCCCTTTCTGATCATGGAAAGGCTTGGATTACTTAGAAAAAAAAGAATAGTGTTACTTGATACTTGTCCAACTATGCATTTTCATGAAAAGAATAAAATAATAAATCCTAACCTATGTTTCTAAGTGTGATGTCACAGTGGTAACCAGGGCCGGAGTGGGACAATTTTTTGGCCCGGGAATTCTGGGTCAGACCGGCCCTTCTGATAAAGTAGTCTATCAAAAAAAAAAAACTGAACTGCCTGCTGTTGTAATATCCATAACAACCAGCAGGTGGCCTAAAATCAAGTTTTGTAAATTACAAGACTAATGGTATTAAAATTATTCTTCGTTCACTCCTTTAGACTTCTCAGTGCTAGTCACAAAATAACTCAATAATGCATTTGAATAAATCATGATATTTGAATATTCTGGTATCACAATATGAATTGTAGCAAATTTTAGACTGACCCTAGACTTATGTGGATATAAAAAGCATGAATTTCACAAATTTTAGAACAATGTCAATTTTCATTCAAATAATTGTCATTCACAAAGATTTGGCTATATTTTTTTTATAATACATTGAATAGACTCGAAACCATTAAACTATCATCCTCCTTTCAAGACTAAACAAAAACAAAGACTAATGCAAATACAACACTAAGACAAAACAGTGCTTGCTACAACTTTATACAAAACCAAAATTAATCTTAACGTACTTGAATGTTGTCCCAGGGAGAACTAAAAGCAAACTAAATGTTAACCTCTATCAAGACGAGAAAACACAAACTGCACACTATTTAAATCAATCAAACCCAAATTAACAATAGCAAAATGAAGCACATTAAAACATGAGTAAACTCTGTAGAAGTGACTTGTTTATGCAACTTTGTTTATGATAATTGTCATTATCCAATGACAAAGGATGTCTTTTCTGTAGATATGAGCATAAATGCTTCACATCTTTTGACAAACACACAAAATATTCAACTGTTACTTTCCTAATGTACAAGGAAGTTAAAAATGTAATTTATGCAATATACATTATACATTATGAAATAAATAAATTCATGGCCTTAGTGGCTTAGTCAAATTTGATTAAAAATACAATCTTTTTGGTTTTTACCTGCCCATTCCTGAGGCTCTTCATTAATATGAATGAACGATTGTTGTATCTGAGGACCCAAGAAGCAATAAATGTAATGGAGTGCTAATCATTTAGGGAATCACGTCGTCATGTTTTGCCACAATGTTTTGCATGTTTTTTTTGCTAGCTTACCGCGGTCTGATGCCTCTTCATCGGCGGAGCACTTTTTATAGAAAAAAACTACCAACTTTGCACATTTGGCTGCTTCAGCTTCAAGAGCTTTCCTTTTTTTTATTCTAATCTTTTCTGCTCAGCCCTTGATTTTGTTCCTTTCCATTTTAAAAACACTCGTGTTGGACAGATGTCATGTCTGAGAAACGGCGCTTGCTTCAGTTCTATCTGTCATTCAACCTGATCTATGGCCCGCGCTCTCGCTTAATCCCGCCTACAATCTACAGACACAGTGTTGCCAACTTAGCGACTTTGTCGCTAGATTTAGCGACTTTTCAGACCCCTATAGCGACTTTTTTTCAAAAAAGCGACTAGCGACAAATCTAGCGACTTTTTCTGGTGTTATTGGCGACTTATCTGGTGTTTTGGCGACTTATCTGGTGTTTTGGAGACTCGTGAAGCACGTATTGTTCTGCTGTCCTCAACGTGAGCCCCTCCCCCGTCCCAAAGCACTACAGGCGGCCAGTCTCACAGTAGCCTTGCGCAGCAGTCCCAGCTACAGTCTATGGGCGGAGCAGAGAGAGAGAGAGGAGACTCAAAAGCACAGGGAGTTTTCAGGCTGCTGCAGACTGAACTTCAGCTCCACCACCACCACACATCCAAAGCTCCCCGGCCACTCCTACCACCGCCACCCCCCACTACCCCCCACTCCATCCGCGGCAGCTCTGTCCGTGACTCTGTTTTCTCTCAGTAGTGGGTCACATTAAATCATTTGTTATGCCAAACTATGAAAAAAAAAAAAACGTACAAAAATAAACCTAAGTAACTCTGCCAGAGTGTGTCTTTTGGGTCACTTTGCCGGTCCCAAGCCCGGATAAAGGAGGAGGGTTGGTTGTAGAGCTAGCAATTTCACCCTACATAACAATCTTTTGATTACATTTGCTTTTATAACATTTAACAATACAGGACAAAACTGATGTGTGTAATGTGGATCTAGACAAAGCATTAAAATCATTAAATGTTGTTAATGTTGAAATTATTTTTGTACATTTGTAGTTCTAAACATATTTAGGGTGTTTTTACTCACTTTTGTCTCTCCCACGACCTTATTCCTCTCTCCTACAGCGTCCGTTACAGTTATTTGCAAATGGCAAATTATGCAAATTAGGCGATGACGTCATTTAGCGACTTCTAGCGACTTTTGGGACAGCCAATAGCTACTTTCCTTACTGAGGAGTTGGCAACACTGTACAGACAACCAATCAGGCCGTTGCAGAACACATCGTAAGCAATGAAAGCGGCCAAATGAGACTAGCCAGAAGTGTGTGTGCTGTTTACTCGTGTGTGCGTGTGTGTGTGGGTGAGAGAGAGAGAGAGAGAGAGAGAGAGAGGCAGTGCGCACGGGCGAGCGACAGGTCCGAGAAGGCTGCGGTGAACAGCGGTGTCAGGAAAGCACGGCCGCCGGCCAAGTCCGAACTAGCAACATACAACATCCAGCCCACCGGCCCTTAGCCCAACCGGCCCACCGGGAAACCTCCCGGCTCTCCCGATTAGCCACGCCGGCACTGGTGGTAACATCAATTTATACCCTTAAAGTGTGCTTAATGTTCTGCTAAAGGAGGTCCAGCTTATGCATGTTTTGATATTCAATTGGGGGATGAGGATTTAAGAGGGGTCCTAGCTACACCCCAACACCATACATCCACCATTCTTATTGGAAAGTTATATATATATGTTCTATGTCATTGGCAAAGATTACATCACTGACTACAGAACTGGCCTCATATAGCTGTGCATCCTTCCACATGTGCACTCTCCATAACAAAACATAAAGAAACAAAGATTGTAGTGTCACATCACATAAGACATGTCTTCTCATGTAATACATGTCGTGGAGGCGCTTGAAGATCGGTTTCAATCAAAGGTTTTGGCCTCAAATCTCTTAATTTGTTCACACTTTGAGTGTAATATTGAGTTTGGTGACCAGCAGGCACAGAGTCCACATATTTGATTTCTCTAGTACTTTTAAGTCCAAGATGTTCTGTCACTGAGCCAGCCGGAGCGTGTGCACAAAACACAGACACAGACAAACAGAAACTGCAGACATTGATTATACCATATTACTTGTTTTGATGAAGAAAAGATGATGCGATTTTACCTTACGTGGCTTTGACATGGTGGCTGCAGGGTTTAATGGGTCAGATATAGACCTACCTGCAGTTATCTTCTACACAAATACTGCACTGAAAAATCCTGCCAACACAGCATTTTACACCCAAAAAATAAACTTCAAAAGCCTGTTCCGTGATGCTTTCAAAGGCATTGTGTACTTTTGCTTATGATTTAAACTTTGTAACCTGACACTATCATGCTTGATATATATATATAAAGAAAAATCTCACTTTGCGCCCTCCGCGGGCGGTTATCCCTCTCTTAGCTGGGAGCTTGAGGGTTCTGCGCAGAATCTTTGCTGTTCCAAGCACTGCACATTTCTGGACCGAGATTTCCAAGGTTGTTCCAGGGATCGGCTGTAACCACTCCTCCTGCTTCGGGGTGCACTGATCACCACGGGCACTATAGTCCTTGGTATTTTTTAAGCTTTCCTTGTTCTTTTTTTCCTGATGTTACCATCGCTTTGAATTGCCACGTCCACCACTACGGCTTTCTTCTGCCCTGACCACGATGTCAGGTTGGTTCACCATTACCATTCGGTCGGTCTGTATCTGGAAGTCCTACAGGATCTTCGCACGCTCATTCTACACCACCTTTGGAGGAGTTTCCCAGTTTGACCTTGGGGTTTCCAGCCCATACTCAGCACAGATGTTTCTGTACACTATGCCAGCCACTTGGTTATGGCGTTCCATGTAGGCCTTCCCTGCCAGCATCTTGCACCCTGCAGTTATGTGTTGGATCGTCTTAGGTGCCTCTTTGCACAACCGACACCTTGGGTCCTGTCTGGTGTGGTATATCTGGGCCTCTATCGCTCTGGTGCTCAGGGCCTGCTCCTGTGCAGCCATGATGAGTGCCTCTGTGCTGTCCTGTAGGCCAGCCCTTTCTAGCCATTGGTAGGACTTCTTGAGATCAGCCACTTCTGTTATGCTCCGGTGGTACATGCCGTGTAGGGGCTTGTTCTCCCATGATGGGCTCTCCTCCAGCACCTCCTCATCTCGCCACTGCCTGAGACATTCACTGAGTACGTCATCCGTTTTGGCCTTCTCCATGATGTAGTTATGGAGTTTGGATGTTTCGTCCTGGACAGTGGCTCTCACACTCACTAGTCCTCGGCCTCCTTCTTTACGGCTTACGTACAGTCTCAGGGTTCTGGATTTGGGATGGAACCCGCCATGCATGGTAAGGAGCTTTTGAGTTTTAACATCCGTGGTCTGAGAATCTTCCTTTGGCCACCTGATTATTCCTGCAAGGTATCTGATCACTGGCAGGGCGTAGCTGTTAATTGCCCGGGCCTTGTTCTTGCCATTGAGCCGGCTTCTTAGGACCTGCCTTACTCGCTGGAGGTATTTGGCAGTTGCCGCTTTCCTCGTTGCCTGTTCGAGGTTGCCATTTGCCTGTGGTATACCGAGATACTGCTTTTGTTCCCTCTGGGAGTGAGATCCCTTCTGTGTGGACTACCTTTCCTCTCCGAGTCAGCATCCTGCTACATTTCTCGAGTCCGAATGACATCCCGATGTCATTGGTGTACAGCTTGATGTCATCCATGTAGAGGAGGTGACTGATCTTTGCTCTAGTCCTGAGGTGGTATCCATAGCCAGTCTGGTCAATTATTTGGCAGAGGGTTCAGGCCTATCCAGAACAGTAGTGGGGACAGAGCACCATCTCCTTGGTAGACACTACATTTGATGGTCTGGTCACTTGTGTGAGCAGCTTGCCATTTGCCTCAAGGGTATAAATATATATATATATATATATAAAAAAAAAATATATATATATATATATATTATATATATATATATATATATATATATATGCAAATGCAATCATGTCATGTTTTGTTTACTTTGAGTAAATGGCTCAGTTGTTTTACACACATGGTTTTTCAGTGTCTTGAGAGAACTGTTAATGCATATGTTATTAACAGTTATTTCAAAACAACATGTGCTTTTGAATGGGACGCATTCATAACATCTTTAGGAAGACGGGTCGCTGAGATGAGATGCTTGTAATTTTTTTTTAGCGTAGAAAGTCTACATTTTAAATAACCTCCCCATGGATGCACTTTTCACATTGTTTAACCTATATCTCTTGGAAAAGATATAGGTTTTTCCAATCTTAATGCTCATGTCTCTTGTTACGGAAATCAGTCAGACAGAAAACTCCTGAAGGCAGACATGTCTAATCAAAGAGTGCAAATATGATTTTGGTCCCACTTCACGCAGAAGGTGAGGCTGGCCTAAGTTCATCCGTGTGTTTTTATTCTATCCTTTCCCCCGAAGCTTGTGATTGTTGTGAACCTCAACGGCAGTCCTTGAAAACTGTACATCACGACATCCTAGATTATATAATATGAACATTGGCAAGGTCCTTGTCTCTCTGATCTGGACATCTCTCACTCGAGGTGAAAACAGATCTGTAATTAAGCATATGTTCAATCTTTGCCATCACCAAATTGACTTTGCCATTGTGAAGTGAAGAAGTGGAGGTGAGATGAGATAATAATGCAGTTGCAGTGTGAGCCCCTGAGGATTCTGAGAAAAAGAGCTTTTGGAGCAGTTGATCACATGACACTGTCTGGAGAGCAAGAAAGCATTGGTGTGTGCACATATTGGCAACGCAGTCCTAACGTTAGTCTGTAATGTTGTTTTAAACAGAGTTGGCTTCTCATTGTGGATAAGTTGTTTAAACTTTTCACAATAGTAAATATTTCCCCACGCAATATCTGTAACGTTAGAGCAACTACTAATACTTTCCCGCTTACGAGTTGATGTTTATTTGTTGTGTTTATTCAGTGGAAGAGTTTGAGGGATACATATGCAAAGGAGAGCAGGAAGGAGCAGGAGAAGTTGAAGTCAAAGCGCTCTCTTCCCACTTGTTTAGATGCGCGTCCAGAACGCTCAGTGACAGCGTCTGTTGTCAGTAAGCACAAGCGTCCAACTAGCTGCTTTGGTTGCGTTTTTGACACTCCTGGAGCACATGGTTGTATCTTTCCATTCCCAGTTGATGAAATGTTTGTATACAGTTGTGTTCCTTGGCTTTCATGATGCTGTTAGTGACCAATACACTCTAAACATACAATAAGGCCATCACAGAACAGCTGTAATTATACAGAGAGTAGATTAGATTCAGGTGCGTGCTATTTACTTGGGGTTAGGTTTAGGGTTATTGTGATCTTTCGTTTGTGGACATAAACATGCCGAAATGTGCAAATGTTCAAGTACTTTTTAAAGCCACTGAAAATACTGTCACTTTTCTGAGGCACAGTTTATGCTTCCAACATCTACACTTCTGAATACAGCAAGAGCTGTAAGGACACTTTAGTCATTAACAGTTCTAATAATGTTAGCATTTAAAACAGCTAAAATGAATGATTAAGCAGAATGAGCCTTATGTGGAAATGCTTTAACTCAAGTGTTCCTTTTCTCCTCTCATGTAATGTGAAAAACCAATAGTCTTTGATCTGGGTGCAGTTACACAACCGAGATCAATGGTCTTTTTTTTTACCTGTTCCAGTGACACCTCACTGTTCCCTGACTGTCTATTAGTAATCTTTATTTATATACCGCCTTTTTCACTGCACATCAGAGTCTCAAAGCGGTTTACAATTGTTATTTTTGGGAGTGGGGGTGCCAGTACAGGAGGCACATGCCAGACCTATTGTACATATTTTTAGTGGTAGGGGAAACCGGAGCACCCGGAGGAAACCTACGCAGACACGGGGAGAACATGCAAACTCCACTCAGAAAGGCCCTGGTCCAACCGGGATTCGAACCCAGGACCTTCTTGCTGAGAGGCGAGAGTGCTATCCACTCAGCCACCGTGCCGCGGTATTAGTTTGACCCAGCGCCACAGAGACACACAGCTGTTCCTTTTCGTCTTGAAGAAGTCAGGCATTAAAGCACAAATGCCAGGCGGGAACGCTGCCTCTCCTGCTCCTCTGACCTCGGAAAAGTTAAAAGAGAGATGCTGGAGAGCGGTGCGGGAGCGGAGAATGACGGATGACTCTGAGCTCATCTTAATAGTGTCGCCCTCTTCAACAAGAACAAATATGTGCCAGCGAGCCGTGTGCGGTCCCACTGCCAGCTCCACTCAAGCGCCTTTCCTTTAGGATGAGGCAAGATGTCTTGGTAGACAAATGGCACGACACAGACACTTGGAGCGGCTCAGAAGGGGAGAGAGGATTCACACAAACCGCAGAACAAGGCACAAAGAAAAAAAGTGACACTGAGGAGAGATCGGTTGCCTCCTGTTCTTCTCTCCAATAATCGCTTTGTATAGAACTCTGTATTCTGTATTTAGCTTGATACCTGGAAGGCAGCAATATATTCCAAATGCCAAATCATTGTGTCGCCATTGCTGTGCCTCCAAAATTGCTGCTGTCTAAGGAAAATGTATATCGGAGTTGAGAGTGGGACACCTCTTCATTCATCGTCTCAATCTTTGATGAATATTTCAGAATATGTGTCCAGAATGGATAAAGCTATCACAAACTTGGCACTTGCAACATAAAGGACCAGAAACTTCCTCCATAACTGATGGTGTGGCGGCAGGCAGTGGCCCTGAAGATGCAGGGGACCTTTCTGTTGATGCACCTGTAATATGAATTACAGCAGGTCATGGGTTGTGGTTATAAGATTGAAGATTCAAGAATGTATTTGCAGTGAAACCACATTGGAAAAACTGTGCAAGACTATCCCAGTGTGCACTATGTGCACTCAAAGATGGTACACACCGGAGTTCTTGCAAAGGCACCATTTTTACCGGTGCCAAGCAGCAAAAAAAACAATGTTAAGGCAATGGTTTTTTTGGTAGCACTTTTCTGGACACTCAAAAGGCTGTGCAAGGGCAGGGCCTGGTTAGTACTGTGATGGGAGACCTCCGAGAACACCAGGTGCCACAGTGGGGTGGCAGCGGCTGTAAAGTTCCAAACATTGCCTAGAATGAGTCTGGTATGTGTGTGAATAGTTGATGGTGGAAGGGCTGATGGCACATACTGGTTGCTTCGCTTCTGTCAATTGCCCCCAGGGCAGCTGACAGCACCACCGTGTATGGTGTAAAAGAATGATGACGTGAAGCGTCTTTGAGTGTCCAGTGCCCTGCTTAGATTCAGGGGTCAGACTGGATCTGGCTTTCACATGCAGGTGGCTTTCTAAACTGCGCTTTTGAATAAAAAAAAAAAATCATAGAAATATAGTAAAAAGACATAACAATGACTTGACTAATAAAAGTATAATAGTTTACATACAGTAAAAGAATGCAATACATTAACCAATGGTATGAGTCAAAAGACAACACACACACACACACACACACACACATACACACACAACCAGGTTTACACACTGAGATAACTTGGACACAATTTGAATTTATTACTACTCATCAATCTTTATTAAGGAAACAATACAATAAGATCTATAGTTAAAAGAAAATATACAATACAAACAATATATTGTCCCTTGTCCTTTTCACTCCCACATCCAACACATAAGTTGCTGAGGTGGTTGGAAAGAGATTGTCGGTAAATTAAAATTTTATTACACAGACGTTTTACCATGTGTAACCTTTTGATGGCCTGCATTGCTTTCGATTTATTTCTGTTCCAGATCAATTAAATCATTTTTTCCCATCTATTACAGGGCTGAAAGCAGACGGAGTTGTTGTGAAACGTTCCTTCTGCTCACCAGCGCTCTTCTCAGTCACACAGACTGTTGTTCTGGCTCCGAAGCAAGATACACTATCTTCAATTTGATTCCAAATGTGAAATCATACTCCTTAGGCAAATCAGGCTCAGAAGTCCCATATCAATAAGTTTTGTTTTGTCTTTCCAGTATTCTGCAAGTTACATCAGACAGGAAATTGAATGGAATGTTTTATTGTGGCGTGAAGAAGGGAGAAAGAGAGGGAAAATGAATCTGTGTTTTTGAAAGCTCCCACAAGGCAGTATGGAAAGGTTGATAAAATAATAATTAGTATTTTCAGTGTAACATATTAGTATATTGCTGAATTGTATAGTAATGTAAAGAGGGTTGTATTAAAAATAAATATGATATATGACTAAAGCAACATTGCAAACAGGAGTTAACTTGGCATTCAAAAATTATTTGACTTTGTTTTGGATGGAAAACTACCGGCTGCAAACACTATTATAAAGAATGTCCTTTCATCGGACTAATATCAAAAGTAAGTAGTAATCTTTATTCATATAGAGCCTTTCACTGACCAGAGTCACAAAGCGCTTTGCAATTGTTTTGGGCATTTGTCTCTCACTCCACGGAGAGATGGAAATGGGGTCTCCAGTACAGGAAGCACATGTTGGACTTATCGTACATGTTTTTAGTGGTAGGGGAAACCAGAGCACCCGTAGGAAACCTACGCAGACATGGGATGCACATGTAAACTCCAAGCGACAGTGCATTCCACTCAGCCAAACTAAATAATAATAATAATTATACAATTTTATAAGGCCGAAACCTGCTCTGGGTGTGACATCATAGTGGTACAATGACATCATACCATTACAGGACTGAGACAGAAGCCTTTAGGGGCGGAGCTACATTTTTGTACCAGAAGTACCTGATATGAGCGAGGATGGATATAAAAACCACTCCAGGTCTGTTTTTGATGGTTAAAAGAGAAAGTTGGTTTTCGATCACACATCTCAGTATAATTAGTAAACAGTATGATTTATTTATAGCATTAATGAAGTTTATAGTTTAAGTTTAGTATTTTATTAGTGTTCTGTAATTGTGTGTAACTTTTGCAGCTTCTTGTCCAAGACTCCCTTGAAAAATAGATTCTTAATCTGAACGGGACTTTCCTGGTTAAATAAAAGTTGAATAGAATGAAAATAGTTCATCTGGCAACAACAGAATTAACTTGCAAAAAACAACTACAGACATTACCTGGACAGCAGAGGATCTGGATGAAAGAAGAAGTGCATAGTCAGAGAATTAAATGTATAGACTTATACTTATTACAGCTACAGTAAGTATCCAATAGAAATTATTATCTGGAAAGTGGTATGCCCCACAGGCCTGACTGCTACTGCTCTTTTTTGTTCTTTCAGCACAAAACATGAATGATTATCCAGTTAACGTGCTTCCCAATGTGCCAGAAGTCCTGATATTAGTTTGCATGGATTTAAAATCGACTCCAGGACAGTTTTTGATGAGGAAGCAATGTAGTAGAAACTACTACTTACTACTCATTGCCTGCCCGCCTATTTCAGAACAGGTATTCCCATATTGCCAGCAGTTTCTGATGATTTTTATTGATTTTTCAAGACCCACAGAGTATTGTGTACTATGACTATCTGAAATCCAAAACCCTGACTGTCTACTTTCATCAGCAAAAAGAATTTTGTTTCCAGCTTGTTTCGTTCCCCTTTAATCCCCAGTCGAGTAGAGGGAAGTTTTACTTAAATCACCAGTCTCGGACAAAAAGCTGAGAAAAAGAGGCGCAACAAGTGCATCCTGTTTTCAAAACATACAGAGGCAGCGCTGGTGCCACCTGCTGGCTCGATAAAATATGCTCTAAAGCTGATCCCCATACACATTAGTTATAATAGACATCTGGGAAATAGTGAAAAACGAATTTGACGTTTTAGGACGTCAATGGTTACTTACTATTTGCTTTGACGTCTTTGGACATCAATGGCAGACAATGAAGATTTTCCCATAGGCATCAATGTTTGTCCTTAGCTAACAGGGACCTACAGCTTTCACTAAGGTCAAATTTGGGGATATCAGTGTCCTTCGGAACTTATTGTCTTTGAAATCCATCGGTTTTGTATACAGCCACACTTTGGTGCAACAAACTCTGCTCGCTCTCGCTCTCGTTCCGCTTTAGCTTCACTCTAATTAGCAGTGCTCTGATTGGTCAGAACGCTCACGTGTCCCTCTGTGCCCGAGTATGAGAGCAGCATCTACAGTCAGCTCTGATTTCTGATTGGTCAGAACGCTCCTGTGTGCCTCTGGTCCTGAGGAAGTAGAACCAGTGCACACCAACTGTACAAGTCCAGGAGAACGATGCACCAATGAGCACAGGCCATCGATTGAAGGGCCATCTTGGAGACCTGAGGCAGACTTCTTGGAGACCTGAGGCAGACATCTTAAGGACCCAGGGCAGACATTATGGAGACCTGAGGTAGACGTCTTGGAGATCTGAGGCGGATATCTTGGAGACCTGGTGCTTGGTGTGAACGTGCTCACTTGACGGTTAGACTTGGTTTTATCTAAACGCATTGCACACCAAAAATGTTTAAGATTGGAGTTGAGACAAGTACGAAAGGGACTGGAACAATGAGACACTTGATAGCTAGCGCCAGTGAGCTAATAAGGAATAACAGAGATGCCATATATCAATAATACCTCATAGCCCATGTATTACATAAACTCATTCTCAAATAGCATTGTTCTCATAACTTTAACAACAACAAAAAATCTGAGGCAATGCACACCTGTTCACAACATTTTAGTCTTTGGTTGATCTCCCCAAATCCCGGTGAGCTCAAATTTTAATGGAAACAACCTGGTGGGAGAAATGAAGTTTGCCTGAGAAGTGCAAAGACCTTAAAAGTCTCTCCCTCTCCCTCCCTCTATCTCTCTGCTTCTGTCTTTCACATAGACACCGAGCACACTCCCTGCTTTGCCCCGTTTCCATGGAAACCTGTGGTGGAAGGAACACAGGATCCAAGGACAGGTATGTTTTTCGCAAATGAGACTTTCCTCCGATCACATGGCCACTTTCTACCATACCGATTTGACGATGTAACAATGCGGCGCTGCTTCTTTCGCAAATCTACACAAGGTGGGTCGAAGTTGATGTGATAGTATTAATTAATGCAAAGTTGAGGCATCTACCACAACATACCAGGTGCTATTTTCGGTGTTTGTGGGCCTGGAGCGCGTGGGGTAGAACTGGAGACCATGCTGCGTCGGTCTGCGCAGAACACATCGAAGCAGACGCAAACACAGACACACTCCAATATGGCACGCATTTTAGACAGACTGTCCCAAGTCGAGTCTGGTTCCCAACTGTAAACAAGTTCATATGAGCAATGCTGAAGTCAAATCTGAAGCACAGATTAAGAAAATGCATAAAAGTCCGCTACAATTATTGGCTTACTGGAGGCAAGGCAAGTCGCTGTCACAAGCGTTTCAAGTCTTAAAGAAAACATACAACAGAGGGTTGAAAAATATATTTAGCTGTAGTTGTGTTGTATCCTTAGCTTAATTAACTGATGATTAAGGTAACAACTTTGACATAATGATTGAAACTGAGAAACAAAGTCTAGTTCAATCAGGTGTTATGGCAACGTCTCGATGGGCAGGGAGTGGGAGTGGCCGGGAGTGAATGGAGAGTTGGTTGGAGAATGTGCAGAAGTAGTTGTTTTATTAAAGATAATACGTTTCAGGTAATCCTCCTCTAAGCAGGGCAAGTAGAATACACATGTAACAGGCTCAAAATCACAGGCATAAATGCAGTTCTCCACAGGAACATGGGAATCTCCAATAACAGCCAGCTTCAGCTCAGGAGAGGCGAGACAGAGCAGGTTCAATGAGGCTGTTATTATAATTTATAGGCTTGGGGCGGAGCAAGGAGCAGCCCACAGGAGGGTACATAGCAGTTACGGGAGGACCACTGCAGTTTATATATAATTAGACATATGTAGATACTTTATTGATCCACGTAGGAGAAATTCAGGTGTCTAGTAGCAACAGAAACGCATCCATCCATACAGACAAAATAAATAATTCTAAAAGTAGCAAACAATAGGAATAGAATGCAACAGCACTTTAGTTGTGATTAATTGATTTTTTTGTTATAGCCTGACAAAAACAAAAAGAAATGAAGCAAATCATAATGTAATTAAAGCAATGAAAACAGACCTCTATTGTGAGGAACATGCTTCATGTGTTGGTCATGTACTACAAAAGTTACTAATTACTTCTCCCCAAAAGTAGTTGTGTAAGTTTTGCCCCTCAATAACACAGTTGCTTACCAGTACAGGGGAAATATTCCATGGACTCAAGAACAAGCAGCAAGCACTAAGAACCAGATAAGTTAATACTTTTCTATGAACAAAAATATGATAAAATAACTAGTGATGGGCAGATGAAGCCCCGTAACACACCAAGTCTTTCTTTGCCAGATTGTTTCAACATCTGATTTTACGTTAATGTTTTGACATTGATTTAACACAAATTCAAAGAAAAACAAAAACGGTGTGTGAAAACTAGTAAAATCTACAATCACGGGTATTACATAAAACCTCTGCTCTTGACTGTTTTAGTGAGAGGAGGGCGGGGAGCCTCTGTTTCACACAGCTAATGAAGCACCTCAAACGGCATGCTCTCTATTGGTGTGTGTTCTCTACTAACACCTTTAGAGCGGCTATAATAACCCACTTCATCACCTAAAACATGTGAAAGCTGTATGTGAGACACTTTTACATGCATGTGCCTTCGTCAGGGCCACCCCTCCACTGCTGCTATAGATTAGGATGAGAAGTGTTCTAGAAGAAGGTCCTTTATTCATCCCACTATGGGGAAATTTGAGTTTGCTGCATACACACATGTACATCAAGGCAACCAGAGAACATCACTTCCACGCTCCTTATAGGCAAAGTAGGTTAAGTGTCTTGCCCAAGAACCAACGACAGCAGACATCAGTGGAGTAGGTGGAGAAGGTCTTGTAGTGGGCTCAAACCCACGACCTTCGGGCTCAAAGGCTAATGCTCTACCAACTGAGCCACTGTCGCCTCTAGGAGATTTGCTTATTGTGCTGCACCTCCACACACTTCTGCATGGCTACTGAATGTGTTTGTCTCACATTTTGCCTTGCCTTTACGGGGAATAGCAGTTTATCTAAGTTTAATGTGACAAAAAGTTGCTTTGGAGCAGCTGTGCTCCTTGAGTAAATATTCAACAGTGGTCCTATATATAGAGCACAGGTGATAATGTGCTGCTAAGGCGTTTGTAAAGTAGAAAGAATCAAGCTCAAACTTATGATTTGTCAACTGAAGAGGTATATTCACAAAACTATGGCCTATTTTTCCCACACTGCGTATACAAAGCAAAGCATCTGTCGGTGGGAGCAAAAGGCTGTTTTGTGTGTGTGTAGAAGATTCCATGAGTTTTTGTTTTATGCATCCACTCTGTTTTCATTATTGCATGAACACTACACCTCCCAAAGTGCCCTGCCCACCCACATTATTGTTGGCCCTGGTGCAATCAGGGCACCTGCACTTTGGGCACAAGACAGGACAAACAGGAATGAGGGCAACCAAGGGAGTGAGAGTAACGGGGGTACGGCACGAGCCCTACCGGCATAGGCTGCGACAGAAAACGCAGCACTTGTATCCAGTCATGGTAGAATGTGAACTCAGGCTGACCAATATCATAAAGGTCAATAAACATCCATAAATTATTCCTTTATTTAAATGTTCAGAATGATCACAACAGTCCTTAGACCTTCCTGCAACGAGCAAGAAACAACAACAATTTGGGAAAAAGTGAGAAACCTCGAGGAGGCACACAGTGAGGGAGGGTTCCGCTCAAGTGGACGGACAGGCTATAGATGCAAGACTCAGGCCCTAGAACGAGGACAGAGGCCACGCTCCCAGCTCCCAGGCAGAGACGGGAGAGTCTGGGCTGGGGAAGACAGCCCACAGGTGCAGATAAAAGAAATCCAATGATTTCATCAGCTCTATGAGCATAGTTGAGTTATTGTCCTTGAAACAATCCATGGAAGTTGACATTCCCAGAGATGATACATGTTCAAAATAAATATGTTGAAAGCCTTGTTTAGGCTTTGGTGGGGTGTAGATGACAGCTGATAAAACACAATACAATTTACTGGGGATACAGTTCTAACAGTCAGCTTCACTCATGACAAGAAAGTCCAGATTAGAATAAATCAGGTGATTGTTAAGGAGAACGGATTTGTTGCAGAGCCATCTTTAATTCTGAAGTGTTACTTTGACCGAGGCTATTGGTTTACTTGACTGAGATGAGATAATAGGTACAAGATTTCTTTGCTCCATTATTTCAGGTAAATGTTTTTTTATCCACCAACGGTTAGAAGAGAAGCTCAGAAGTGTTTACCATGCAGCGTCAGATAGGAGTGAAGTAAAGTGTAAATGAGTCTCTTTATACCACGACACCTACTGTACTCCCAATAGGTTGCTTACTCCCACTTAAGCAAAATTTTGTGTGTAGAATTGTTATGACATATACTGGTGTTTTTATGTAAAAAATAATCTTTATCGGAAGCATCAAACAATATTATGTATTAATATTTACATGAGATTTATACGGATAAGGAATTACATAGAATGGGGGGGGGGGGGGGGGGGGAAAATCTAATTGGGTGTAATACATTTTGGGATGTGTTTTCGTCTATGTGTATATTAGTGTGTATGCAGGTCACTATTATCGCTGGATATTGTCACATAAGAAACAGACATCCCCAACACAGTTTGTTTTATTTAAATGATGAATATACTTTTTAACTGTGTTCAGTGAAGGAAATGCCGTCCACGTGCCGAAAGGAAAAAAATATGTTTTGGCCTTTTGTGTTTGCAGCTGTCTGTCCACTGTGCCTCCTGTCTCCATCAGCCTCAGTGTCTGCTTGGTTTTAATTGGATGTGTGCGTCTGAGCCTCAGCAGCAGTTTTCTCCGCCTCTCTCCTCCACAGCACTTTGTTTATCCTGCTCTGTCTCATATAAGCTGATCTGTCTTTGCTGGTCGGGTACGGTGACACTGTCTGTGGCAGGTCTTGGCATCGGAGCCATGTGTCCATATGGAAGAGTTCACAGGATGATATATAACATATGTGACCCCAGTGCAGTGCAGTGGACTGTGCAGCACACACTGTCATTAGTGGCACTAAGACGAGGCGGGCGCAGCAAAGGAGGACAGGACACATAACTCAAGGAAGAGACAGGGAGAATACTAACTGCATGTGCAGAGGTGGGCATAAACATCATGCTGACAATTACAGATGGAATAAAGTTCAGCTAGTATTGGTTAGAATACATTTGTACCCAATTATAACCACATTCTCACTGTAAAGGATGATGTGGCAGGAAACACACAGAACGATTTGAATATTTAGGCTTTTTAATCAGCCAAAAAGACGTAGAAAATTAATAAATGAAGAAATGAACAACTGAACAAAACAAAACTGACCTAACACAAGGGGAACATTAAGCTGCGTGATCAAACCAACTAACAATCAAAAGGGGGTAAGTCACTAACCTTAGCAGTAATAATGATCAATAATTATTATAATCATAATGTTGGCAACTCAGGTCTAACAGTAACCAGACCTCCCAAACTTACCCTCTTCTGGACCTGCCATGGCTCAGGTCATAGGGTGGAGCCTGGGGGTAACACTCCCAACTGGATAAGAGGGTGAGGGCTGACTCCACCCTCACCCTCTTATCCATGTAATATACACACGTACTCATTGTAGTAATTTGCAAACTTTTCACTTTTGTATTTTTTGCAAATACACACATGAATATCCATCCATTTTCTACCCTTTAATCCATTTCTGGGTCAGGGGGGTGGCAATCAGAGATGCCCCTCACTGACCCTCTGCAGGTGGTGAGTCCACAGGAGGACGGCTGCTCTCTGAGTGTGAGCATAGCCTTGATCTTTCAGTGGGGGCTTTTGGGCAAAGTGGGGTTAAGTGTCTTGCCCAAGGACACAACGACAGCAGTCATCAGTGGGAGTCGGTGGAGAAGGTGTCAAGGTGGGAATTGAACCCACGACCTTCAGGCCTGAAGGCCAATGCTCTACCAACTGAGCTACTGTCGCCCTCCTGAGCTACTGTATTCATATATATATTCATGTATAAATACAATTTATACATAAATATATAAATTGTATTTTGTGTTTTACCCCTGAAACAACAAAAACAACAGACAACTGTGAAATGAAAGTAAAAATAGACATAATTTTTGTTTCATGTTGTTGGAGCAGGACAGGCCGTGATGAGCTGCTTCCTATCCTCTGGTCGATAAATGCAGAGTCTGCTTGGTTAGGACCATCGTATCTGCTCTGGTTCAGAGTGAAATTCTGAATGCTTTATTAGCATTTTTCAACAACAAAAAATTTTTAAAAATAGTATTCCTCCGTTGGATATGCGCTTGATCTGCTTGTTTCGAACTGTGAATCCTCTCTGTTCTGGTCTGGATCAGTGTAAAACCATGAACTTTGTTTGGCAGTAAAACAACGATTGTACAAAACAACAGCTACTTAGAACTCGTTGCAGTTTCCAGCACATTCACAAGTACAAGATGATAAAGGGCCAGTGCTCTCTGACTTCAGTGGGATCCCTGCTTTGAACCTCCTCAACAACTTCAACCAATTGATGTTGTCTGAACATTTTGCAAAACCAATCAATATATTATTCATGAGGAAACAACTGCTCTGTTTGACTTACTGCATAAGGCCTCTATGAAGAGACATATTTGAAAATCGATTTGGATATAAAGGATATAATTCATTCTTTAAAACAAAGAACAAAAAGGAAATGCACTTTAACATTCAACAACAATATGTGTTGTTCTGCTCTCGCAGGCTTAAAGATTGTTTTTCAGCATCAATACTTGTTCAAACGAGTATCTAGTTTCACATTATCAATCAATTGTTAACAAAGCTATAGTGCTTCTGTTTTTATCGGGTGGCAAGTACACACACACACACACACACATGCACACACACAAAGCAATTAACAGGGGTAAAAAAAGCTAAATATCAAAGTTGTGATATTTGTTTCATCGGATTATCTAAAAATAGTTTAATTTCAGTTTTGGATTCCAACCAGAAAAACCAAAGAGTAAACACTGCACAGATTCTGGAGGAATGGTCATCTCTACTGTGCTCCTGCTGTGGCTCCTCTCCTCTCTCGCCCCAGGCTACCCTCTCCTCACCCTTTTTCCCATCTCCGCCCCTCTAGTTTCAGTGTTGGATTTCCCTATTATCTGATCTGTTGAAATGATCTGATGTCCATTGACTAACCCTAACCTTAACTAGAAGCACGTTTTAACCATTACCGACTGTAGCCTTACCATATTTCCTGATTAGTGCACGCGTATAAGCACAACAAAGGTCATCTTGACAGTGAGATCAAATCGACAATACACTGGATCGTTGGGAGGAGCAGACACTATCACTTGGGACTGCTGGACCCTGGTTGCCCAGCAACCGCACACTGATGTGATGGAGTGGTTGCAACTTCAGCGAGGCCTTGGCGGCTGTAGCGGCGGCAGTATCAGGCTGGGATTTGGCCTGTCCCCCTCAGCCAAGAGAGTTCTCATGTGCAGACCCGCTCCACTGTTCACATCAGCCACAACAGATGTTCCTAACCCCGTCATATGCTTCAGTAACAGACCAAGTAGTAGGCCTGCTATTACACCTCTTTGGAATTCGAAAGCTTTTCTTTCACCACTGTTGCCTTTTTTTTATTATGGGCAGACTTCCTTTCCCCTTCCTCCAAAAGATGATTGATGCTTTGATAATAACAGGTAAGGGTAATTCTTGTGGGGAAGCAGATCACTCTGATTCACTCCCATGTTCTACTGACATGTGGACAGTGATGTGTGTGTACATGACGTGGTCAGACTTTTTGTGTACATTGTAGATCTGTTCACTGATTAATTACAACAAATGTATTATTGAAATAATTGTCAACTCATTTTGTAATCTATTAAGTCCTCTCTATAATATGTTCCCCAGGGGCATCACTTCGTCAAATGATTAATCAAAATCATATTAAATGATTATCCCATAGTTTAATAATGAACAATTTCCTTTTTCTTCCAACAGGAAATTGCAAAACTCCATATGGTCTTGTCTTGAGGAACTAGGGTCCCAGCCGTCTCTATCAAAGTATCACTCACTGACACTAAGTCAATAATTTTAATGTCACGAATAGGATTCAAATGAGCAGCTTTCAGGTCAGAGGACTGTGCATATCTGAATTCTGTAAAAGTCTTAAAGTCTGCTCAACTCTGGGTGAAACTGGGTAACTGGGTGAAAGTGGCTTTAGATAATGACTAGTGCTAAAGCTGACAACCTTCACAGCACCCCCATAAGTGTTTTACACCAACCTGGTTCAACACGTATGAAACCTGCTGCTTCACTTCCCTATCACTAATCACAACACATCAGCTGATCAATTCAATGTGCGTACGCCTCACTTCCACTTCCATCTCCTGAACACAGACGTAACATGAGGGTGTTCAACAAGGAAAGACTCTAAAAAGAAGATCGAGTTGAATTATGTGTTTTGAGTTGTATATATTGTCAGTACTTTTCCACTTGATGTTTTGGTTATCTGTCGGTCAAAGCAAACTTATCTATTGGTGACATGGTAGAGGCATTGGTATAAAAACCATGTGAACGCTGGAAAAGCTGTGGTCCAGTTGGAAAACGTATTCTGTGTTCCAACGTTAAAACACATCTTCTGCTGAGAAACGATGCATCTTTTGTTTTCCTCAATAGTTATTACATGACTAGACACACAGACCCAGCAGAGGAAGAGTGTGGTATATGGAGATTATGATAGTGGCTTGCAGTGGTTTAGACCCTGATGAGCCAATGAGGTAAGCAATGTCCCCACTGTTGGGCTGGTGATGGGGAGGAGGAGGGCCGCTGCTCGAGCTAAAAGCGTTGGTGTCGTAATGAGAGGCACTGTTAAAATACAGAAGGTGAAGGCAGAGTCATAGGAGTGTAGAAATTAAATTGAAACGGAGAGGTGGGAGACTTCTAAATCTTGGGTATAGCTCCATGACACATGTTTCGTTTTTATCAACAACAACGGCTTTACAACAAAGTTGTTTTTCTGCGCAACGAGTCAGAGAAAAATCCTAAGCAACCAAAGGTTTTCAGAAACCTGCTTTGGTAAAATGGTTCATTTACACCAGATGTGTCAAACTTATTTTGGTTGAGGGCCGAAAAAAAAAAGAAACGGCTGGTCAGGGGCCGAAAGAAGAAGTGGGTTTCATTTATTATACTTTTTATAATATGAAGGTATCTATATAAATGACTTGTTTCACATTAGTTAGATTAGATATTCCTTTCTGATTAGAATTTGTTCAGTTCCTCTGGACTGAACTAAAACTGGACCAAATATTGAAGGTTAATGGAAAGATTTTCTACTTCCGGTGGATCATAAAGAATCTTGGTCCTCCAAACTGTCAATCATTCTGGTGATTCGGCTCGTCAAATAAGACCAGAGAGATTTGTTCAAAAAGGGGATAGGGCGGTTCTTTCCTAAGAAAATTGGGAAATCCTCCTTGAAATATAGTTGAAAACTCGTAAAAAACATAACATAACCATACTAACTTTTAATTACATGTTGGCTTAACATTTCTTATGGAACAAAATATTATGGTTTTCTTGAGAGAATTAGTAATGGATAACATGCCATTGTCGCCCATTACCATCAATGCTGCTATTTAATACAATAATTTAAAATCATCTCATGGGCCACTGGAAATGGTCTCGCGGGCCGGATCTGGCCCCCGGGCCTTGAATTTGACACCTGTGATTTACACGCTTAAGCAGCAGTTCTCGAAGAAACCTCATGAAACAAGACGATTAAGATATTAATTCTAAAAACTTGTCACTGTATTTCACTAAGAACATGATGCAAATTATTATGCAGCAAATGAAATCAGATCAAATATCTCAGTACATGATTGGTTTTGCATGAGTTCAGTCGCACCCCCCCCCCCCCCCCCCCCCCCCCCCCCCCCGCCGGCAACAAAATAGGGCACACTGTCATTATTTTTCAGTATGATGAACTGTAACTTTGAATCAGTAAAAAGTGCTTTATTTATCTATTCATTCTTCATTAAATTGAATGAACTAGTAGAACAATGAATGTAATGTGCCAAAAACTAAACACACCATGTTGTATGTGTAAGGAATAGTACTTTATCTTAATTTGGTTTTCATTTGGATTGCTTTAGAAATAACTAAATGTGTGTCATTGTCAGGTGAGTGAACTCTGATCGGGTTATCTTTGTGTGGCTTCTAAAAATACAATAAAATAAAAGAAAGAAAAACCAGCAACGCCAGGGCAGCTTAAGGCACACAGGTTCGTAAAATCATAAGAGAGGCATAGGCAGACGTTAGTTTACTTTGATTTATTACGTTAAGATGAATTGATCAGTTTTCTTTGTCCAATATGTCGTTACATTTCATATTTATAGTCACAAGCGCACATCCTCCGTTCACAAAGCACAGGTGTACACAAAGAAGCACGGGAGAACAGTGAGAGAAACAGGAAGAGAGCGGCAGGAGAAACAGAGGGAGAAACCGCGGTGGGCCGCGATGTGGCCATTCCCCAGCCTACGAATTATTGTAGAGTTAAGTTAGCTATTGGTCAACCACAATACTGTTAGTGTGTGCAGCTCAAACCTACTTTTCCACGCAAATTCTGAGCGCGCACCCGAGACAGGTGGCGGTTTAAAGGTCCAGACCCACAGCCGACTACGACACATTCGGACCCCAGCAACGAGGGCGGCCAGGCGCCAAAGCGACTGGACAGCATGGTTATTTATAAGCAGAACTCGCGGGACACAATGGCACACCGCAGCACTACAACAACAATTTACCATTAGTGGCTGCAACTTACAAGTATGAAAAGGAACACTGGAACTCTACTACCAGGAGCAGGAGGAGGGCTGGCGCGACCACACACAGGAGACGGAAGTGCAGAATGAATGTGCAAGTCCAGCTTGCCACATTTGTATAGCCCTTAATCAAAACAGTTGTCTCGGAATACATCACAAAGTTGACAATTCACCAACAATCGATTAGAGACTCAAACAGTTCGAACAGAGGAATTGCAATTTTGGCCACCTCCACCTCCAGGCCTTTCTGTGTGGAGATTGCATGTTCTCCCCGTGTCTGCATAGGTTTCCTCAGGGTGCTCCGGTTAGGGTCTGACAAGTTCTGTCTCTGTATGGAGTGAGAGACAAATGCCCACAACAAATTTAAGGCACTTTGTGATTCTGGTCTGTGAAAGTCGCTGTATGAATAAACATTACTTACTTACTTAATAATAACAAAGACAAAGGAGATGGAATATTAAAAAGAATTATACAGGTAACGAAAGTCAAACCTTTATTTTGCAAAACTATTTATTTTTCATGTACATTTGAGTTGTATGCCCACATGATCATTTCTAATCAGTTTTGTCCCAAGCCAGAGCTGTGCCATCTCTAAAAGCTTTTTGCGAAAACAGACACAGGAACGAGGCCTCATTTAACACTTGGTCACTGCTGAGTCCCCCTGTGCCACTGGGACTGCCCTCTGTGCCCCCATTTCATGTTTTACAGAGAAATTCTGCAGCCCCACTTTTATTATGGCTTAAAAGAGGATAACGCTGGCTTTAGGGTTGTGCTAATGCTTTCCCCTGGACACAGAATATACTTCAGGTGTAAGGGGAGGCACCGGTAAACTTACATTTATGATTAAAGGAGCAAGTAGCAATCTGTCTCTCATCTGTGAGGGCTAAGGGCTTTTTAAAACTGACATCTGTGAACGGACAAAAGCTACCGCAGAGTAAATACTGTGCAATCAAATCTAAAGTGCAGGGCTGACCCTTTGTCTGTGCAGTCATCACGGATGTGTTAAGATGAAGTAAGACTTGGAAAAAAATTGTGCACCTGCAGTCCAGATGGAAACCTTCTGCTGCATGTACAACACACATGTTGTAATGAAACATAATTGTGCTTTTGCAGAACCTTCACCCCCAGACACTTCTAAAATAAACAACCCAAGAGAGACAGGCACATGTAAAAATACTAAATATTCTTGTGAAATGTATTTACCTGTCTCTTTTTCCGTAACAATTTATTTATTAGGTATTAGTATTGAATATTGTTATAAGCCTGCTTCTCAAAGGTCCTGTGACTCATCATGTAGTTTCTTGTTGAGCTTTGCATGGGGAATGTTTTTATTATTTTATACACAGGAAGATCCTTGCCTCTTTTTTCGAAAAACTAAACCTGATCCTGACTCCTCCCATACAATTGACTGGGAATAATCTGGAAACATCTTTTTTGCACATTACATTAGTACTGTAATATTAGTACTTTTGTCTCCAGTCACACTCGCTAATATGTATATTTGTGTGTGATATTGATGCATATGCATCAATATCATGCATATGAGTTTACAGTTTCACTGAGATGGTTTTAAATTGTTAAAGCCATATGGTCAGAATGTTCTCATGACGCCATCCTTTATTAGACCGTAGTGAGACAGGTTAGTTGTACCCTACTATGATGTGTTGTTGGTTGCAATGTGTATATATATATATATATATATAAGAGGCACCCCGCCCTGGTATGTTTTTGCTCAGTGGATGTCAGACTCTTTACTCCTGTTCAAAAGGTGAGTCCTCTTGTGGGAAACTTTCTGATCAGCAGCAACTCATGAGTTGTGTGTGTTGGATCACACGTGTTTGGAGGTGTTGGATTGTTGAAATGATGCTTAGTAACAGCCATCACTAGATGAGATAAACATGTTCATGACAAGAATGACTATTTCTGATAGAATTGGGTAATGTTGATTTCTTCTGAATTGCATTTTTATTATACACATGTATCCGCATTGGTTTTGTAAAGGTTCAGGGTTGTCCTTGATGAACTTGTTTAGGACAGACCAGTTCACATGGCCTCAGTTCCTTCCAAAGATGTAACAGTCGTTATAGTGAAAGGAGAGTGTTATAGCTGTGTACACCGGACACCATTGAAAAGTATGATTAATATAAGCAGATTATGCACGGCGCAGGTGATGCCTGTTACAAATGCAAAGTGAGTTCAAGGTGAGGCCCAGCTGCTGAATGCCAACACAAGTCTATCCAAGTAACACCGTTCTGTTAAGCTTTACAAGGAAACTTACCCTGCTGCTCCACAAAGGCCATCAGCACAGAATCCATCAGCACGCTGTCTTACAACCATTTGCCAAGTTAATTCAATAATAGTATTGAGGTGATTAGTCCACGGTTGCTCTGTGACATTCGCTGAAAGGGTTCAGAAGAGGAGAATTACAGTTTCAAAAGGATGAAAATGTACGCACTGACAGATCAGGTTATATCTGACTCATGCAGTAGGGCAGATTGGACCCTCCACCACCAGGTCTTGGGTGTGCTGTCTGCATAGACTGTATAAAGCCCCAGTAAGAAAGTGTTGATGTACAAAGTTTTGCTCCATCTCACTCTCACTCTTGACATTGAAAAGTGTGTCACACTTTTGGCCATTTTGGCCTTAAAAAAAGAAGCTGACACCGTCAGAGCAAAGGCTCATGTGAGGAAATTAGCTCTAGCTATCTTATCTTCAAATCTCCTCCTTCTGCATTCGGCAAACACAAACGTACCCTAATATATGGTCTTTGGTTGAATGTTAGAAATCATTATGCAATCAAAGTGCACTCAATGTATCTCCTGTCATCTTCCTGCTATCTGTGTCTGAAAAGAAAAGTGCACTTGCTGTGTCTCTTATACAGCCGCACGTCACATTAATCACACTATCATGAGCTGATTATTATTTCGGTGCTGCTCTCATTCTGCCTGCGAGGGCCCTTGTAGCCCATCGGCCTGTTTTGCTGTGTCCTCCTGCTCATTTAGTGCTCCGCTTCAGGGCATCCCACGAGCACTAAGGTCAACAATGGGAAATGTGATCCTCCTGTCTGACATTCCACTATCCCGGGACGCTCACTTGGACCTGCCGCATAGAAATGCCCTGAGTGTGACTAACTCAAGGACAAGACGCTCCTGGCTCGTTCCATGCGTCTATGCAAAGTGCTATTTTTTCTACAGACTTTGAATACTTATGGGTTTATGGTCAAGCTGTGTTTTATGGTTTGGGTTGAAAACAAAAGACACACTCCTACAATTAAAGTAATTGTGTGAGTTGAAAGAAACATGCAGTGGAAGATGAAGAGCAGATGTGATGACAAAAACAGAAACTGTATCTTATCCCAAATATGGACACAGTGGCCCTCATTTATGAAACTTGGCTAAGGCCAAATCAGGGTGTAAATGAGGCGTACGGTACACAGATTTGTCAATTTGGACGTGAGCGTACGGTAAACAGAAAATATACGCCAAGTCTGGAGGTGGTTTAAATGTGTACGCTCATCTCAGCCTTCATCACAACACACCAAAACACGCATGAAATTCAAGATTTGGACAACAATGTTCCCACTCTCGCTGCGTTTTCATTAAGAATCACATTTCAAAATTTCAATTTGCGCATCAGAAAAATTCTAATGGAAACACGCAAACTTCAAATAAATCACAGTTCATGATACGTTCATAATGAGGACCCTCTTCTGTTTCTTTGGTTTTAAATCTGACTTGCATGTATTAATTTTCATCTGTATGTTTTTTAAATGTGAACTGCTTTGTGATCCTGGTCTGTGAAAGGCCCTATACAAATACACTAGAGTGACTAACTCACTGTTTTTCCTCATTCACCTCTGGCAAAGCTATGTGTTTTTTCCTTAGTTTTGTGCATAAAGCCCCATAAACGCAGCAATGGTCTCACTCGAAACGTTCTCAGCCACTGCCCTGTACTCCGCATGTAGCAGTTTATAGATAGGATAGTGGCTCTGGGCAGCAGTCGCCAGGAGAGGTCCCACCGCATCACTGCTCAAATCCAGAGATTCTCTGTGAAATCACAGACGCAAACTTTCTCTCTCACAGAGGCGGAGATATTAATATTCATAGATTCATTCATTCATTCATTCATTCACTTCTAAAGTTCAAGAGAGATGAGTGCTGCAGTGGGTCTAGACACTTCCATGCTGACCTGTCGTAAAAACAAGATGTGAACGCTAGTTTTCACCGCAGCATTTACTAACAGCAGCATGCGTACGCTCAGATCTGGGCACATCTCACACGTTCATAAATCCGGCGTTGGGTCTTGCGTGAATGAAAGATCAAATAAAAACGTGCTAGCTCGGAGACTACCACGAGGGCACCACGTCATGAGCTTTTATTAAACCTACACAGACATGGAACGCGACACTGCAATAACCACAAACCCTATAAACGACATTAGTCGCCTCACATTGGAGTTTCGTGAGAGGGACCGTGCCACTATTGCAGACCTCCGTAAAGAAGTCCTTCGCCTCACTGCAGAACTACAGGAAAAACAATTACTCGTGTCCAAACTCTTTGATGTCGCTGGCGGGCAGCACTCACGACTTATGTCACTGAGCGCTGCATACTGTGACACTGTCGTGTGGGAGAGGTCTGTCAGCTCTGGACCCTCCTGTTCTACACCTAAGCGCCCGGTTCCGAATGAGGAACCCGCGAACTGCGAGGAGCCATCCAGCGCCGTGGCCCATGTCCTGAGCCTGTCAAACCGCTATGCAGCCCTCTCCGCTGACATCCCAGCCCCCTCAGCAGAACCTCTGGACTCTGCAGCGTACTCTGCCGTTCGTGGATCTAAGTCCACTGCGAGAAAAACGCTCCTAAAGGAAGCCGTCCTCAGACGAAAGAGTGGTCATTCCCCTTCTCTGACCCCAGTGCATCACCACCGCTTACCTTCACCGGGTCAACAGCAGCGACCCGAGCCTGCTCCTCACGCCGCTCCAGCGTCCCCGAGCACACAGCGTGGGTTGCCCGGAGCTGAGAATCAACACCCCCGCTCCCCTCCATGTGTTCAGCAGCGCCCTGGTTCGGACTCATCCCTGGATGAGCCCGCTGGTTCTGGCCATGGACACCGAGCGCCCTCTCCGCGGCTACGTCCACTCTTCGCCCCGACTACTCTGATTGTTGGAGATTCCATCGTGAGACACGTCCGCTTTTTTAACGCGGTCACTCAGTGTTTTCCCGGAGCTACTGTGCCAGACCTCCTCATCCGTCTCCCTCCTCTGCTTCAGTCCCTGCCTGATACCATTTCAAAGGTAATCGTGCATGTGGGGATCAACGACATGAAGCTGCAGCAGTCCGAGGTCACAAAGAAGCATTTTATGGATCTATTCCGTCTTCTCCAGTCCTCCGGGTTGTGTGTTTTTATCTCTGGTCCAGTCCCGACTGTAAACCGGGGAGACTGCTTGTACAGTCGCGTAGTGGCGTTGAACATGTGGCTCCAGTCTGCATGTAGCTCGTTTAACTTTATTTTTGTGAATAACTTTGGCCTTTTCTGGAAGCGTCACGTGGCTTATCGTCCAGACGGTCTGCACCCAAATAGATATGGCACCAGCTTGTTGACGGATTACCTACGCCACGTTATTCAGTGTTCCCCGAGGGGGGCGTGACTGTTTACATCGGAGCCCCCACCACCACCACCCTCCTCCTTCTTCTCCTGCTCACCAGCACCGGGTGAGTACTGTGGTGCAAACACTGACCCCTTTCCGTCTGGCAGTGAAATAACAGTCTCGCCTCTGAACCGTGCTGCCTCCTGCTCTAAACAACGAAGCAATGCCGTCCTGAATCCGGGACTTACACAGCAAAAGAGTTCACATGTTAGACAAATAGAAACTGTGTGTGTTCCTCGCATCAGTTTCAAAAAATGTTTTTATTTGAATGGAAAACAAAATCATAACAGAAGGACAGCAGTTAGACATTCAAATCTAATTCCTGCTCCTTGTAAAAATCAATTAACTAAACCCACTGTTACTGATATTAATTTTAAAATTGCTATGCTTAATGTCAGATCACTGTGCAACAAATCATTTTTAATTAATAATTTTATCCGTTCTTATGATCTTGATTTTATGTTTCTGACTGAAACTTGGCTTGACCAGAGTACAGGTAATGCGGTTTTAATAGAAGCAACGCCACCAAACTTCAAATTTGAATCTGAAATACGAGAAAATAAAAGGGGGGGAGGCATTGCTGCATTATTTAGAGATCGTATTATCTCTCATAGAATTCTCCTTGGAAATTTTCTATCATTTGAGTATATTTCTTTTAAAATAGAACAAAAACAATCTCCTTCTATTCTTATCATTGTCCTGTACAAGCCACCGCAGTCTTGTCACAATTTCTTTGATAATTTCACTGAGTTGCTTTCAGTTGTTTGCACCGATTTTGATAGTTTAGTGATTACAGGTGATTTTAATATTCATGTGGATAATGGCAATGACAAAAATGCAAAAGAGCTGAGTTCTGTACTTGAAACATTTGGTCTCACTCAGCACGTGAGTGGCCCCACCCACAGCAAAGGGCACACTCTAGACCTGCTGGTTACAAAGGGGGTTAATATTTTAAATGTAAATGTGGTTGACGTGGCTCTGTCAGATCACTTCTGTGTATTTTTTGACATGTGTTTTGATAGTAAACAACCATATATATCTGAATCTGCAATTGTCAGACACAGACACATAAATGAAAACACAACCGAACTATTCATGGGAATGATAAACTTTGAGAACACATTGTGTTCTACTGTTGACGAATTGTTTAACTCTGTCACCGCCAATGTTATAAATGTTCTGGACATCATCGCTCCTGTGAAGGTTAAAATGATTACAAATAAGCCAAAGGCCCCCTGGACTAAAATGGACTCAGTCATGGTACAGAAGAGAGAGTGCCGTAGGGCCGAGCGGAAGTGGCGAAAATCCAATCTCCAGGTTGATCATGATATCTTCAAAAATGAGTTGTGCAAGTTTAACAGGGTGCTACGTAGAACAAGAGAAATTTATTTTTCTAAAACCATTGATGGCTGCAATAATAATCTACGACTTATGTTTTCAACAGTTAACAGATTAACAAACCCCCCTGTTCAGCTGCCATTCGAATTTGCTTCAGAATCTAAATGTAATGAGTTTGCACAATTTTTCAATGACAAGGTTCAGAGCATCAAAAACGCCATCACCTCCAAGGCAGAAATAACATTACAACAGCCGGTGAGGCTGTTTGAGCTATCGCACTTTGCACCAACAGATAATGAAACTGTCCAAGATGTTGTCTCTAGCCTTAGTTCCTCCACATGTAGCCTGGATGTACTACCCACTAAATTTTTTAAGTCTGTTTTGAGCAGTCTTTTACCTTTGCTCACACAAATAGTGAACATGTCTTTCTCATCTGGAACATTTCCAATGGCCCTGAAAACGGCAGTCATCAGACCCCTCCTAAAAAAGAGGAGTCTAGATGCCACAGTTCTTAAGAATTATCGCCCCATTTCAAATCTGCCGTTTATGGGAAAAATTCTGGAAAAAGTTGCTTACCAACAACTTACAGAATTTTTAATAATTCAATCACTCTTTTGTATGTTCCAGGTCTTGGTTTTAGACCCCACCACAGCACAGAGACCGCTCTATTGAATGTAACAAATGACATCAGATAACACTGGACGAGGCAAAGTCTCAGTTCTTTTCCTGTTAGATTTAAGTGCTGTTTCGACACTGTCGAATCATGGTATCCTCATT
The DNA here is from genome assembly GCA_964034765.1 of Knipowitschia caucasica. NCBI lineage: Eukaryota > Metazoa > Chordata > Actinopteri > Gobiiformes > Gobiidae > Knipowitschia > Knipowitschia caucasica. The sequence continues at coordinate 20,291,479 of OZ035830.1, forward strand.
CAGAGACTGAGGACTGGGTTGGTGTTTCTGGAACAGCCACTAAGCTGGTGTATATCCTACCTACAGGACAGAAAGTATTTTGTGGAGAACGGAAAACTGTATCTCAGGACCATCAGGCCCTAACCTGCGGAGTGCCACAGGACTCCAATCCTGGGGCCTCTCCTGTTTAAATATTAACATGCTGCCTCTGGGTAGGTTACTACACAGTAATAACGTGGTTCCTATCACAATTTATGCTGACGATACTCAGGTCTATGAGTCCCTGACAGCAGGGAGGAACATGGACCAGTGACTCGACTCCTTCACTGTAACTCAACAGATTAGTGATTGGATGCAAAATAACTTCCTTCAGCTAAACGCAGACAAAACAGAATTGTCTCTGTCTTTGGTGAGCTCCTCAGAACAGGAAGTACGACCCCATTAGTCGGTCCTCAGGTTCTCAGCTTCATGTGCTCTAGCACTGGCTTCCTGTGGCTCAGAGCCATATAACCACACTTCTGAAAGCACAGGCCACTGACTTGTGTAGTCAAGTCTCTCCATCGGCAGCTCGGGAACCGTCTTTCCAGAGGTGAGACAGGCTACGCTAGCAGTTTGAAAGCGAACTACGTCTTTTCCTGGCGCCAAGTGAAATGATTGTATAGTTGTTGTTTTGATCGTTGAATCTGTGAAATGCTCTATGATTATTTATGATTAGTTTATGATGCATCCCGTGTGGTGATTTTAATGTTTTACGGTTGTTAATACTTGTGTGATTTTATATATCTTGTGCTCTTAACTCTGTCCTTTTAGTTTACTTAAATTCTAATGTTAGATGATTTATGCATGATGTTATATGGGTTTTGAGGCGCTTTGCGTTGCCTTGTGTAGGAAAGGCGCTATATAAAGATTAAAACGTTGATTGAAAGGCGCAGGGAAAAAGTGTATGTCAAGTTCTCGGCCTATGTATAGATGTCCCCTTCCAAGTTGTTCCAGTGCCTACCAACAGGAGCTTCCACCTTCCTCCAGCGAGGAACCAATGAGCTGGGACGTCTCCGCCTCGGACCCAAGTGGAACGACAGCGCGCCGGCAGTCCCTCTTGCTTTTATTGAGGGGAATTCAAATCACTTTCAGAGCCAGTTTCTAATATGCTGCAAAAGATCAGGCTCATCCATGTAAAGTAAGGGGGTACTGATGGAGCCATCACTCCAGCCCAATTCCCCTCAACGCATCCAGTTGCAGACCCTCTCCAACACTATGGTGAGTCTTCCTGCTTTTTCAATGTGTTCAGGAGCTGATGATAACTTTATTGACTTCGGATTTTGTAAGACAAAACGGGATCCCCATGAACTTGTTGAAAGACCTAAATCCATTAAGGCAGTGGTGGGCGTCTTATTGCCAATGTTACTCATTGTACTGTTCCTGTCACTCTAGTTTCTCTGGTAACCCAAGAGACTATTAGCTCTATGTCATTCCCTCACCACTCGTCCTATTGTCCTGGTATTCCTTGGCTGTCACTGCCTAATCCCCTGTTTGGATTGGCATCCAGATCAACTACATGGAGCCTTTTCTGCCACTCTAATTGTCTCCTTCCGCACACCCACCTGCCATGGTCCCTACTACACTCAACTGCACTAACTGATCTCTCAGATGTGCCCCCTGTGTATTCCAGATTTGGCCGAAGTTTTTCATCAAGGACTCGAGCCTCTCTCTCCTCCACATAGGCCATAAGACTGTGACTATTGACCTTTTCCCAGGAGGCACCTTTACCGTCTAGCAGTTTTACAATCTCTCAGGGCCTGAAAGAGAAGCCATGGAGAAGTCCATTCATGATACACTGGCGTCCCGGTCCACATCGGCCCTCCTCCTCCCCTGTTTGCCGCCGGGTTTTTCTTTGTAGACAAGGATAAGACTTTGCGCGCATGTATTGAATCCGTGGTCTCAATGCTAATCAACAGTAAAAAACAAGTATCCACTCACTAATTGATTCTGCCTTTGAGCTCTGCCCAGGGCTCACGGTTTTCTCTAAGCTGGAACCTTCGCAAGCCTACCATCTTGTGCGAATCAGAAGTGGAGATGAGTGGAAGAATGCATTCAATACTCCACTGGGTCATTTGAATATCCAGGTAATTCCTTTTGGGCTCACAAACGCACCAGCAGTCTTCCAGTAACTCATAAATGATGTTTTGCGTGACATGACTCAACAAGTTTATTTTTTGTTTACCTGGACAACATTTTGACATCCAAGAGCTGTCCAGCATGTTCGGGCTCGTGCTAAAGGACTATTGGAAATAACAAAACTCTACGTTCAAGGCGAGAAATGTGGAATTACACAAACCTAAGGTTAGTTGCCTGGGTTTTATTGAAGAAGGAAGAACTGTCAGGCAGACACAGCCAAGATACAGGATGTTGTTGATTGGCCTCACAACACTCCACACATTCCGTAAAACTGCTGCAAAGATTTTTTTGGGTTCTTGCCATTTTTACAGACGTTTCATTAGAGACTACAGCAGAGTTGCAGCTCCCTTACACGACCTCACCTCTACATCGTCCCCCTTGTCTGGACCTCTGAAAGCTCAGATTGCTTTTGAAGGCTAAAAAAGTTCACACTGCGCCTGTTCTACCCATCCTGACCCTACAAGGCAAGTTTAAGTGGAGGTAGTGCATCAGACCTAGGGGGGTGGGGCTATTCTGTCACAGCGATCCCCGAAGAAAACCAACAAACTTCACTCCTTGTGCTTTTTTCACGAGGCGCTTTAAGGCAGCGGGCAACTATGACATTGGTAATTGAGAATTGTTGGCAGTCGTCTCAGCGCTTCCAGGAATGGAGACACTGGTTGGAGGGAACACACCACACGTTTATAATTTGAGATGACCACATGAACCTCTCGCTTACCTCCCAGAACCGGGCACGCCGACTGTAATTCCCGTCAAGCTAGATGGGCCTTATCCTGAGCGTTAAATTTCTCCTTGATTACGTCCAGGGTACCAAAAATGCAAAGCCTGATGCATTGTCTCGCTGTACCTCCCTTGATAATGTTGACTTTGTTCCATGCACCATCTTGCCACCTTCCTGTGATGTAGCTGCGGCCCTTGGAGAAAATTGAAAAATGTCGCCTTGAGGCACACCGTACAGTGCCGGGACCCTGGCGTTGGCCCTCAAAACAGTCTTTTTGTTTCTATGGCTGTCCGCTTTTTTCCCCCAAAAAAAAGTTCTTTAATGGGGTCATTCATCTAGGCCCTAATTTGCCACCCAGGTATCCATCGCACTTTGAACTTCATAAACCAAAATTCTGGTGGCCCATATGCTCCTGATGTTCGTTGAGTTTGTGTCTGCCTGGTGATGTCTGTGCTCGTAGTACGCCCTTCACACTTGCCCCTGCTGGTTTACTGCATCCCTCCTGTGCCTTCGCGCCCCTGGTCGCATTATCGCTGTTGACTTTGTCACTGGATTGCCTCCCCCATCACAAGGTAACTCTTATCCTCACTATTGTGGACCGGTTCTCCAAGCAGTCCACTTTGTGCCCCTACCCAAGCTTCCTTCTGCCTTGGAGGGACAGCTGACCTGTTAGTCCTTCATGTTTTTCGTTTACATGGAATTCCAATAGAACATTGTGCTATGTCTCTTCATCAGTATAAGTTTACTGTGAATCTCATTTGAATATTACAGTAATCACTGGTGTCATTCACATGGTTCTATTTTGGTTTTCTGCTTACAAAGACATTTACATTCGTCTGTATGGAAATATAAAATCAGTAAAGACTGAGGTGCGCAGCTTTAAAATACAGCATGAAAGTCTCTCTAGGAAGGAAATACTCAGTGCTTCCTCATTGAGTGGGTGTTTTAAACCTACAGTACATTTAAAGGGCTGTTAAGGGGGAAGAAGTTGTATTATACTGGACTTGTTTTAGATAAAGTGTACCTGTGCTAGCAGATCCAAAATGTGGAGGCAGACATGGTCTTTGCTCCTGTGACGGCTGCTCGCATCGCATTCTAAAGCCAACATCATTGTTTTGATCGAATGCGCCACATTGTCTCTCTAAATATAATTTCATAATAAAACATTTGCTGCTAAATTTAAGCAGTTTTGGCATTGACCAACATGACCAAATTCTGATATACTGTATTACAAACTGCTCATGTATTTACCAATATTATTTTTGGCCTTGGGGTTGAAAATTGATTCCCTGGGTTTTTGGTTGAAAACTGTTTTGGTCAGTTAGTGTACCTGCTGTGTGACACCCTGCTCAATGGGAAGCTTCAGCCTCCACTGATGAGAAACATCTCATCATGGCTCTCGTGCACAGCGCATGGGGGTATTGTGTTCTACAACCCTCACACCTCAGCATCTCAAGTGGAATATTCTGGTGATGCCAGAAACGTTGGAAGTAATCGGTAACACCTGTTTTCACAACAATCAAGCAAATGCACAGGGAAAGTGATGAGGCAAACACTACGGGTGTTGTCAGCGCTTACTCTGTCCACACCTTTCTACGGTCTATTGGTGCAATACATCGTTTTGTCTTATTAATACAGACACAAGTTTTCAAGGTATCTAGCGGGATTTTGTTGGTAATCCAATCCCTCTCATTTTCAACAGGTCCACTCTAGTTTTATTTCTATCATCTCCAGTCTCTTGCCAGTCGTCTTATGCCATTCCTCTACTGTCTTTCACATATTCACATTTTCAGCTCCTCTATTTTTCTGAAATCACAAAGAACCAACCAACCAACTCCCACTGATGACTGCTGTCGTTGTGTCCTTGGCCAAGACACTTAACCCCACTTTGCCTGAAGCCCCTGCTGAAAGACCACCTGCAGGAGGATGAGTGAGGGGCTGGTGCTCTGTGTACTGGGTGCAGCTCTGACTGCCACCCCCCCGACCCAGAAATGGATTAAGGGGAAGAAAATGGATGGATGGACAAAGAACCAACGTTAATGGCTAGCCACTACAGAAACAGACTACGATCTACTGCCAAGTGCTAGCACGGCGGTGACAGGCTGAGCACAATGACGTCTTTAGCCCTAACATGGCAGCTGGTAACTTTAATTGAAAAATAAATAATACAAAACCCAAATACTACACCTGCCTCTGGTGGTAGCATAGGGATGGGGCAGGCCAACAGCATTTTAACCCTTGATACTTGTTTCATCATTTACATGTATTTTCTACTAAATATATAGCTCATATTCTAACACAATATATTTTGAAAGTAAATAGTCTCATTATTATCATCAATGAACAAAAATTATTCATAGTATTTCCTTAAAAAAGTATACTTTTTTAAGGTTTTATCTGAATATCCAATCAGAGAGCTGAAAGAATTTTTCAGTCAGGTTGTTAGTTTGGTGTTATGTAGCACCCTAATCCAAAAGAAAGCATGTCTTTTTGACATTCATACGGGACATGAATGCAAGGCATTTGTGAGTCAGTGACAGTGTATTTGGCCAGATGTCTTTGGCCGGCTGCCTACGCTGCAAAAGGCCGGCTCTATTCTTTAATTCAGGCCACTTTGTCCTTTTGATCTGTGGATGAAAGTCTGTGATCTGTTCATCAGCATAAATCTGATGTTTGTATCATCATTTGTACTTTAATCTCTAATATTTAATTTCATTTTGTTAGTGATTAGCACAGCAATTCCCTATCCTTCAATAATCAACCACAGCCACTGCTACTACCACGCCTACTACCTCTACCAACACTGCCACTACTAGAACTATTATTACTACTACTACCACTACCACTACCACAACTCCGCCACTACGACACGGTGGCACTATGGATAGCACCTTTGCTTCACAGAAAGAAGGTCCTCGGTCCTCGATTCCAACTCCAGGCCTTTCTGCGCAAAGTTTGCATGTTCTCTTGGTGTCTGCATAGGTTTCCTCCTGTGTGCTGTACTCCCGTTTCCCCTACCAGTAAAAACATGTACAATAGTTCCAGCATGCACCTCCTGTACTGGTGACCCTGCGCCCATCTCTGAGTGAAGTGAGAGACAACACAACAATAGTAAAGCGCTTTGTGAAAGGCGCTATATGAATAAAGATTGCTTAATTACTTACTAACGCTGCTATTACTACTCCTACTAGAACTATTATTACTACAACTACTACTACACTATACTACAGAAATGGAAAACCTGTCTTTTTCCGGTAAAATCTATCTTTTGTGGCATGCTTTGTTCTTTTCGTGGAGATTTAGTGCCAGAAGCTTTTTTCACCCCTCTTAATGGCAGCGGCCGGGTCTTCAGCTGTGATTTACATCCACGTGTCATTCCACATTTCATCTTTTGAAGAATTTACTGCTTGGTTCAGTCTGCGCACTGTCATAAGTGAAATACTAATTACAAAGGAGGTACTGTATCCATCACTGATCAGACTATTTTAGCTCAAGACCTTTTGCAGTTAAAAGACTTTTCAGGACAAACATGATATTAATATTGATGGATTTAAGCATCAGGGTGAAGGTTCTTTTACCTTTGGACCACAGGCTAAAACACAAAAAAACATAGACTGGAATGGTTCAATATATCAGAGACAATCGTGAAGACTTGAATGATTTCCAGGATTTTTTAGAAGGCAGGAAAGGAACATCCTGAACATGCAGCAATAGTCACATATAGCCTCATTTCCACCAGCCCTACTTGGCCCTACTCTAATTTATTCGACTCTACCCCGATTGGGAGCGTTTGCATCTGCCCTGCTTAACGGGTACTAGGTACTGTTTTTTTTTAGTTCTTTCTGAGCCAAGCTTGTACTTACTGTGAGTGTTCTAACTGACAGTGATTGGCCAGAGGGCTGCTGATGGTTACCAAGGAGTTTGTTGTGTTTATGTTGCAAGGATACTGTACCAGATACTAAAGCGCAATAGAAGCACAATCTGGTAGAGTAGGGCTGAATAGAGGCGCGTATAGGGCCAAGTAGGACTGGTGGAAATGGGGCTCTGGTTGACATATAAAATCACATGATATCATTGAGTCTTTTCTGGATCTTACAAAAAAATCACAATGATGACGAAGATGACGAAGGTAGGCACTCCCTGAATAGCAAAAGTATTTTTGTCTTGACTTGAAGCCGGTATGCTTACTATTTTCTTTCCTTTCAAAACCATAACACAAAATGTAAACAAGGGGCATGCACAAACACACACACACACAATGTATAAAATCCGATTAGAACCCGCGTTGTTTTTTATATAATACAATCACTTTTGTTCTTAATGCTTCCAATAAAGATAAAAATAAAGAAAAAACGCAGATCTACAATATTAATTTCCAACACCTATTAGAACACAGATAAAATACAAAATCATCTGAAAAAGCCTCATGGACAAATCAGACAGTTGGACTTGTGAACACCTGTACTTGGCGAATGGCCCTATTCTTAAACACAACATATTTATTCAGTAGATGGAGGTTTGTTTAATAGAAAAACATAGCTTCCCTGACAACACATTGGACGTATAAAGATCCCACAGCTGTGCGCAGCATGTGCTATGACTATCTGAAGGTTAGTCTGTGAACTGACATGAACCCTGGCTCTGCTCCAGTCTTCTCATGGAGGCTGTGGAAAGTCTAAGGCATAAATATTGAAGAATCAGTTCTTTCTGGTCCGTCCCTCTCGCTCCACTGCCACTTTCTCCTTAAATGCGAAGTACCTCTACAGTCGACGCTTCTCACATGTCAAAGTCTCTTCCCTCAGACCTATTTTCTCCCTCTTAAAGAACAAATGTTTCAGGGGGAAGATATCTGATATGTATAATGTATAGTTCTCAAATCATGAACTCAACTCTTTCTGAACCCACAGGCCTCGTGCATCAGCCAGATTATAACCACACCTAGATCTGGAACCAATACTAAATTTGCCCAAACTTGTTAATTTGCTGTCAATATGTTTTTATTTGACACATTCACCCATGTGTGATTTCTCTAAAAGTTGCTACAGTGAAGGAGCTCTCTGCAGCTGACGGGACTCAGAACATAACTGCTGCTTTAAAGGCATTTCATATTTTAGTATAAGTAGATCATGTTTATCTATTTTGCAGACCAAGGTGACTCAGTTCTTTCAAATGTATATTTTTATCCTACACACAGTCTTCACATTCCCCTGACCACAATTCCCACACTCATACCGTGGCCTAAACACTCTCTGGCCCTACACTTGAGATAACAATGAGATATGGCGCGGCAACTCTAATTTTCTATTGCACAAGTCCATTTGTATTGAGTAGTTTATACACAAACAAAGATTCACTGAAATGGATAACAATGATATTTGGGCATCATCTTACCAGGAAATGTAAAGGTTTTCTTAAAGTGATTGTCTGCAGTTTGTCAGAAAGAGAGACAGAGAGGTGCTTGATTTGAAAAAAACGACGCAAGGTCCTCCCCCTTCCTTTCTGATTGGTCTACACCTACGTTACCGCAACACTTTTAAATGTCAGAGAACACATTATACATATACATTATTAATACACATGCACGGAGGTTTTCAGAATGACTTGTTAACGTTTTCATGAAAAAAATGATGTTTTAATGCACAAAAAAACGATCGCGTCAAACCCGGAAGTAGCTATTATCAAATTATAGGACACATCTGCAGAGGATCTGATTATGGATATAGGTTCAGTATATACATAAGTACCTCAGCGCGGATGTTCAGAATTCTTTGTTCAGTTTTCATGAAGTTCCAGAGCCTAATAGACGCTTGATTCGGAGGTTCCGCGAAAACAAACAACTGAGCATGCGCGCAGCTACGAGCATCAGCGCCGATGATTGACAGCCCTTGGCATGACTCGATTGGTTAACCTCGACGGCACCGTGGATTCTGAGCTGTAGCTAAGAGAAGGGAATGCGGGACTTACCTGTAATATTAGAATTAATAAAATGACTTATTTTATATCAACATTTAAGGCCAGGAGGTCAATTTACTACAATTCTTAAAATTTGTAATTCATTTAGAGTTACAGACAATCACTTTAATTATTAATTTTTACATTTTATTAATCAATAAATGTTTGTTTTACAACCTGTACAAGACAAATTTACGGAACAAAAACCAAAATACAGAATATCAATGGAAAGACGATTTGGAAGAAAAATGACAAAACAACACACACACAAGCAGGACCCGTAACACAATCGTCTGTGAAATGCACCATACAAATGAAAATCACATTACAATTGAATGGTTATCACTCTCGCTTCTCGCCAAGAAAGTCATGTGGTCAAAACAAACTCTTTCTTTCAGGGTTTGCGTAGGTTTCCTTGCGTAGATCAAATGCAGACCCATTATTGTCCCTTTCCATATGGGGACAATAAAGTATAACTTAACTAATCACACACAGACAGGCCAAAACACCTCCCTCCCACCACTCACTCTGTGGAAGCTGTCACTCTTTCCTCCATACACTTCTTCATTACTTAATTTTTAACAGTTTTTTCAATGCATCTCAATGTTAATGGTGAGATCCCCCTCCCCCTTTTCTCCCACTCTTCAAACGATACAATTATGTCTCGTCTCCATTCTGCTGAAAATTGATTTTAGTTGCAGTTATTCAAAGATGGCAAGTGTTCATTTCAGAGTTATTTAATGGATTGCACAGTGCCATTCAGGCCTATTAAGCCTCTTAAGTGAGTACTTAGCTCGCAAATAAATGTTGACACGCAGGACATTATGGCATTAAGGCCCAAATGAAACCTGACGTCGGCGCGGTGACAATGGATGTGTAAATCAGACACGGTTAGTTAAATATGAAACACCGAGAGGGATGGATTTTACAAGCTGGCACGCTCACAGAGACAGGAGGCACACAATGAAAGCCACACATATCAGATCATTATTTCAATATGAAGCAATCAGGGATCTATTTGCGTCACATTTAGACCACCGCAAATAAGCAGTCAGTTATCCTACATTACTATTTCTACTGTAGTGCTAATGGAAAGGCAAGGTTTTTTTTATCTGTACTGCTTTGGGGTCTCGTGTTCAAGCTAATGCAGTTTCCCTGGAATTCCCTTTTACAAAGCACTTACAAATCATGGAAAGTTGACTTTTATGGATGTTTTTTAGATGAAGAGATTTCAACTGAATTATATAGCACAATTCATATCTTAACAATGGTCTATACATCAAGACCAGTTATTCCTACTGAAGGACAAGGTCTAAGGACACTGGTTAATTTGTTTGTCTTGAAGGACAATAACTATTTGATTTCCTAATCCATCCATCCATCCATTTTCTTCCCCTCAATCCATTTCTAGGTCACGTTACAATTCAGAAAGCACCAGCCCGTCACTCACTCCTCAGGAGGTGAGTCCACAGGAGCCTTGATCTTTCAGCGGGGGCTTCAGGCAAAGTGGGGTTAAGTGTCTTGCCCAAGGACACAACGACAGCAGACGTCAGTGGGAGTCGTGAAGTCGGTCTTGTGGTGGGCTCGAACCCACAACCTTCAGGCCCAAAGGCTAATGCCCTACCAACTGAGCCACTGTCGCCCCAAAGAATCAAACAGTTCCATATTAACAAACACATAGGGAGCGGTATGACCAATTTCCATGAATGTTAATAAATGTCTATAAATGTCCCTTCAATGTTTTTAACTTAGATTTGAACATTGCAGAGTAGAAATTGTAGGTAACAGTGTAGAGAATAAAACATCTTGGAGCTACGACTGCTGCTGTGAGGAACCTTTATCTACTATTCATGTTTTGTTTTTGACCCTACACACGGCTGCATGTCTCTTGCTACATTACCCAAGGAAGCTTGTCTCACATTTTCAGGAGACCAAAATATTAGGAGAACTGTAATATACTTTCATGAATAAAATCACCTCGTTTTGGTCCTCTTTTCCGTACAAAAACCTTTCAGACTCGGTGTTCTGTGCAGAAGGAGCGGGTTATGTCATGTAAACCTGGTCCCATACTTCTAATTATGTTTCGGGAGTTTTGCGCCATATATTGCCAGCGATGTACTCCGAGCTGACAAACACAATTTGTTTTTTCTTTCTTTTTTTAATTAGAGCCAAAGATCAGAGAAATACCAAGTGTCAATACAGGAGAGACTGAGAATATGGCAACGGCGACCTTTCAGAGCTCCATGATCTTTTATAATGTCAACCATGGAGTATCTTGTTCTCTTCTGCCTTAAGTTTGTACGCTCCTGCCTGCCTCCACATGGACACGCAAAGAACTGCAGAACATTTTCTGTTGGGACTTTTGTCATGTTATTTCCATTAAAATAGAACACATGATTTATTTGAGTTCATTCTGCCCCGTAATAGGATTTTAGTCATCCCTTGCATGTGAAACCTGGATCTCACCAGGTCTCTGAAGAAATGCAGGGTAGGGCCTGGTTGATACTGAGATGGGAGACCCATGGGGCTGTGTTCTTTCTCCTCTGCTCTTCTCCCTGTACACCAACCACTGTACCTCCAGCCACGACTCCATGAAGCTCAACGAGTTCGCGGATGACACCACCCTCATTGGACTGATCCGCCTACAGAAGGGAGGTGGACCGGCTAGTATCCTGATGCAGTAGTAACAACCTGGAGCTAAACGCACAGTGCAGATAATTGTGGACTACAGGAAGAGCACAGTCCTCCTGCCCCTGCCCTCCCTGATGGACTCCCCCATCACATCTGTGGAGTCCTTTCATTTCCTGGGCACCACCATCACCCAGGACCTCAAATGGGAACCGACCATCAGCTCCATCAGATTGAGGGCACTTGTATATTGTATACAATTGTAATAACTTTAACTATTTAAGAAATGTACAGGTACAGTGTGTTGATTCTTACTATGCCTTACTCTATTCTCTACTTCTCTACTTGACTGGTTTGCACCGAGAGCCAAAGCAATTTCTTAGTCAGTAACTTCCTGTTACTGACATGGCAATAAAAAATAATCTGATTCTGACATATGTACATACAGTACAGCACAACATTTGGACACACTTTCTCATTCAATGAGTTTCCTTTCTTTTCATAACTATTGACTGTAGATTCACACCCAGGCTGTGTAAGGGCTAATTGACCAAGAAGGAGAGTGGTGGGTGCTGGGCCAGATGACCTGGCCTCCACAGTCACCGGACCTGAACCCAGTCGAGATGGTTTTGGGGTGAGGGTTAGAGTTAACAGCAGAAAGACATGATATATAATACATGACTCACATACATGCCATATAAAACAAAGTAATTAGGTCAATTAAAGTAAACTGGTCATGGATGACGCAGACATTTAATGATTACCACTTTACGACTGGTTTCATGGAATAGACAAGCAGTAATATACGACTATTTTATTCGTCCTCTCTTTCTCTGGACTCCCAGAGCAGCAGACAGAGGCGGAGACAAATCACCCAGCCTGAAGGCCTACTGTCTGGGATCAGGTCTCTCTGCGCGCTGCTGTGGATGGAAGTCCTGGTGCTTGTTTCAGCCTCGGGCACAGGGACACGAGGGGATTTCTGTGTGGCATTTTTGTCCTGGTCCAGTCTTATCTCCTAATCCCGTTAAATAAATGCCCCATGTTTACGTTGTCAGGCATTAAGCGCACACACTTACAAGATATAGTGAGATAAACCTGTGGCAGTAACTGGTCGAAAGTGTGGAGGTGGTGGAAGAAAAACTAGAGTCAGAGGCCTGCCCTATCAGTCTGTTTTGTTGTTCTTGTAATCCACTTATGACTTGAAGCAATACATTTACAGAAGGCCTCCGCTGCAGACCTGGTATGTGATGAATGTGGCGTGCAGCCAGCGGTTATAGATAACAGTCACGAAAGGGCAGGTTTATCAAAAGCCCTATCAAAGAGTGAAATGGATAGAATGATAGAATGATGGATTCTCTGCTTAAGACTGATACATTTAATTCAATACTTTCTGGATGATAATGAATAAAGGACAGTGCATGTATATGGAATACGCATAATTTTACATTCTGAGTAAAAGGATTCCTGGCTTGACACTAGGACGGCACAGCAGTTATTCATTTCAATGTATTTGAAGTCTCTGAGCATGTTAGAGTCAGTGAAAGTCAGACAACTTCAAGTCGCAAATTAATACCTATTTGTTTAGGCAGGCTTTGTTGCCTCACTGTACATGGGCAGAATACTTGTGTTCACGACTATTCTGTATATTTAGCTTTGGAACTGACTTATATGTGTACTACTTTTCTCTGTATGTTTTTAATTGTGAGGCAATTTTTTGTCATCCTGGTCTGCAGAAGGAGCTAGATAAATATACTTTACTCACTTACTTATTTTTGTTTTACACTCTAAGCACAGCAGCAGTCTTATCGAAGGACTTTACAAACTTGAAAATTTGCCAACAACAGATCAAAATAATAATAACAAATACATAGGAGCCAATGGTCCATAGGGTAATAGACAATATGAATTAGCGCTCTTGCTTCATTACAAGAAGCTCCCAGGTTTGATTCCTGTAGATTTCTGTGTGGAGTTTGCATGTTCTCTCTGTGCTTGCATAGGTTTCCTCCAGGTGCTCCCCTAGCTCTCAAAACATGTGTAATACCTATTAATTATTATTATTAATATATTACATGTTTAAACTTGAATAGTTCATTTGCAAAACCAGATAGCAGGAATAGGAAAATATTGGAAAGTCTTACAATTTGTTTTTTACCAAGTCGTTTCTACAGTGCCTCACAAATAAAGATCAAACTTTCAAAAAAATCTTTCAAATTTACTGCCAATAACAAAACATGCTTCTGAAAAGCTGAAGTGATGCCACTGAAGAACCTCTTCAAACTGTTGTTTGTTGTTCAGTCTTCATTTGAAAGAAACGTCCAGCTCAAAGACAGATATGTTCTGCCTCAGATTATTGCTAAAGCTAATTTCCATCTGTAGTCCTTGGTTACATGAAAAAACAGTGAATAAATGATTGTTCAATTTAAATTATGAAAAAATATATATATGTTGAACAAAAACCTCACACTTGTATCTCACAGACAATACATGAAATCACGAACCATAAAATCAATACAACATTTCAACTACAGTCCACAGTGTTTACATAATACATAAGTGATAGTGAGGGGGCGCACATTTCGGGATTACACTACTACAAGGAAAGTTTTTGGACAGTCTAAGCCAAATAAACTCTTCCATGTATTCTGCCGGTTTGCACTTTCTTATGCTCACCACGGCCAAAACAAAATTGCGTGCCTACATTCCTGTGCTCAGTAGTGAGTCTGAGGGAAACAGTGAGACTTGGTTGGAATCGGCAACTGCTTTGGAGCACTTGGAGATCCTCCTGAGATATTTGGCGTTCTGAGCTCTTTCAGGCTAGAGTATTAGTCTTATTGGAACGCGAGAGGAACGGAGCACGTCACCGGGAGAAAATGTAAACTCATACTATTATCTTTGTCCTGTACAGTAGCTCAGTCATGCCTGTAAATCGTACGGTGATCTCATGTCCGTGTGCGCCTGCCAGCCGAGTGGGCTGGCCTGGCGGGTGGCCTACGTTTGTTTAGCTGCAAATTCTTCCCTCTGATCCACTGACTCACAGCCGGGAGCTTATAGGCAGCGCTCGCGTGCCCAGAAAACACTAATCTGGGGCACACAACAGGACTGCTTCATAACTTTTCATGATGTGGACTAGTTATTATGTTTATGCTCATTTTACTCGGGGCATTGTGTTTGCTTTTTCATTCAAAAGGGTCCAACCTGTTCAAGTCAGAAGAAACAAAATGTCAGGTGTGGTCTCCGTTTATTAGTGTGAGAGTCTGATGAGAGCTGCGTTCAGAGACAAAAGCTCTGACAGACTGTATAAATAGTGTGGTTGTGTGAGAAACAGACTATGCGAGGCCAAAGGGACGTGAAGGGTGTGAGCGAGGAGCCGCACTGGCAAGACACTGTGTTATTGTGTGTGCGGCGCAGATGGACTGGACTGAGGTTACTTGGACTGAAGCAGACAAGTTGCAGTGTTGCTCAGGAAATAGAAACCTGTTGAGAAAAACAAGATGCTTGATCAAAGTCAGCTGAGATGAGGCTGAATATTTAGTGGTGCAGGGAAATAATAATTGTCTTTGTGCAGAGAAGGCTTGACTACACGCAGGATATTTTCATTTCATTGAATTCATTTGTGGAGAAATAGTTACATTCATGCATTCATCACACTTTTGTCTTCTGTACACACAGACACATACACAACATTTTCTATATAATACGCTTTGATGAGAAAGACTGCAGGGTTTCAGTTGGGGATGTGGTGGTGTTTTTAATGACTATCTTTACAAATTATCAACTCAAAAGACAAATGTATGGACTCTCATCACTTGTCCATATTTTTTTTCAGTTGATAGAGGTATAGTTCCATGAATGCACAGCTTGATTTAAACATTGTCAACATTTTATACATTTTCAAAGTCTTTGGCAGTAAAGTGTCAACCTGTCATTGTGTCCTTGGGCAAGACATCTGACCTACATTGCAGAGTGTGAGTGTGTGCATGGCCTTCTGAGCTGAGTGGATTGCTGATCTACATGTATGGATGCATATGGATCCAAGCGGCTTATGGCCTTTTCAATTATATACATGAATAGTTGTGAAATCTTTGTTTGTTTACACAGTTATTGTCACACAAACATATGATGTCATCGTGATAATAATTGCACCCTTATGAATACCCCAGGTGAATAGTTGGCCCCTGTCCATCAGCTGCAGCTCGGTGGACGCTCTGACCACTGAGACGCTGTGTACAAGTGGCGTCCCGGGTGCAAATCAATCAGGTAAAGTAGGTCAGAAGAGAGGGAGACGCGGGCGGTCTCAGGGGAGCAGCCCTTTGTTCCACTTCGGAGCTGGTTACAAAATGATGCATCAACAAAATGCCATTGGTTCCTCCCTACAGGCCCAGAGCACAGAGCAGCAGGAGATATACTGTATGTGGACGGGTCAGCATGTGTTTGCTCTGGTCTCACCGAGGGACGCCATCCATGTATTTTTGAAGTTGCCTTTTCGGGACCAGCTTAAAGAACGACCATGTATAATAACATCAAAGTCAGTGATATAATGCAATATTTATTCATCTGTCCAATATTTTTTGCTGTACAGATCCTCCCTGTACCTTTTTATTGTTTTGTTCTTCATTCTCTTGTTGCCCATGTGTGTGGGTACAGTGCTTTCTGTATGGCGAGTGTTATCATTTTGTATGGCTCAAATAAAGTGTATGAAAAAAATCATACGTTCTATATATTGTCTATACATTTGTGCTGCATGAACAAACAGGAACAAGCGCAAGACATACAGTAAAAATGTTCTATATATATATACATATATATATATATGTATATCCTGTCCCTCGTTTTGCTAGTTGTGATACATATATTATAGTATACTATTGCAATCATATTGCCCCTGGATTGTTATTTCTTATGATTTTTTATTTCTATTGGTGAAATGACAGACATTTGATATAAGTGCAGACATGCAAACGGATGCAATAAGATAGCAACAAAGAACAGACAACATTGTGGACATTTATAAGGGTGTGTAGGTGTGTCAGTGAGCAGTGTTTTGTGTGTGTGTGTGTTTATCTTAACACTTTGATCTGTCCACCCACCACCATCTTTGTCCCTAGTTTCCCTTCCTTTTTAGTACACAAATATGCATCTAATGTCGTGCATTAACAAGAATTACAGGTGCTTTCCATTCCATTGTTGCATTCCAGTATGTCTCTGTATCTTGAAAGAACGTAGCTTGAACCCTAGAATTCTCAGGGGACTATTTCTGTTTTCTAAATGGCATAACATTTAGAAAAGAAAGTATTGAATATAAGGCTGAGTTTATACTGACGTTTCCAGGCTATTATCAAAAACGACCTGTCTCCTAATACAAATTTCTCAGTGTTCATACAAGGTTGAAAAACGATGTAGTTCTAGCGCCCGGCCAGTAGTGAACAGCCCACACACGCAACCCCCAGCCCCGTGCCCCCGCCCTCCCGGCAGTATACTCACTTCCTCTGTCAGAACCTCGGAGCGCGCAAACATCATTCTGCATTTTGACAGCAGCTGTGAAAATGGAAACTGCTTCGCGTGGTCTCGTTTGGACGAACAAAGGAGTAGAATTATCCTCTGTGCCGCGATCAAAGCCCACGAAGCTAGATAGTGTATCCGCCACCATTGTTGTTTATGTTTGTTCTCCGCTACTGCGCATGTCCAAATGTACGTGCGGGGAGCAGCGGGAGGTGGGGGTCAGATTAGGCAGACAATTCACACCTTTTTCCCTCACGCGGGTGTGAAAGAGAGCCCCGCTGAGCAGCTTATCTGAGTCTGAGTTTACACGGAGATAATGTGGCAGTAAAACGGTATAGTTGAATGTCAGTTGCTACCAACCGTTCATACGGAGACTGTGTTCCAGGGGGGTGAAAATCTAGCCTGCAAAGTGGGACAGCTCAGATACCCTGCACACCAAACGAGACCATGCAAAGCTCTAGGTTCAGCTTCCATTTTCACAGCAGCTGTTAAAATGCAGAATGATGTTGGTACTTTCTGAGGGTCTGGTACAGGAAGTGATTATACTGCCGGGAGGGGGGCTGGGCACGGGACTGGGGGTCGTGTGTTGTGTTGTAAAGTTTCTCTGCCCCCTACTGGCCAGGCGCTAGAACTACATAACTTTTCAAACTCATGTGAACGCTGAGAAATTTGCATTAGGAGCCAGGTCGTTTCTGTTAATAGCCTGGAAACGTCTGCGCAGCGTCTCAGTATAAACAGGGCCTGAGTTGTCCCACTTTGCAGACTGGATCTTAACTCTTACGTTTTCACCCCCCTGGAACACAGTCTCCGAATGAACGGTTGGTAGCAACCGAGATCCAACTATAGTGTTTACTGCCACATCGTCTCTGTGTAAACACAGCCTAAATCTCTTGCCATGTTGTCCTATTATTACTTTAATGCTTTGACTGTTTTTGTCTATGTCCGGATCCGCTTGCTTCCCTGTGCAATACACAGCTTCAGACATGTGCCTGGTTTTTGCTTGGATGTGGGCACTCCTTTTTCAACTAAACTCTAATATTTGTCCATCCATCCATCCATTTTCTTCCCCTTAATCCATTTCTGGGTCAGGGGGAGTGGCAGTCAGAGCTGCACCCAGTCACAGAGCACCAGCCCCTCACTGATCCTCCTGCAGGTGGTGAGTTCCAGCGGGGGCTTCAGGAAAAGTGGGGTTAAGTGTCTTGCCCAAGGACACAACGATAGCAGTCATCAGTGGGAGCCGTGAAGAAGGTCTTATGGTGGGCTCGAACCCACAACCTTCAGGCTCTAAGGCCAATGCTCTACCAACTGAGCCACTGTCGCCCGTATAGACTCTAATATTAGTATGTGTAATAATATGTAGTGTGGTGGAGATAATCATGAATATGTTCTCACCATAACACAATCACGGCTCACACAATGCGGCACAGCGAGCAGCACACAGCCACACTGTTAGAAAAACTAATTTAGCTCCAACTTCTCCAGATCGCTCCTAATAATGGCTGATATTGCCCGCAAATACAGAATTAAATAAAACCCACGTACTTGTATGTACTAGAAATGAGGCTAGTGCAGCAGGCATGCAGGTCTTTCAATTACAGCCGCTGAGCTGGATCTATTTATTTTTAGGTTTGAAATGATAAGTTATGTAATGATTTGATTATTTCATATCCAGTCATGTGTGTATCTCTGCTTGTGATGCATCTGCGCCCCTCCCCTCTGCTGCGGGGCACTTCCATTAAGTTTAATTACATGTTATGTTCCCAGTGGAGAGGGAGATTAGACGACGTTTCAGACAATAGATAACATAATATACACTGACTTGTGGTGTGGGTTTTTGAACCTTTGAAAATGATTTAGCATTTTCAGGGTGTATACGTAATAATTTGTCGGAAAATATTAAGAAATGATAAGTTGACAATATGGGGTGACAGTGGCTCAGTAGGTAGTGGATTGGCCTCTGGGCCTGAAGGTCATGGGTTCGAGCCCACCGTATGACCTACTTCACGGCTCCCACTGATGTCTGCTGCCGTAGTGTCCTTGGGCAAGACACTTTGTCTGAAGCCCCTGCTGAAAGATCAAGGCTCCTGTGGACTTACCACCTGCAGGAGGATCAGTGAGGGGATGGTGCTATGTGTACTGGGTGCAGCTCTGACTGCCACCCCCCGACCAAGAAATGGATGGATGGAAGTTCACAATATGTTTTAAACTTGCTTCACATGGTCTTCCCTCCATACACGGTGGTGCGAAGCTTCTACTTTTGCCACAGCTGCCCTGGGGCAGACTGACAGAAGGGAGCAAACCAGGATGTGCCGTTTACCACCACCAACATATTGCGCATACACCAGACTCATCCTAGGCAATGTGGGTGAAGTGTCTTGCCTGAGGACTCAACAACAGTTTGGCACTTTACAGCTGCAGCTGCCCCACTGTGGCCCCTGGTGTTCCTAGAGGTCTCCCATCACAATACTAACCAGGTCCCACTCTGCTTAGCTTCTGACAAGATCAGGCTTTCACATGAAGGTGGCTTTCCACTCTTGTGGGTAGTAATTCCAGTAAATACTACCAACAGCGGCTGTTTTACGGCTACAATGCACAGTTGAAATCCATGCATTTGTCTCCAGTAGGTTAGACTACTGTAACGACCACAGGTCTCTCCAAACGAGCTGTAAACAGCTGCAGTAAATTCAGAACGCCATAGCTCGAGTCCTGACTTGAACCAGGAAGTATGATCACATTTGTCCAGTTCTCAGGTCTCTGCACTGGCTTCCTGTGGCTCAGAGAAAAGCAGCTCTGCTTGGTACAAGTCTCTCCATGACCTCACACCAAATTACATCTGTGAAATTAGTGCCATATGAACCAACTCAGACTCTGAGGAGCACAGGGACTGACCTCCAGCTGGGACTCTCAGGAGCTCAAACACATATCAGATATATGCAACTAAAATCTGAAACCGTCTTCCTGAAAATGTGAGATTGGCTTCCACTCTGAAAATGTTCAAATCCAGGCTAAAAACAGTTTAGCTGTGCAAGAGTGCTCATCCACCGCCGCCCTGATTGAAATGATTCAGTTTGCAACATAAGTCTCTTAGTCTAATTTATCATTGATGTGATGGTATGACTCATGGCTGTTTCATCCTCCTGTTATTATTTGGAAAACAAAGCCACTGAAGGATTAGTGTGAAGCAGTGATGACATTTTATTATGATAGTATTAATAGTACGACACATTTTACATTTAGCTGAGTTAATCTGAGGCTAAGTATTTAAAAGACTGAGACAATGGCTGGTCCCTCTTTAGGTTGCTCAGTATATGATCAAAGAGAAGAAACTAAGACATCATCCTCTGGTCAATAAGGCAGAAGACCAATGTCCGTAAATACTGATAAAATTCATAAATGTTGTTGAATGTCGGGGTTCCTGGATCATCTGTCCTAAGACTCTCCACCAATGGTCTTGTGTGCAGTGCTTTGGAAACGTCTTAAAAAGTACTAAGTGGATTGGATAATGGATTGGCTTAAACTATAATAATGCTGAATTTCAAAAACTCTCATGAGATATTTTATATTTTCAACATTGTGTGCTGACGATGACAAACAATCCACCCCAGATAGAAACACTGTCCAATCCACATTCTCTGTTGTCTAATGTAAGAAGCTCACACATTCATATTTTACCACAAAATCATACAAATGGGAAAGTTACATTGCATTTTTGTGTCACTTCTTGGTTTTATTGTCCACTGTCACTTTACTTTAATTTACTCATCTGTCCAATAATAACTTTAATAACGTCAGAATGTGCCATATAAAACCACATGTCTACTGTCCCATACCCTCATGCTGCTAACATGTACAGATCTATTTACAATTATATATTTCTTGCACTAGATTTTACAGTAGTTTTTACTTGCTTATTGATTATTTTATTAATTTATTGTTTATTTGGTTGGGACAGTACATGTTAATGAACACATCACTGCGGATTGTAGCTTTGGGCTCATGTTCATCCATTGTCCCTCACAACGCCATTCACAAACACGCACTCATTCCTTCACCCTGAACTATTGTACACGTTTTCAGACACGGGGAGAACATGCAAACTCCACTCAGAAAGACCCTGTTCCAACCAGGATTCGAACCCAGAACCTTCTTGCCGAGAAGCGAGAATGCTATCCACTCCACTGTGCCGCCCAGAGCTAAAGTCAGAGCTTTTGTACGTAATTCTTACTTCTTCATTATGCTAAAGCCAGAGATTTTAAACTCTTTTTTTATGCTGAAGTTAGAGATTTTATTTTTTAGTTTGTGTTCATTTATCTTGTGCTGTCACTCCTACTGTTCTTAACTAGTGATGCAACACTGAAATTTCCCCACTGTGGGACAAATAAAGAATCTTTTCCCTCTCTCTTCATCAGCGTGTCTAAACTGTCTTAAAACATGTAAACCAGCCCCTGGAGCGACCAAAGCAATATCCTGGAATTACTCACTGAGGCATTAACGATAACATATTAACATTGCATTCCAATTATCATGTTGCTGATTACATGAAGCAAAGAATGTCATGGAGCAATAAGCACTGGAAGGTCAAGGCCTCCCAATAACCGTGTGTGTGGGTATCATCGAGCATTTCATTAATAGGCCGAGCGCTGATGGAGAGCTCTACGCAGGGGAGCGCACATGCTGGGCCTTTGTACATTAGTTCTGTGTCAATGAAAGCTTCAGACTCAGCTCCACTCAGGACTGTGACGACGCTGACCCTGCTGCTGCTGCTGCTGCTGCTGCTGCTGCTGCTGCTTCTGCTGCGGCTGGATACATACATGTAGATAGATAGATAGAGCCCCTTCACGCAGGTGCAAATATCAGACCCTGCTGCTGCTGTTGCTGCTGATTCTGGACAGATAGATAGATGCTTTGCAGGTGAAAAAAATCAGACCCTGCTGCTGAGGAGGAGGAGGAGGAGGAGGAGGAGGAGGAGGAGGAGGAGGGGTCCAGTTCCAATGGCCTTGACAACTCTGGATCTATCTTTGCCTCTCAGATTCACAAAATGATTATGTTGTGGTTACTGTGTGTGTGTGTGTACTAGCAGCCATGAGGGCAAGATACATACTTCTCATTCTAAGACCCTAGTCATGCCTGAGATTAGCCTTCCTCGTGAGCAGCTTTGTGACTAAAAGTGCCTTTGCCAGTTTTACAGTGTAAGTTGTGTTTCAATCTGTTTGTGTTTTATCATATTGTCATATTTGTCATATTTGAGGATCCTGATTTCAATTTTCCTAGAACTATACGTTTTGTCAGTACTTTGAGTTGTCTTGTGTATGAACTGTGCCGTGCAAACAAACTTGCCTTGTTTATCTCGTAAATTGTGCACACACAAAAAAAAAAATCATACCTGTCATCACAAAGGTTTGCCAGTTAACATGATCGGTTTCACTAAAATTCATAAAAAATGTAGTTCAATTTGTCATTATGTGGTCTTAAGTTTGAGACTTAGGAGGTTCTTATAATAAGACAACATGTCAAGTTACCAAGCAGTTCTAGCTTCTTTACATTTTTGCCTTAAATAAGAACCTTCTCAGCCGGTGAAAGGTACATACATCAAGATAAAGTTATGACTTATACTACTTTATATACTAATACTTATTAACTTAGCTTTGACACTTTAATGGTCCTGCACTTGTATTGAAACTGTTTTGGTTTATCTCAATTGTTTCCTGCACTTTTTTTTAGTTTGTTATCAGTTCAGTTCAGTTCAGTTTATTTGCCATTTGCAGTAACAAAACCACATTGGAATACATTAGCAAAAAGTCACCAGTGTGCACAGACAAATACACACATAAAACAACATTAAAAGACAGAAATAAAACAAATAAAACAGTAAACAAAGTATATTTCTGTACTTTTAATCTTGTCTATTTATGTACTTGTCTTGTGCACACTGGGGACTTTTGCAAATGTATTTTGATGTGGTTTTACTGCAAATGGCAAATAAAAAGAACCTGAATCTGACACACTCAAAAACAACAAACTAACACAAAAAAATAGTTTCTGTGTCGGTCAAACACTGATGTGATGTAAAACAACACAGATATTTGCTGCTCACAGATATAGATTATGATGATGTTTTTCAGGCGGTTCAGAGGGGAACTCAGTGCTCACACGAGTGGCCGAGTTTCAGACAAAGTCACATTCTTCCTCAGGATGATTACAGTATACAGCAGTGGTGAAGAGGCCTGGGCATGAGCGCCACTTCCTGTGGTCAGGTTAAATACAGAGGCTCGGAGGTCAGTGTCCCCGCTGGCATGGAACTGTCTCTGCCAGAGTCAAATACACACACGTTTGTACTGCGTTCATGACAGGTACTTTTCACCCATGCTCTCAGCAGAATGAAGCATCCATCACACGTTCCCTGTACAAAGACTCATTTACATGGATGTGGCGAGGAGGCGCTTTGGATTGTGTATCCATCGGCTTTGAGTGGATGCACTCATTGATGTGGCCCGAGCTGTTGAGTGTTGCTCCTTTCATTGTATTCTGAGTGAAAATGAAGAAGTCTCCAAAAGACATGGTTGAAAAAACCATATTTGTTGACAATTGAATGGATGTAGGCTGCTGTTTTTTTGTTTTGTTTACCAAATCAATTGGTAACCTTAAGATAGAAAGAAACGTGTCTCTGAAAATGAAAGAAGTTTATGGGCTTCCCGGGTAGCTCCGAAACACAACATCAATCTGGACCAATGATGTTGGAGTCCGAACAAAGAAATTGTGCTGTGTATATGTGGGGGAGATACTGTATTTATTGTCTTTTTGTAAAATTCTTTTTCCCTCTCATTTTGGATGTTTTTCTACACTGTAAGAATTGTCAGCCCGACTAATATATTGGACTGTTAGAGGCAAAATGTGGATTACAGTTCACCCTCAGCTATGGACATGATACCTGAGTGGCTGGGTCCTTCTAAAGCAGGGATGTCAAAGTCAAATACATGAGAGGGCCAAAAAAACAAAGGGCAGGACTGGTTCAATGTTTATTAAAACACTTTAAAATGCAACACAGTGTACCAGATTTTACCCCACCTTAATGTGGTGGGGGAGTTTGAGTACTCTGATGATCCTGGGAGCTATGTTGTCTGGGGCTTCATGCCCCTGGTAGGGTCTCCCATGGCAGACAGGTCTCCGGTGACGAGTCAGACGCACAGTCCGAAGCCAACCATGGATAGCACTAAAATAAAACCAGTGACGTTGGCCGGCATGGCGCAGCCGGGGCCCCACCCTGGAGCCAGGCCTGGGGTCGGGGCTCGAAAGCGAGAGCCTGGTGGCCGGGCCTTAGCCCACGGGGTCCGGCCGGGCTCAGCCCGAAAGGACAACGTGGGCAGGCCCTCCTGTGGGCCCACCACCTGCAGAGGGGTCCATGGTGGCACGATGCAGAGAGGACTGGGCAGCAGTCAAAGGCGGAGACCTCGGCGACCCAGTTCACACTGGGGGGAGAGGCGGCGAGCTGGGGTGGCCATACTCATTGCCCCGCATCTCAGCCGCCACGCGTTGGAGTTCTCCCCGGTGAATGAAAGGGTCGCGTCCCTCCGCCTTCGGGTGGGGGACGAGTCTCTCACTGTTGTGACGGCCTACGGGCTTAACAACGGTGCAGAGTACTCGGCCATCTTGGAGTCCCTAGGAGGGGTACTGGACGGTGCACCGACCGGGGACTCCGTTATTCTCCTGGGGGACTTCAACGCCCATGTGGGAAATGCCAGTGAAACTTGGAGAGGGGTGATTGGGAAGAACGGCCCCCCTGATCTGAACCCGAGCGGTGTTCAGTGTTGGACTTCTGTGCTAGTCACAGTTTTTCCATCTCGAACACCATGTTCGAGCACAAGGGTGTCCACCAGTGCACGTGGCACCAGAACACCCTAGGCCGGAGGTCAATGATCGACTTTGTTGTCGTATCATCTGACCTTCAGCCACGTGTCTCGGACACTCGGGTGAAAAGAGGGGCGGAGCTGTCAACCGATCACCACCTGGTCGTGAGTTGGATCCGCTGGCAGGGGAAGAAGCCGGTCAGACCTGGCAGACCCAAGCGTGTAGTGAGGGTCTGTTGGGAACGTCTCGCTGAGCCCCCTGTCAGACGGACTTTCAACTCACACCTCCGGGAGAGCTTCTCCCAGGTCCCGGCAGAGGAGGGGGATTTCTAGTCTGAGTGGACCATGTTCTCTTCCTCTATCGCCAATGCGGCAGCTCGTAGCTGAGGTAGCAGGGTCTCTGGCGCTGGTCCCGGCGGCAACCCCCGAACCCGGTGGTGGACACCGGCAGTAAGGGATGCCGTCAGGCTGAAGAAGGAGTCCTATCGAGCCATGATGGTTCGGGGGGCTCCTGAGGCAGCTGTCCAGTACCGGCTGGCCAAGCGTGCCGCGGCTTGGGCGGTTGTAGAGGCAAAAACCCGGGACTGGGAGGAGTTCGGGGAGTCCATGGAGCATGACTATCGGTCGGCCTCAAAGAGATTCTGGCAAACCGTCCGGCGCCTCAGGAGGGGGAAGCAGTTCTTTGCCAACACCGTGTACAGTGCGGGTGGCGAGCTGCTGACCTCAACTGGGGATATTGTCGGGCGGTGGAAGAAATACTTTGAGTTTCTCCTCAATCCCCCTGTCGCGTCCTCCAGCAGAGGCTGAGGATGTTGGGGCGGATACATCCATCTCCCTGGCAGAGGTCTCCAAGGTGGTTGGCAGCCTCCTTGGTGGCAAGGCGCCGGGAGTGGATGAGATCCATCCTGACTATCTAAAGTCTCTGGATGTTGTAGGACTGTCTTGGCTGACACGCCTCTGCAACATCGCGTGGCGATCAGGGGCAGTGCCAATGGAGTGGCAGACCAGGGTGGTGGGGCGACCACCAGAGGGTGTGTTCCAATTATCGTGGGATCACACTCTTCAGCCTCCCCGGTAAGGTCTACTCCAAGGTACTGGAGAGGAGGCTACGGCCGATGGTCAAATCTCGGATTCAGGAGGTTTTCGTCCCGGCCGCGGAACACTGGACCAGCTCTATACTCTCCATCGGATACTCTAGGGTTCATGGGAATTCGCCCAACCTGTCCACATGTGCTTTGTGGATTTGGAGAAGGCATTTGACCGTGTTCCCCGGGGTGTCCTTTGGGGGGTTCTCCGGGAGTATGGGGTCCGGGGTCTGTATGGTCTGTAGAGTTGTGTTTGCATCGCCAGCAGTAAGTAAGACCTGTTCCTGGTGCATGTTGGCCTCCGCCAGGGCTGCCCTTTGTCACCGGTTCTGTTCACTGTCTTTTTGGACAACATTTCTTGGCGCAGCCAGAGGCGGGAGGGTGTCCGGTTCGGGGACCACATTTCATCTCTGCTGTTTGCGGACGATGTTGTCCTGTTGGCCCCAACGAACGAGGACCTGCAGCGTGCACTGGGATGGTTTGCAGCCGAATGTGAAGCGGCTGGGATGAGAATCATATCCTCCAAATCCGAGGCCATGGTGCTCGACCAGAAAAAGGTGCCTTGCCCTCTCCCCAGGTGAGTGGAGTGGTCCTTTGATATTGGAATGTAACTTTAGTTATCATTTTGCTAAATCATTTGTGGCTGAATTCTATACTGTCTGTATTGTAATCCACTGTTGACTTCAGAGTGCTTGGGGGTTGTATGCAGATGCCAGGAGGAAGCAGGTTTTGAGGATGCTAATGTCTCACTGTTCTTTTGTTGTGTTGGTTTCTTCCTTTCCCATCTGCATACAAAGGTGTGTCTTGCTCAACCAAAAGGGGCTTGCCATCTGTGGATCTTCAGACTTGTCCTGAGAGAGGCTGGGGACTGTGCCTTGCCTCTGTCAAGACATTCTCCTTGTACAATGTAACAAGTAAAAGATTAACTTTGTCTCTTTGTTGTGTGAGATTTCATCAGGTTTAACTGTGGTTGAAACAGCATTATCATCCTTCCTCAAGTGGAGGAGTTCAAGTATCTCGGGGTCTTGTTGGAGCATGAGATTAACTCGGTGCAGCGTGCGCAGTGATGCAGTCGCTGTATCGGACCGTTGTGGTAAAGAAGGAGCTGAGCCGAAAGGCAAAGCTCTCTATTTACCGGTCAATCTTTGTTCCCTCCCTCCACTATGGTCATGAGCTTTGGGTAATGTCCGAAAGAACAAGATCGCGGATACAAGTGGTCAAAATGAGCTTCCTCCGCAGAGTGGCTGGGCGCTCCCTTAGAGATAGGGTGAGGAGCTCAGTCACACGGGAGGAGGAGCTCGAGGTAGAGCCGCTAAGATAAGATAGACTTTATTGATCTCACTCATTAGACATTTTTCTTAGGGCTCTGTACGGGCCGGTTCTAATACTAATCAAATACCATCCTGGGGGCCAAGATAATTCATTTGTGGGCCGGATCTGGCCTGGGGGCCTTGACTTTGATACCCATGTCCTAAAGTGATAGTGAGATGCCAAGATACAGGGGTGGAGCTTGTAGTAGAGCTGCTGCTCCTTCACACCAATAGGATTTGTCTCGGATATCTCCTGCACCAGACGCCCCGAGGGACTATATCGCTGCTGGCCTGGGAACACATTGGAATTCCCCCAGATGAGCTGGAGAAAGTGTTGATAGAAGATTACCTGGACCTGAAGCTATGATCCGTGATATCACTCATGAAAAGGTAAATGAAGTAAAGATGAAGATGAAGCTGTAAATCCTTACTCCTGTGACATTGTCAGGTAATGACACTGCAGAGTTTGTCATCAAAGTAAATCACTGTCATCTGATTGAGAAGGAGCTCGAACATAAGTTATCTCCATGGGACACTCTGGACAGTTTCCTCACATGAACCTGGCTGCTACAGTACAAACAGATGGGTTGTTCAATTGCTCTTTAAAAAAAATCTGGATTTTTTTATTCTGAACAGAGTGTGATGGTGTTGTCCATCTGGCACGAAGCCAGTCATGTTCAGCGTTTTACATTGCCTCCCCTACTCTAATGATGTTACTTTCTGTCCGTTTGTTGACCGCTAAAAACAGAAGCACATAATAGTCGACTCTATGTGACACAGGGTCAAATGTTGTGACTATTACTTTCTTTATGAGACACTCGTTGCTTATACAACATGGTAGCAATGATAATATTTGTAAATGTATTTTTTGAAGAAGGATTTTAGTACATGCAGCTAAGAATTCAATATTTTCTTGGGATTTTGCCACAACATCACGTTTTATGATTCATCCATCCATCCATCCATTTTCTTCCGCTTTATCCGTTGCCGGGTCGCGGGGGCAGCAGTCTAAGCAGAGACGCCCAGACTTCCCTATCCACACACACTTCCTCCAGCTCGTCCGGGGGGACCCCAAGGCGTTCCCAGGCCAGCTGAGAGACATAGTCCCTCCAGCGTGTCCTAGGTCTTCCGCGGGGCCTCCTCCCGGTGGGACGTGCCCGGAACACCTCCCCAGGGAGGCGTCCAGGAGGCATCCGGAACAGATGCCCGAGCCACCTCAACTGGTTCCTCTCGACGTGGAGAAGCAGCGGCTCTACTCCGAGCTCCTCCCGTGTGACTGAGCTCCTCACCCTATCTCTAAGGGAGCGCCCAGCCACTCTGCGGAGGAAGCTCATTTCGACCGCTTGTATCCGCGATCTCGTTCTTTCGGTCATTACCCAAAGCTCATGACCATAGGTGAGGGAGGGAACGAAGATTGACCGGTAAATCGAGAGCTTTGCCTTTCGGCTCAGCTCCTTCTTTACCACAACAGTCCGATACAGCGACCGCATCACTGCGCACGCTGCACCGATCCGCCTGTCAATCTCACGCTCCATTCTTCCCTCACTCGTGAACAAGACCCCGAGATACTTGAACTCCTCCACTTGAGGAAGGACCTCTCCACCCACCTGAAGAGGGCAGGGCACCTTTTTCCGGTCGAGCACCATGGCCTCAGATTTGGAGGTGCTGATTCTCATCCCAGCCGCTTCACACTCGGCTGCAAACCGTCCCAGTGCATGCTGCAGGTCCTGGTTCGTTGGAGCCAACAGGACAACATCGTCCGCAAACAGCAGAGATGAAATCCTGTGGTCCCCGAACCGGACCCCCTCCGACCCCTGGCTGCGCCTAGATATTCTGTCCATAAATACAGCGAACAGAACCGGTGACTGTCGGAGGCCAACATTCACCGGGAACAGGTCTGACTTACTGCCGGCAATGCGAACACAGCTCTGGCTCCGGTCATACAGGGACCGGATGGCCCTCAGCAGAGGACCCCCGACCCCGTACTCCCGGAGAACCCCCCAAAGGACACCCCGGGGAACACAGTCGAACGCCTTCTCCAAATCCACAAAGCACATGTGGACAGGTTGGGCGAACTCCCATGAACCCTCGAGTATCCGATGGAGAGTATAGAGCTGGTCCAGTGTTCCGCGACCGGGACGAAAACCACACTGCTCCTCCTGGATCCGAGATTCGACCATCGGCCGTAGCCTCCTCTCCAGTACCTTGGAGTAGACCTTACCGGGGAGGCTGAGGAGTGTGATCCCACGATAATTGGAACACACCCTCCGGTCCCCCTTCTTGTAGAGAGGGACCACCACCCCGGTCTGCCACTCCATTGGCACCGCCCCCGATCGCCACGCGATGTTGCAGAGACGTGTCAGCCAAGACAGTCCTACAACATCCAGAGACTTTAGATAATCAGGGCGGATCTCATCCACACCCGGAGCCTTGCCACCATGGAGGCTACCAACCACCTTGGTGACCTCAGCCAGGGAGATGGATGTATCCGCCCCAACATCCTCAGCCTCTGCCTCTGAAACAGAGGACGTGACGGGGGGATTGAGGAGAACCTCAAAGTATTCCTTCCACTGCCCGACAATATCCCCAGTCGAGGTCAGCAGCTCTCCACCCGCACCGTACATGGTGTTGGCAAAGAACTGCTTCCCCCTCCTGAGGCGCCGGACGGTTTGCCAGAATTTCTTTGAGGCCGACCGATAGTCATGCTCCATGGACTCTCCGAACTCCTCCCAGTCCCGGGTTTTTGCCTCTGCAACAGCCCGGGCCGCGGCACGCTTGGCCTGCCGGTACTGGACAGCTGCCTCAGGAGTCCCCCGAACCATCATGGCTCGATAGGACTCCTTCTTCAGCCTGACAGCATCCCTTACTGCCGGTGTCCACCACCGGGTTCGGGGGTTGCCGCCGGGACCAGCACCAGAGACCTTGCGACCACAGCTATGAGCCGCCGCATCGGCGATTGAGGCAGAGAACATGGTCCACTCGGACTCCATGTCCCCCTCCTCCACCGGGACCTGGGAGAAACTCTCCCGGAGGTGTGAGTTGAAAGTCCGTCTGACAGGGGGCTCAGCGAGACGTTCCCAGCAGACCCTCACTATACGCTTGGGTCTGCCAGGTCTGACCGGCTTCTTCCCCTGCCAGCGGATCCAACTCACGACCAGGTGATGATCGGTTGACAGCTCCGCCCCTCTCTTTACCCGAGTGTCCGAGACACGCGGTCGAAGGTCAGATGATACGACAACAAAGTCGATCATCGACCTCCGGCCTAGGGTGTCCTGGTGCCACGTGCACTGGTGGACACCCTTGTGCTCGAACATGGTGTTCGTGATGGACAAACTGTGACTGGCACAGAAGTCCAACAACTGAACACCGCTCGGGTTCAGATCAGGGGGGCCGCTCTTCCCGATCACCCCTCTCCAAGTGTCACTGGCGTTTCCCACATGGGCGTTGAAGTCCCCCAGGAGAATAACGGAGTCCCCGGGCGGTGCACCGTCCAGTACCCCTCCCAAGGACTCCAAGAAGGCCGGGTACTCTGCACTGCTGTTAGGCCCGTAGGCCGTCACAACAGTGAGAGACTTATCCCCCACCCGGAGGCGGAGGGACGCGACCCTCTCATTCACCGGGGAGAACTCCAACACGTGGCGGCTGAGATGGGGGGCAATGAGAATGGCCACCCCAGCTCGCCGCCTCTCCCCGCGGGAAACACCAGAAAAGTGGAGCGTCCAACCCCTCTCAAGGAGTTGGGTTCCAGAGCCCAAGCTGTGTGTGGAGGTGAGGCCGACTATCTCTAGTCGGTATCGCTCAACCTCCCCCACGAGCTCGGGCTCCTTCCCCCCCAGTGAGGTGACGTTCCACGTCCCAAGAGCCAGCTGTTGTGTGTGCGGACTGGGTCGTCGAGGTCTCCGCCTTCGACTGCTGCCCAGTCCTCTCTGCACCGTTTCGCCACCACGGACCCCTCTGCGGGTGGTGGGCCCACAGGAGGGACTGCCCACGTCGTCCATTCGGGCTGAGCCCGGCCGGGCCCCGTGGGCTAAGGCCCGGCCACCAGGCGCTCGCCTACGAGCCCCGACCCCAGGCCTGGCTCCAGGGTGGGGCCCCGGCTGCGCCATGCCGGGCGACGTCACTGATTTCTTTTGAGTGCTGTCCATGGTGTCTTCTGGACTGCTCTTTGTCTGACTCGTCACCCGAGACCTGTCTGCCATGGGAGGCCCTACCAGGGGCATGAAGCCCCAGACAGCATAGCTCCCAGGATCATCCGAGTACTCAAACTCCCCCACCACGTTAAGGTGGCAGTCCAGGGGGGAGTGATTCATGTTGATTCAAAACATCAACAGAAAGATGCCACATGAAAGAAAACCCTTTACTGTTTTCCAAGAATGTCTTGTGTCTATCAGCTGCAGGTGGATGATGTGGTGTGACTTTGTGTTTGGAGTTTGGCTTGTCCTGATGCTGTCATGATGAACACCTGTCCCGGCCTCCTGAGGCTCCTGAGGCTCCTGAGGCAAATTACACATGCATACACATGGCAGGCCTCTGCTTGACCTTGGTGGGACAGAAGGCGCTGGCTCAGCAGGGGACACTACAGCATATGCTCCAAGCTGCAATAAATGCACAACAGAGTGTTTGCTTCGTGACAGAGATGACTCTTCTGCTAATATGTTTCATTCCAGAGATAATATGAAGTCACAGCCTCTCACTGCTACAGTACGTGGAATGGCACAAGGAAAAGCAGAGCTCTGTTTGATATTCAGTCCCTCACAAAGATGCGGTTCACCTTTCGCAGCCTCGCTGTTTAATGAATATTTGTGCATCCTTTTTTACAGTGTGCTTCTCGTGCGCTGTGTGTGTACTCCAACGAGATCATAGACAACATCATAAAACCGCTAGTTTAACGTGACAGTTACTTTTATTTCAAATCAGAAGAAATCTTTTGTGGCGTGTGGGCACCGCTGTGATTAGTTCAGAGAACTTCTGACCCTGTATTTTACAGTGTATGTACGACTTTTGACAGCTGCAGCAGCCCTCAAACCTACCACCAACAGGTTCGATATCTCTGCTATTGCACTTCAGCAGTGGTGAGTTCAGTGAGGGACTACAAATGGCCGCTGATTGGTCAGTAGTACTTCCTGGTTCTTGCTGCAAGGCTCGTAGAAGAAGTAAAATGAAATTGAGCGGAGGCACTAGATGGCGCCACTCTGGCCAGGAGGTATACATGCCACTAAAACATGTGGTCATTCTCTAGAGTAAATAGAAATCGTTTCTGTCCTGGTCCTGTGTGCATGTTTGTGTGTTAATGTGTGTTTACGTTTGTTATTTTAACATTTGAAAGAAATGAAACTTTTTCAATGTAACCTTTAGTCAGTAAACATGTCAGAGAATATAAACTAAATGTAGTTATATAAACAATGTATACCTAGATATTTACCACAATCAAAACTACTTCTTAATCTTATTTTTTTTGCACCTAAAGTTCTCCCAGACAGCCGACCACGTGGACACACGTTTGATAATAAGCTGAGCCAATACAAGTGTGTTTGTCTTGGGGATATTATCGTCTGTCTCCCCTCCTCTAGTGAAGGTGCAGGGCTTGGTATCTCCATGGAAACAGGCTGCAGGATCAGTGGGCGGAGGAGGGAGTGCCGCTCATGTCTGCTCACATACACATACACATACACACACGCACACATACATGCACACACACACAGACATGTGTGGCGACCTGGGACCGCCTCACACTAACACACAAATGCAGAGGCCTGGGACAGCCGCACACACACGTAGAGGCCTTGACCACATCAAGCACCCACAAGCACAGACATATACAGAGGTCTGAAACCACATCACACCTCATGCATGACCTGTGTATTCAGTGCACTCATAAGTAGAGGGTGTGTGTGTGTGTATTTGTGCATGTGTGTGTCTCTATGCGCACATATGTGTGTGCTGCGCTGCCTGGAGGTAATGTTTACATGTGTTTGCCCCAGTTCTGTCCACCTTTGCACATTTTATCAGCTTTAGCCTTGTTTTTTGTACAATATCGTTGCCCTTTCTATGACACCTTTTACAACACCCTGTTCACTGACGCTCCTCGTTACAAAGTACAGAGAAATATTTGGTCCCCTATTTCTGTTTTTACTTATAATGATTTTTAAATAATTATTTTAACATTGTTTTTCACAAATTGAGACATTTAAAGCATTGGTGTAGCTGCACTGTATGGTCTAATAAGATGAGATAAAATAAACTTTTTTGATGTCACAATGGGCATATTTACACCGTCACTTCATGAAGGTTCATTCATGTGAAGTAAGAAAGTACACTTCGAAATCTACACAGAAAGGAAAACGCTGAAAGGCAGCAGCAGAGTCATATGGACTTATCAGCACTTCATGGTGTTGTCTCAGACTTATCTGTTTGGCCTTCATCTTTTCTCAACCTTGTAGAAAACGGTCTTACCCTTACAACTGGTCTTTCCAGTGATGTCTCATGGCTAGCTTTAGCATAATAAGGAAGCAAATCTAAAATCCCCTACTTTAGCACAATGAAGAAGCAAGTATTAACTATAATTTTGCATTTATTATTTTAATTATATAATGATAGCCCCATTGAGATTAATCATTAGAGGGGGCCCTTTAGCATATAAAAAAGCAAGTATAAACTACTGTATATTCAGGTGCAAGAAAGTATATATAGTTTATAGTGTATATGTCAGCAGCATGAGGACATGCTGTGACAGTGGACACATGTGGTTTCATATTGCACATTCTGACATTATCAAATTGATTGCACAGATGCACGTCATGTGAGGTCAGGTGTTTGTTAGTCCTCAATCACTGAGAAGCCACATTATTCCGAGCCTTAGTGTCCTCAAAATTGGTAGAGAGAGAGAGACAATTAATAGTTACCTAATGTAACTTAAGTTCTACGAATAGGTGCGTAGTCCCTTAGGACTTCGCTAGTGGGATATCACTCATGACCCCCAGGTCACACGCCAGAGAGATCAAAATAATTTGCTCCAATCACCAGCCACCCTCCTCTATAAATGCCCCTGCACAAGGCCGCACCCCCTCTTGAACTCTGCCAAGCCGGGCTGGCCTGATGGGCTCGTAGCTAAGGGACTACGCACCTATTCGTAGAACTTAAGTTACATTAGGTAACTATTAATTCTACGTCATGGTGCTACGTCCCTTAGGACTTCGCTAGTGGGACACAACGCGGAGGCCGTAGGAACATGTACTCCCAGCAGGCCAGCGAAGGGTGATTGGAGCTCCGCCCGAGCAAGACCCTCACACAGTGAGGGGACTCAGGGCAGAAGAAACAATGCGTGTTACAGGGCCACTCCTACCCAGGATACCCCCACGTAACACAGATGTAGGTTATCCGTAGTCACAGGACGCCTCTCCCAAGGGCTCCTGACGTGGACTACCTGACCGACCAAACACACATATATGTACCGCACCTGTAGGATGCCTCTCCCAAGAGCTCCTGAACCAGGGCGGAAAGTAAACCGAAGGCCCCCTCAGAGGAGGGACCTAACGGTCTAACTCAGTCCGCTGCACTCAGCACGGAATGGGCCACCGACCGGTCCGACACATCCAAAGATAAGACCGGACGAAAGAGGAGGACGACGCCCAAGAAGCCGCACGGCAGTCGTCCTCGACCGTCACCCCCCCTGAGAAGGGCCGTAGAGGCCGCCATCCCACGCGTGGAATGCGACCTGAAGCCCACCGGGAGGGCCAGACCCTGCGTCTGATACGCCCGCCGCACAGCGGTGGCGACCCAGTGCGCCAGCCGCTGAGCCGACAGCGGGGCGCCCCTGTTCTTAGGGCCCAGACACACAAACAGCTGACCACCCAACCTGAATGACGACGTCATGGCCAGGTAATGCCTCAGCATTCTGACAGGACACAGAAGGTGCCACCGCTCCTCCTCGGGGGAGGCATGCGGTGGCGGATAGAAAGCCCTAATCCTGATGACTCTCGACCTAAAGGCCGACGTGATGACCTTGGGGAGAAAAGCCGGATTGGGCCATAATACCACCATGCCGTCGCCCTCTCCAAAGGACAGGCAAGACGCATGGACAGAGAGCGCACACAAGTCGCCCGCCCTCTTAGCAGACGCCAACGCCAACGCCAACAAGAGGGCCGTCTTAAAGCGACACACTCGGGACTCGCCTCCGCCGCCGGTTCAAAAGGCGGACCCGACAGCCCCCTAAGGACCACCCTGAGGTCCCAAACCGGGGGCGTTCTCTGGAGCGGGGGCCTCCTCCTGCGTGCCCCCCGCAGAAAACGTTGAACCAACGGATGAGAGCGGGCTGTGAACCCCCCGAATCCGTCGTGACCCGAAGTAATGGCTGCCGCGAACACCGCCAAGGTGGCGACAGCCCTCCCCTTGTCAAAGAGCTCCTGTAGGAATCCCAGGACCCCCTCCAGCGGGCAACGCCTGGGATCCCAGGAACGAAAACCGCACCAGTCGCTGAAGAGCCTCCACCTCGTGGCGTAGGCCCTCACAGTGGACGGCGCCCTCGCCCCCTGAGTGGTCTCCACCACCGCAGGGGGAAGACCCAGGCCTACGAGGTTCCGCCTCTCAGCCTCCAAACCCAGAGCCTGCGGCCGATTATCGGGCGTGAAAACAGGGCTCCTCCCCCCCCCGGACTAGAGCCCCGGCTCGTCCGGGAGGGCCCAGGGCTCCATCACCGCCCTGCCCCTCAGGAAGGGGAACCACCGGGCATGCGGACTGTCCGGCGCCACCAGGATCACCGACCTCCTCTCCTGTTCGATCCTCCGCAGCAGGACCGGTAGGAGACGCACTGGTGGGAAAAGCGTACAGCAGGCCCCCTGGCCAGGGGTAATGAGCCAGAGCGTCCACGCCTAAGGGCGGCTCGTCCGCGGCCCTTGAGGCGAACCAGGACGGGCACTGTGCGTTTCCTGCACTGGCGAAAAGGTCGACCACTGGACGGCCGAACCTCCGCCAGATCTCCGCAGCTACCCGTGGGGCCAGGCCCCACTCGTCTTGGAGTGGGCCCCCCCCTGGACATCCTGTCGGCCCCCACGTTCCGGACCCCCGGGACGTGGCGCGCCCTGAGGACAGGAGGTGAATCGCCGCCCACAGCAGCGTCACCATCGCCATGCGATGGAGAGCGGGGGACCTGGTGCCCCCCTGCCTGTTCAGATAGGAGACCACTGTGGTGTTGTCTGAGCGCACCATCACGTGTCTCCCCTGCAGCTGAGGAGCAAAGTGCAGCAGTACCCTGTGCACTGCCTCCCTCTCCAGTAGGTTGATGTGACGGGCTGAGTCCGACCAGCAGCCTCCTACAGAACTCTGGCCGAGGACCCCGCCCCATCCTTCGAGCGACGCGTCCGTGAACACCTCCACGTGAGACACGGCGCAGGCCAGAGTCACTCCGTCCCGCAATAGACCCGGAGTGAGCCAGAACCTGATGTTCGATGCTGCCACTTGGGGAACCCAGATCAGCCTCCCCCCGTCCCGGGAGGGGTGAAGCCTGAGGCGTGAGAACCACCTCTGAAAATTCCTCATGTGGAGAAGGCCTAGCCGCACCACAGCATGAGCCGCCGCCATCATTCCCAGCAGGGACCTGAGGCGCCGCGCGGGGACTCTGGGGCCCGCCAGAACCTCCCTGGGTAGACGGGTAGTGTTCATCCGTCTGTCCACGGACAATGCAGCACGGAATGTCACAGAGTCTAGCTGCAGGCCGAGATAGATCATGCACTGAGCCGGTTGCAGCCTGCTTCTACGTCATGGTGCTACGTCCCTTAGCGGACTTCGCTAGTGGGATAACACGTGCACCTATTCGTAGAACTTAAGTTACATTAGGTAACTAATAATTTTCTCCCTGTTCACCACAAAGCCCAGGCGCTGTATGTGGGACAGGACCCAGTGCGTGTGGCTCACGGCCACTTCTCTGGATGAGGCCAGAATTAACCAGTCGTCTATGTAGGTTAAGGCCTCTTGGCTGCTAGGGGCTTAGGCCACTCACGTGTCGCGTAATGGACGAAAGGGTCCGTCCGCGGGCACAACGTGGGTTGCATCCTCCTCCTTCCTCGAGTGGTGGCACCCACAGAGGTGAAGTCCTCCACCGTCTGGATCCAGCGACGACGTCCGACGCCGGAGGGCGAAGGGAACTCGGACGCACAAGGAAGACATCTCAGAATGAAGTAAGTACTGTGGTAGATCTCAAACGGCGCCAGAGTGAAAGAGGGGGTGCGGCCTTGTGCAGGGGCATTTATAGAGGAGGGTGGCTGGTGATTGGAGCAAATTATTTTGATCTCTCTGGCGTGTGACCTGGGGGTCACGAGTGATATCCCACTAGCGAAGTCCTAAGGGACGTAGCACCATGACGTAGAATTGGATATTTGTATATTTGTGTATTTGTAGAAGTAAAATTCTTCTAATATCTATTAATATCCCCCCAGCCCTAGACGTTTTGATCAGGCATGGCGTAAGCTACCTGTGTGTGTAAGCCAAATCTTAAATTATGATTTCTAGTGTTTCAGAGACTGATTTAAAATAAAACATTGTACCTTGAAGTCATTATTTACCGCATTTTGGAAGTGATACCATTCAAGCGTTTTGTTTTTCTTTCTTTGTTTAAATTTATAAGGAAAGAATGGAAGGCATTGTCACTCCCAGAACGTGGGGTCAAGGTTAGGGTTAGGTTTACTATATTGATTCTCGTAGGATATGTGTCCACTACATTTGACCCATGCCATCAGTGAGGGCCGCATTCGCATATGATCCGCATGTGATTACATTTTTTAAATAAGAGTCTAATTATTTAATCTAATCTAGTCTAATTGGTGAGTATCCCAGTATAATATTAAATATTATGTTCCACTCTTTTGCATTATGATTTCTTTTGGGTTTTTTTTGAAGAGAAATCCTTGCAGTTTATATCAAATGATTAGTGAGCTTTAATAAAAGCGTTAACTAAAAACAATGGACTGATTAAACTGCTGAAGGCCTGATTGATTTGTGATTCCTACAGTATAATGACTTCCTGTTA
Source organism: Knipowitschia caucasica (assembly GCA_964034765.1). NCBI lineage: Eukaryota > Metazoa > Chordata > Actinopteri > Gobiiformes > Gobiidae > Knipowitschia > Knipowitschia caucasica. The sequence goes on from OZ035830.1 coordinate 20,329,692, forward strand.
CGTACTTCTAATGGATTATGAGTAGAATACACACACCACATACTCACTAATTTCTCATAGTGAATAAATTGAAATAATTATCATAAAGCATGCACTTTCATGTGTCCTACAGCCTACACCTACATGTAGGACCCATCAGTGTGTGCCTGATGAGCCCTTAGTGGTCAGAGGCCAAATAATGTGCTAAATGAGCCTAGTGCTGTTAATACCCCTCTTTTCATCTCTAAATTGGACTCTGGGGCTCTGAGCTGCGCACTGTTCTGTCTGATCCACACGGGGCGCTACGTCCTGTTCAACAGCGGGACAGTGGCGCTGGACGGGATGCGTTTAAAGTTACAGAAGTGAAAATGTGTGTCTGCAAAAGCACATGGTGAGAGCCGCGGCTGAGCGTGTGCTTTGATGCCGCGGCTTCACGACAGCTCAGGCTTTCTGTGGCCTGTGCCTAATGTTTTGCTCCGAACACAAGCCACTTGTCAGAGGATGAGGCTGAGGGGCTGGAGAGGACTGAGTGAATGTGAAAGTGTGAGAGGAGAGAGAGAGGAGAGGATCCACAGCTCCACACTGACACAGAGAGAGAGAGGAGGGGAGGAGAGCTCCGTCGCTCCCGTGCACTTGGCAGTCTAGTGTCGGGCTGCTGCTGCTGCTGCTGTCGTGGCGTGGCTGGTCGCGCCAGGCGGGGAACTTTACCACACTGGAGCCCGGAGTCCCACTCTCTCACCTGCGCAGTTCGGAGCTGCCATGGGTCTCTCGCCTGGATTTACTCTGCTAATTCTTTTACCGGCCTTTATGCTGCACACCAGCGGCCTTTACATCGCCAGTAGCGTTGGTAAGAAACGTGTTCAGTGTTTACGTTCCTCTCCCTATCACCGTCCCCATCTGTGAGTCTTCTTCTCTCTTGCATGGGAATAACACCGTGCAGGCTGCTCAACTTCTCTGTGCTCGCACTCTGGTGTTGTTAAGCACACTTTCCCGGCTGTTTAGAGGAGTCACAGACACAGGAGCGCCGATTGTTCTGTCAGATTGTGCGGGGAAGTAGGGGAGGCTGACATTAACTGTCGCAGATATCGATCTGTCATAGGACGCTGGAGTCGGATCGGATGTCAGCATATTGATCAAACTATTATCCAATCACCACAGCGACACACAACGCAAGACAAAAAGAAACATTCATTTGTTTATTCCCAAACTTCAGCTGTAAGAGTGGGATCTGGAATCCTGTGCAGTCCAAGGCTCCTGACTCTTTAATAGTCTTTGCAGCGTGTGGGCGCGAGGTGCACGTCTCGGGTCGCGTCCAAATGATGCGTGTGTTGTCCCTGTGAACCTAATGTTGTCCCTGTGAACCTCATGTTGTCCCTGTGAACCTCATGTTGTCCCTGTGAACCTCAGAGCACAGTCTGAACTGTGGTTTCTCTCAAAGCTTTGCTTAGTGCTTTCTACATTAAGTTTGGAATGGAGTTGAGGATGGTGAGGTAAACGCATGTGTTATCTTCTCTGGAGTTAACAGAGAGACAACAGTATGAGAAAGGTGCATTCGCCTCTTGATCCTGAGCTGACTTTCCTGTTGAGGAGGAAGGGCACAGAAGTGTCAGGGCTCCGCGCTCTGCTGAGGCGGCCGTTTCCAAACGCGCAGTGCGCCGCACCAGCGCCGGGGTCGCCTCTGGGCTTCTGGGTGGGGCTGAGTGTGAACATCAGTGTGTCTGTGTGTGTAAAGGTAGATCTGAATCATGTCGGGGAAAGAGGTGACATGGAAACGTGCTTTATTGTGCACTGTTTGGCTCTTTAGGTCAAGGTAACATAGTCTGCTTATAGTTTTGTTCAAGCCCCGCTCCTCCAGCGTTTATATAATGTGTGTGTGTGTGTGTGTGTGTGTGTGTGTGTGTGTGTGTCTATGTGTGCGTACGTGCGTGCGTGTGTCAGGGCCAGCCATGGCCTTCTGGGGGCTCGAAGCGGGATTTACTTTGTGGCCCTATACCAGATCAGCAGCACTAACCGATGTATGCTAATGTGACTGCTGTGATCTCTCCATCTCTATTCTGTGAATGTGACACATGACACATAACATATTATAACGTTATCACAACAACAGTGGATCATTTCTGATCTCCTGCCACACACGTTCTAAACACCTGGCCCTAGGCTGCATCCTTGAAAACAGCTCTGATATGTTTCCAGCCTTCTTGCATTTTACCATTTTATTGAATTTACAGTTCAACGCTAGGCCCTGATTAGTAAAATTATAACAAACAAGTTAGTTAGATAACTCTTATTATTATGTAATTAAAGAGCCATATGAAATGCATTCAGTGCCTTTTGTTTTACCAAAGGAAATACATATTCAATACTTCAAAAAATATGTATAATAATATCAGAATATCAACATATTATAATAAGATGTAATTAATTAACTATTGATCATATGAGTGAGTAGACGAGTAAAGAAAGTATGGTATTAAAGATCACAAAAAATTGTTACGGCCAACGGACAGCGGTTGGACACAATTTGAACCAATATTGAACCAGATCTAAACCAGTTCTAAACCAGGACTGGAGCAGGTCTAAACCAGGACTGAAGCTGCTATAAACCAGGTCTGGACCAGGACTGTACCTGATCCAAACCAGGACAGAAGCCAGTCTAAATCAGGACCGAAGTAGGTCTAAACCAGGACTGAAGCAGGCCTAAACCAGGACTGAACCAGATCCAAACCAGGACAGAAGCCAGTCTAAACCAGGACTGAAGCAGGTCTAAACCTGGACTGAAGCAGGTCTGCCCCAGATCTTTACCAGGACTGAAAGAGGTCTAAGCCAGATCTTAACCAGGACTTAAGGAGGTCTAAACCAGGGCCTTACCAGGACTGAAGCAGATCTAAACCAGGACTGAACCAGGACAATATCAGATCTATTCTAGGACTGATTTAAACCAGGACTGAAGCAGGTCTGAACCTGGACTGAAGCAGATCTAAACCATGACTGAAGCAGGTCTAAACCAGGACTGAAGCAGATCCCAACCAGATTTGAAGCAGGTCTAAAGCACTGGTAGAAAGCACATAGCCCTTGTTCTCGTAGTATTGTACCTGCAGACGCCTCTGGTCACTTTATCTGCACTCAGAGGGATGTATGCTCCTCCTCCACGTTTGCATCTGTAGGACTGGAACTGCAATAGTGGCAGTGGAGGAACGTGCACTTCTTCCAGCCAGATCGGGGACCTGAGCAGCTGCTTATTGGGTGCTCAGGGTGGGCCGACTCTGTTCTGCGTGCGTGTGTTTATACCTCATATGAAACATGTTTGTGATGTCAGTTGTGTCATTTCTCTCTGTCTCAGACTCCCTGCAGCACGTCCTGGGGGAGTATGGACTGGTGAGGCCTGTGAGTGTGGATGCAGAAGGCCGCTTCCTGTCACATGCCGTATCAGCGGAGCACCTGACTGGAGGGCAGCCTCGTAGGCGCTGGAGGAGGGAGGTACAAGCAGGCAATGATGAGTGGGAAGGACCAGACTCAGAGGACAACCAGGAGTCCGCCGCACAGCAGGAAAATCTTTACTACAATGTCACCGTCTTCGGCCGGGAGTTCCACCTGCGCTTGCGCCACAACGCCAGGCTGGTGGCCCCCGGAGCCAAGATGGAGTGGCACGATGACAGCGACAGCATTCGGCACACAGAGGCTCTGCACGACCAGTGCCTGTACGTGGGGGACGTCCCAGACACGCCCGGCGCCACAGTGGCCATCAGCAACTGTGATGGACTGGTAAGTGAATCAATCTGCTATACACTCGTTTGTTTACCAAGTGACAACTGAAAGAGAGACATAAAACAAATAACATAAAACTCTGGCCAGTGAGTTTCAGCTTAATCCGAATGTAAATGTGGCCTTTGACCTTGATGCGCTGCAGTGCTCTGCTCTTGGGCCTGGGGCCTCCTGTGTGACAAGCGGTACTCTTGTCCTCAATATTTCAGCAGAACTGAAATGTTTGCTCATCCGTTTTCTCTTTCACTTGTTGCTATAGTGTTTGACAAGGGGCTTGTGATTTGATTATGGCACTTGGATAATTGTAGAGAATTTGTAGCTTGAAGTGTAAATGCTTTTAATAGACCCAACATAATTATTCGAGAGAGGCAAAGGAAATCGCAAACAGTTGGTGAATGGCTGTTGAGAATTGAGTGAAGTGAGACGGTGTGAAGGAGCTTGACGAGATTTGCTGAGAGGAGAACATGTTAAAACAGAGATGAAGTCAGGAGACAACATTAAATCTTGTGCAAAGTAACCCGTGGACTCAGGCGAGGGAGGACGAGTCCCTCTATTAGGGAATGTGTTCATTAGTCAGCCAGATTGGCCTACCGCTGGAGCTGAGTAGCAGCAACTGGATCCGTTTAGGGTTGAGGACACTGGGGACTGAAAGCAGCTGAGAGAGCAGGCAGGGAGCCAGCACAGGCCTGACATGCTCACTTAGGCTGACACCAGCCAGAGGCATCACAGCTCCTGCTCAGGGGCCACCACACAACGGCCATCTCCTTTAAGCATCATGCACAGCTCAGGCCTGTTTGCTCTGTAATTGTTTAGGAGGCAATAATTTTGACACCCACTCTAACATATTATACAATTTTTTTACTGACTACAGCTAAGCAATATATTAGCTAAGTGTACATATGTATGTACTGTATGTATGGCAGTATTAATGTGGTCCATGAGGACCATAACGCATTACACAGAGGGCCGCAATTGACCTGCGAGCCTTTAGTTTGGAAATGCCCATTTATTGGATGTAGAAATCCAAGTCAGTCAATTAATTTAATACAACGGGTTATGTAAACATATTTTAAAAACTAAACATTTAGGCTTTTTTAGGTAAAGTAAACGCTCAGACATGGTATGGTATGCTTTATATTTATACAAAGACAGTGTACAATGAAACTGTATTCCCTGGGCCTGTCCATGTAAGAGCAGACTAAAAACAGAAGCTAAAAGTAAATGTATAGATTGTAAACATATAGGCTGTCAATTATTCATGACAAGTAAATATATCCGTTATCAGTTTTGGTGCATACTATAGTGGGGGTAATTGTATTTGTCAGCTGCAACTCTGAACTTGTCATGAATAATTGACAGCCACATTTAATTCAGTACAGAGGCACATGATACTTCATAGAGCTCTTCTACTTAGGTGAACCACAAGTAATCTCTGATATATTATAGAGCTCAACAAATAAAATAAGGAATGATGACATACATCGAGAAAGAATTCAGATTTTCTACCACGTTTTTTCCCAAGATTTGTAGAGTGATTAAAGAATGTTTGAGTAATGTACATTACTACAGTCCCGGATCTATAAACTGCCCGTCTGTAGGAGGTATACACGAGGTTCCTCACGTTTCTCCCAATTGTTTTTTTTGTTTTTTTTTAAGGAGGGTTTATGAACAATGATAATCTGGGGCATTTATTGACATGTAATGACATTTATGGGCATTGGTCATGGCTCCTATGTAGATCAAAGGCTTCTATGTGTTTGTTATTATGGCATATCCTGTTTTCATAAGTTGATTAACTGTAGTGATTTAGGGCAATACAGGTGTAAATTACAGAAAAAAAAGTTTATTATTTGGAATCACCTTTGAGTATCACTTTAGCAGACCTGTTTTTCTATTCATATAATTCATTTTGTGATATAGTTACATTTTAGAGTATTTTGTTTTCCTCCATCATTAATAAACTTTATGATCAGCTTCTCCATTGGCCTGAGCCTGAGCTGTTGTTAGTGCTGAGTATGGCGTGGTTTGTGGTTCAAAACAACTGACCAATCTGTCGCCAAATTTGGCTTAAGCTCGAGTAGCACATGAAGAGACAGAGTGGCTCTGCTTCTGAATGGTGCTTTGTAACGTTTATCTAAATTTGTCTCCACACTTTCGCTCAAATAGCCAGTTCGAGTTTTGACCTCTTCCATTAAAGTTAACACTATGGATGACGTCAGCACTGAGTCAGTCCACTCCTAATATTCAGTCTATACTCACAGCACACACATGTCAACAATAACCAATATTGTTATTGTTGACATGTGACACATGTTGTTAAAGCAATAGTGAGCCTCCTCATTCAGATGCTTTAAGGGTTAAAACAACACTACTTTTTGATTGTAAAAAGTTGGCGAGGTGTGAAAAGGGCACAGGGAGTAGATATAGGGAAGAACAAATGGCCATAATAAATAGCAAGTGCAGAGTGCACATGGAAGAGGGGAATCTCTTGGTGTGGATAAATGACCTTTGCAGGGAATTGGATTTGTGTAAGAGACGCTGGGATCAGCTGGTTAGCTCTGTCGCAGCTGGAGCTCGGCAACCACAATATCTCCTTTATTCATAATATTTAATTCATCTACTAATGCATTGTACTTATTCATTTGATTGTTAGTTGCTAATCCCTCATATTAGTAATTAGTTGTTGTTTTAACGACACAGTCAATATGAGAGGCTAAAGTTGTTCTTAAAACCACAAACAAATACCATTTAATAAAATCCTCTTCCTCAGAACAGTTTGGTTCTATCACTATTCTTCATTATACATGTATTTTTGTTCTCTGTCACATCTTGAGATCAGTGGAACAGGCAACTTCACTCTTTCCATGGAAATATTGAGCTTCTGTTGAAAAGTCAATGAAATATAAGCTGCTTTCTGTGGAGTTGTGCGTGTGACAGTTGTGTTATTGAGTCAGTGTTATTGATTCTAAATGGTCACATACACTTCTTTTTCCCACTAATCGTTGCTGGTTCTGCTAAGCCGTATATTGTCTAATTTCTATTTTCAATTTATGGCATAGTTTAGCCGACCTGAGGAGAGGTCAAATGGGCAGATCATGCAAGTCGACCCAGGAATTTACAGGAACTGGATGCTTTTGCCAAGTAGAGAGGGCAGCTTCACCGTCAGGATAAAGAGCTTCATCCACAGCTGTCATAGATGTGAAACTGCGTACATAGAATCCTTCAAAAGTATCGAGATGTCCTGCACCTCAGTGAACGATATCTTCTGCCAGAGGAAAGAAGCTGGAACATGGCTTTCCCAGGGGCCAGAAGAGTCATTGATTATTATTATATAAACAAATCACAAAAAGGTTACAAAACAGGAGAATGCCTGAGAAAATAAGGAGATTATATTAACCAAGAACAAAAATAAGATGCATTTATTTATTTTTTTTCGGAACGGCTCGGCTCTTAGATGGGAAGCAGCATGTAACTGCACATTGTCCAAAATAAAATAAATGTATTTAGGGGGATACAAAAATACATTTAATTGAAATGTATGTTTAATAACAGAAGTAAATGGCGTGTACTGCCCCTTTTTGTTAAAGGGGCAGTACACGCCATTAAGAACTGGGGGATGGAAACTTCTAACCAGGGTCATTTTAGTAGTTTCTGTTGTCTTTCATATGTTGACACAGAACACACAATCACCATAACCTCCTAAATATGGCCGACATATCTGTACATGTTTCTGTGAGCGTCTTATCAGGTCAAAGCTGTAAAAGTGTCGGGCTCATGCGGAGACCGGCCTGCAGTCTGTGGCCATGTAGGTGTGAGGTCAGGTGCTTTTGGATTTGGTTTTTTTGGGATCTGTGCGCAGGAATGTGCCGAGTCAGCAGCCTCTCTCTTTCTGCACACGCACAGGTGAACGAATCGCACAAAACGCTATGTATGAATTTTAATGTGTTTATTCATTTCCATTCTGTGCATGTGTCAATCAATCTATTTAATATCAATAATAATAATGATAATAGTAATAATAATAATGCACCGGTTTTTCTATAGTGCTTTTCAGGACACTCAAAGACTCATTATTCTTCCCTCCATACTATAAATGAGTGGAGTCTGGCGTGCTCCTGCTTGGTTGGAGTGAAATCCCGCAACCGCACTGGCCCAGTTTGACGCCTCTGACATAGACCCTCCTGTATCATAAAGAAAGAAAGGCAGAAAAGAAAGATAGTCCTTTATTCCTCCCACAGTGGAGACATTTCAGTTCGATGAAGACACATGCACACATCAAGGTGTGCAGCGTACAATTACTTCCGCGCTCCTTTCAGGCAAAATGGGTAAAGTGTCTTGCCCAAGGACACAACGACAACAGACATCACCTGGGGTCGTCGGAGATGGTCTTGTGGATCGAACCCACGACATTCAGGCTCAAAGACCAAAGCCAATGTCCAGCGAGGAATGACTCAAATCTTTACAGGGGCCGATGGAACGAGTTTGAATATGACAAAACCATAAACATAAAGGACAAAAACCATGGATGAAATACTGACATGTTCCCAGCTGCCCAGAAAGAACTCACATTCATTCAGAAGAGGAATGATGGTTTGATTGTCGGCTGTAAAGTCCGGGAAAGAAAACGAGCAGATAATTTACTTTGATGCGATGCGAGTATAGTTTTTATGTTTTACTGTGTATTTATTGATTGAAGCATAATGTTTAAGTAATCACTACAAGGGAGCAATGCTGATTAATCGTCATAATTAAAGTAATTGCCGCACTTGCACTGTTGCCAGTAGCTCAGTCACGCACAGGGTGTTCAGAGAGAAAAATATATTACGCTCTTATAATTTAACGCAGCTCCTGAAATAATCGCTTTTGACAAATGGCAGGTGGCTCCGGGTTACCGTGGGAACAGCAGGTCACACGTGAGAAAGTTTCCAGTCGTCTCCAGGTTTAGAACAAAAACAGCTGCACACACCTGGAGAGACGCACACACACAAACTCACAGTGAAGTTTGAAGCATTTTCAAGAACTAGGGCTGCACGATTTTGGCAAAATATAAATACATATAGATTAAGCGATCCATTATTTTTCCCACAGTGGGGAAATTTCGGTGTTGCATCACAAGTTATTGAACAGTAGGAAAGAGAAGCACACGGCACACGTTAAGTGAACAATAGCTATACTAATTAAAATAAAACAAAATCTCTAACTCTAGCATCAATAATATGTATAAAATCTCTATCTTGAAAATAATAATAAAAATGAACACTTGGCAAAATACAGAGATCTGACCAGCGTTCTGATATCCTGTATGTTTAGGAAAGGTTAAAGGAGTTTGAATTACAAAACATATTTGAAAATCGTATACCTCGTTTTTGTGAATAGCCTAGATTTAGTTTCGTTTAGTTTATAAAAGGACAATATGCATTTACATTTATACTTGTGCTCCTCTTTCCTACTGCTCTGTAACTTTTGATGCAACACCAATTTTTCCCCACTGTGGAGGCAATAAAAGATCTCTTAATCTTAATCTACAATAAAAAGATGGCTGCCCCAGATTAAGCACCATGTTACTTTCCATTTGTAGTCTTTGACAATACGATCATTAGACGTTCATATTGATATACAGTTAAAAAGTTCATGGAAAATTATTAGTAATTTACTGGTATACTCCTTCTTAAGCAAATCCTTTCTAATGTTTTTCCAATGACAAAAGATGTTGTTACTAATTGTTAGATGCATACAACTTTTTGACACATTTGACACTGAGAAAAGATTCAGATTATATACAAACACATACAAGCTAAGTCATTCTGATATTTTCTCACAGAATTTGTATAAGCAGTATTTATAGACCTGAGTTGCAAATACCTCGGCCTATCTGAATGATGCTTGCTTGTTTCCATAGACAACACAGTAGCTTGCGTTTTGTTTATTACTATTCGCGATTGTGTATTCACCGCTCAAAGGTTGACCTCGTTTTACAGCCTGAGTCCTGGATCTAAGGCCGACCATCTGTGGGAGTTTTTCCTTGCCGATATTGGAGGGTGGTGATGTTCCAGGACACTTGACATACAACGGCATTTATCAACATTTATGGACAATGGTCATCTGCCTCTTATGGATCAAATGCTCTGTGTGTTTTCTAACATTGCATTTCTTGTGCTTCTGTTTCATTCTCTGATCTGTGTTGGCAAATTCAGAGGTTTTGTTAAGATTTCTGAGATAATACTGTCGTGATTTAGAGCTACGCAAGAATACATTGAATTGAATTGAAAGTACGGCAACATAATTATATATGAGAAGAAGTTTTGCGGCCATCATTACCTGCTACAAAGCCACACAGGCTCCTGCTGCTGTCCTGCTGTCTGCACCTCTGGCTCCGTCTCATTGTCAGCCTCACGTTCTGTGGCCAGCAGCGGCAGCAGGAAGCCACAGAGAGCTCACCTAATGATGGTATTAAAAGAGTCAAAGAAAATGACAGAGAAAGAGGAAGAACGTGGCAGACAGCTTTTGGCTTCAACACCCGCAGACTCCGAGACAGCAGAGACATGCTCCTTTAGCGAGAGCTTTGTCTGTTTTTAGCTGCAGCCCTCGCTCTGCTCCCAGCGCTGATCACAAACTGGTGCTGAGGGTACAGTGGCCGTCGTCAGCGTTCAAATGTGAGATCCAAGACAAAAAGGCAGGATTGAAATTAACATGTGGGAGTTCTTCTTAAAAAATGTATATTGTGTTGTTTTACCACTGCTTCTTGTGTTCACTCCTGAGATAAAAAAAGACAGTGCTACAGTATTGTGCTGTATGTGTTTTGTGTGTGTCTCAGAGCGTGTGTGTGTGTTCATGTGTGTTATTGGTGTGCAGTGGGGCGGCAGCAGTCTTATTTTAGCACCTACACGGAGGAGAGACGCTGAAGCTGTGACACTTTTCTGAAGGTGCTAGCACATAGTTTATTTAACACAACTCAAATCAAGAACGATTTGGCACAGATAATATCTGCTGCAGAGACGATCATGTGGAAGTGTAATGATGGCAATATGTAACCTGGATGCCCTGGTTTAGGGGACGCACAATACCTACATGGGCTGCCATTGATTTTTATCTTCAACGTTGTCCACAGCTTGACAATCATTCCATAAAGACGTCATAATCTTTACAATTGGAATGACATTTTTTCCATTTCTTACTTTCTTTCTTAAATAAACGGTAACAACTGGATTTGGGCTTTAAAATCAGGTATGACATGAATATATTTATTTATCTTTAGTTAAAACTGTGATTGCTCATTTTCTCACTGGCTACTGGAATCTTTGAGGTTCTAAGCTTTAAAATGATACATGTGAACTCGGGTTTGTCTCAGCCTTGAGCTAATCTTAACATCTTCAATAATAGTTTAATCAGAGCTTTAAAGTGAGTTCTAACATGTCTCTATTGGAAATGTTTGAGCAAATGAGCTGTGGAGAAAATAATTATTCAATAAATACTGCAAAAAATGTGTGAAATCTTAATTACTGATGTGTGGCGAGACATTAGGAACGGACTGACTTAATAGGCAAAGCGATAAATCAGCCGTTTCCCATTATTAATAAAATATTCTAATTTTTGAGATGTTTTACAAGCTGTGAGACAATTATCAATAATGTAACAAACACAAGTTTGTCTCACTTTTGTTCTGTCATTTATTAGTTTCACATTGTGGTGAATTGAGTTTGTATCCATCCAAGTTCTCATATACCCTTTGGGACATAGGTGACAAGTGACCCGCCCTGCACCAGCCAATCAGCTCTCACCCCAAGGCATCTTATACAGTAGTTATAGAAAGTTACTCATTAATAGTTTAAATAATTATGTTTTAATTGGTCAATCTCGCTCTCTCAATAAGCTTACTTTTTTTATACTTACTCGACATTCAACCATTTTTAAATCTTTATTTGATTTGGGACAGTGCACATCATTCAACATGTGTTTTTCAACATGTAAATGTGCCCTCTGAGATACCGTATCAACTGTTGTGATTTAAGGCTATACAAAGAAAAAAAACAATTAATTAAACGTACTTAATAGTACAGTATAGCGACTCACATTGGCTCTTTTTTGAGATTTGTATTTTTTATTATTTAATTGCAAGACTTTTACAGCACTTTTACAGCAACAAGTGACCCATGTATGTGAAGGAGCGAGGTAGCCCGTCACAAGTTACTCATTTCAGTTCAGATACGCCTCTATTGTTGAGAAAAGGCCACCGTTATCCCACCAAATTGTAAACGCCGCGACATGCCCACTTGCACTGCCTCTCCATCCGCTCACTCATTACTTTTCTATTAGAATTGAACAGCGAGAGCATGAAGCGAGCCCAGCCAACCGTCCGACGCCAGCGCAGTTAAGCTCGGTCAGGCGTGGCGCTCCCTGGACTCGCGGCGTGTTATTCCACCGCGGGTCACACGATAAGCAGCTCTCCACTGTAATCAGCTCAAATTGAAACGGTGACATCAATTACGGTGCGACGCACAGCTGTTATTGACCCTGGCCTTTCTCTCTTCGCGTCGAGGCTTTGTGTGTGGGAAAGAGACGAGGATGAGGAGGCGGAGTGGAGTTGGGATCCACGGGGCCGAAGGGAGGGCCAGGTGCACGGTTGAGAGCGCTCAGACATGAATGAAGAGACATGAGAGAGAGTCAGAGAGAGAGAGAGGCTAAGCTGTGCTATCTGATTGCAGGTTCCACATCCCGCAGTGTAGCTCCACTCAAACACACAATTACTCAATCTAGAGCTATTATCAGACAGAGAGAGCGCGGTAGAGTCGGGCAGATCGAGAGCGGCCCGTTTCGGAGGAGAAAAGGAGTGCTTTTACCAGAGCTGTGATTACGGCTGTTCACTGTGTGCACTTAACCAGCCCCCTCGCCGTTGCCTCTGTCATTCACAAGCAGCGGCACAGCTGATTGTTTTGAGTGGCGGAAATTACAGGATTCACCCAAGAAAATTGCTCGGTGGAACCCCAATGATTACAGGGGAACACCTCGCTGATGTCACTGATATTGGGTTCTCTATTAACGGAAAACTACTGCGTAGTGAGGGCTAGACCAACCGTTTTTTTGCTGCTATTTCTTATCATTGACAATAAAGAACATATTTTGGCTCAAAAGAACTAAATTCAGAGGATTAGAAAAATGTTCAAATGTTCAGTTTTTTTGTGATTCAACCTAAAATATGAAACCACTATATGATATAGACTCACAGTCTTGCTGTTCAATGGCTAAATATTCTTATTCAGGCTCTTTACAGCTGAGCGCCATAGTCATCAACATTACAACAAATAAAGACTGGATATATCTCACTTTGCATGAAATAAGTCCGTCATGAATTAGTTTCACATTGTTAGTTGTATTACAGAATTCCATTAAATTCAATCTATTTTGGCAAAGGCCTGAATGACAACAGCAGTTTTCACCAGTGTTGGTCAGTAACGCGATAAAAGTAATAGTTACTTTTCTGAGTAACGAGTTAAGTAAGTGATTACATCTGCAAAAAAGTAACATTCACTTTCTTCTTAGCAGAGTTACAATGCGTTACAGAACCGTGAGTGTTGTGACTTTTGTCTTGTCGACTTGTGACAAATGAATGAGAGACGTGGGCAACGTAAATCATGATAGTGAGCATGAATTATTATCACTGCGAGCGAGATTCTTTTGTTTTATCGGTGAAAAATATATGCACCATTTTAACTAAATGCAGCCAACATCCTCCAACCTTTTAAAACACTTTCAGCGTCACAAAATCTACGGTCAACACTCAGCTATTAAACTAGTCGCTATAGAACGTCTCAGCTGCTGCTGCCTCCGACAGCATGACACCAACACGCTGGAAAAACCTGGACTTGAATGATGCTGTCAGAAAACCTCAAAGACGGAAATAAAAAGACAGGTGTATGTTGTAGAAGAGATGCCGTCTTTCAGATACATTTTATGTAAAATGTGCGGATGGATTGGACAGTGACAGAATGATAGCGAGGACGACCACGGAGCATTTCATTCATGGAGATGGAACTTGTTCAAAGTAACTTACCCAAAACTGGTTGTCACAAAGGACTTTACAAAGTTTTGGTTTCGCCAACAACAGATATCAGAGAATTTATCAATTTGAACACAGGAAATACAATGCGGCCATTGGTGCTCAGGGAGCGGGATGACCACTGACCATAAATGTTAATAATTGTCCCGGGTCATCACTGTCCTTAGACCCTTCTGCATCTACAAGAAACAAAACCGGAAGAGGAAATGGATTTTTTTAACGATTTTCTAATTTCCTGTGTTTCATCTGTATATCTGACCCATAGTTGTTTGTTCAGTTTGAATACATGTTTACATTCAGGGAAATTGATTATAAACTAACATAAACAGTGTATCACTTTTGACGGGGACAGTAGTGCTGACAGTGCCACCAGGCAGACTCGATCCCCAACTTACTACACACACAACCCAAAACTTTATACAGTATAATTCTTGGTCAGATTACCTGTGATCACATACTCACAATAAATATATGCACCAAGGACTGTAAAAGTAGAGAGCTGAGGGGCTGGAGCAGGAGAAGGCACTGAGCAGGAGAAGGCACTGAGCAGGAGGAGGCACTGTGCAGGAGAAGGCACTGAGCAGGAGGAGGCACTGTGCAGGAGAAGGCACTGAGCAGGAGGAGGCACTGAGCAGGAGGAGGCACTGTGCAGGAGAAGGCACTGAGCAGGAGGAGGCACTGTGCAGGAGAAGGCACTGAGCAGGAGGAGGCACTGTGCAGGAGAAGGCACTGAGCAGGAGAAGGCACTGAGCAGGAGGAGGCACTGAGCAGGAGGAGGCACTGAGCAGGAGAAGGCACTGAGCAGGAGGAGGCACTGAGCAGGAGGAGGCACTGAGCAGGAGAAGGCACTGAGCAGGAGGAGGCACTGAGCAGGAGAAGGCACTGTGCAGGAGAAGGCACTGAGCAGGAGGAGGCACTGAGCAGGAGAAGGCACTGAGCAGGAGAAGGCACTGAGCAGGAGAAGGCACTGAGCAGGAGAACCACACGCCCCTCCTCTTCTGGCTAATGGAGAGAAGTCAATGGTCAGTAGAGTGTTCGTTCAGTGTCCAGTGTGGACAGACTACTGCAGGATCATCAACATTATGATGAAATTGACAAAATGAACTGTCAAATTATTAGAACAGTAAAGTACTTGATACTTAACATTTTTTAAAGCTGGACCTACACTGTGATTAGTAGAGGACTGGGATGAATTATAAGGAGCACTTATCTGGAGTATTTTCCTTTTTGAAAAATCAATCAATCAACTTTTATTTGAATAGCGCCTTTCCTACACACGGCAACACAAAGCGCCTCACAAGAAAACAGAAACAGAAACCAACACACAGTGTCGTGAAGGCGATTTCAAATGTGCACACTACAATAATGCTGTTGGTGTCTTTGCCACACTAGTTAGCAGTTGATCTAATCCAAAAGACGAAGTATTCAGAGTAAAGTGCTGGATTACAGTGGCAAGGCGGGAGATGTATCATTAAAGTTGTAGAGCAATATATCTTGATCTTGCCTAACAGTATAAATTAATACATATAAATACCAATTACTTAGACAAATAGATTTTATTCTTGGCCTGTGCGCCCTCCTGTCCGTCACTCTTCAGTGGAGCACTCCTTCAGGACCCAGAGCTGAGAGGATCAATGGAAGCTGCATCAGCACTTCTGCTGCTAACTGGCCTCCGTGGGACATTGTGGAAACAGGACGAGACATTCACTCCGCCTTATCCCCCTTTCCCACTACGGCCTGTCCTGTTGTGTTTCTTCTACCAGACCTTGGCTTTATTACCATGGTGTTTACACAACAATATCAGGAAAATATTGTCTAATATTGCTCTGTCTGGTGAGCAGTTAAATATACTGATAAGCTTGCATGCCAAATGCCCTCGTCAAACCCAGTTCTCTGCTTTTATCCAAGCCTTTGTTTCATAAGTTCAGGACAAATAGGTTCAATTTCAAAGCAGAAAGTTTTTCAGTTGTCGTCCTTTTCTAAGAATAGATTTAGGAAATAACTGCTTTGAAAACAGAATGCTTTAGTCTGTGTCTGGTGTAATTAGTTGTATTTGTTCTTTCCTTGTGTTTGGATTGTAGTGTCTACAGCTTCTTTAATGGTATAGAGCTGGTCCTTGTATGTGCTCTGCTCTGCGCAGGCAGCAGGAGAGCTTAAGCGGCAAGAATCACACCTCACAACAGAAAATCACACTTCCTCATCTTACTAAGACTGCCTGTTTTTGTTTTGTCGGAAAGGAAACAAGAAAATAATCACTTTTCCTGTTACAGTGTTTTATATTTGGGTTTTTGCTAGTGCACAAGCGTGTAGGGAATTGTTGGTGTACCAGCATATGTAATATATTATATAATAATATATTGTATTCTAATAACTTGCTGTGTGTGGGCTGGAGTGAAGCAGCTGAAACAAAGAAACACTAGTGCTTTGATCACTGTGACTGATCATCTGCCAGAGTGTACAAGAGAAGCTTTGGATACTGACTGCAATTATATAATGCTGTTCGCCAAGATGTGAGACTTTCAGATGACCTTGTCCACATGCAGCACTTTGTTTGACTGAAGAGCAGTGGAAGGTGTGTGCAGTACAGTTTGTCAGATTTAAATCAGGAAAACGCTTCAGCTTCAATCCTCCATGAGCAGAAGTCCTCTGCAGCAGCAAGGTACATACATAGATAGATAGATAGATACTTTATTGATCCATGTAGACGTGAGACATTCAGGTGTCCAGTAGCAGCACAAACACATGCATCTATACAAACAAAACAAATGAAATAGATAAATAGATAAAAAAAGGTTCAAACCACTGAAGAAGGTGACATGTCTGGGATCGCGTCTTAAATTCAGACAGAAGACATGTTTTATTGTCGATGGTAGAGACAGCACGAACAAAGCACACGATCACAGAAACAATAGAATGCAAGTGTATTATACAGAGCGGAGGCATGGAGACCTCCAATCAGCAGCTTCCACGGTGTGCTTGTAGCTTGGCCTTCAGATAGACAAAACAAGGGAAAAGTACAGGCTTCTGCACATTGATAGAATGATGACTTTAACTTTAACAAAAGTTGCTTCAAAGTGTTATGAAATCTCACATTCCCCCCTCTGGTCATACATTCACGTGTGACCATCAGGATCGATAAACAGCAACATAACATCATAACTCAATACTTCAAAAACTCATAAACTCGGTACTTCAAAAAACTCAGAACTCGGAATACTTCAAAAACTCATAAAACTCATAAAACATGTTCAGATCTTTCATAAAACTTGTCAACAATCTTCAGTAAAATACCAAACTTCATCAGTCGATGGTGGTTCCAGATATTGCTTTGAAAACAGTCTCTCCCACTTCTCCTGTTGGTTTCTTCAAGCTGCATTTGTGTCGAGCCATGAATTCTTCTGTGACGTGTCTTTCAATCACACGTTTCAGCTTTAGTGTCCAGATTCAGAAATCCAATTCAGTCCAAATTATGTCCAAATTCAGAAATCCAATTGTTCCAAATTATGTCCTTGCAAAAGAGGACGATGGTGTTGTCCATGTCTCAGCAGCTCACAGCCTGACTGGAATCAGGGGCTGTGCAGATTGTCCAAGTGTGCTGATCCAGATGCATTCTCTTGAGGTTTCTCAGTTTTGGCTTGAAAAAAAAAACCACATTTTTGTGTAAAAAAAAAAAAGTCTTCTGTTCTCTAGATGTTACAGACAAGGCCCGCATCCTTCCACCACCTGAAGAAGATGACAAAGTCTGGGATCGTGTCTTAAATTCAGACAGAAGACATGTTTTATTGTCAATGGTAGAGACAGCACGAACAAAGCACACGATCACAGAAACAATAGAATGCAAGTGTATTATACAGAGCGGAGGCATGGAGACCTCCAATCAGCAGCTTCCACGGTGTGCTTGTAGCTTGGCCTTCAGATAGACAAAACAAGGGAAAAGTACAGGCTTCTGCACATTGATAGAATGATGACTTTAACTTTAACAAAAGTTGCTTCAAAGTGTTATGAAATCTCACACCACTTTCTCTGCTCTGGCCCAGAGTAAAATGCTGAATGCTTTGTTAGCATTTAGACTTCTCCAGTTAAAATGCAGAATCAATAAGTGTCATGACGTCCTCTCTCAACAGGAAGCCTTGCCTTGTTCCTATGGACTGAAAAGCTATATTGTTATTACAACTGCAAATAGTATAATCACTCTGGAGATGTTTATTATACTGTTATATTGAAGATTTCTAGAACCTAGGAACCAACCTAGGATGCATCATTCTGACTCTTGTTTTGTCTTGTTTGCACTTTACGTGTTCTTTTTCCGAATTCACTCTGGAATTTCCACAATGAACTCTGTCAAGGCATGCAGTCTGTGACCTCTTATCTCGATCCTGATGGCTGATATCATACGTACTGCTGTAAGAGTGTGTTGGAGTCTTCCTCTCTGCTCACTCTTTATCCTTACACTCAGCTTTATCTTAAACGCTGCTCTGTGGATCCACTTGAGTCTGATGCCACACATCCACCGCCATGACTGACAGCTTCACCAGGAACACAAGAGAGCATGGTTTTCTTTTATGGGATAATCTCCAGCTCCTCTCAAGCCAGCACACATACATTCATACACACACACACACACAAATGCACCCACACATACACTCCTGGTTTTATAGACATACACACAGCGCTCTCACAAACACGCTCGCGCACTCACACACAATATATTGATGCCACAGTTATTCACTACAGTAGAGATGTGGACTGTGACCAGTCCACATCTGGTCACAGATGTCTGGTCACAGATAAGTCACAGATAAGAATCGCCGGTGCTTTTAAACAATTAATTAGTTGGACCAGGTCTAATAAACAGCATCACCGTTAGAGGCAAGACAAGGCAAGGGAATTTTTTTTGCATAACACAATTCACACACAAGGCAACTCAAAGTGCTGAACAAAACAACATAAAATCAGTCCCACAAGGCATTAAAATCCTAAATAATCACACTACAAGAGTAAAGATAAAATCTGTAACACTTCCAGAGTAAAAGCCTGTCTCGCACATTTTAGGAAGACTGTTCCAGATTTTAGAAGTTAGACAGTTACCTTGAGGACAGGAAGTACTTTGTGGAGATTGGAAACTGTGTCTGAGATCATATGACCCTGACCTGTGGAGTCCCACAGGGGTCGATCCTGCGACCTCTTCTGTTCAATCTCTACATGCTGCCGTTAGGTCAGTTAATACGCAGAAACAAAGTGTCCTATCACAACTATGCAGACGACACTCAGATCCATGTCTCACTGACTGCAGGAGAACATGGACCAGTGGACTCACTCCTTCACTGTATCCAACAGATCAGTGAGTGGATGCAAAACAACTTCCTTCAGCTAAACGCAGACAAAACTGAAATGATTGTCTTTGGTCCCCAGAAACAAAGAGAGAGCGTCATCTGTCACCTACAGTCTCTCTCCCTAAAACCTTCAAACAAGGTCAGATATCTAGGGGTAATACTGGACTCAGACTTAAATTTTAATAGCCATATCAAATCAGTAACATCAGCAGCTTTTTTTACCATCTAAAAAACATTGCCAGGATCAAAAACATAGTGTCTAAAGCAGACTTGGAGATTCTTATCCATGCATTTGTCTCCAGTAGGTTAGACTACTGCAATGGCCTGCTCACAGGTCTCTCCAAACAGCTACAGTACATTCAAAATGCAGCAGCTCGAGTCCTGACTAGAACCAGGAAGTACGACCAAATTAGTCCAGTCCTCAGGTCTCTGCACTGGCTTCCTGTGGCTCAGAGAATAGACTTTAAAACAGCTTTGCTTGTGTACAAGTCTCTCCATGGCCTTGCACCAAAATATATTAGTGACATGTTAGTCCCATATGAACCAGCCCGGACTCTGAGCAGCACAGGGACTGGACTCCTGTTAGTGCCCAGAGTCAGAACTAAACATGGGGAGGCTGCTTTTCAGATTCATGCTGCTAAAATCTGGAACAGTCTTCCTGAAGATGTGAGACAGGCCTCCTCTCTGACAATGTTTAAAACCAGGTTAAAAACAGTCTTGTTTAGCTGTGCATACAACTGAGGGATTTTATATTTTTATCTTTCTTTTTAATGTTCTGTGATTATTTATGATTTTAATGCTTTCTTATTTGGTTCAGCACTTTGAATTGCCTTGTGTATGAATTGTGCTATATAAATAAACTTGCCTTGCCTTGCTTTTACTTTTCTCAGTATTAACACTTTGGATTAACTCCAATTGGTCGGTAATGAATCATGCCTGGTGACTTTCGGGCTTAAAAATACAAAACTCTCCCATTGTCTCTGAGTTCATAGGATCCACACATTACCAACATGTCACATGCAGCTCGACTGTTCTGGTGATCTGGATTCTCTCTGTTGCCATCCGCTGCCCTGTTCCCCACAAAGAGGGTGAAATGTACATGTGATCTCATTCTGTTTTGCAAATGTCTGGCTGTTTGTGAGTGAAATAATCTAGTTGGAATAAACATTTGTTAAAAAAGTTAGAACAGAAACACAAAAGGGCATGGACGCAACATGGATTATCTTTGGGTCATTATCGATGACTCTGGCTGTGATTATAGACGCAGTTTCAACATTTACCATGAAGATGAGAAACACTGCAGACATCTAGTTAAGAACAGTTTTCTGGACTCATCATGCACTGCCATTCACTAGGACTTTAAAGTGTCTCACCCTCCACAGGTCTGAGACATGTCCTCTACGTGTCTACGTTGATAACAAATACAAACTTCCAACCACAAGAGAACATAGCCTGAAAGTCGAGGAAAGATTAAGTAATGGCCGGCACGATGGCGCAGTGTTTAGCGCTTGTGCCTCGGTGCAAGAAGGTCCTGGGTTTGATTCCACCTCCAGGCCTCTGCGTGGAGTTTGCATGTTCTTCCCCTGTCTGTATACAGTAGGTTTCCTCCAGGCCCCCCCCCCCTCTTTTCCCCTACTACCACTAACAATAATGTACAATAGGTCTGGCATGTACCTCCTGTATGGTAACCCCACTCCCCTTTCTGTGAGGAGTGCCCACAACAATTGTAAAGTGCTTTGTGACTCTAGTCTTTAAAAAGGCACTACATCATAAAGATTACTTACATTTACTAATACTGACAATTACTGACTCAAAATAAGTTCATTAACGAATGATTCAACTTAGCAGATCGAACCTTCTGTTTCTGTTCACTGCTCTGATGACTCTGACATTTGAATATAGATAAATACGTAAGTCAGTGAGTCAGGAATATATGAACTTCTGCGGACACGGCATTAGACAGAACCTGGTTGTTCTAAGAGCTTCTTTCACTGAGACCTGTCTGTGGTGTTGGAGCCAGCGGGATGCTCCTCTCCCTTTCTGCTCCAGTTGTCGTCGTCTGCTCGTCTTGGTCCACGAGGCGGGTGCGGCTGCCTGTGACTGTGATGCGTAGTGACAGGGTGCTCCTCTCTGTCCTTTTTGCCGGTGCATGACAGCGTGAAGTGTCCCCCTTTCACAAGTACGCACACAGACACACACACACACACACACACGCACACACGCACGCACGCACGCACGCACGCACGCACGCACGCACGCACGCACTCTCTTCAGGTGTAGCTGTCTTTTGTCCACTTCTTTTGTGGATTTCTTTTAACTGCAGGATTTGAAGCCAAGTCAGTAGTTGACACTAACAGTATAGTAAAGATAATAAAAACATTCTAAAAAGGATAAAAGAATCACTAAAAGTTTAATTGTAGGGTTTGCCTGTATAATTTCCTCTAATCTAATTTTATGATGAACTGACATAATGAAAATATGTATGATAAACATGCACTATAGAAAATAAAGAATATTTACAAGGTATATACATAGGTAAATATACAAGGTAAAATGTTGTTAAGAAAGTGCAACCCAGTGCTCTGTCAATGATGTGGCTCAATGGAGATGTGCACATGATTATTAATGACAGGATGGTGAACTGTCAGTGTGGGATCTGCTCTCTCCTGATGAGAAACACAAACCCAACTCTTTAGTACTTCCATTACACCTTCTTTAATGGTCGTGTCTCCCGGAAGATGTCTGTGTGATCTCCAGAGAGCAGAACAGCACAGTATTGGAAAACACTGTTCGTCTGCCCACAGCTGCCCTGGAGCAGGCTGACAAAAACGATGCAACCAGTCGGTGCCACCAGCCTCTCCGACCACAAGCCATTCACACACACCACACTCATTCTAGGCAATGTGGGTGAAGTGTCTTGCCAAAGCGACAGCTTGGCATTTTACAGCCAGAGCCACCCCTCTGTGGCACCTGGTGTTCCCAGAGGTCTCCCATCACAGTACTAACCAGGGCCTGTCCTGCTAAGCGTCAGAGGTCTGACTGAATCTGGCTTTTCTCTTAAAGATGGTGCCATGCAGTTTACTCATTCAATTTGCAATGTGAAACTTAGATAGGACCGAGTCATGAGACACAAAGTGAAAAAAGACGGTATGTTGCTTTAAACAATATTTTGAGTTTCACCTGTTGATCGAGTCAAACACCTGTATGCAGCAGACATGGTGGTAGGTCTGACAGAATGGTTATTCTATTCTAGAATCTAGCAGGTCCCAGTCACACTCTGCTTGTGGGTTCCACACAGAGCTGCACGCTGTTAGCTCCAGGTCATCTCTGATTCAGGGCCATTAAAGCAGTTCATTCTTTTAAACTCTCCATTAGAGGAAGACAGGCCCATTTCTGATCATTTAGACTGGACTTTTTTAGACCAATTTAGACATTCTTAAGGACAGTACTTAGACACAGGAGCTCACACATAACACAAGTTAAATTAGAAAATGAATTACATTTAGCTCCCATTAAGTATTTTCCTTAAATATCCCTAAATGCAATTCTCTATTTCTGGATTACGAAAGTGTTTCAAAGCACTGTAGAATGACTCAGCGCTTCTAAAAATGTTGTTTCATTCAAATGTTTTGTGGGATTATGTATTAGTCACACACGCACACAGACATACACACACACACACACACACACGCAAACACACACAGTAGTAATCTCGTAGTAGTGTTACAACTGCCACTTCCACACACTTACAAGTAGAACAAATGAAGATCATATTAAGTGGTCGTGTCCCCTCAAAGCGACACCCTTCCATCCATCTCAGTGTCTTTCCAACATTGTGGAGGTCAGTTCTCCGACTGAGCCACAAGCTGTTGTCACCTCATTCTACCTGAGACTAATGACCAGCGCCCCGGCTAATCGTGTTACAATCTCTGCACAGGAGCGAGCACACGTGCGGCTAAAGCACGGCCAAAAGGGAGGGTCGCTACTCAGTTTATCTTATCTTATCATATCTAACATTTTAAGCCTTAAGTGACTTTCATTTCATATTTACAAGATCAAGGAGTAATAGCAAGGAATAGCAAGTACCAAAACATTAGTGACTAAAGCTGTTGTTCTTTGTGATTTTTTAAGTACAGCGGTCCGTCGTTTATTGCAGATTTACGGTCTAAAAAGAACCCACAATGAGCCAAGTATCAGCGATATGTTTTAAGGCTGTAAAACCCTCTTTACAAACTTCATACAGTTTTCCAACCACCTGAAATGTTGAAGTGCAATCACAGAGATATCCAACCTGTTTGTTGTAAGCCTGGGTGCTGCTGCAGCTGTCAAAAGACGTGCATACACTGTAAAATACTGCTGCAGAGGAGACCGCGCTGAGGGGCAGAAGACCGCGATATTACGTTTTCTTCAAACTTTGAATAAAGATAACTGGCATGTTATACTTGCGGTTATCGGATGTTGCATATGATATTGTTGGAGTATACACGCAACACATAGAGGCACATTGTAAAAATAAAATAAATACAAAATTTGCATACGAAAATCTGAAAAACAGCGAAAGGTGAAGCTATTGCGAGGGATTGCAGTAATGTCAGTTCTCACATGTGGCTGAAAGCTACACTTGGCAAAGCTCTTTTCCCCGTGGAAGGAGAGGAGACGAGGGGCTTATGGGTAATTTGGTTAGGAGGAAACTATGAGAGATGGCTGAAATGGAGGCAGGCCTTTTGACATAAGCATTCACCGAGATGTATAATGCCAATAGCAGAAGCCGCGCTCACAAACAGGTAGCGAGCGTGCGTTCTGGAGCTGCTTTCTCTGCAGACGACAGTGCGAGTGGGCTGTCAGCGCGGCGGGGTCGGCCTGATCACTGCTGAAGGATTACATCGGAAAGAATAATGCAAGAGCGTCTCTGAAGGAAAGATTCTTTTTCCTGAGAGTTTAAGTCATGTTTGTAAATGACTGTTTGAGTTAGAGCTCTGGGATTTTGGGGGGAAAAAAGGTTGAGCCTTGCCAAATTGTGATGCGGTTTTTGATGTTCTATAAATAAATAAATAATAAGTAAACAATACAATACACAATAAAAAATGACAAATTAAAGAAGTTATACCCGATTTTTTTATAAGGAGTTCATAAAAATGCTTATTACTACATACAAGTTGTATTATAATCCGTAATTTAATTGATAACTTGAGCTCATTGATTCAGCTGTGTATGAATTCAGGCCGTAAAAAGTGCTGAGTAGAGACTTAGCGTGACGCTCACTCTCCTCCACTCACAGAACGAGGCTGCGTCCTCCAGCCTCTACAGCGCTGCTAAACACAGTAGCATGTTAGCAGAATTGGCTATAACTCCTCTGGCTGCATACCACAGCAAAACAGCCCAAACAACGCAACAGTGAGGAAGAGAAGAGGGAACTAAAGCAAAAAAATGATCAAAGAAGAAATCAAGCCTGGGTTAACATAGCTAGCTTACATCGTATCCTCCGGAGAGACCTGTGGGTGCGGACCGCAAAACTAGCAGTAATCTTTCAGTTCTACTTCATAGTGCTACGCCCCTTAGGCTCGCTTTGGGTATGACTCCAGAAGCACCTAGCTTCCCGCCAGAGAGAACTCAATGCTCCAATCACTGTGCAGAACCTCCTATAAATAGCCCACAGCAGACCATGCTCTTCACTTTGAACTCTGGCGCCATTGAGAGAAGTTCTACTCACCATTGAAGATCGCGATGTCTACTCCTCCTCGTCCGAGAACTCCTTCGCCATCCGGCGTCGGACGAAGACGGTGCGGTGGCTGCCGGACCAAGCTCCACCGCAAAGACCGGCACGAGTTCTGCTTCCTCTGCCTGGGAGCTCACCACCACCGGGAAGCGGCGACGTGTGCGGCGTGCCTTTCTCTCCCCGGGGAGGAGAGAGAGCGCCGCGCTGCTTATGCCACCTCCGCGGAGGCTCGCCCGGGTCCCTCCCAGGAGGAGGAACCTGAGGTTGAGTATGTCCCGCTCGACCTGCCTCCTGCACCCAGGGAGTGGGGAGACTGTGTTGTGGAGGAAGAGTTTGACGAGGACCGGGGTTCCTACGTCACTCTCGACGAGGCTATTTCCTTGTGCGAGGAACAAGACCGCTTCCCTCTGGACCACATGCCCCGCCTCTTCGCCACGGCAGCGGCCACCATGGAGACCCCCCTGCCTCCGCAACCCACCCAGAGAGAGAGCGACTTCACGTCGGTGGGTTCATCGCTTCCAGGGAAGAAGAGACGAGCTCCAACACTGTGTCCGCGGATGGATCCGGTTTTCCATTACGCGGCACGTGATTGGGCCAAACCCCTAGCAGCTAAGAAGCCTGCTCTGGGGTACGGCGCCTATTGCTCGGTCCAAGACTGGTCCTGGTCCAAAGGGGTCCCGGAAGTGGAGGACGCTGTCCGGCTCGCACTACTCCCGCAGTCCTCGGTGTGGCCCGGCAGCAGACCTCTCCTTCCCTCGGAGCGGGATAGGATGAGCAAGGCTGTACTGGATAGATGCTACGCTAACGCAGGACAGGTCGTTGCGTTAGCTAGCAATATGGTTCTTCTCACCGGGGCCCTCGATAGGTCTCTATCCACGGGTCAAGCTCTCACCGACGAGGACCTGGACCGGGCCAGAACCACCACGGCGGCCATACTCCGTATGATCCAGGCGCTGGCTATTGACGGTGGGCGATCCATGGCGTCCGCACAGGTCGGTGCTCGCCATCTGTGGCTGGGGCTAGCGGACATCAAGGAGACGGAGAAGAGGCAGCTCCTGGACCTCCCTATCTCCTTGGATTCCCTCTTCGGTCCAGACATGAAGGGGCTCGTCGCGAGACTGGACGCTGCTGCCAAAGACTCCGCCATGCTGGCTCCTCATCTGCTCCCTCGCCGTGTGTCACAGCAGCAGCAGCAGCAGCAGCAGCAGCAACAACAACAGCAGCAGCCTTATCGCGGCAGAGAGAGAGTGAGAGACCGGTCACCTCGGCGACGCTCAGCTCCGCCCCCTCTTGCTCCTTGCCCGGGCCGCTACACTCCGCAGAGACCACGGGGTTCAGAGCCTTACTCCGGTGGTTTCCGTGACCAACGCTCCCACCGCCGCCCTCCCTACAGTCGGGGAGTTCGGGGGGGGAAAAAGTTTTTCAATAAACGACAAGGTGTACCGTATTCTCTGTCTGAGCATCATCTTTTTGCCATGCATGGTTTGTCATCTCAGGTAGAGGGCAGCATTGCATCACACACAGGTCTATCACCTTTGGTTACGTTGAGTCCACAGCGGCCGCATCCCTCCATACCACTTCCCACAGCGGCCAGTGTAGTGTCTGCTGGGTCAGGACCAGGTTTTGCGAGCCTCTCTCCCTTTTCTCAGCGTCTCCGGGGTAAATCCAGCACTTCATTCCCCAGGGGTGGTAATGAAAGCCTAGGTCAGGTTTTTCCCTCCGTCTCCGGGGTTCCCTCTGTTAGTGGTGTTACGCATACAGAGCAGGACGCTCCCACACACGTCTGCCCTTCAGCTCAGGCTGCTGTCATTTCATCCTCTGGGCGGGGAGTGAAACGCAGATTACCGCTGTCTATAAGTGAGTCAGGGGGCCTGGTCCCAACCTCCTCACACAGCACATCTCATGAGGTGTTTCGGCCCTTTCGATGCCCCCCCCTCTCCGCTGGGAGCGCAGGGAGAGTGGGGGGCTATTACACCAGGTGCTCCGGGTCCTCTCCTTCCCCTCACAGAGCAGTTTCGGGTCTGGGAAGAGCTCGGTCTACTGTCAGACCCCTGGTTAAAGAAAACGATGCGCAGGGGCTATGCTCTGCAGTTCGCACGGAGACCACCGCCGTTCCAGGGCATTCGTGCGGTGCGCCCTACAGATCGGGAGACAGAAGAGGCGCTCCAAATGGAGGTCGCCTCCCTGTTACGCAGAGGCGCCGCGGTCCTGGTGGACCCTCGGGACGCCTCCAGAGGCCTGTACTCCCCGTATTTCCTGGTCCCCAAGAAATCAGGGGGGGTGCGCCCTATATTGGATCTGCGCACTCTGAACCAGTGCATTTCCAAACGGCCCTTTCGGATGCTTTCCACAAAACATCTGTTAGAGTGCGTCAGGCCCGGGGACTGGATGTCAACCATAGACCTGACGGACGCTTACTTCCACGTTGCCATAGTACCGGAGCACAGACGCTTCCTGCGCTTCACCGTGGGAGGGAAGTGTTACGAGTACTGTCGCCTCCCCTTCGGTTACGCTCTGGCCCCACGCACCTTCTCCAAGTGCGTGGAGGCGGCGCTGGAACCACTCAGACGCGCAGGGATCAGAATCCTGACTTATATAGACGACTGGCTGATTCTGGCCCCGTCTCTGGAGCAGGCCACCATTCACACGCACTGGGTCCTGTCACACGTGCAGCGCCTAGGCTTTGTGGTGAACAGGGAAAAGAGCAATCTGCAACCCGCACAGCGCTTAGTCTATCTAGGTCTACAGCTAGACTCGGTGGAGTTTCGGGCAGCGCTCTCCCAGGACAGACGCTCGAGCATCACGCGTCTAGCTCAGGAAGCGCTGACCTCTCCCACAGTGACCGCCCGACGAATACGGTCTCTATTGGGGATGATGGCATCAGCTCATGCAGTGGTGCGGCTAGGTCTCCTTCATTTGAGACGTTTCCAGAGGTGGTTCTCCCGTCTCCGACTACATCCCACAAGAGACGGGGGCAGAAGGCTCATTGTTCCTCCAGGAGTGGCCGAGGACCTGAGCTACTGGCTCACGCCCGGTCTGATGCTGGAAGGAGTTCCCTTGGTCGGTGCCGTGGCACACGTGGAGGTGTTCACGGACGCGTCTCTGGAGGGATGGGGGGGGGTTCTGCACCAGAGCTCTGTGGGGGGCGCCTGGTCAGGCCCTCTTCGTCACATCAATCTGCTGGAGATGGAGGCGGTTCACAGGGTGCTTCTGCATTTCGCTCCACAACTAGCGGGGAGACACGTGATGGTGCGCTCAGACAACACCACAGTGGTGGCGTATCTGAACCGGCAGGGGGGCACGAGGTCCCCAGCCCTCCACCGACTGGCAGCGACCATTCTGATCTGGGCTGCAGGGCATCTGCAGTCTCTGAGAGCGCGTCATGTTCCGGGAGACAGGAACACAGGGGCGGACATAATGTCACGGGGAGGCCCTCTCGAGGACGAGTGGGGCCTCGACCCGCAGATGGCAGCGGAGGTCTGGCAGAGGTTTGGTCGGCCTGTGGTCGACCTGTTCGCCAGTGCAGACAACGCGCAATGCCCGCTCTGGTTCGCACTGAGACCCACGGACAATCCGCCTCTAGGGGTGGATGCCTTGGCTCATTATCCGTGGCCAGGGGGCCTGTTGTACGCCTCCCCCCCCCCCTCGTCTCCTACCGATCCTACTGAGGAGGATCGAGCAGGAAGAGCGGGAGGTAATCCTGGTCGCCCCAGACCGACCACAGGCCCGTTGGTTCCCGTTCCTGACCAACATGTCTGTGATGGACCCGTGGCCTCTCCCGGACGTGCCAGGGGGCCTGGTCCAGGGAGGGGGGACGCTTCGCTCCCGCCCAGTCCTGGGCCACAGGCTCTGGGTTTGGAGGCTGAGAGGCAGAACCTAGCCCGACTAGGCCTCCCCCAGGCGGTGGTGGATACCATCCAAGGGGCGAGGGCACCTTCCACCGTGAGGGCTTACGGGTGCCGGTGGAAGCTTTTCAAAGACTGGTGCGCGGCCCACTCGTGGGACCCCAGGTCTTGCCCTCTAGAGGGCGTCCTGGGCTTCCTGCAGGACCTTTTGGATAAGGGCAGGGCCGCTAGTACCTTGGCTGTGTCCGCTTCGGCCATTGCCTCTGGTCACGAAGGGTTCGGGGGGTTTTCAGCCCGCTCCCACCCGTTAATCAAACGCTTCCTTTGGGGGGCCTACAGGAAGAGGCCGGTCCTTAGACGAACACCTCCGATCTGGGACCTCAAGGTGGTTTTGAAAGGGCTGTCAGGGCCTCCTTTCGAACCCCTGACCCGTGCCAGCCCAGAATGCGTGGCCTTCAAGACCGCACTCTTATTGGCTCTGGTATCAACCAAGAGGGCGGGAGAACTGTGCGCTCTTTCCATCAGCCCGGCCTGCCTGTCCTTTGGTCCGGGGGATGGGTTGGTGGAGTTGTGGCCCAACCCGGCCTTTCTCCCCAAGGTCGTTTCCTCAACCTTCAGGTCCAGGGTCATACGGATCAGACCTTTTCATCCTCCGCCTCACGCCTCGCAGGAGGATGAGCAAAGACACCTGTTGTGCCCTGTCAGGATGCTGAGGCATTACCTGGAGGTCACGTCCTCTTTCAGGCGCACGGATCAGCTGTTCGTGTGCTTGGGGCCTAAAAACAGAGGCGCCCCGTTATCCTCCCAGCGGCTGGCGCACTGGGTGTCCCGGGCGATTCGCTCGGCGTATCAGGCCCAGGGGATGGTGCCCCCGGTGGGGTTCCGAGCGCACTCCACTCGGGGCGTGGCGGCCTCCACAGCTCTGCTACGAGGGGCCTCGGTGGAGGAGGTATGCCAGGCTGCGTCCTGGGCTTCGTCTTCCACCTTTGCTCTGTCTTACCTGGTGGATGTGTCAGAGCGGTCTGTTGCTCACTCCATCCTGAGCTCTGGGACTGATGCGACCGTGTCTGTCTCTCTCTGAGGCTTTCTGCGGTCTATGTTGTCTGGAGCGGCCGGCCCCTCCTGGAGCTCTTGATAGAGGCGTCCTGGGCTCAGCCTTCTCCTTCTTCCTTCGCGGCTTTGTGCAGTCCTCTGGTGCTCTTGGTAGAGGCGGTCTGGGACTGTTCCTTGTTCCCCTACGGGGGCGCGCGCGGTGTTCCTCAGGAGCTCTTGGTAGAGGCGTCCTGGGAAGTGACCTTCGCCCTTGGGCGTTTGGTCAGAGACTTGGCTGTTCCTGGAACGGCCTCCCTCTTGGATTCTGTTAGTGCTTCGGGCGTCCTTGATAGGAGCGGCCCTACCACTGCTTCACCTTTGAGCCTTTCCTTGGGCGTCCTTGATAGGAGCGGCCCCATCACTGCTCATTCCCTGTCTGTCTTGAGTTCCCACACCTTGGAGGTGTTAGGGCTTACTCGGCAGGGCTCCAATCACTGCTAGCTGGCCTGATGGGAGTACATACTCTTAGGCTACGCTTCGTTACCCAAAGCGAGCCTAAGGGGCGTAGCACTATGAAGTAGAATTGTTAGTTACCTATTGTAACTGTAGTTCTACGAATAGTGCGTAGCCCCTTAGCTACGGGCCCATCAGTCCAACCTGGCTTTGGCGAGTTCAAAGTGAAGAGCATGGTCTGCTGTGGGCTATTTATAGGAGGTTCTGCACAGTGATTGGAGCATTGAGTTCTCTCTGGCGGGAAGCTAGGTGCTTCTGGAGTCATACCCAAAGCGAGCCTAAGGGGCTACGCACTATTCGTAGAACTACAGTTACAATAGGTAACTAACAATTATATATTTTGTTAGTAGTGCATTGCTTTTGAACCATTTCATTAGTGATTGTTGTACAGCTTACAAGAAGTTGCGCTCATGCTAATGTTAGCATATGTATCAGATCGCAAAGAAAACTAGATACCTTAGTGGGATGAGAGCGTAGGGGAAATGAGAAGCCTGTGAGCGAATTGGGTGGTGGGGCTAAACATTCAAACCTTGCAGAAACGGGTATAGCTCCTTTAAGAAAACATTTCCAAAATGTGTCTAAATTGATTAGAGAACTTCTTTTTTTTTTAAAGTCACATTTTATTCAGAGTAAAAATAACAATTTGAAATAGACTTAATGTGAAATTCAGTTACTACACACATTAAAGCTTTGCTGCTTCCTGATTGGATCCAATGAATTCAAATCCTTAACAGACAGCTGAGGCCTCTCCTCATTGGCCCAATTGTTCTCCTCCATCAAATTTTACTGGGGGAGGGACTGTTTTAAATACATTTGTTATAAAACAAAATTAGACAATACTACAGGGTAATACAGTCAAAATTATGTTTTATTTTCTAAATGAAATACAATTGAAGTTGTAGACATCACCTTTAAAGTGTACATATGAAGAAACTACCCAGAGCCCTACCAGGATAAATAAAGTGCACCTTCACCTTTACCTTAGAGTTCGAACCTATTACTACAACCATCTTTTCCAATGAAAAAATATTCACTACCAAAATGTTAAATGTATTAGCTCTTGAATGAATTGTCCTTATTTCTTTATTCATCACAAGGACAATGCAATTGGAGCAACAGTATGCCCTGGGTTATCTAGACCAAGAGATAGTAGGAAGTTGTTTTTCATCATCTTTTTTTGCTTACATCTTTAGTCCCTATTTCTCTTGCAAATTTACTAATTGCGATCACGGAAATTGCTGTTTTGATTGGTTTGATTGGGATTAACCACGCAGCACTACAACACAAACACTGATTTAAGCGGGGGTTTTCCTCTGTGAAATCTCGCCTCGTCTTATACTTCTGCTGTGTCTTTCTCTCTGGAGGATGGTCCATAATTATGTACGTAGATGCAATCTGTTATTTACATGAATATGAATATGAATAAAGCCAGAGAAGAGTAGACACAGGCCACTGCGTCTGGGCCGAGGTGTTGAATGAACAAAATCAGGCATCAGATGTTGAGCTGGAGATGTGTGTGAGTGTCAGTGTATAATTGGCACTCACAAATGTATGCGCTACACCATATAGTCATGTATGTATTCACATCGCCCAGGGTCCGTCCTCCGGCTGTTCTCTCCTCTGGACATGTGTACTTCATCAAACAGCCGTGAGATCCCAGTCACTCATTTCAAACGCACCTCGTTATCTGTGAATTATTAAGCAGAGTTTTATCAAGGATAGGTCTCTCCAATGAGTCATATCGTATGTAATGAAACAAGGATCATTTATTAGCTCTGTCTCTTGTTTATTTGAAATATTTATCATTTTAGCACCCGAGAAAAGCAGGTACAGCTATTTTAATTCCATTTATTTTTGTATAAGTCTAAATCACAACAGTCGTCATCTTGGAGGACTTGAGAAAGTTGTCAATTCGCCATTACAGATCAGAGAATAAAAAGGTTTGAACACAAGAAATTGAATAAAAACAGAATAAACCTCAACCCCCATAAACACACACAGGTCCAAGGTCAAGGGGCGACAGTAGCTCAGTTGGTAGAGGACAGGTCTTGGGACCTAATGATCGTGGGTGCTCCCACTGATGCCTGCTGTCGTTGTGTCCCTGGGCAGCTCTGATTGCCCCCCCCCCCAACCCAGAAATTGAATCATAAAAGGGTAGACAATGATGATGAGGTCCAAGGGCCGACACAAACATATGATATCAAAATCTGTAGAATAAAGACAGTTAGATCAGAGCTATCCGAGCCCATGAGTGCATGTTATACATCATAATAATTCATTAAATTCAAAAATCCATCTGCCCATGAAAATATATAAAATATAATTTATATTTGATTAAATTAAAAAAAATCCACTAAATACTTCCCATATCGTAAAAGATTGAAGCAAAACAACAGCCGCAGATGTTAAAGATCCGCCAACACACTAGGTACACAAAGATAACATTGGCTTCAGGTTTCCCTCTCCCTTTCTCTTCGGTGAATACTTATCAAATACACACATTATTGTTGGATTTACTGAAGTAGTTTACATTCAAATATGTATGTAAATATATATATACTATATATATATATTTATTATATGACTTGGACCGTACGCGCGCTCTGATTGGCTGATTACCGGTCTGATATTTTCCCATCTCGGACCGTTACCATGACAATTGGTCCAAACAGCGCGTATCACATTTGATATCTTTCCTCGGACCGTTACCATGACAATCTGTCCGCAGCGCGTATCACACAAAACCAAGTTGGACATGAACATACTTCACAAACATCTCAAAAGCTTTGGTAAAGACACAGACGAGAGTCATATAATAACAAAATTATTAACCTTGCTTGCTCGGTCTGTAGAGAGAAATATCAGACCTTGGCCTTTTTGCACAGACCTCGCCACGGCTCGGTCTGTATATTAAGGCTGATATTTCTCCATACAGACCTCGCCCTCGGTTAATAAGCCGTTATATATATATATATATATATATATATATATATATATATTTATTTTTTTAGGCAGCATGGTTTATTAAAAAACATGAAAAAATGTGTGGCTTATAGTCCAGCAAGTCCTGTATTCACAATCGATTAGTTGCAAATAGTGAATTAACTTAAAATTGCCAAATGTGTACCCTGCACCAGGACAGTCGTGGAATGCACCTTTAATTCCCTTACAGTTTTAATTAGAATCAATTACTCCATTAAAATGAGATGTGTTGAGTTGCATAGAAATCTTTTAATAAGACAGCGTTTGCCGATGGGGGCTGGGGGTGACCTCACATGAAGAGGGATGAATACATTACAATTTATTAGCCTTTGTTTCATTCACTCACCACACCCAGACGTACACAAACCCCGCCCTGCGACAGCCTATCCACTGTTTATCGCCTTGGACCGCTGGGTGGACCAAAATATTTGTTGTGTTACCTGCAGAAGCCTTTCTTCCCTGTCTCTCACACACCTCTCCAGACGAGGAGTGAAGCTCGGAGCATGCCGGGGAATATTTTCTCTCAATTTGTGAGTGAGTGCTTTGGCTGCGTGATGCTGGCGGAGGCCCCTCTTTGTCATGGAAACACCAATTTTTTAACTCAAGTCCTTAAGGCAACGAATCCGAGCCACTCAGACAAACTAACCAGCCCAGTTTAGAACAACATGCATGTAATAGCCATGTTTCTTCAAGGCTTCAGCACGTGTACTGACACAGATTAGATAAGATCAAACTTTATTGATCTAACAATGGAGAAATTCATTACATTTGGCTTCAATTAGATCACTCTGAGGTCATAAATAAGTTTTTATACTGTATGTACTAGACGTTTCATACAAATACACACATATACTCAATTGGAGAGTAAATGCCTCTTGGAGAAAAGATGTCTGAATCTCAATGGGATTTTCCTCTTGAATAAAGTCTAAATACCAATGAGCATGTGTGCAAATAGACAGGAAATGTGCAAACAACATGAAATGATGTTAAAAAAGTACAAAATAAAAAAATTATACGGAAAAAGCCTTGTGCGCTGTAAAGGAATCATATACAGTATACAGATGATTGCAGGCTTAACAGAAAATGTGAAAGAACATAAAGCATACCCACCCAGGTCCAAAGAAATCCAAAGAAAATCACTCGACAAATATACCTTTTATTATATTTTTTTTACTGTTTTATAAAACTAGTAATCAGAGTTGTGCCAGTTCACAGATTTTCTGAACTAGTTCAAGTTCAGTTCATACATGCTCAAAGTGAACAGTTCACGTTCAAAGTTCACATTTTTAATTCTGAACTAGTTCAAAGTTCAGTTAATTTTACTTTTTTTGTGAGATACTTAAATATTTTTTTCACACTACGAGCTATATAGATCTCCTGTACACCCACAGGAGGAGAGTCTTTTGACCACAAAACAGACCAGATTTACATGGTTTTCAATGGGAGCCAAACGGAGTTGCTCCATCTCTGCTCATAAACTACAGACAGTAATGCGCTGCAGTGCGTGTGTCTATACTTTATGTCAAATGTAAACTGTGTAAACTTTGTCGCTAACTCACCCTGTGTTTTCATCACGACTCGGGCACATGTGAAAAGCACCAGCTCACAGCGCCGCACCGCAACACAGAGTCTGGGTGCGTTCACAGACGGTGGAAACCGTAGGAATTTTTAGATTTTGGCGGAAAAAATGCGAGAATACAGGAGGGAGGAACTTTCTCTCGTTGCGTTTCAAAAGAGAAAACAGATCAGAGTGATGTCTGCCGTTCATGACACATAAAATGAACTAATTCACGTTCAAGTTCTTTTCTTTTAAATGTGTTGCGTTCAGTTCAACGTTCACAAAAAAATTAGCGTGTTCAATGAACGCGTTCTTTTGAACTCGTTCACGCACAACACTACTAGTAATGACACAATATACACTCATGTAAAAAGCTAATATGCTTTTTTTTTTTTTAAATGATCCGTTAAATCTTAATCAACAAATCACACCTCAGCACCCTATCTTCACCCTGTTACCTGTCACCTTTTATTTTGTGCATATTTGTGATAAAGAGCCCTGTGAGTCACTTTTTGATGCTTCGGGCTGATTGGCGGAGTGAGGGTGGTCATCTCCTGAAGCTGATCTAAAAATGTGACTGAAGCCAAATTAAAACCTGCAAATGAAAACTAGTGATAGAACCAAACTGTTGATGCTTTTTACTTGTTGTCTCATTGATTTATCCGCGCTTTGGAAAGTTAGATACCCCAGCTTTAATGTCTCAAATAAATAAAGAAGGATTATGGTGTGGAAGTGCCTGACTGAGAGACACAACAAGATTTCCTGAAAGAATGAGCGATGGAGAGAAGTGGTTGTGGTCCCCCAGAAAACTCACACATGAGACGTTTTTGATAAAGTGTGTGGGCTCAGGCTGGATATTATTTAACGCGACATCACACTGGGAGGCGCTGCGGAATGTTAGCGTAAATCTACAACAAGGCCACTGGAACGACCACTTTTGTCAGTTCCATCTTTTGAATGACTTGGATGCATGCAGTTCTGAGGCTCAACTCAGTTTTAGATGGATCAGTGATAGACTAACAAGATAGAGGCCACACCTTTGTAAGCCGTTCGGAGCCTCCCCCCCCCCAACACCCACCCGGCAGTATCCCATAGCGACCACTGGTAACCTTGGTGATGTTGGTGGAGATACGCTACTGCTGAGTAGAGGGGCGGTGCCGGGGCGTGATATGAAAGCACAGCACATGGGTCTGTGTGTGTTTGTGTGTGTGTGTGTGCGTGTATGTACGTGTGTGTGCATGAATGAAGCCTGCACAGACATGTTTGAGTCATGGTGTCTTGGTCAACCAAAAATGTCATTTGTCAATTTAGGATTTTAAAGGATTTATTTTCACAGCTGAGACAATGTGTCAATGTAAAAAAAGGGAAACAAAATCTATATATAGACATAAAACACATGCATTGATTTGTTTGACCAAAAAAAACAATTATTATACATTTATTTTGTATAGCCCTAATGTCTTGGAGGACATTACAAAGTTATCAATTCACCAACGACATACCAGAGAATCAAACAGTTCGATCACAGAAAGGCATTAATAACAAACACAGAGGAGCAGGACGACCATGACCAATATACATGCATCATGATAAATGTGCATTAATGTGCATTAATGTGCATAAATGTCCTGGATCATCACAATCCTCAGACCCTCCTGCATCGGCAAGAAACAATTCCAAAACCCTGTGTGAAAAAAGTGAGAAAACCTTAAGGAGGCCCACATTGAGAGAGGGATCCACTCCCACAGATGGACAGGCTGTAGATGCAGGACTAAGGCTGTGTGGTGCAGGACTGTGGCGGCTTCCAACGCGGGGGGGTTACCCCACAAGTCTGGGCCGGGGAAAACAGTCCACAGGTTTTTACTCCTTGTGGTTTTAAAAATCAAGTTTAGTTATATGAGGTATGCTGTAATAGTGTGTTCTACTAAAGAAAATACACAACTGGCCAAGAAAGTAAATGAAAAATGGAACAAATAATGTGGCAATACAGAGTGGGGGAAGGACAAAATAGATAAAAAAGATTTCCTTCTTCTCCCTTTGGAACATAACACATGAAATAGATACTATGTTGTATATATTTACATTTGTTTGAAATAAATAATGAATCAAATTTGACTAACCGCAGATAATTTCTTTTACGTTCATTTCCTTTATAATGGGACTGGCACAGCAGGTTTTCACACCATGGATTAGAAAATGGATCATAAAGTAAAATGGACCTTGTCTGTCATATAATTCTCTTTCTCTCAATCCACCAGATACCTGCCCCTCTGCATACGCTCACTCCGGGGGCCTCAGGGGTAAACCTTCGCCTCCCTGAGTCCGATAGGTGCAGAGCCTGTACAGAGCAGGTCCCTCACAGTGTGATTTATGGCCACATAATTATGCTTCATCAACACTATTGTACATCCACCGTAACATTGGAGCCCTGAAACTCCACCCGAGCTACCACTAGGCCTGTATACGCTAATAGCTGTGGATAATAAGATAATCTATAGGCCACAGAAATTAGCAATTGGAGCAACGGGAATGCGAATGATGCGCTCCTTTGTACTAATGAATTAAATTGATTATTTGAGCCAATTTAAGTCTAATTCTCATGACATCACTGCTTTCTTTAATTCTGCTCAGCTCCCTTGTTTGTCTTCACTGCTGACAGAGCAGGACGTGGAAAGTCTGCAACACTTCACTGCAAGGACAGAATTCACAACCAAAAGAGCCACCTGAATGCGTTAAAGAAATACCAGATTCATTAAAACATGTTCAAATATGATTGGATAATCTGGTTGAAAATCGTAAGCATATTTTTTATGTAAACATTATTAATTGTGCAATACAATAAAAAGAACAAACATATATGCATATTTATACAATTCGAAAAGGAGTGGGTAGAAGTCAAACCAAATGTTTCTTACCCCGTATTACATGTTCTTTCTTTTTACAGTATTTCAAATGATTTAGTTAGATTTACAGTCAGATCTTTCAATTAGATATTTCTCTTAGATATAATTGCCACTCGTT
Source organism: Knipowitschia caucasica (assembly GCA_964034765.1). Taxonomy (NCBI): domain Eukaryota; kingdom Metazoa; phylum Chordata; class Actinopteri; order Gobiiformes; family Gobiidae; genus Knipowitschia; species Knipowitschia caucasica. The sequence goes on from OZ035830.1 coordinate 20,367,487, forward strand.
ACCATGAATTGTAATTTTAAAGGCAGATTAAACACCAATCATGTTCCAGGGTCTAGTTGTCAATACTATTTCTACTCAAACATTATATTTTAAGGTTATGCATTTAGGCCCTACATAGTGCAGTGCATTAAAACAGTGGGTAGAACGATCCAGTTGAGAGTGGGCAGTAGCCCCCACCCAAGCAGCCACGCCTCCAAATTCCCTAAACCAATGTCCATTTTATTTCTAATTATGATAATATTCAATCATTTACTGTCATTTTCACAAAAACAACAACTTGGAAAAGGTCAAATATGATTTTTTTTTTACATGTGACCTGTAGTCTGGGGACTCATAACACGTAGATGTCATTTATTACGATGAAAAATTAAATTCAATTTGGAGAGACGAGAAACAAGAAGCTTTTGAGTGTTTTATTGGGAGGAGGTTTGGCGCCCTAGGCCCCGGTGCGGCCTTCAGATCGGAGGGGCTCTGCGATGGAGCGTGCCAATCCCCCGGGACCTAGGCACTGGTGGCGGCATTTTGGCAGCGGGAAGCAGATTGAAGGCAGAATGAAGGCAGGGTGAAGAGGAGGAGGAGGGGAGGCGGTGGCTGCAGGCTTCAAGAAGGCCGAGAATGGGATTTCCTCCGCTTTTAAGCAGCTTGCCTGGCTGGACCGGTGATTGGAAGGGGGCGTTTGCCGTGCGATAGGCTGGGGATGAGAACCGGCCTGGAGGGGTTACCTTTGGCTGACGTCTACCAAATTGAACTTCCGCTGGCTGCATTTCAATTTGGAGAGACGAGAAACAAGAAGCTTTTGAGTGTTTTATTGGGAGGAGGTTTGGCGCCCTAGGCCCCGGTGCGGCCTTCAGATCGGAGGGGCTCTGCGATGGAGCGTGCCAATCCCCAAAAAGGTTGTGAGTTGATGGAGTTTTGCAGCCTGGTTTGAAGGGAACAGACGTTGAGACTACTCTATGCTGTGACCGCTATCGCTATATACTGTGACCGCTATCGCTATATACTGTGACCGCTATCGCTATATACTGTGACCGCTATCGCTATATACTGTGACCGCTATCGCTATATACTGTGACCGCTATCGCTATATACTGTGACCGCTATCGCTATATGCTGACGAGTCGCGACCATCGCGCGCTAACCATTTTTTGCTATATACTGTGACCGCTAACCATTTTTTGCTATATACTGTGACCGCTAACCATTTTTTGCTATATACTGTGACCGCTATCGCTATATACTGTGATCGCTATATACTGTGACCGCTAACCATTTTTTGCTATATACTGTGACCGCTATCACTATATGCTGTGACCGCTATCTATTGTGACCAAACTTGCGGATCCTCAGCTGCTGCCGCCACCAGGAAGTTTAGCGAGCATTTTAAGAAGATGCCAAAAGCCGCTGGGCTGCCAGGATGGAAGAAGTGTCAGGCCTGATGTATGAGGAGAGGGCCGATGATGACCAGCGGCCCAGCTGCTGGAGGGCGGAATAGGGGAGCCCAAGGGACGCGGCGCGCGTGGCGGCGCCTATCCGAAAGGAATGGGCTGTGTAGAGATGGGGAGACATGTTACAAAGCAGCAGTACGGACCTGAGTTGGGCTCTGAACCAGTTGGAGGACATAGGGAGGTTATCGGGGGTAAGAAATAACGGTCCGTTGAGATCTCCTTTCCGAGAGCGGAGGCGAGTGTACTGCATCATGGATCTATAGGGACAGGGAGAAGAGTCAGACCGAGCTATAACTATATTACAAGCGCCCTTGCGTTTGGAATGTTTGAGGTGAAGGTTGAAGTAGTCGGGATAGTAAGCCAGGTCGGAGAAGGCAATGTCTCGGGCTGCATTGAAGGTGGTGTGGGGGTTAGTGAACTCGCTTATGCGTAAGAAGCCGTAAAAAGCGAGGAGGAAGACGCTGGACAGGAGGGCGATGGCATACTTTGAGAGCGGGCTGGAGCTGAGTGCGGAGCAGAGCTGGTGGAGAATGGACAGTGTGATGGGGCGCCTGAGGTCCGAGGAATGCGGGGTGCAATTGTGAATGCCTTTGATGACGAGTTTGATTGATGGATCAGAAAATAGAGAGGGGAAAGCGGGGTTGTGACAGCGGGCCTGGAATTGAATCCCGGCGAGTAGAGAGCGAATGTAGGTGATTTTATAGTGGAGGTTATCCGCGCAGTGAACCATGAAGGCGCATACGGTGACAGCGGAGGGAGGAATGAGTGGAATGCAGTGGGCGTGACAGAAGCTGGAGTAGACTTTCCAAGCGAAACTGTATGATTTCAGTGTGGAAGGTGAGAGGCCCATCTTCATGTAGGACGCAGCGGAGGAGATGAGGAGGTGAAGAGAAGGAGGGACTAGTCCAGGGCGAGGGATTCCATGCAGGGGATCTGGCATGGTGATGGGTTGGCAGAAGGGCAGAGGCGTCGGAACTCCTGGAATTTGAAACGAGAGAGAGAATCAGCGATACAGTTAAGGTGACCAGGGACATGACGAGCAGTGATAATAAAATTGTTCAGGACTGAGAGCCACGTGATGCGTCTAAGAAAGGTCATGATTTGGGGAGAGGATGAACGACCTCTGTTGATTATTTCGACTACGTCGAGGTTGTCGCACATCACGGAGATCCTTTTCCTCTGCCACGTATGGCTCCACAGCGCGCAGGCTACTGTCACGGGATAAATCTCGTGGAGCGCGGAGGAGATGTTTTGAGGGAAGGCGTCGGGCCAGGGCCCGGCGAACCACTGGTCCTGAAAGAATCCCCCAAAACCCACGGACGGGGCTGCGTCCGTGAAGAACCGCAGGGCGTCCGAGGATAGGACGATATCACTGTAGAAGAAGGAGACGCCATTCCAGCGGCTCAGCAGGCGGGACCAGAACGCCAGGTCGGAGCGGCACCCCGCGTCCAGACAGACCGCGTCGTTGAGGGAGGATACGGAGCCGGCGAGGGAGAGGAGTCTGGAGATGAAGGAGCGACCTTGAGGAATTATGCGGATGGCGTAATTAAGATGCCCGAGGAGGGAGAGCAACTGACGCTTCGAAAGTGACAGGGATGACAGGGCAGACCGGGAGATAGCGCGGATGCGCTCGAGTTTGTCCAGCGGGAGGGAGGCCTCCATGGCGCGCGTGTCGAGGCGGATGCCGAGAAACTCCAGAGCGGTGGCGGGGCCTGTGGTCTTCTCCTCGGAGAGGGGGACTCCCAGGGCGGAGAAAGCGAGCTTGAGTTTGCGGAGAGAGCTCCCGGAGCCGTCCGAGGGTGGGTCTACCACGAGAAAGTCATCGAGGAGATGCAGAACGGAGGGGAGCCGTACGTAATTCAGCAGAATCCAGCACAGCGCCTCCGCAAGATTGTTAAATAGAGAGGGACTACTCCGGCAGCCAAAAGTGAGGCGCACGGCAAAGAAAAATTCTGAACGCCACTTTACTCCGAACAGGTGCCAGTGGTCTGGATGGATGGGCAGCAGCTTGAACGCGTCTGTGATGTCGGCCTTGGAAAGCCAGGAGCCGGGGCCGAAAGTCTTAATGAGCCTGATCGCATGGTCCACGGTAGCGTACTGCAGGGAGAAAGGTGCTAGAGGGATGAGACTGTTGATGCTTGGGGTGGGCCCGGAGCGGGGACAGGAGAGGTCGAAAATGAGACGCTTCTTCCCAGAGTATTTACGGGTGGCGATGCCTAACGGGTTGGAACGGAACAGAGTGAAGGGGGGCCTGGAAAAAGGGCCGATGACATAGCCCATGGACACCTCCCGCGCCAGAAGCTGCGTAACGACCTGGGGCTCACGGGAAGCTGAGAGGAGGTTGCGGGACACGAGAGACGCCGAGGGGAGGGCCTCAACGCCCACGAGAAAGCCGTGGGCCAGACCAGACAGGAGGAAATGAACGAAGACCCGGTCAGGATGGAGTTTGAGCGCGCGGGCAAGCCCGTGCACGGAGACCGGGGTCGAGAGGTGGGCCCTGATCAGCGCCTGGAAGAAGGCCCCTCGAAGCGGCCTTGCGGGCCGCGCTTCGGACACAGAAAGCGTGGGTGGGCCTCCCTGCACACACTGCACGCATGGAGGTAAGAGCACGGGTTAAAGGAACACACGCTCATATTGAATCTGTTACATACGTGGGGGGCGCCAGCCCCGAGCGCACGGGAAGGCGGCCCTTGAGGCCTGGACGACTCGCCCCCACTGGGTCCGAAGGGGATGCCCGAGCAGAGGGGGGACGTGTGTCCTGAAGCGCCACACCGGGAGCAGGAAACCGCTGGGGTACCGCCGATGGACAGGAGCAGCACCTCGGTGTCCAGCGTTGCCCAGTCCACTCTGAAGTTCGCCTGGGTGATGAGGGCCGCGGCCTTGGCAGCGAAGGCCCTGTGATACCGATAAAAAATGCTGCCTCCGTACCGGAGGGACAGGTCCCCCATCAGGCTCAGATAAGAGTCCAGTTTGGGCCTCCGCTCGGGGTACGCGGAGCATATTACGTCGCGGTAGACCCCGAAGGCGACGAGGAATTCCCCAATGTTCAGCTCACGGGAAAGCCGGGGATCCGCAGTCTTCACGACCGCGGTGATGAGATCCGAAGCGGCCACCTGCCGGTCGCACTCGGGAGAGGGGAGAATAAGGGAGACCAGGTTTATATAACGCCCCAAAAGAATTTTGGAACGGAGGCGCGGGGACACGTTAGAGAAGGCATGAATGTAGGGCCTACCAGACGCTGGAGCGGAGACAGCGGTGCCGAGGGAGAAGCCGGCCTCGTGGGAGTCCGCGGGAAACGCCGCCGCGAAAGAGGGCACCGGGGCAGCGGCAGAAAGAACCGCCGGGACAGCGGCGGGAGCTTGGCGCTCAACGGCATGAAGCCGCGTAGACACCGAAGCCATGTTGCGCTGTAGAGAGGAGACGGCGGACAGGATGGCTTCCGTGCGCGCGCAGAGCAGGGCTCGGTCCTGGGCCGCAGCGGAGGCGTCCTCGGGACCTGCCAGGGGGCCAGCCACGGGAGGAATGGCCTGGGAAGACGCCGGGGCCGCCATAGGTGCGCCAGCGAAGCGAGGCCTACGAGCGCGTGGAGGGGCCCGGGAGGCCGCAGCAGGAGAGCCCGAGGATCCAGGGGAAGGCCCAGAATCCACGAGGGGAGGCCGCGGGAGGCAGGCGCGCTTCGCCTGAGTGTGCTTCGTCTTGGATCGACGTTTGGGGGTAGGGGGAACCGAATCCCGGAGGGGCGAGGTAGAGCCCGCCGACAGCTGGTCGAAGAGGCTCTGGAGCTGGAGCGACGTAGCGTCGGGGCCGGGCACGACCCCCCGCGCCGCGAGGAAGGCGCGCACCGACCCTGGGTCCCTGGAGGCCAGACGCACACTCTTACGAGGGCTGGGGGGCACAGGCGAGGCGTTGCGGAGGAGGATGGAAGGGGAGTCCGGCGCCGAGTCGTCAGGAGACACAGGCGCGCGGATATTCAATGAAGATAGCATGGTGTACAGGCGCGGTTAGCTGGCATACACTGCAGGCTTCAAGAAGGCCGAGAATGGGATTTCCTCCGCTTTTAAGCAGCTTGCCTGGCTGGACCGGTGATTGGAAGGGGGCGTTTGCCGTGCGATAGGCGGGGGATGAGAACCGGCCTGGAGGGGTTACCTTTGGCTGACGTCTACCAAATTGAACTTCCGCTGGCTGCATTATGACGTAAGTAAGGAAAGATAGTTATGCCCTCAGCACAGAGCAAGTGATGGGGGAGAGGTGTCCTGTATGTGTGTGTGTGTGTGTGTGTGTGTGTGTGTGTGTGTGTTGTTACATGAGTGTTGTAGCTAAATTACGTCTGCTTCGTCCGACCCCTTTTCAGACTGTGTATTGCTGTTTGTTTTTTTGTGCTCAAATTAATGTTACTACCAGAAAATAATCTACACAAAAACATCTTTTGTCTTCGGACGGTGCTTGTCAACGGTGCTGATGTTACATATGCAAAAATGTGCTTAATCCCGCGCACGCCTGCCCCGCACTGTGCATAATCCTGGCCGTGTCATGTGAGGCCAGGGCACGGGTGGATGGAGGAGAGAGCGGCTTCCCTGAGAGGGTTGAGGTTGGGGCCAGCGATGTTCAGTCGTCTGTTGGGCACGCACACTGTCTGTCTGCAGCTCCCCATGGCCTCAGATGCCTTCATCAAGACATTAGCAATATGCTGCAGCCAGCTCTTTTTGGAGAACTTTACTACTACTACAACACACAAGCATCGCCCTTAAGACAGGCCCAACAAGTAGACAGGCCTGTTTTGTTTCTTTTTTATCTCTAGTTTTGCTTTTATAGGTTTTTTTTCTATATTCAACTGAAAACTGAAGAGCCTAATCTTGTATTTTTCTCATAATAATACATTGTATTGGACTTAACAAGAAAAAGTCCTGTAAAATCAAAATGTTGCTGTCCTCTGCTGTTGTGAGGTCCTCTGCTTTTCACGTTTCTGTCTGAAAATGTGAAAGAGGCCCAAAAATACTTGCGTGTGAAAACTAGTGAAGCAGAAGTGTTTTGAGAGCGAGGAACGAGTTATGTGCACCAGCTTGAATGACTGTTAAATGTGTTTAATTCATTTGACAACTTGACAACTTCCGGATCACCCCCACAGTCAAATCATTCCCATATCCCCAGATTTACTGAAATTGTCCTAAAAATCTGCCCATAGGTTTTTATTGTTCATGCTATCTACCAAACAAACTAACCCAGATGAAAACATAACATTTGTGGCGGAAATACCTACAAGGTCACAAATGGTGGAAAATGTGGTTTACGTGTCATCAACTTAAATTAAATATATATTTTTGATAGAATGTCTATTTCTGGCTATTCGGTATGGAGCTATTATTGTTTCAATAATATTTGTGTGTGCGTAAAAAGATTTGTGCGTGCGTAACCAGATTTGTGTGTGCGTACCCAGATTTGTGTGTGCGTAACCAGATTTGTGCGTGCGTAACCAGATTTGTGTGTGTGTAAAAGAAATATTTGTGCGTGTGTAAATAGATTTGTATGTACGTATCAAAATTTGTGTGTGCGTAAAAAGATTTGTGTGTGCGTAAAAAGATTTGTGTGTGTGTAAAGAAAAAAAAAAGTACGTTTTACACACAAGTTTTTTTTTTACACACGAATCTTTTGACGCAGTCCTGCCTTCGCAGATTCGCAAGTGTAACTTGGACTGTGTGCGTGCGTAAACAGATTTGTGTGTGTGTAATTTGACATTTGTATCTGTAGCAGAACAATCTGTGTGTAAATAACCGCGTTGTACAAAGAGAAGAACGAAAAAAGCCTAATACGCACAGGCTCTGTTTTACACACGAATCTCTTTTTGACACACCTCTGCCGCCAAGCGTGTGTCAAAAAGATTTGTAAGTGTAATGTGGTTGTTCTAGCAGTACACCAGCAGATGGTGCTGTTGTAGCTGGTTATTACCTACACGCAAGCAAACCAACAAGTGTAGATAGAGAAAACCGAAGGATTTAAGAAGAAGAAAAGTTCAGGATGACAAGGAACACTAAAATTCCCACAAAATCCGACCTTTATGAAAGCTGTAGGTTATCTGTCAGCTGTTTTAGTTTACTTTGAGTTCTATGGGGAAAATTTCTGTGTAGCCAACGTGAATTTAGTCTGCAGTACGTGAGAATCCTTCAGCTCCAAGCTAGTAACACCTATCCAGTTATTATAATAGATCCATGTATCATACAGTGGTGTGAATGACAGGATTTTGAAAATAGGAAAAAAATATAAACAGCTGCGGTAGTGTGTCTTGTCAAGGCAGTAGGTTTTGGTTTGCTTGCGTGTAGGTAATAACCAGCTACAACAGCACCATCTGCTGGTGTACTGCTAGAACAACCACATTACACTTACAAATCTTTTTGACACACGCTTGGCGGCAGAGGTGTGTCAAAAAGAGAATCGTGTGTAAAACAGAGCCTGTGCGTTGCACTTAGGCTTTTTTCGTTCTTCTCTTTGTACAACGCGGTTATTTACACACAGATTGTTCTGCTACAGATACAAATGTCAAATTACACACACACAAATCTGTTTACGCACGCACACAGTCCAAGTTACACTTGCGAATCTGCGAAGGCAGGACTGCGTCAAAAGATTCGTGTGTAAAAAAAAAACTTGTGTGTAAAACGTACTTTTTTTTTTCTTTACACACACACAAATCTTTCTACGCACACACAAATCTTTTTACGCACACACAAATCTTGATACGTACATACAAATCTATTTACACACGCACAAATATTTCTTTTACACACACACAAATCTGGTTACGCACGCACAAATCTGGTTACGCACACACAAATCTGGTTACGCACGCACAAATCTGGTTCTACGTCATGGTGCTACGTCCCTTAGGACTTCGCTAGTGGGATATCACGTGACCCCCAGGTCACAGACGCCAGAGAGATCAAAATAATTTGCTCCAATCACCAGCCACCTTCCTCTATAAATGCCCCTGCACAAGGCCGCACCCCCTCTTTCACTCTGGCGCCGTTTGAGATCTACATTCGTTACCTGAGAAAGAAAGATGTCTTCTGATGCACGTCCGAGTTCCCCTTCGCCATCCGGCGTCGGACGTCGTCGTTGCTCGACCTGTCGGGGCAAGCTCCAACGCAAGGACCAGCACTCCAGCTGCTTCATGTGCCTGGGTGCGGGCCATGCGGCGTTGAGCGCCACCTGCGCCTCGTGTGTCGCTCTCCCCAGGGAGGAGAGTGAACGCAGGCGCGCGTTCTTCGCCGCTTCAGCGCCCCGTCCGGACTCCTCTAAGGACGAGGAGTCTGAGATTGACTGGGCCCCCCTCGACATTCCACCTGTGCCCGCGGAGTGGGGTGACTGCGAGGACGGAGAGGTGTCGGAGGTCGGCTCTCTCCTCACGCTGGACGAGGTGGTGTCCAACCCGGAGCCGGACCGCTTCCCGCTGGACCACATGCCTGGGCTCTACGCCACGGCGGCGGCCATCATGGATGCCCCCCTGCCACCGCAACCGAACCAGAGGGTGGAGGACTTCACCTCTGGGTACGCAGCCCCTCGAGGGAGGAGGAGAGTCCAGCCCACGTTGTGCCCGCGTATGGACCCGATCGTCCATTACGCGACACGTGAGTGGCCAAAACCCCTAGCGGCCAAGAGGCCCGCTTTGGGGTATGGCATGTTCTGCAACGTGCAGGACTGGTCCTGGACAGGCGGGGTCCCGGACATCGAGGACTCGGTTCGGGCGGCCCTGCACCCCTCCTCATCCGTGTGGCCCAGCACCAGACCTCTCCTTCCCTCCGAGCGGGATAGGATGTCTCTGGCTATGCATGACAGATGTTACGCCAATGCGGCTCAGGTCGTCGCGGTGGCGAACAACATGGCTTTCATCACCGGGGCCCTGGATAGGTCTCTCTCCTCTGACCAGGCACTCAGTGGAGACACCTTAGCCCAGGCGAGGACCACTTCAGCAGCGATCTTGCGCATGTGCCAAGCGCTAGCTGTCGATGGCGGCCGCCTCTATGGCAGCAGCCCAGGTCGGGGCCAGACACCTCTGGCTGGGGGCGGTGAACCTCAGAGAGGCGGAGAAGAGGCAGCTGCTGGACCTGCCCATCTCCCAGACGTCGCTCTTCGGTCCGGAGATGCAGACGCTGATGACGAGGCTGGACAGCGCGGCTAAGGACTCGGCTAGCCTGGCAAAACACCTAGCTACGAGACGCGAGGCCCGCCCACCAGCGCGGAGCCGAGACAGAGGCAGGGAGCGCTCGCCTGGCAAGCGCCCCGGACCATATCCACGCTCCGTGGTCCATCGTTCCCCAGCGGCGAGACCCCCGGGCCCAGACAGGCACACGGGAGGTTCGCGGGACCAACACACCCATCGACGGCCTCCCTACGGTAGAGGAGGTCGGGGTGGTAAAAACTCTTTCAATAAAGGCCGTCCGGCATTTCACCAGTACTCGCTGTCTGAGTCTCATTTGGGGGTATGTAACATGTCAAATGATTTGAATTCTGTTTGTGTTACTTCTCGAGCATATAACGTGGCTCCGCCAGGCCTGCAGCCCCCAGAGAAGGGCGTGCAGCGCGCTGTGCAGACCACGAGCTCCGATTCACGGGTTCATGTTTTGCCCTCCCGGAGAGAGGGCAGGCGGAGGGATCTGATAAGTGCTAATGTGTGTGCTCCGGGCGCTAGCGTGTTAGCATCTCTGAGCTACAAGGCTAACACGGGGTTTCCCAATCCAGGGGCTCTCCCCCCCCTCCATGAGGCAAGAGCCAAGGGGGGGCGCAGCAGCCGTGTCACGCGTGATGAGCAGAGCTACATTGCTAACACGGGGTTTCCTAATCCAGGGGCTCTTCCCCCCCTCCATGAGGCAAGAGCCAAGGGGGGGCGCAGCAGCCGTGTCACGCGTGATGAGCAGAGCTACAATGCTAACACGGGGTTTCCCGATGCAGGGGCTCGCCCCCCCCTCCATGAGGCAAGAGCCAGGGGGGGGCGCAGCAGCAGCCGGGTCACGTGTGGTGAGCAGTCCCGTACTTATGACGTCGGACCTGCAGAACACGTGACCGCCCTCGGCGCTCACGGTGTGACGCAGGGGCCCCCCCGGCCCTTTCAGCCACCCCCCCTCCCTGCTAGGAACACCAGGAGGGGGCGGGGCCATGACGTCTCGTGTTCCAGCTCCCGTTCCGCCCCTCACAGATTTCTACGACATCTGGAAGGAGCAGGGCTTACTGTCAGATGTTTGGCTGGAGAAAACTCTGCGCAGAGGTTACGCTCTGCAATTTTTCCGAAAGCCACCACCATTCCGAGGCGTACGGGCAGTACGCTCTCAGGTACGGGGATCGACAGAGGCACTGCAAGCGGAGGTCTCCTCTCTGCTGAGTCGAGGCGCAGCAGTGGAGGTAGACCCGCAGGACGCCACCAGGGGGCTGTACTCCCCTTACTTTTCTGGTGCCAAAGAAATCAGGCGGGGTGCGTCCCATTCTGGATCTGCGCGTGTTAAACGAGTGCATTTCCAAACGGCAGTTTCGGATGCTGTCCACAAGGCAGCTCCTCGAGTGTGTCAGGGAAGGAGACTGGATGACATCCATAGACCTGACAGACGCATACTTCCACGTACCCATAGTGCCAGAACACAGGAGATTTCTGCGCTTCGCAGTGGGAGAGAGGAATTACGAGTACTGCCGTCTCCCTTTCGGGTACGCTCTCGCGCCTCGCACTTTTTCCAAATGTGTGGAAGCGGCTCTGGAGCCGATCAGACGTGCCGGGGTAAGAATATTGACCTATATAGACGATTGGTTAATACTGGCCCCATCCAGGGAAGTGGCCGTGAGCCACACGCAATGGGTCTTGTCCCACATACAGCGTCTGGGCTTTGTGGTGAACAGGGAGAAGAGCAAGCTGCAGCCAGCCCAACGCATGATTTACCTCGGTCTGCAGCTAGACTCTGTGATATTCCGTGCTGCATTGTCCGTGGACAGACGGACGAATATTACCCGTCTGGCCCGGGAGGTTCTGGCGGGCCCCAGAGTTCCCGCTCGGCGCCTCAGGTCCCTGCTGGGGATGATGGCAGCGGCTCATGCTGTGGTGCGGCTAGGCCTGCTCCACATGAGAAATTTTCAGAGGTGGTTCTCGCGCCTCAGGCTTCACCCCTCCCGGGGACGGGGGGAGGCTGATCTGGGTTCCCCAAGGGGCAGCATCGGACATCAGGTTCTGGCTCACTCCGGGTCTACTGCGGGACGGAGTGACTCTGGCCTGCGCGGTGTCTCACGCCGAGGTGTTCACGGACGCGTCGCTCGAAGGATGGGGCGGGGTCCTCGGCCAGAGCTCTGTAGGAGGCTGCTGGTCGGACTCAGCCCGTCACATCAACCTGCTGGAGATGGAGGCAGTGCACAGAGTACTGCTGCACTTTGCCCCTCAGCTGCAGGGGAGACACGTGATGGTGCGCTCAGACAACACCACAGTGGTCTCCTATCTGAACAGGCAGGGGGGCACCAGGTCCCCCGCTCTCCATCGCATGGCGACGGTGACGCTGCTGTGGGCGGCGCTTCACCTCCTGTCTCTCAGGGCGCGCCACGTCCCGGGGGTCCGGAACGTGGGAGCCGACAGGATGTCCAGGGGGGGCCCACTCCAGGACGAGTGGGGCCTGGCCCCACGGGTAGCCGCGGAGATCTGGCGGAGGTTCGGTCGTCCAGTAGTCGACCTTTTCGCCAGTGCAGAGAACGCACAGTGCCCGTCCTGGTTCGCCTTAAGGGCCGCGGACGAGCCGCCTTTAGGCGTGGACGCTCTGGCTCATTACCCATGGCCAGGCGGCCTGTTGTACGCTTTTCCACCGGTGCGTCTCCTGCCGGTCCTACTGCGGAGGATCGAACAGGAGAGGAGGTCGGTGATTCTGGTGGCTCCGGACAGCCCGCATGCCCGGTGGTTCCCCTTCCTGAGGGGCATGGCGGTGATGGAGCCCTGGGCCCTCCCGGACGAGCCGGGGGCTCTAGTCCAGGGGGCAGGAGCCCTGTTTTCACGTCCGATAATCGGCCGCAGGCTCTGGGTTTGGAGGTTGAGAGGCGGAGCCTCGTAGATCTGGGTCTTCCCCCTGCGGTGGTGGAGACAATTCAGGGAGCGAGGGCGCCGTCCACCGTGAGGGCCTACGCCACGAGGTGGAGGCTATTCAGTGCCTGGTGCGATTCCCGTTCCTGGGATCCCAGGTTTTGCCCGCTGGAGGGGGTCCTGGGATTCCTACAGGAGCTTTTCGACAAGGGGAGGGCTGTCGCTACCTTGGCGGTGTTTGCGGCAGCCATTACTTCAGGTCACGACGGGTTCGGGGGGTTCACAGCCCGCTCTCACCCGTTGATTAAACGTTTTTCTGCGGGGGGCGCGCAGGAGGAGGCCCCCGCTCCAGAGAACGCCTCCGGTTTGGGACCTCAGGGTGGTCCTTAGGGGGCTGTCGGGTTCGCCTTTTGAACCGGCGGCGGAGGCGAGTCCCGATTGTATCGCTTTTAAGACGGCCCTCTTGCTGGCGTTGGCGTCTGCAAAAAGGGCGGGCGGTTTGTGTGCGCTCTCAGTCCATGCGTCGTGCCTGTCCTTTGGAGAGGACGACGGCATGGTGGAGTTGTGGCCCAATCCGGCTTTTCTCCCCAAGGTCATCACGTCGGCCTTTAGGTCGAGAGTGATCAGGATTAGGGCTTTCCACCCGCCGCCGCATGCCTCCCCCGAGGAGGAGCGGCAGCACCTTCTGTGTCCTATCAGAATGCTGAGGCATTACCTGGCCATGACGTCGTCATTCAGGTCGGGTGATCAGCTGTTTGTGTGTCTGGGCCCCAAGAACAGGGGCGCCCCGCTGTCGGCTCAGCGGCTGGCGCATTGGGTCGCCACGGCGGTGCGACGGGCGTATCAGGCGCAGGGCCTGGCCCCCCCGGTGGGTTTCAGGTCGCATTCCACGCGTGGGATGGCGGCCTCTACGGCCCTTCTCAGGGGGGCGTCGGTCGAGGACGTTTGCCGTGCGGCTTCTTGGGGCGTCGTCCTCCTCTTTCGTCCGGTCTTATCTTTCGGATGTGTCGGACCGGTCGGTGGCCCATTCCGTGCTGAGTGCAGCGGATTGAGTTGGACCGTTGGGTCCCTCCCCTGAGGAGTGGGCCTTCGGTCTATTTTTCCGCCCTGGTGCAGGAGCTCTTGGGAGAGGCATCCTACAGGTGCGGTACATATATGTGTGTTTGATCGGTCTGGTAGTCTACATCAGGAGCTCTTGGGAGAGGCGTCCTGTGACTACGGTTGACCTACGATTGGTGTTACGTGGGGGCGTCCTTGGTAGGAGTGGCCCGGTAACACGCTTTGTTTCTTCTGCCCTGAGTCCTCTCACGGTGTGAGGGTCTTGCTCGGGCGGAGCTCCAATCACCCTTCGCTGGCCTGCTGGGAGTACATGTTCCTACGGCCTCCGCGTTGTGTCCCACTAGCGAAGTCCTAAGGGACGTAGCACCATGACGTAGAATTAATAGTTACCTAATGTAACTTAAGTTCTACGAATAGGTGCGTAGTCCCTTAGCTACGAGCCCATCAGGCCAGCCCGGCTTGGCAGAGTTCAAGAGGGGGTGCGGCCTTGTGCAGGGGCATTTATAGAGGAAGGTGGCTGGTGATTGGAGCAAATTATTTTGATCTCTCTGGCGTCTGTGACCTGGGGGTCACGTGATATCCCACTAGCGAAGTCCTAAGGGACTACGCACCTATTCGTAGAACTTAAGTTACATTAGGTAACTATTAATTACGCACGCACAAATCTTTTTACGCACACACAAATATTATTGAAACAATAATAGCTCCATAATTCGGCACTGCATCTTACGTTACATAAGAATTCAAAACAGTCCCTCCCCTTATGGCCGACCAGATTTGCTGGAGGAAAATGGTTATACCAATGATGGGGGAAAGATTTAAATGAATTTCGACCAATCAGGATGATGCGGTGGAGAGCATGGGTGGGTCTAACCAAGTTCTTTCTTCCTGTACAGTTTGAAACGTATTTCTCTTTTAGATTAAAAAGATATTTTCATAAATAAATAAAAAGGTCCTTTTTTAATTATCCTTTTTTACATTATCATTATCCTTTTTTAATGTATAATGTTGCTTTTTGTACAGCGTGCTTCTCATGATGCTTCTCATCAACTGCGTGTAAAAGATTGGGATTAATTGTGAGACAAAATAAATACACTTTAAGACGATATCATGGCGGGATAAAGGTAACACATACCAAACTTCTGCCACAAGGGGTCACCTCGCCAAAGACTGCTCATGTAATAGTCCACAGAAATAAAAAGCTCATAACTGAAGCTACCACATTTACCAAGACAACATATTTGAGCTAATAAGTCTTAATTACTGGCTTCTCTGGAACAACCTAGAACCCCTTCTTTTCATGTTCTCTGCTCTACATCACCTTGACAGTCGGCTTGTGTACCTGCATGTGTGTGTGTCTCTGAAGTTGTGCGTTGGACAAGCGTGGCTCTGTGCACGATGTGAGACAGAGGCTAAATGCTCGTTAGAAAAGGCATCTAAACTATGATAATGTTCATATTTCTGCACAGACATGCTTCACATACTTTTAGACCAGCGTCCAAATAGTTTGATGTGAACCACACGCTGCAGGTCGTGTGAGGTCAGCCAAACTGAAACAGCTGACGTCAACTCTTCTCGTATTGCTCAAAAAGTACTTAGACAACAAGCGTGTGTGAATAGTTGTGATATGGGCAAGTGGGTCCCAACCAGAGTACATGCTGTTGTTATTTTGATCAGAGGCAACGTTAAAACACTGGGCTGCAACTGGGTAGACCCAATGCCAATACCTCAGTATTCAGTATTGGCAAGTACTGAATATAAGTTACTCATATACTGGTATCGGTTTTGGAAAAAGTGATATCACTGAGTCCATACAAGGACTGGACAAAGACTTTCTGCTCTTTATGATTTGCCTTTACCTGGAAAGTCAACACTCCACTTTTCGTCACTAAGTTAAACCCCTCTTCCAATTTAGCACCTGGTCTTTTAAATTATTCTACACGCTTGTACCACGCAGCGCTTCTTACCCTTTGTTTTTTTGAGAAGGACTGCAAAATATTGGAATTAGAGCAATATTTGATACGGGTGTGTAGCATTTTGATAACGATATTATGCGATCTGTATTGAAGCGCAAGTGAAACATCTCTAGAAAAATAATCAAGCCCAACATTAATTCCTTTCAAATGCAGTTTTATGCAGTATACAGGCAGATATTAACCTCAAATCTTGCCTAAAGTTGCCAATAGTGCGATAGTGCGCTTATATATCGTGTGATGGCTTCATTTAAAGCTTTGTGTCGCTTCAAAGTTTTCTCATGAGGAGCTACGGAAACAACACTGTCATTAATGCTCGTTTGCACATTTGACTTTGGTTTGACCGGAGTAAGCAGTGGAGTTTGAGATTGTAAATACACAGCATAAAGTACCTTGTGGTTACAGTGCTGGAGGTGGCTCTGGAGACGTTGCGACAATTTTTCGGCATGACTTGTAACTAACTTGTATTCCCAAATTCTGGAGGAAAAGTTTCGTTTGGGAACAAGTTCCTCTCTGCATTCATCTGCATTTGTCTCTTCATCATCCACTTGTTTTGTTTCTTCGCATGATCCACTCTGGTGTGTTGTGGCACTAGGTCGCAGCAGATTTGTCACAGTGGGCGCACAAGAAATGCATACATAAATACTTCAATATAATCAAGCATCTTTTAGATATAGATGATGCACGAACGACAATATTTTTTCAATATATTGTGCAGCCCTAGTCTTTACCAAGAATTATCATTAATTTCCTAAGTTCAATGTTGGTAATGAAAAACATAAATAGATTAGCTTTAAAATGATACAGGTGAAACTTGGAAAGTAAAATGTTTCTGTAACTTGTGAAACCATGTTATGATATAGACGTAATACACACAAAGCCAAATATATCTGGCCATGATTTGTAATAAAGTTGATAATTGTCTCACAGCTTTTAAAATAGACTGTACGCCAAAATCAGCTAAATTCTAATGAGTTTATATAGGTTTCACTTGTTAAGTTATATAACAGAAATAGAGGGTCTTTTGAACGATATTCTTATTTTCCGAGTTTCCCCCGTATAACATGCAGTAGTAGCCCATATAAACATTGTAATATCAACGATAACCCTAACCCTAACCCCTTTAATACCCGCACATACCTCTTGCGGTCCCCTGACCCATAACGTCATATTTTTAATGCTCGAGGACGTTTATCATGCCATGTTTCGTTTCGGATGATCCTGGAATTGCCTTGTTGCTGTTTTGTTTTGCATGTCATTGCCCTAAACCTTGCACACATTTGATAGCGTTTCAATTTCCTTGCAAAATAGGTTACATAACACAAGTGAAATAACTGCACCCAGCCCTATTCCTGTGTTTATGCAATCAGAGGAGCCGGGCATAACTATCAGTAAGCGCTTAACGGCAAAACCACACACATTCCTGACCCCTGACTTCAGAAGCGCCATGACAACCGCTTAAATTCTGTTTTGCGGTTTAATTAATACCTTTACCCTGCTGCTTTTCTTCTCTTCAAATTTGTCGTCTCGGTGCCCTTCACACCCCTCCTCCTTCGTTCTTCTATCCCCATGCTGGTCTATCTTTTTCAATGTGAATGCAGACGGCAATTGCAAGCATTTCCAATATGTTTTCCTTGACACGTCTCTTGGCGTTTGGTTGTCGTGGATGGATTTGTGGCTGATGAATGTGGCGGTGTGGGGTTCACTCAGATAGGGTGGCCCTCCTCAGCGGCGTCGTCCAGGAGCGGCGCCGTTACGACTGCTATTCACTGGGTGGCCTTCGACGAGGTCCTGCGGCATAAAGACGAGTTGACCTCCAGCGAATCTGAGAGTTTGTGTCTGTACTGCAGGCTGAAAGGATGCGTTTGTGTTTGCCTACAGCTTTACAAAAAGTGATGAAAAATAAGTCAAAATGTTCTCAAATTTGGCAAAATGTATCCTAATTTAAGCACATTTTGACTGCGTTAAAACACGATTTGCCAATGGGACGGGCAAAATGAGCTTGTTTTAAGAAGATACAAGAAATGTCTCCCTTGGAATGAGAAAATAAGGCAACAGGTCTTGAAAAGAAGAATAAATGACTTTGTCCCATTGACAAATCTAGTCAGAATACACTCAAATTAGGATAAAAACCCCTTATTAAATATAATAAGACGTCCTATAATAATATATTAAATTTTTTATGCAGTGTAGAA
This sequence comes from Knipowitschia caucasica, assembly GCA_964034765.1. Classification (NCBI taxonomy): domain Eukaryota; kingdom Metazoa; phylum Chordata; class Actinopteri; order Gobiiformes; family Gobiidae; genus Knipowitschia; species Knipowitschia caucasica. The sequence continues at coordinate 20,385,188 of OZ035830.1, forward strand.
GCCGCAGCATCAGACCTGTAAATATAGGGGGCAATCTCAACATTAAAATTGTATAATCATCTAAATGATGTGTCAATAACAATATATCTTTGGACTGTTTTGTTATTGGCCAATGGTTTCTGTACAGTGCCACATACAAACATCACCGCTCAGCTTTTCTCCGTCCAATTGCCCCTAATCCTACACTTCTATAGCACTTTATCTGATCTACAGAAAGAATTTACAGGATTAATTTTGTCCAGTGTAGCTCCGCATAAAAAGCTCTAAAGGATGAAGTCTCTGAAATGTGAACAGTTCCAGGCTGAGCTCTTTATCAGATGAACCTTTTCTGCCACGAGAGGCGATTAGGGCAAATTACATGGAATCTGTGTGGTTTATTTTCAACAAAGCAAGTGTAAATGATCAGCTATGATGATATGACAGCGTGTTTGATAAGAACGCTGGGCTACTTTCCCCACATGAAACAGTGGATAAAAGAGTCCTTCAGAGACTTCAGCGATACTCGAGGAAGCCGCCGACTGGAGTGAGTGCCAGACGTGGGTCCTGGCAGGTACCTCATGTCTGAGTATCAGTCATGTGGCAGAGAGCCATAGGAAACATGTGATGAGTTTGAAGTGTAAAAAGCTCCTCACTCCGACGGGAAAACCCAAGAGAAACAAGAGCACGTTACAGACAGCAGGTGTGCTACTGGATCCAGGCATTGTGGAACTCAGGTTTAACGCTTTAACACTAGGACTTTGAAACTAACAACGTCCTTGTGTTAAAGAGCAGTCTTTTTGACGGCTCCCATTTAAATCAATTGATTGAGTTTATAATGTAATGTAAACCTTATAATGTATAAGGTTTAAGTACTAAAACTAGTGAATATGACTTGAATTACAGCAAAAAACAGTCAGTTGAAAAGCTATAAAATGCGGTTGCATGTAGGAATGTCTTGATCACTATTTTTTCCCTCAGATCACGATCTGATTGTTAAACTTCAAATCCGGGGGGCAGCAACATGCTAAATCATATTTCTGCTTGCCTTAGAAGGGATTCATGTATGTTTGAGAAATATATTCCCTCACTTCAACAGTAATTCCTCCCCTCACTCCCCTGACCACAGCCACTGTTTGGCTTACTTAGTTCAACAACAACACAATTCTGAATCAGTGACATGCAGATGACCCACCAGTGTTATTTACACATTTTTGCTCAAAATAATAAAATCAGCAGCTCACTCACTTAATCTGCGGTTGAATGGCGCCTTCGATGATTGAGGCAGAGCACAGAGCAATTCAGTAGGACTCTATGGAAGTGTGCTGACTCTTTTTGTTTACCACATTGTGTCAGCTCATTATGGAGATTTAAAGTATATATATAATAATGAACCACAGTTGTACAATATGCATTTAAAATGTAATTTTACACACATTTGTAATGTAATAATTATACATGCAAAGGGTATTTACCAAGGGATAGGACGTGTCCTTGAGACCTAAGGAATATGCATAAGACGGGACAAAAAGGAAGGAGGAGATCATGAAAACCATGTTCTTTTGTGAACTTTTATCTTGACTTTCCCTAATATTCTACAAAAGTTCCAAAATCACTTCTTCATCCCATCAATCTGAATATGTCACCACCGCAAGCTGGACATAATATCATCCTGTCCCGTGGTTGACTGACCGTGTTCCCCAGGACCGGACTCAGGTCGGGTCTCTCTCCTGGTCTCAGCCTTCGTCTCTGTCCTGGACTCAGCTCTGGTCTTCATCCTGGTCTCAGCTCTGGTCTCTGTTCTGGACTCAGATCTGGTCTCTCTCCCGGTCTCAGCAATGGTCTCTGTACAGGACTCAGGTCTGACCTTTGTCCTGGACTCAGCTCTGGTCTCTCTCCTGGTCTCAACTCTGGTCTTTCTCCTGGACTCAGCAGTCTCTGTCCCAGACACTAGTTTCCACAGTCCGTCTACCCATAAAGCGTCGGATTGAAGCTGATCTAGCTCTGGTCCATATACTGTCGGCTCATAAACCTAAGAATGTTTGTTTTCTATCACAGAAGTCTCTTTTTTAGAGCTGTTTTAAGAGCGGGAACGCTATAGTACGTTCTCTATAACCTGCATATGGAGTTTGGTGCATAAATAATACCCACAAGTTCCAGTTTGCAAATGGCATGCAATACACCCACGGAAATGGCATGTGCTATTCTAGTTTTCAACCACAGTTTAGCACCTGCATTGATAATTTCAAGTGTTATACTATTTGAATTTTGCATGAAACATGGATACTCTACTGACCACGCCACTAAGTAAACTCCTTTCATACTGGACAGTGGGCACAGGGCAATGCTAAGGTTGATGTGACCTCAGTCCAGAAAACTTCAACAGATAATAGTCCAACAAAATCATTCAAAACTTCTGAAGTACCTTTGGATTTTCAGATCTGAGATATGCCAAGTTGTGAAAAAAAAATTACCTGACTTCTCTGAATTGTCATGTCACTCTGTACTGTTTTGTATTTAACTTGTCTCTGCCAGGCTGTAACAGCATCATATTGTTTGCCAGTGCTGACTGGCATGAGTCAAAACACTGAGATAAATGATTATGCATTGGCTTATTTAACGCTTTTTGGTCGCTTCACATGACGATATACATTAGGACGGCACCGTGACACAGGGGGTAGAACTTGGGTTCGATCCCCGAACGACCCATACCACCTGCTCTTCCAGATATCTGCTGTCGTTGTGTCCCTGAGCACTTAACTCCACCTTGCTTGAAGCCCCCGCTGAAACACCGAGGCTGTGCCGTAGTTGATGGAGCAGCCATCTTCCAGCCACACACCACCTGCAGGAGGATCAGTGAGGGGCCGGTTCTATGAAGATTGGGTAACAGCTCTGATTGGACTAATAAAGGGGATGAAAATGATTGAATGAAATGTTACCATGAAATGTGAAAACATGCAAATAATTAATGAATATTTGCATGTTATAGCCACAGCGTAGTTGTGTGGCATCCCATCAGATTCATATCAGTGACAGCATGTTTTTTGTGAACTCAAGACAATGGTTTGGATTTAGCAGCAACAAAAGAGTTCCTTCTGCTGTGATTGAAGTGAGAGGCTGTTGCATGTTATTTCAGACAGCAGAGTTGTGTCTGGGCCATGATTCACAGGGCTCTCAGGGATGTGTCCACACACTGTCTGGGAAAGATCAGAGATCAGATGTACACAGACGCTCCGCTGCATTTCTATTGGCGTCTACTGGAAAGCAGGAGACATCAGGTAATTAAAAAGGAAAGTGAGCAAGAGAACAGGGAGAGTGAAGCCAGTGGGGAGACAGATAATGGACCTCCAGCTCATGCAGCTTTTGCCTGAAAACATAACTTGTCATTAGCAGAGCCATCAGGCAGTTTTTTGTTTAAGGATTATTCCTGATGTGTCCAGGAGGGACCGCTGCCTTTGTTACTATGATGTTGGTGTTTTCACTATAACAAAATAACATTGTTTTTGTGGATAGCAGACAAAGCCCCAGTGTAAGAATGGAGAGTGTATCCTAGACTGTAAATATAAAGGGACGTAGCCACGCCTATCTCCACTGTTGGTGCCATCACTTTTGCCTTCTAGCCTTTTTCAAAACGGCTGTGGACTCTCTTGCAGGAAAATGTGAAAAAATGCATTTGCGCAAGTGATAGCTGGAACCGAGTGCTTTCTTAAGTCCATAGAGGCATAACTAGAGTGGTCCAAAAAATATATACTCCCCTCAGCATTGACACACATCTGGAACGGGGCTTTGGGCCATGAGACGACTTGTGGACCATCCTGTAAAGCCGTAATTGGCTCATTAATTGATTCAGTAATCTTAAGAGTACCAGCCCCTCACTGATCCTCATATATTCATATTCTTATTCAAATGTTTGATCCTATAAGGAAGGTCTGATTAAGGGAGTGATGAAATGTCTCAATATACAACAAATGTCTTTGATCAAGGAAAAAAGTCATTTTTCATTCTCCTACAATTATTTTATACTTGTTTGAGACACAAGAGATCAGAGGCTCCAAGTGAGCCATCTGGTCATTACACTAATGGTATATTGGTTTATTGGTTTTCTGATGGTAGTATATTCATATTCATAAAAGGACTGAAACGTAAGGAGCAAGCAATCTGAAAATACATTTTACAACAGATTAAAAGTCTGAGGATGTTCCTTTAAAAGCCCAAAACTTCTGATTGCAAAGGAAAAAATAAGTTCCCTTTTTGAACGACAAGGGCCTTAGCCCTGTGCGCCAATGACACAGAACTTACTGTTTGGACTTTGCAAGAAAGAACCAAACAGGTGATGATGCACTTTATTAATGCCCGTTGGCTATTCATCCTCTGCATTTGACCCATCCTGATGCCACTAAGGCTTATGTCAGAGAAGTGGCGAAAACGGAATAGCAGCAGAAGCGAAACAAATATGTGAAAGACAGTATAGAGACAGGGCTTAAATAAATCTCCCTAATTACCTTTGACAAAGTAAAAAAGTAAAATAACTCTCACAAGATGATACTGTTTCTGTGGCAGGATGGGCGCTGCGCTGCCTCCTAGTGTGCAGGAGTTTAAGTGCAGAACTAAGTAAGTAAGCCGCTGCGTTGAGCATTTTGGCCAAAAATAAATGTGGGAAATGACGATTCAGGTTGGTCGATACAAGAAACACTTAATGGCTTGAATATTAAGCAGTGTAATATGCTGGTAGGCAGAATAGATAAATAAAAAACATGCTAAAACCGTAGTTGTGTTGCCCAGCCCTTTTTTATATTGTCAGTGAAAACACATGATCACATGACGTCCTATGCTCTGTACTTTAGTGTTCTGTGCCGTCTTGGTCCTATTTGTTTTCCGTTGTCATGACGGGGGAGCTAAGTTAACCTGGGTCATGTGCGTGTTGGTTTGACCCCGTCTTTCATGTCGACAAGCCTCCGACAGAAGCCAGTGAGGAGCTTTTGCACATTCACTTTCACACACCCACTCACACACGCACATGCGTCTCTCCAAACAGAGCAAACAGAGGATGGCAGCGCAGTCTTGCATGTGGGATATGAGCCTTGTTCTGGTCTGATGTCATGAGCATCATCAGCCTTACTTAATACAATAAATAAGACCTTTATCAGAATTATGCAACTACTGTGCTCATGTTCCTGAAGCTGAATTGCTGTTTAACTTGTGACTCACATGAAGAAAGTGAAATGGAAGTGAATATTTGCATGACCTATGGACACAGATCACACAGATTGAAACTCTGTGTTTATCATTTACAGTTTTATGTGAGAGACAGAGCATGCTGGGAAAGCGGAGTGGCTCCTCCTCATCTGAACCCAACCTTCCTTCTGTGCTGTCTGTTAAATATTTCAGCACGGAAGGTGCCTGTGCAAGGCCGAGCCACTGCGCTAACATGCCATTGACCATTAGTTATAACTTGCTGCATCTTCTGCTTCATCCGTCTCCAGTCTCTGTTTTTTTCTTTTTTACAAATGTTTCACTTGTATTGCATTAACTTCATATGATTTCTGTCCCTTTTTTATATGATCTTCTCTTTTTGTAGCATCCTCAAAGCTCTGCATGGCCTGTTTGGACCTTATTCCAATGCCAACATGTCTGGATGAATTACATGTAACTCCTAAACAACCAGAAAAGCTCTTGTAGCGGAGACCTCAGGCTGTTTTATTCCTTAAACAAATATCCTGGACCCAAACAACGATCCGGATCACAAATGCATTAATTTGTTCTTGTCCCTTTTCCAAGCCAAAAAATGTCTTGTGTCTATATCTGCCCTTAACTTTTTGAGTTATGTTGCAACAAACATCAAAAACCAACCCTGGGGCATTTATAAAACTTAACATAGATTTTCTGGCGTACACACAAAACAAAAACTCTCTCAAATGTCAGTCAAGTTGTCTTTTCACATAGATCACAGTCTTGACAAGAAGAGTGACGTACGTAGCACTTTTGTACTTATGCTACCTTTATAAATGTTGATTACATTGCCCTGGCAGAGGTATTTAATAATAATAATAATCTATCCATCCATCCATCTTCTTCCCCTTAATCCATTTCTGGGTCAGGGGGGTGGCAGTCAGAGCTGCACCCAGTACATTTAGCACCAGCCCCTCACTGATCCTCCTGCAAGTGGTGAGTCCACAGGAGCTGAGATCTTTCAGTGGGAGCTTCAGGCAAAGTGGGGTTAAGTGTCTTGGACACAACGCCAAGGACACAACGGCAGCAGTCATAGGTGGGAGTCGTGAAGTAGGTCTTATGGTGGGCTTGAACCCACGACCTTCAGGCCCAAAAGCCAATGCTCTACCAACTGAGCTACTGTTCAGTTCAGCTACGCTTCACATGTGTCATTATTCTTTCACTCCATACACAGTGGTGATGAACTACTACTGTAGCCACAGTTGCCCTGGGGCACACTGACAGAAGCGAGGCAACCAGTCTGTGCCATCAGGCCCTCCAACCACCACCAACCATTCACACACACCTCTTGCCTAAGGACACAACAGCAGTTTGGCACTTTACAGCCACCCCACTGTGGCAGGTGTTCCCAGAGGTAAAGTGTCTTGCCAAGGACACAACAACAGCAGATAGTGGGAGTCGATGGTGAAGGTCGGGCTCAAACCCACGACCCTCTGGCTCAAAGGCCAATGCTCTACCAACTGAGCTACTGTCGCTTGTTTTATTTAAGATTAAAAAAAACTAAAAAACATTCTTGTTTCAACGAGATAAAATGTCCTTAATAATGAAATAACCAATTCTTTTTTTAAGGGAGGACTTTGGCTGGTTGGCTCTGTATAAAAGCAGCATTTGTGGTCATTTATGATTTGGCTCTCATACTCATTATGACCGATACATGTTAGAAAGCAAACTACACCGTTGTGATCTTATTTTTTCATTGATGTGATCGTAGTGTAGAAACATGTCCCCGAACGGTTGTGTGTTTCTGTATCGACGTGTGCCTTAAACAAGCTTAAACACTGCCGTAGTCTATTTGTATTTTAAATAGATATGAGCATTAGGAACACAAAAGTTGACAAATAGCAGCGATAGCCCGGTCCAATGGTATGTGTGTGTGTATGTGTGTAGGTGTGTGTGCATGTGTGCTGGTGTTTTATGCAGCGGCACACACTGCTTCATAACAGAGGATGGATCAATCAGGAGAACAACAGGGCCGGCTGTCAGCGCAGGCACAGTCTGAGACCATCGATCCAAGCCACATCTTATTGGTGTTCACTCAATTTGGGCTGCAACACACACACACACACACACACACACACGCACACACACGCACACACACACACACACACACACACACACGCACACACACACATACACGTTTTTGTTACCTGGTGGGTCCCTTTGACAGGGCCGTTCAGAATGGGACCCATAGACATAATCTTTTTTTACTGGGACTACTTTAAGTAATACAAAACAGTCAATAGAAACCAAACAACTATTTTAAAGGACTTTTATTTTAGATTTTGTTTTCGAATTGCAGTGATTCTATTTTTGACATAGAATTTAATGCCACTCCATGTCCGATGTCTAAGGTCATCTGGTGAGGCATTAATGCAGGCCAGGCAGTGAGACTTCCCAGGGACCTTTCCAGTCTGTATGAAAGGTGTCATGGTCTTCTCCACAGCCTTCACCTCAGATGCAGACCATGGCTTTCTTACACGTTCTAGGGAGAGAAATAAAAATATATTAGCAATATACACTCCCAGGGTTAGGACCAAGCAGCCTGGCTGTAATCCCCCACCTGGTATACTTACCAGAAGGGGCACTGCCACTACCATGGGGTGCATCTGGATGAATGGTTGAAGGTTCTCCGCTTGAAGTTTCTTTTAGCCCGTCCGTTTGTGAGAGGATCTCTACTGCTCTCCCTGTCGCACAGAAAATAAAAATACAAGTGGCCTTTAGGGGAAAAAAATCATACATATTTTAATAATATCAAGAATTACCTTCAGGCTCAATTTGTATCTGGTCGAGGCTCTTTCCTTCGAATTCCGTCACTCTTCCCTGCTCCATGGCCATCAACACTTTGCTGATTTTGGCCAGCTCCAGTGTCCCCTCTGGTAGTCTGTAATATTGCCTGTGGATGCGAATGTCATGGCCGAGGAAGTTGGCAAGTATGTCCATCTCATTCTCTTTCATATTGAGAACTGTAGACATAGTAGCTATGTGCTTTCTAAGTTTGGTTGAGGATAGCATCTCTGGATGCACCGCACCACATTCTTTGGCTACCTGGCGTAGGGAGTCTGATCCCCTGATGTGGGTGTCTGCGCCCGGGCGGGAAAAGAAGTATGGGTTATGGTCAGAGATGGAACAGGCCCTTCTGTTCTCCACCAGCACCTCCATCGAAGCAATCATTTCAGGAGTCAAAAGAACCGGCACTTTCCGACTTCTTTTCCCTTTAATTTCAATGCGTTGAAAATGCTGACACAGCTTTTTCTCAAGTTGGGACAGTCCCAGAGCAATGTCAGAATGGATCCCAGTCTTACTTCTTAAGGTAAAGGCTGTCAGTGGCATCTTTGAAACCTCACCTTCCCTTCTTCGATTGAAAATGATGACCTCACAAAGAGTCAAAACTGCCAGTTTAGACCAATGCTTAGACGTTGGCTCACTTATTAGGGTTTGCACATATTCAGGTCGACATACCTCAATATGTGCATGCATGGCTCTAACGTCCTCAGTCAGAGGGAGCAGGTCCGGAGTGTTCCACTTGGCTTGCCGGAGGGTCTGTAGGGCAGCAGAAGAAACACAGACGTCCCACCTCTTCTCAAAAAGCAGCCGGCTTCGTTGGAGGTATTTAATAAATAGTTCATCAACACAATGCTCCATTTTTGAGTCACATTCAAGAATATCTGCTAGCTTTCTGAGGCTATGGCCGAGTTTGAGGGCCAAGGATGGAGTCTTGTATTGATTTGTTTCCTCATCATATCCAGCCACAGACCTGACTGCATCAATCACATGGTTAAAGTTGGAAGGAATAAAGAAATCCTTAATTGTTTTCAGTTTCCCTGCGGTTTTTGCTTCGTTAATTAACCTACCGACTTCTCTCATTTTCTGCCTAATGTAATCATGCTTAGTCTTATCATGCCCGTGTTTTAAGTACAGGTGCTCTCCGAGTCTCAGAATCCCCTTTTCTGCTTTGACAACACCCGTGACCTCATCCTGATGCATTGCCGAAATTAAAGACCACAGCTTTTTGCTGATGCCCTCCGGTACAGGCTGGGCTAGGGAGCAGAGGGACTGGACCCTACTTCTACCTGGTTTAGCCTGGGCATCTTTCTGTGAAAGCCGGCACCTGGCCACATGCCTCCACAGCGACTTTCGCTTAAGCAATGCCCCACAGTCTATACAGTGCAAAAACTCACTGGATTTAACTGGGGAATTTGGCTGTTTAGCTGGGACTAAAGTTCCAATGCCGGCCTTTAAAACCTCAAAATTGTGCTCACGGTTTCCACTATTCCTGATCAAATCAAACTGAAGTTTACGTGCTTTAGACTTCACAGGTAGAGCCAATGCTCTGGCTACGTCACTTTCATTTCCATGTTTTCTAGTCAAATGACGGGACATTTTGTGGCAGGACATTGAACAGTAGAGGCAGAAGTGTCTCTTGCTGTAAACCCTGCCCCCATTTTTCTTCTTTTGCAGCTGCATGATAACAATCTTATTTGCCTTTGGTTCGTCACTTTCCGAGTCTTGAAGAAAAGTGTTTTTGATTTTTCTTTTTCCATACTTTTTTACAGGTTTCTTCTTGACAGTTAAATCGTCAGAATCTGAGTCGACTTCATCAATTAGGGACTCTTGACTAAGCTGCACAAACAACAAATAATTTGTAATCATTCTATATAACAATTTGAAGTCATGACTTGTAGTCAGCACTTACCAGTGGTTTGTAAGCGTGCGCTTCAGTGTGCTCCTCCATGATTTCTTGCAGCCTAATGAACCACACACTTGCACCTTTTTCTAGCCTGACACCTGATTTCCTCTGTTGTGCTGCTCCATGATTGGCTCCAGCCTGCTGGACTGAAATTGCCCCAGTGTGCCCCTCCTTGATATCCCGCAACCCACCACCAGGGTTCCGACACATAACACACTTTTTTCAGGAAAGTAAACCTCCAGGGGTCTTTTCCATATTTTTACAGAGACTGCATAAGGACCGTTAGAAAAGCATTACCCATTGATTATTAAGCTTGGACCAGTGGGGTCCGGTGTTCGGGCCCCACCACGTAAAACCAGTCCCCATGACGTGAGTGGAATCTCAGGTTATGGAACCCACCAGGAGTTGAAAACAAGTGCACGCACACACACACACACACACACACGCACACACGCACACACGCACACACGCATACACACATTCACACATACACAACAGTCCACCGCTCGGACTCGGAGCACAGGTAGGAATCCTTCTTTGTGCTCTGAATTACATCTCCACAACATAAACAGAGAACAAAGACATATAAGCTGGGAGCTATTACAGCTTTTGAAATCCGTCAAAATGCTCGGATCAACCTGACAAAGAGCATCAAGGAGAGGTCGACAAATAAATGTACTTTTTGTCCATGTTTAGAAAGCTGTCAACTCTGTTCTCCTGTAGGCTGTTCTCTGCCCTTCTGTGAATGAATACCAAATGTGTAAAAAGAATGCCTCAATTGCTACTGTGCAATACCATAATGCTTTGTGGTCTCGGGGGCGGGTCTAATTGTCAATCTAATGGACACAATCTAAAACTGTCATAAAAAAATATAATATTAGCTTCCATTAACACTCTGAGATTCAACAAAAACAAAGCTTCAAAAGATCTGTTCCTTATTTTTTTATTTTGAAAAGTCAAACAGGGAAAACACATCCTGTTGATTTAAGAGGTGCAGTTTTGCAAACGACCAACGGATGTCGATCATTAATGTTTTTATGCACCTGTCCTTGTTCTACAACCTGAGTCCTGCACCGTGTGGCTTTGGTTCTCGTTTTGTAGCTTGAGTTTTGGATCTATAGCCCGTGCATCCGTAGGAGCGGAATCCTCTGTCAATGTGGTTCTCCCTGAGGTTTCTCACTGGGTTTTTGAGTTTTTCTTTGCCGATGCAGGAGGGTCTGTTAGACTGTTTGAGGTCTAACAAAAAGGAGCGTGGTGATAATGCAGGACACTCAACATTCAACAACATTTATGGACATTAATCAATTCCCCGCTATGTTTGAATAGTTGGATTCTCTGATCTGTGTTGGCGATTTCAACTACTGTTGTGATTTAGGGCTATACAAGAATACATTTAATTGAATTATTGCGCATTGAAAACACAAGGCCGTGGTCAAAAATGTTCCCATGATTCTTGAGGTTTCAAACTTGCCGTAGGATTCCTATTTAGCCTTCTCATCGGGACCCTCACGCTTACACAATTCCCACTGTAGATTTACAGTTTGGGACTTTACTGAATTTGGAATTAGAAAATTGCAAATGGAGATTTCCCAGTGTGAGGCCAACAAATTGTGATACATTTCCCCCCCAGATTGCTCAAACCTGATAATCTGTACCAATTTAGATACCCCATAGATAAAAATCTTATGTTATTTTTTGGAAACAAGCTGTGATTTTTTTACCTAAAAATATATATACAGTGCCTTGCGAAAGTATTCGGCCCCCTTGAACCTTTCAACATTTTGCCACATTTCAGGCTTCAAACATAAAGATATAAAATTTTAATTTTTTGTCATGAATCAACAACAAGTGGGACACAATCGTGGAGTGGAACGAAATTTATTGGATAATTTAAACTTTTTTAACAAATCAAAAACTGAAAAGTGGGGCATGCAATATTATTCGGCCCCTTTACTTTCAGTGAAGCAAACTCACTCCAGAAGTTCAGTGAGGATCTTTGAATGATCCAATGTTGTCCTAAATGACTGATGATGATAAATAGAATGCACCTGTGTGTAATCAAGTCTCCGTATAAATGCACCTGCTCTTTGATAGTCTCAGGGTTCTGTTTAAAGCGCAGAGAGAACCATGAAGACAAAGGAACACACCAGGCAGGTCCGAGATACTGTTGTGGAGAAGTTTAAAGCCGGATTTGGATACAAAAAGATTTCCCAAGCGTTAAACATCTCAAGGAGCACTGTGCAAGCAATTATATTGAAATGGAAGGAGTATCAGACCACTGCAATTCTACCAAGACCCGGTCATCCCTCCAAACTTTCATCTCAAACAAGGAGAAGACTGATCAGAGATGCAGCCAAGAGGCCCATGATCACTCTGGATGAACTGCAGATAACTACAGCTGAGGTGGGGATGGTGTGTTCAGGGTGATGAGCTGTGTTGCTTTTACGCCAAACGTATCGTTTTGCCTTGTGGCCAAAAAGTTAGATTTTGGTTTCATCTGACCAGAGCACCTTCTTCCACATGTTTGGTGTGTCTCCCAGGTGGCTTGTGGCGAACTTTAAGAGACTTTATATGGATATCTTTGACTTGATTACACACAGGTGCATTCTATTTATCATCATCAGTCATTTAGGACAACATTGGATCATTCAAAGATCCTCACTGAACTTCTGGAGTGAGTTTGCTGCACTGAAAGTAAAGGGGCCGAATAATATTGCACGTCCCACTTTTCAGTTTTTTATTTGTTAAAAAAGTTTAAATTATCCAATAAATTTCGTTCCACTTCACGATTGTGTCCCACTTGTTGTTGATTCATGACAAAAAATTAAAATTTTATATCTTTATGTTTGAAGCCTGAAATGTGGCGAAATGTTGAAAGGTTCAAGGTTCAAGGCACTGTAGCTATTAGTAGTAATAGCTGAATTATCTTTATTATCATTATCTAATATCTTGTTTGATGTACGCATAACCTAAGTGCCCATATGAACTCCTTTGCTGTAATGTACGCAACAATGACAATGAAATGTCAAAAGTGATCTTATCTCATAACATTATAATGGTTGCACAAGATTACAACAAGTAAAACATCTTCAGAATATCACATTTTTATTATGATTTCATATCTGATATTCTGAACTTTTGTCAACCTATTATCGCTATAGACGGCACACAGTGGCCCAGTAATGTCTGGGGCAAAGGTTTGTCTCATATTTATTCTACAAAAACACCGTTTGGTTGTCTTTGACTATTTCCCCGTCTACTTTAAATTGGCCTACCTCTGTCTGGTATGTCTTTGCTAATTAAAGCTAAATTATTGATATTCTGGTGAATTATTCAGTAGGGATAATGAGAAATAGACATTGGTAAACACAAGCAGAGTTTGGAGAAGTGCAGTACCACGTCCATCCTTCCTACCCTCCCCATCAGTGCGAGCCCTATGTCTGTCCTTGAATCTTTCCATCCTCCTTCCCTCTCCTCCGCTCCTACCTGCTCCCCTCACGTCTCCTTTACTTTTCTTGCCGCACCCAGCCTCCGACTCCCCTTCTTCCTGTTGCTATGACATTAGCTCGCTGTAGCCTTGTCAGCCCAGTCTTGAGGGAAGAGAGTATGGAGCTAAGTCTTGCTCTTTCCATTTAATTACTCCTCCCTCTCTGCCCCCTCCCCAGACAACTCCACCAGTCCACCTCCTCTCAATGTAACAGTGTATTTTCCACCTGGTGTTACCTGCGTGTTTCTCTTCTCCGCTCTTTCGCAGGGATTTCACATCGAACACCCACACGTCTCTTATGAAACCGCTCTCTCTGCATGTCTCTATGCCTTCACCTCCGCCCCGTCTCCCCCTCATTTCCCCCCCATGTGTTACTCGGGTAAAAATGGTGCTTTGGTGGGTGTATCCACAGTGAAGGTACGGCGGCTGCGCATTGGCCTAGGCTTGACCTTGATCACCACAGGGACGGTGCGCCTCCTCATTATCGGCGGACTGCAGGAAAGCGTCTGTAATGAGGGAGCCCAACTGTCCTCGGGGACTCAGACGCACGCACGCATACCCACACAGATGCCAAGGCACTTCATATTAGCACCCATGCACCTGCTGACACCTGTGCTTATGCAAGAACTTCACAGCGGCACACAGCGGCGCGCTCTCGGGGCCCCCCACGCCGCTGTCGGCCTCACCTTCTGTTTGTGTTTCTTCTGTTCTTCCCACGCACGCACAGATGCCCACCTCCCCCCCACCCCTTCTGATGCTGCCCACCACACAGACCTTAGGACCTCACTGCCCACTGACACTGCAAATACGGCACAGACTTCCCAGCGGTGCCCTCTGCTGGCCGTGCACTCAGACCAAACTCATGCCATGGATCAGTCTTCGGTCTTCGAAGTTATGTTAGAGGATTGTTTTAAAAAGCTGTTCTGCTCTGATTTTCTTCTGAATCTTTCTTTTTTTTTTTTTTTTTTTGTCATTTGCATTTCATATATCAGTTTTCTATTTTTTGCCTTTTTAATTGTATTAAAGATGGCAGAATACAAATACAAGAAATAAAATCTTACATAACATACATAACAACACACAAACCCAAGTCCAGACTGGTCAGAAACAACCAAAATGTAACCTAAAAAAACGGCTGTGATTCCCACCAAGAGAACCCTTTGCAGAGCTTTGTAAAGTCCACACCGAGAAAAAAAGTGATTCGGGAGAAGGACCAGGGGAGAACCTCAGGGCACCAGGCGAGACATGAGGGTGGACAGATCATCGGCCTCCATCTCCACATGGTCTGGGCACTCACAGACCATGTGGAAGCAGGCCCCAATGGCATAAGGTACAAGTCGGACAGTCAACTTTGTACAAAGCTCAGAGGACTCTGTTGGTGGTCCACTCTGGATGCAGCAATACAGAGTACAGTGTCCTAAACAAAACAAGTGAAGTTCAAAACTTTTACAGTGACATGACTTTTTGGTATTTTTGTCAATACATTTTAACCTTATGGATATTCATTTTCTGTTGCTAGTTTCAGAAGTGGGGCAACATTGGCTCAGTTGGTATGCAGTGGCCTTTGGGCCTGAAGGTGAAGGTCGTGGGTTTGAGCCCACCATGAGACCTTCTTCACGACTACACTTAACCCCACTTTACCTGAAGCCCCCGCTTCAATAAAATAATAAAACACAAGCTCATCATGAGCTTGTGTTTTATTGCTTTTTATGTATTGAGATATAAAGCGATATAAAAAGCAGTTTTCAGCATGATTTATACAGTTTCAAATTTAATATTTTTTACAAAATTCCTGTTGCTTTTTGACCAACATGATGTAATTTAACCGCTGTATTGCATAAACCTGACTCCTCCAAATCTTGAAGTCAAAACAAAGCTCTGTTGAAAATGTCCTCTTCAGCCTGTTAAGTACTTCTCCAGGCCCACACTGGTGACGCCGGTTTGTTTTGGTAAAAATATGAAGAGAATTTTCCAGCATGTTTAATAGACAGTAATAGTTTCTGGATTAGCTCAGAGTCAAACATGTGGAGTGAGCGGAGCCTGACGTCAGCTCTGAGCTGGAGGTTTTGGCCTCTGCAGCTCACCTCAGGCAGGCTCTGGGTCTGGGACTGAGCCTGAGCCTTCCATTGCATTTACAAATAACACACTTCAATATATTCATATGGCCTGTCCCTTTTGTGTGGTGATTATGACCAATTCGTGGACTCAGTGATCTTGGTCTTGAAAAAAATAGTGAGTGTTCTCAGATTTAAAACAGTTTTGTGTAAAGTGGGAAGCAAGTATCTTCTATTATGATTTCAATGAGAAATTCCTTGTTTTACAAAGTTCTTTAAACTTCCCATTTACACATTGTGAAATTATTTCTCTGTGCCAGAATCTAGAGCCAAGTTGAGTAGAGCAAAGGGCCAGGCTGGAAGAAATTGCACTTTAAACAGTTCAAGACCTACTCTAAAGTACCGGACATATAGTACTAAGAACGGCTCAAGGTTTGATGCTTTATTTATCTGAAAAAAGAAAAAAAACCTTTTCAGAAATGGCATGATAACACTAGGTAAACACAGTATGCTCGCTCAAAACAGACATTGCAAGAACATCTTTAATGACTTTTACCATATCAAAACATTGTTTCCTCATCAAAAACACAAAAATGGCCTTGAGTTGATTTAGGATCCATCCACGCTATTATCAGGACCCCCGGCTCAAACATGTGACTCCTTTTCTGTGTATCTGTCTCAATTCAACTTTGAAACTCAGGCTGAAACTCGGGCTGGGTCACTGGTCCCTGAGTTGGCGTCACTGTGACATTGTCAGATTGTGATTGTGATGAAAGAGAGGCTGTGTTTTATATCACACAAGATGAGATGGTTTTCTTCTACTAATTCTGTTTGAATTTTTTCCACAAAAGCTTTACCTGAGCATCGTAGATTGTGTCTTTTACAAGCACTTTCTGTGATAAGGAACAATATAATTGCTCCTGTATTCCTCTTGTCACACAATCCAGGTACATTTTCGTATTGCGTGCGTGTGTGTCATCACCATCACCAGCTCCTCATGAACTCTCTGATTTTGGGTCGGAAGATTACGTATATATCTCTGAGTTTCCAAGATCACATGGAAGTGGCGTTAGTATGATGTCATTGTACTATCAGGCTCAGAGCAGTTTCCTGCCTTTCAAAACATAAACTAGTGCCCATAATTTTCCAGGGTGAAAACACCTTCTTTGCAATCACATGGCTGTGTTTGCAGCTGGTCATTTTCATAAAACAAATTTTTCGACCCCTTCTGGTTGTAGCACAAGGATAAAGCAGACTGAGAGCATTTTCAATCCTTGAGACTTGTTTCACCATGAATTCTTTACTTAAGATAGTAATTAAGCATGACATGGCAAAGTAACAAGTCTCATTATTAGTCTTAAAGCAGAAAATAATGCATAATATTTCTGCTTTATTCTTTAAAAGGATTTGCTCTTGTCGAACCCTCACATGTACAAACTCTGCAGCCATCGTCACATGCAGGAGCATCCATTTTCACGTCCCACGTCTCCCCCAGCCTCACTATAACAGGGGAGCTGCTGTTGCAATCAGTACGGACTAGGAAACCTCAGTTTCTAATTTGCTGCTGTTTGTGAGCCTGATAGAATAAAGAGATGTGTGAATAGATGTAAACGTGTAAAAATAGGAGACACTGAGGGGACCTGGGAATCTACAAATGGTGTAGCAACGCTACATTTGTTTTCATAATATTAAGCAAAGGTGCACGAGGAAACATTAAGTGACATCTCATATGTGTGAAGGAAGGAGGAGAGGAGAATAGATTTTCTTCAGTTGTGTTTAACAGTCTAGTGTTCATCATATATATGTCATCACTAGGACCTTTTATTCATTTTATATGTCTTGAATTGTGATTAACTTCAACTTTAATCTGTTTGGTCTTTGTAGTACTGGACCTTGAGCCAAATACATTTCTATGGATGCATTTACATTTGCACAATTACCTTGTGAAGATTGGTATTGAGACTTAATCTGACAACAATTAGGATTGGACCATCCTGAATTTGGACTCCAAAACTACCAAAAAAAGAGATAGTATTTACATTGAATCTATGGTACAACAGTTAAATAAGCCAGGTATAATAATAGTCATAGTAACCCTAAAGCTGTACCATGTGTTTTGGTTCCCCATTCCTGCTATAAAAAGAGTGGGTAAATAATCAACGGACCATTGTCTGATCACTGGCTCCTCTGGGACCTGTGCTAAAGCCTGTGGGTGGGTCAAAAGGGTGAAGAGCACAGGCCAACACCCAATTAAATTCAGCGTCTGATTGGCTGAAGCATTCTCAGCAAATGCGCACTCATTGGCCGTCACATGGAGCAGTCAGCGGCGCAGGGAGCAGGTGAGGGGAGGGTCCCGGCTCAGCTCTGTTGCTAGGTTACAGGTGTACCCAATAGATGTGCAGATAGGGAGATGGAGTAGAGATAAAGAAGGGGATGGGTGTGGACGCCAGCGACGTGTTATGTGATTGTCAGCTGCAGCAGGGAGGGGTCCAGTGCTGCAGGTCAGCCGGGCCACAAGACAGAAAGAGCCATGTCTAGAGCCAAACAGATGAGCTGAGGCAAAAGTGGATTTATACAGGCAATGCTTTGACTTTGGAGGGATTTAGGGTTCTCTAAGCTTAGACCAGACGTGCTCAAAATGTTGTAATGGAATTGCTTTACAGACTCATACAACTGCCAGTTCTGGTTTTGTCTTTAAATGCTCTATCTATTCCGACTGGTTGAGTCACTGATTCGTTGTGAAATCTAGTCCTGGTTTAGCTCAGTTACGCTTCAATTCTTATTAAATTTTATTTTGTTCAGGGACTTGTTTATTTGAACAGTTAAGTGCAGCAGTCATGTCTGTCACAGCGAGTCCCTGCTGAAACACATGTACACATGTCGGACGTGCCTAAATGCCACGCACTCACAGGTTTTAATTATGAAGGCCTTGTTCCCAGAGCAGAGCTTGTTGTGTGTAATTCATTTGGGTGCAGTTGTATTAATCACGCACTGCCTCCGACATAGCTACTCCTGATAACAGCTGTTCCGCTGCACTTAGATTGCAATAATAGAGCGGTCAGTTGCCACTAATCGTGGTCATTTATCAATCTGCAGAACACACACACAGTGAGCTGATCGATGGCCTGACCCGGCCCAAACAGGGATTGATGGCTGTTTGGCTGGACTTGAGTGTCGGCTAGGTCCAGACCTATATGGATTTTTTGGGCTGATAGAATATCTTCCTCATCTCCCCATCCATCCATATTGTGGTATAAGGCTGGGCGATATGGCTGAAACCTATATCACAATATAAGTAATTCATATCGGTCGATAACGATATATATTGATTATTATTTTTTTATTTATTTTACCTGAATAGATACGTTTGTCGTGTGGGCTAACACACGTTAGCAGCCTTGTTTACAGTCACGGGGGAATGCGGCTAGAAGAATATGTTCACAAGCAGTCTCCCCCATAGTTAGTCCTGGTGTAATCCTGGTTTAGTCCTGTTTTGTGTCCCCATGACGGTTCATCAAGTTCATCTCTTGCTTTCGCAGCATGCATCGGGTCTCCATGTCCACTGCCTCTCCCGCGCCGCACATGCTATGCCTTGCACGGACATGCATAACCATTGACACGGCATTGAAAAACAATCTTAGATCCATGGACGCTACGCATGGTGCGGTTGTTGTTTTGCATTTCCCAGAAAGTTTTGCAGTTCATACTCAGCTGTGATAGGTTGAGAAGTCTCTGCCTACATCCCCCAGAATGCTGCGCGCTTGTGACTCGGCTTTACTTCCGGTGTTTTCTTCCTGTTTTTTCTTATGGAGTGAAGTTAAACTATCAAACATTCTATCGACCCCGTTTTCTATTGATATTGAACACATTTCTATCGCAATATCGCTATCGTTTTATCGCCCAGCCCAGCGGTGTATGATCTGGAGAAGTGATACCATGTGTGACTCTTTACTCTCTGTTGAGGGTTTGACCTGATGTCAATCAGATCTATCAAACTGACCAGTTTTGTGAACAACAGCTGCTTGGTGACACAAAATAAGGGCTTTCCGCGCTAACAGTCTGATTAGAAGAAAAGGAATATAAACTTTTTTAATTTGAAAAAGGCAGAATAGGTAAAATCCTCTCATTACAGTCATAATCCTTTGTAATGCATCTCTTATATTGTGCACCTGTTTGAGTATTCCCTCATTTACATTCAGTAGAATTGGGATTTGTGAGGCTTAGACAAACACAGTGCCTTAAAGGCATGCACTTCCTCAGAGAAAGCCCTCGGTGCTCTGCCCTGAGGCCTGTTCGCACAGCTCACGATAGTGCTTTGGCACTGTCAGTAATTGTACCCACATGGGCACAGTCTGACTCAAACCTGCTCTTCATTCACTCATGCTTCCCTTCCATCATTTCAATATTTCTGTCGTCACAGTTCTTAAATTTTCCCTCAATGCAGTAATAAAGCAGTGTAACCCCTCATTCATCCAGAAGTGATCTGTTGTTGAGAAAGTTTCAAAAGTCACTGTAAAGATTTATAAATTGTATTATCATTTAGCAAATCTGAAAGTAGATAGGGATTCAACAACACGCTGAGACGATCACTTTGGTACAATTCAGATGGTTTGTTGGAGGAAACACAGTAGGTCTCAAGAAAAGCACCGTATAATGAGTCCATATTCTTTTTTGTAATGTATTGTATTTTGTATTCTTGAGGTCTTTACTCCGCCTCATTTCTTCCTCTGATTTGGTTTCTTCTGAACCAGACCAACACCACCCTGTGCTACTACTTCTATGTGGCGCCAATATTTGGAGTTTGCATGTTCTTCCTGTGGCTGTCTATTTCCCCTCCCACTGAAGCACGACCTGAATATTTTGTTTAAGAATCCTGTCACTTCTTCTGGGTTGGGGTTTGGATCCTAATGGCTTGTACAGTATGTCAGGCGTGTCCGTGTGAAACAAAAGCTCAGGAGCAGAGAGAGACGTGGTTCTGTCTGTGGTGAGGGAATGTCACTGCCAATGTGCTGCCACTGCTCTGCCCTGAACCACACTTTCCACATCCACCGCTGTCAGGGCTCGGAGCAGGTTTGTTTGTGTTCAAAATGGTTCTAAAGTTTGCAAATCCGTTAATTTCTTCAACTGGTCGTTTTTCTAACACTTTGGTCTGCACTTGCTTTGACCAAAGACTCACAAATGCAAAACAAAAATATCCAATTATATAATACCACACCTGGAAATGTATTAGATTCTCGACATTGGTACTCGACATTGGAACCATTGGTCAACCATCTCCCTATGGACCAATGGCTGCTCTCTGTTTGATTTTTGCATTTCCTGTGTTCGAACTGTGAAATACATTTAATTGGCAAAGTTAGTAGACTCATGATCACGCTGAAGCATTAACTTTTCCAAAGGTCAATTAAATTAAAGTTGTTTTGAGGGTCAAAAAAAAATCCATGACATTCTGTTTTTTGGATTTGTTACTGAATGTGTAACATTAAGACGTCAACAACATAAGAATGAATGAATTAATCTTTTTGTTCAGATTACCTTTATAATTTGCAAATGTGGGACATGCTTTTGCATCAAACTTTGTCATCCTCAAATAAAGCCACATTTCCAATAGCCCTGCATGGCCCTGCTCTGTACTCGCTTGGCCCTATCCAGGTCGAACTGGTACTAAAGTGTCCAGCTAGCGATAGGCCAGAGTGCTGCTAGAAGATATAGTTACCACGGAATTCCCCCGAATACTTGATTATTGTGGGTAGGTTTCCAGGATTCGGTACCAGAGACTTAATCTTGATGGTCATACTTGCATGCAAAGACTTCTGAAGCTGTGCAGGACAGGGTCTGGTTAGTACTGTGATGGGAGACCTCTGGGAACACCAGGTGCCACAGTGGGGCGGCGGCGGCGGCTGTAAAGTGTCTCAACAAGTCAAGACACTTCACTAACATTGCCTAGAATGAGTGTGTGTGTTAATGATTGGTGGTGGTCGGAGATGGCACATACCGGTTGCGTTGTTTCTGTCATAGTGCCCCAGGGACGCTGTGGCTTATCACCACAGTGTATGGAGTGAAACAATTGATTTGATTTGATTTTGATTTTATTCATTTGAGCACAAATTTCACAATCACAAGTATTTACAATAGTTACATTCCTTAGTTTACATGATTCTTTATACATGTTGCCTGCTGTACTTACAGTATATACTTATACATGAAAATATATAAACATAACTATACAATCAAGCAAAAGTAGCTCTAGTTTCACCATGTGATGTATATCTACAATATGACTATCAATATGTATTTACAAATGAACCTCTATTTACAATTTGTCAGCTCGAAATGGAGTGGGAAGGAAGTAAAACATAATTCAAATAGCAAGAATGTTGTTGTTTAGTATTGAATAAATAATACCTTAATAAAAATTTAGGTATAATTGAGATAATAATTAATAATTAATAAACAATGACACGTGAAGCGTCTTTGAGTGTCCCGAAAAGCCCTATATATAAAACCAATTTATTATTATTATTATTATAAACCTGGAGTAGAGGAGAGCCAAGTCGTGCTTATGATTTTCTTTGTTCGTCAACCGGTCCACAGCCAAAAGTCAGTTTGTGGACTTTAGACTTAGTAGTAATAACTAAAACTGTAACTATTTGTATATGTTTTTGTCATTCATAAAAAAATAAAAAATAAACCGTAATGGATGAAATGAGGAGTTGAGCCTATAGCTTTTAGCCCCTGTTATGGCCGATCCTGGAGGCGCAGACGCTGTAGTGAGATCCCAGTGGCCACTTTGCAGATAGTGGTGCAGTATACAGCCACAGACAAGGACACAGCTGACGCGCCTGTGTGGGGGAGCACACTGTATCTTTTATTGGGAGTGACCGTTTTAGAGACCACTCAGTGTAATGAGCAGCGCTGTGGCGAGCATGGGCCTGAAGTGCTAAGTCATCTGCAGCTTAAATCACATTTGGCTCCAGCAGCACACGCACACCCAAAACACAACATGACAAGCTTGTGTAGCAGCTCCAAAGTCGTTAGATTGATATTTTAAGATAAGGTGACTTTTTTTTTCTTTTTTATGATAAGGATATAAATGTTACACTTTCTTCTTCATGCTCGAGTTGGAGATTTTCTATTTTATTTAGTACAGAGTTATTGTTCATTTATCTTGTGCTGTGTGCTACTCATTTATACTGTTCTGTACCTACCATGCAACACTGAAATTTCCCCACTGTGGGACGAATAAAGGTTCTCTTCATCTCTAAATCTTAATCTACCTCATACACTGCAAAAAAGAGCAATAATTAGGTAATAAATGCTTCAATCAAGTCGTTTTTATCTAAATTTGGGTATATTCTGACTTTCTGATATGTTTCTTTATTTTCTCATTCCTAGAGAGACATTTCTTGTATCCTTTTAAAACTGGAAAAAATGTGCTCAAAGTAAGATGTATTTTGCCAAATTTGAGCAATTATTAACTTATTTTCTATCACCTACTGCAGTGTCCCGGGCTGTAGGTCGTCACTAAAACATCATTCTACTATTGCTGCAAAACAGTTATTACATATTATTTCTATTCCATCTGCTCTATGATGCCACTTTAGAACTGAGACATTGCATTCTTTCCGGCCTAAGTCTGAATTAAACAGACCTAAAAAGAGCCGTATGTTCACACCCTATGGTTTATAGAATAACACAGTGCCAAGACGCTTTATTTATCCACAAGTGCAATGTCTTAGCTTTCCAGACACTTCTTCTTTTGGATTTACTCCATAATGAAGCAGGTTTTCACTGCTATAGAGTTACATGGACATATTTGTAAGAGTTTGCAAAAGTAAACAGTTTCATAGTCAAAGCCAATGTATCGTACTGTATTTTGTCATGTGTTTTCCTGCCTTGGGACTACGGATGAAAACTAGCTTTGTAGCTATAATCCGGCATATTTACATTTGTTTTATACTGATGTGTGCATTGTCCCTAGCAAATAATTAATAAATAAATGTCATTAAAGTGGATACACCTCACATCAGGACGGAGACTTCTTGGAGGAGGTTCTTGCTAGATTAATCGGATCAAAGGTTTAGAAATATCCGTATCGGCCTTAACCTCGTTCCTTCCTGTGTGTTGTACCTAATTTAAAAGGTTACTTTCTAAAGAAATCAACCAAATAAATTACTCTACTCTTAACATTTAACCCAAAACATAATTAGTGTCTACATAACTCATCCAACTTTACCTTTGCTTGTGTTCAATTACAATCCAAGCAAAATGGTGTACTTTTGATTTGAAAGAAACCAGAAAAAACATTTCCCAACTAATATTTCATTGAAAATAATCTGTTCAAAATGTCTCCATGAAGTGAAAAAGTAAATACACACACATTTAAGGTGCATTCTCAATTAAGTCTTAATTTAAACCTAACACTAACCCTGTTTAATCAAACGCTAAAGAACATATAAAATCGTCCATCCCTCAGCATCAGCCACAGAAAACCCCTATTATAAGTCTGTCTCTAGTCCTTGCTGTATTTTTCTAAATCCGTCTTTTTAGAAGCAAGTTTGCCTCCTAAATCTGTCCACTCTTTACTCCCTCTGTCAAGAACAACTTTTACAGATGCTTGAAAACGCATTATTTGAGTAGAGATGTTTCCATTCCTTCATTACAGCAAATCCTTAATTTCACAGTGAGAGACGTACTTTATTCTGATGACACCCACACCGTACATCCCGCTCATCCGACTTAATACTCGCTATTTAAGCTTTTCATAAAACAGGCCTTTAAATAATTTGTTAAATGTAAATGATTGCACTCATCCTGCCTGTCCTACATTACCATAATTACTGATCACTCCACTCTATAATTGAATTCAGTCAATGAAATCGGATTAATTGTTTTAAAAGAACATGATTCCAATAAATCCAACAACCCGTGGGTTTTGCCAGAGGTTATAAACATCTTTGTGTGTTTTAAATAGCGTTCCTTTCAGACTGAAATATTAATCTTCTTTTCCCTTTAGCCGTATTAATCCTCACACCAAAACTTGCCTGTGCACAAAGCTCAGTGGGGGAGAATAAAGGTACAATTTACAGCTCATGCGATTAAATAAACTGCTATTAATATTTTCAGTGACGTCCCCCGTGCTCCTAATCTCTCCTCTCGTAAACGTGTGTCTAATTTCCCAAATCGGGATTATACTATTGTGCGCCGTGGATTCGCCAGTGACTCAAAAACGGGTGAATGAATGGAAGGGAAACACAGTCGGAGTGAGTCACTATCAAAGCTATATTTGTGCATGTGGTGTGTGTTCAGTTAGCCCGCAGTAGCCCGGGATCGCAGCCCAGATCAAATACAGGAGTAGTGACACCACATCAAACACACAGGCACACACACACACACACGCACACGCACACACACGCACACACACACACACACAGACGGGCACGTTCTAAGGCCCGGGTTGACTTTGATCCTCACCGCTACATCCGCTGCTCTGTGCCCCCTCTCTCCCCGTCTCTCCGCCTCCAACAGACTCAGGTTACCCCTCTCAGCTCTTCAGAACAGACCGCATTGTGTGTACGTTCAAAGCCGTATAGTAACTGGACTCGAGAGCGTTTTATACTCTGTGCGAGCCCGCGAGCAAGCGCCGCACTCATCAGCATCTCTCCCGGGCCTAGGGCGCCAAACATACTCAATCAACAAACTTCTACACTGCATTTTCCCTCTTGGGTCTCTCCAAAGTGAATTGTCTTTTTTATGAATACTGAAAAGATATACCAAACTCCAAATGCTACAATGTATCTTTAAGAAGTCTGGGATTGACTTGCTTTGTTTTTTCCCCCTACTATGCCAAGTTCAGCAAGAAAATACATGGATAAACTGTCTGAACTTTATTATCTCCATAGATATGTCCATTCGCTTTGCTTGGAAAGTTCCTTGGCTTTGTTCTCTTGACACAAACTTAAATCACTTCCTCCTCTGTGGAGATAGAGAAGAGAACGTCTCTGGAACTTTTCAGGGCAAGTGATATCCCCATGGAGCAAAGCAAAACATTTCAAATATTCTTTATTGTAATCGAAAAGGACATTTTGATTCAGAATTCCCCCTGAATCCAAGTAGCAACATCATTCCCACTTTTTGGGAAGGATAGAATGTGTGTAACTAGTAAATTCCAAACTAAAAATGTACTTTGGTCAAGGTTATGGCAACTCCTAAGAACAAGTGCCACGCTGAAAGATATCTTTGTATAGATGACAAAACAGACTAATGACTACAGCAAGTTTGTAGTATTGGTGCTGTAGTCCAGGTATGAGACAGCCGCCGAGAAAACACCCTGTGGTCATCCATCTGTCTGGGCACGTCTGCGTCCCGGGACACGACAGACTCTGGCAGCATAAACAGTGCAGTCTCCACAGACAGCCCCACCATAGGCCCCTCCCTCCACATCCACATCCA
This sequence comes from Knipowitschia caucasica, assembly GCA_964034765.1. Lineage (NCBI taxonomy): Eukaryota > Metazoa > Chordata > Actinopteri > Gobiiformes > Gobiidae > Knipowitschia > Knipowitschia caucasica. The sequence continues at coordinate 20,411,073 of OZ035830.1, forward strand.
CGCGCACAAACAAACGGCCTGCGGAAGAAACACAGAGAGAGCCATCCACCGAGGAAACCATCACAAGACACAAACAGTTCAAACGTGAGCCGTCCAAATGAAAAGCAATCCAGCCTTTTCTATTGCCGCAGCGATTAATTGACAACATTAATAATAAAAGCTTGCACTCTCCACTTAGGATATTGATTAACACCTCTTCAGCTTATGATGCAAGGAACCGATCAATCTCCGTCCTCCCTCGGAGCGCACTCTCTATTACCTTTCTAAATATAACTTCTCTCCTCTCCCGTTTTTAGCCAGGAAATGAGCCTAACATTTAATAAACGAAGGGAGCAGACTTTGCAGAGCTTTCGCGAATGATTGATTGACGATTCATTCATTTCCATCTGGGATATGCAGGTATTTGAATGTTTTGTAACTGTACACACACAAGGCTCAGAGGTAAAGCCTGCGTTTACATTATGTAGTAGGAATAAGAGAAGAGGAGGAACAAGGAAACATCAAATGCCGCGGTGAGATTGCCTACTTGTCTGTCTGCGTCTGTCATTCTGTCGGCGAGCTTAGCATCAAAATCTCATGCACTAAAGCCAGACGACCACAGAACTCAAGCCCACGCTGTCCGCACGCACGCGCCCAAACCACGCACACGCAGCACACTTGGCCCTGTTCTATCCTACGCTATTGATCTGCGCCCCACTCTTCATTAGAAAGGCACATTCAAAGGAACAAACAGGGAGATGGCTGATGTGTCTTATATGTCCGTGCTCGTGTATGATCAAGGGACGACACCTAAGTTTAGTTCATGTATTTATAATTCATACGTTTATTTTTCTCATAGATTGTTGCCGTGGCGGTATCAGGAACAGTTTTACTTGGATGCGGTCTGTCCTTTCTGGGTGTTCCTATGGAAACTCTGTCTCACTGTATATTATTAGGCATTCTCCAGTGAACAGCTCAGAATAGGAGGATGCACCTCTCATCTGCTGCTATGGACTCGACTCAAGCTGTAGACATTATCTGCATGTTCTGGTCTGCGATTGCACTGGTGACTTGTAGAACATCTATTATTGTACCTGCTATACTTCACAGACAAACCAGACACTTATGCACTTTGTAACTTTTCTAATGGAGCGTCTGGCACTGCGCGTCAACATATAAATTGTATTGACATGCCTGGAATGTTCCACGTAGTAGTAAAGTTATATTTCTAGCCTCAAAATGGCTGATTGAAGAGCGGTCGCATCACAATCAACTCAATCAACTTTCATTTGTGGAGCACTTTTCCTTCACAAGGCAACAAAAAGTGCCTCATAACACACACATAAACATTAAAAAATCTAATTTAAAATGATTCAAAACAAACATTAAAGGGTAAATAGGAGGATTTTCCTGATTTTAAGAAATAATCACCCTCTCCACTCTTTGAACAAAACTCTCTGGTCTTATTTGACGAGCATGTATCACCAAAATGATTGACAATTGAGAGGACCAATAGCCTTGATGATCCCTCCGGAAGTAGAAAATCTTTCTATATACCTTAAAGATCACAAGAAATACTAAAAACATAGCCCCTAATCAACAGCCATCACTCATTCGTTACATTCAGACCTATTTTACATGTTTTCAGTGGTAGGGGAGACCCTGAGCACCCAGGGGAAACCTACGCAGACACAGGGAGAACATGCAAACTCTACACAGAAAGGCCTGAAGGTGGAATCAAACCCAGGACCTGTGAAATACAAGCTCTAACCGCAGCACCACCTGGCCACCATATACAGTACATATTCACAATCGGATCTTCAATAGGATGTCCATATTATCATTTTCAACATTGTAATTTCCTGGATATGAACTGAGGCCTCTCTCTTCTTCCCATTTTAGACCAAAACAGTATTTATTTATTTCATTTTACAAGACATTTTTTGTACAAGGTTTGTGCCTGACCGTAATGTCACATGTGTACTGCGTGTTCCACTGCAGCTCAGGCCATAATACTTCTCTTTTATATTCTTTTATGCTTCTTGTTTTGAATGTGTTCAGAGAAATATATTTCTCTAAAAGGGTTGGCCATAGGATCACACAGTCTCCCAACAATACAAAAAAATTGGATTCATCTAATATGTGTGAATTTTGTGTGTCACTCTCAGACCCCACATCATATCCGCTCAGAGGCAAATAAAGCAAAACACCACTCAAATTTTTCCTAGCTTTTTTCTCAAATAATACTTGTTGTTGGTCTCAACAAAAAGAGGAATAAAATAAACATTTGGTGATCAAAACAGACCAGCAACCGAGCATATTTTGTATGAGCCCTGGGACTGTTAATACTTTGGGCTGAGAGCTGATTGGCTGAGCGGTGGGTGGTCTCTCTTTTTTTTCTGTCTGAAAAAGTTGATCAATAGATGTGACAAACATTTTCCCCACTCCCATTTGAGCAGTTTGATTCTCTGATGAGATGACGACTGCTGTTGTGATTTAGGGCTATACAAAAACACATGGAATACAACTAGAGTGAGATGGATTTTTGGCATTTGAAAGTTATGTGCAGCAGCTTTAATATGCAAAATAGATGTCAGAATGTAAGGTGTGGGGTAGATTTCTGCCAGCTCCAAGGGGGCTGTACATGATAAAGGCTGTGATCGCAGTCAACTCATTCACACCAAAACCACATGTCAGCTGCTAATTGTTAAAGATGAAATGTGTCTAAAAACAATGAAGACATGACATTTAACACTGATCCACCAGCGTTTGACAGCGATGACGGACATGGTGGATGCATACCATTAAAACATAATAGGCCAATGGAGCACAACACAGTTAGTGGTTGAGGGGGTCAGGGCATGGAACACACCAGTGAAGAAAATCCATGGAACACATACAATAAGAAATGCTTGTTCTTTTCCCTGATAAAACAATAGACAGCAGTTTATCTTGGATGAAGGTGGATTTAAACAAGTCTTAAAGAAGGACAAGCAGCTGACACAGATGGGTCGGTCAACCTGCTGTTAAGTCGTCCCCTTAGAATCTATCTTGGTTACTGATACATCTGTATAGTTTACCAATGTCTTTGGTTTGATTTGGTGCAGTTGTGGGGTTTTAGATACAACCTCAGTCCATTATTATTATGGAAAACTTAACGCATGAAAAAACAGATTGACCGATGACGTTTTTTCCAAAGTTTGACAAGCCGAAAAACAATCTTTTTTTTACTTTGTTGATGTAGTAAACAGTGTTATTACATCATATTTATTTTAATATTACATAATGCCTTGATTGTTTTTACAAAGAGGAGAGGTTTATGCCAAGTTTTTTCTTTGGCATCTGTGGGCCTTTTTGTGTATCCATGTTTTACATTATGAGTTAAAAAAAAAAGTATGATTTAAAATGAGGTGTGATTTTATATTTTTATCTTTCGTTTGAATGTTCTGTGATTATTTATGATTTTAATGCTATCTTGTTCAGCACTTTGAGTTGTCTTGTGTATGAATTGTGCTATACAAATAAACTTGCCTTGCCTTGCCTTGCCTTGTGATGTGCCATGGTAGCATATTGGCTATTTCAAAAACATAAAATATCTGCCAAATAGTTCTACGAGGACAATTTGTTTTTTGATGGTCCTAAAGTGCATTTAAATTGATGGCTGCATAAGCAGTATTTTTCTATTAACAATAATGATACATATATAGAGTCCATAGGCTGTCAACAGTACCACAGTTCTAGAAGCACAATACTGGAACATATAGACAGTGTGTGTTGGATGAGACCCATATCTAGGCCTCGTGATATTCAATAAAGCAATTAATTGCATGATAATTACACATATCCATCGCCTATCTAGTGTCCTGTGTGTATATGTGTAAAATTGTGAAAATGTATTTATTTATTTTTGTTTATTGTTGTTAATGTGGTTGTTGATTGGGTTTATTATTATAATTATTATTATTCAAGTTTATAACAGACACAAGGTCCAGATAGACACTACAAACATACATAGACCATAGACTGTAAATATTACTGGACGTAGTCACAACTATCTCCACCGTTAAAACTAATTTGCCACTGTGGAGCTTTTGCAATATTTTGGGGGAAAAAAGCATGTGCGCATGCGTTAGCCGGAATGAACCTCATTTATCGAGTGCATTCTGAAGTCCACAGCAGCTAAAAAAAATACTCCCCTCAGCATTGACATGCAAATGGAACATAGCTATGGGCCAAGAACCGACTTTTAAAAAAACTTTTACAGGATGGTCCAAAAGTTTTTAAGAGGAAAGAAGACGCCATACAAAAGCATTGAGTAATTGTCTTTCCAAGTCCACCCCCACAGGCTAGGCGTGAGATTGCAAGCATGACAGCCACGACCCGCCCCCACAGGTTCAGACTGATAGTGCGTGGCACTGATTCTGATTTTGGTCAGACTCAAGATAATCACATTCTGACATTGATTCAGCCGACAAATGTCTAGGTAGACAGATATACTGCTATGCACAATTAAAAAAATTATTGATAAACACAATTTTCCTTCCACAAGGATTAACATAGTATCAATACTTCCATCCTCATACTACACGAACACCGGCTTAATCTCACTTCACCAGAGCCGTGCGGGACCACTGACCTCTGGAGTGGAGGTCCGCGGCCCCCCGGCTCACTGGGGGCTTCTTCACGGCTGATGCCCGATACACGACGTGGGTCCTCCCGCCGCCTGCTGCCTCCTCCTGCACCACCTCCAGCCCTCTCTCCAACGGCTCGATGTAAAACTCCTCCTGCTCTGTCCGGATCATCCCAGCCTGAAACACACATAACACCAGGTCATATAATGAAATAAAACTGAACATTTTCATATGTATGCATTTTAATTTTGGTCTGCTTCAGTGAGGGAATGAAAGAAAGTACACATGTATAAAAATAACGTACTTAAAGGTGAACTGTATGGACCTTTACTGGAGGAGGATCTGCTTTTTGATTGGGTACAAAGGTTCCCTCCTAATATATGATAAAATAACAGAAGCGAGGCAACCAGTATGTGCCATCGGCCCCTCCGACCACCACCAACCATTCACACACACACCAGGCTCATTCTTGGCAATGGGGGTTAAGTGTCTTGCCTAAGGACACAATGGCAGTTTGGCACTTTACAGCCGCAGCTGCCCCACTGTGGCACCTGGTGTTCCCAGAGGTTAAGTGTCATGCCAAGGACACAACTACAACAGATATCACTGGGAGTCGGTAGAGAACCCACGACCTTCAGGCTCAAAGGCCAATGAGCCACTGTCGCCCCAAAAACACACACACACACACACACACACTCAGACAAGACACAGGCCCAAACACTCTCTGACACTACATCTCTAAAGTTGTAATGTTCCACTGTAATGGAATGTAATAAACATTTTCATCTCCATTGAAGAAAACCAAGTGACTTCACAGAGCCAAGTTTCAGGTCATATTTGCATATTTGGTAAGGTACTAAATAGTAAGTTTACTAATGCTGACACTCTGGCTTTTAATATCCGCTGATCCCTGATATGAACCTACAGAACAACTTTGTATGAACAAATATATGACAAATCTAGGCCCGTATGGTCTCATTACATCACTTGAAATGCTCAATCAGTACCGATACAAATACAAGTATCGGGTCGATAGCACAGCACAGAACTGATACTCGAGCCTGACAATGTTCCAATAGCCAGCTGGGACCCGCCCCCAAAACGTTGAAAGTTGTTGTAAATAGTTATAACTTAAAATAAGTGGATGATATGATTCTGTTTTGCATGGGAGACTTACAGATCATTAAATGGTGCTTAACATTCACATGTATAGTTGAGTCCATGGGAATATAAAGCCATGTCTTGACTTGAGTTTTACTCAAAGAGTTGGAGAGCTCACTCAGGGGAACGATGACGGGCTTCTAACAGCTCTTTCGATCACAATATAATGTCCGTATAAGTAATAAATATGCTCTTTAAGCTGCAGGGCAGATGAATGTGTTTTATGGGCTGATAAAAGTGACAGACGTGGCCAGATTGTGGGCTCCTGAGATAGAGAATTTGTTTGGGTTATTGCCTGACAATGGCTGGCACATCCTCCATATGAGAAAAAAAATCAACAGCTTGAATCTTAAATGTATATTCACATTGTTAGGAAATGTTCTGGAAACATCTGTCAAATCAAAAGAAATCTGTGAAGTAAAACTTTAAAAAGAAACATTTTTTTTGTTTTCAGTTTAGGGTAATGAGACGATTAGGAAACAATTCTATTGTGTGTATATTTGGCTTATGCTGTAATGTAGAATTATTTTATGGGAACACATCCAACAACAAAAAAATCCAAAACACAAATGCAAGAGAACAAATATTCACTTTAAATGTACGTTACATTGAGAAGAGAGATGACCATGGAAAGCCATTTAAACATTGTAACACAATTAGGTGTAAAACAATATACTAAATCATGTTTAGGGAGACAATAAGGCCCTCATGCAGCCCTATGCTTCCGTCAAGTCTGTGGCTGTGGTCCTGGGCGGATGGGCGAGCCACTGACCCGACAGCCCACCCCCCTCCTGCCATCATTTCCCAGAGTCGGGGTGCGGCATTCCAATCGCGCTGATGGATCTGATGGTGCATGTGTTCCCGCTCTAGAATACCAAGCAGTGCGGAAGAGGAGGAGAGCGTGTCAAATAAAAAAAGAGAAAAATGACGGGCCAGTATCGATCAAAACAGTGAGAAGGGGAAGAGAGGTGTGAGAGGAGCCACTACTGGACTTCTTTGAACAAAAAAAGAACTGAATAAAGCATCAAAGTGTCTGGTTAGGAGCAGTGTCTTCATCTCCAAGGCTCCATCCAGGGGATTACAGTCTTGTCCAAACACTATGTCCAGATCAAAAGAGTGAAATTCAAATTCACCATCGAAAGGCGTGTGTGCATGTCAAATAAGGAGTTAGAGCAAGACAGAGGGTATGTCCGGTGTAACAAATCCGCGAAACTGCTCAGTATTACGCATACACGCAACATTAATTAGTGATTCTGAAAGCAGTGGACTACGCTTCATCTGAATGCACAGCCAGACTGGTCGTATAGGTCAAATACTAACTTTAAGAGAGCCAAAGAAGCGTGTAATATATTGAATAGAAATCACTGTAAGTATATAACATAACTGACAGGAAACAAAACGATTAACAGCCGTAGTTGGAGGTCACAAAAAAAAAGAGAAAAGATACATACAGCTCTATATTCTGTGATCACTGACTATTGATTTCACCATATTCACAGTTTTTAAAATGCCATACAAGCCACAACACAATAACAATCCAACAGCCTCCATACACTCTGAGTTGATTCAATTTGCGCCTGAAAATTATTATAATTATTAAAGTGATCATCTCCAGAGTTCCTCCACATGCAGCCTGGTTGTATTACCCAGATTTCTCTTTTGTTCTGAACAGTTTGTTACCTTCACTCAAGCAGATTGTAAACATGTCGCTTCAATCTGGAGAATTTCCAAAGGTTGTAAACTGCAGTTAACATGCGACTCGTAAGAAAGAGTCTGGATGCCAGAGAACTTAACAATTGATTTAATCTCAGATCGGCCATTTTTAGTAAATATTTCTCTGAATTAACAACTAATTTGTTACATTCTAATCTGAATTTAAGACGCCACCACGGCACTGAAACAGCTCTTCTCAAAGTGACAATTGACATCCGGCTGAATACGCAGGAAAAGTCTCAGTCTTAATCCTGTTAGATCTGAGTGCTGCTTTTTGTCACGTCGGCCATGAGATCCTTATACAGAGACTGGAGGACTGGGTGAGTTGGTTAAAGTCTTAAAACAAATAGTACTGTGTTGAGATTGGAAGCTGTGTTTCAGATCATAACGCCCTATTCTGTGGAGTGCCCCAGGGGTCAATCCTTGGACCTCTTCTCTACATATGCAATATGCAGTAAAACGTATCCTATAACAACTACGCAGACGACACTCAGATTTATGTCTCACTGACTGCAGGAAAACATGGACCAGAGGACTCACCCCTTCACATAATCCAACAGATCAGTAAGTAGATGCAAAACAAATTTCTTCAGCTAAACTCCACTCAGCCCCAGTCTCTCCTTCTCTAAATCCTATAGATCAGGACTTGATTTTATCCTCCACATTAAATCAGTAACATAAGCATTTTATCATCTACAAACCTTGCCAAAAAAAATCAACATTATTGTTCTGTGATGGTAATGTTTCCTTGTTGTGTTTCCCTGAGTATGTATTGTGTTCTAAAACAATCTTCCTTTCAATGTTAGCTTGCTAGCCAAAGCCATCCCACTGTGGGCCCGGGATAGTTAAGTCTCTAATATGGTCCTAATAAGTCTTGGGATCGGACATGTTTTGGTATGTAGACACAGACACTCTACTCAGAAAGCCCCCCATCCCAAAATAATGTGTACCAATTAGGGCTGCACGATATATCGAAAAAATATTGTCAGTGCAATATCCATATCGAAAATATGCGTGATTTAAAAATATTTATATTTTTTTATTTATTTTTACATTTGTTTTTTTTCCTTTATTAAAGACAACAAAACAGACAGACACATCAACATTCAAAAAATACAACAAACAAACAAAAAACTTAACAGAAATTAGAACAGGGAGCTTCTGGTATCCAGCAAAAAGATGGTGCTCATGGAAGGAGGCAATAGAACGTGCAGAGAAAAATCAGGTCCAGGCACTCATCATTTGCAAAAGTAGATGGCTTTATTTATGGGCCAGAAACATTAAAAAGCACACCAACGCGTGTCGGCTTGCGCCTTCGTCAGGGTGTGTCTGACGAAGGCGCAAGCCGACACGCGTTGGTGTGCTTTTTAATGTTTCTGGCCCATAAATAAAGCCATCTACTTTAGCAAATGATGAGTGCCTGGACCTGATTTTTCTCTAAACAAACAAAAAAGTATATAAATTTATGCATTTCATTAATGTTTTTGTTATTTGTCTCTTGCGTTTCAATGCAGATTGCAATTTTAGGTGAAAGAAAAAACTATCGCAATGATATAGTCTCTAATTTCCAATATTGTGCAGCCCTAGTACCAATCCCTTTCAGTACCTGGCTTTTGTTATAGTACCAGCATCATGGTGGCCCTGGCTCGCGTCACTGCTCAGTCTGTCCTGGGACCAGAGTAGTTTTGTCTCGCTACATTCGTTCTCTTATTACGCTAAATTCATTGGGCTCCTTTGGGTGCTGCAGAGTAAAAACGTTTTATTAAGTTTGACATGTAAGAATGAAGCTTATTAGCCCTCCTTCCCTTATGAGACGCAGCTGCTTTCTGCATTTTTTATCATGTCGGCAGAGGAGCACCAGCAGCCGAGATGTGGTTTAGGGACTTAACAAGGATCTGCTCTCATCTGGATATATAAGCAGTAACTATTGCTAACTACATGTCGGAGTGGAGGGGAAGACCACCTGTTCAATTGCTTTTTAATAGCACAATACATGACATCGCCAAGTGCATTAGGCAGTAATGATGCCGTCCTTTATGAGCATGTGAAAATCGTCCTCTTTCCGTTGTATAATGAATCAATGCGAGAGCGTAAGTATGAGCTGTGTTGTCTAAAAAAACTTTTGAAGGAAATAGACTGTTTAAATACACACAAATCTTACAACAGAACATGTTGAACAGAGCATTTATACAATTTGAAATGTTCTTGCACCTTGGGACAGAATGTATTCACTTTTGCAAATCCATTTGGGGTTGTCACACTGCAAAAAATGATAAAATATGAGGACATTTTTTGAACCCAGTGGTTTTTTATCTTAATTTGAGTACATTCTGACTGTCTTATAAAAGGTTTGCCAATGGGACAAAGCCTTTTAATCTTTTTTCAAGAACTGTTCTCATTCCAATGGAGACATTTCTAGTGTCTTTACAAAAACAAAGATAATGTTGCTAGTCCCAATCTTGTTTTAAGGCAGTCATAATGTGCTCAGATTAAGATTTTTTTAATTTAACTTATATTTCATTTCTTCTTTCACCACTAACATGTTATCTTTTGCACGCTTGTAAGTAAGAACTCTGTGAGTCACTGTTTGACGCTTTGGGCTGAGAGCTGACTGGCTAAGTGAGGGTGGAAACCTATGGGTGAAAACCAGACAAAAGAGAGATAACTCGATTGATTTAATGAAATAGTACATTTTGTTGTGCTTCGTCACACACTCCAGTTTTAACACGCAAAGATGCACAATATCATTTGTGTTCATCCCATTTTGTAAGTTATGTACGAAGAGTTCATTTGAAATTTCTGTTTGAAAAATGTGTCAAAAGTTGGTATTCCTCTTGCTACAATCCTCAACATGTTTTGCTATTGGCAGTAAATTTGAAAAGTCTGGAAATCTATTTGTATGGCATTTGTACGTAGATCTGGCTTATCAAAAAACACAAGAGCAAATTGTAAGACTTTTAAATATTATTCTAATGCAAATGAACTATCCGTGTGTAAAACAGTTACACCTTGAGCTGAGGACGTGGATTATTTAGTCTAAAACATTGAGAATCCCCTGGAGGAGAAAAGCAAAAAGCAAATAGTTTAAAAGCAGACTGCCCTTCCAATTATAGCTTTAAAATGATGGCTTTGTTTTACACTAGTAAAGTTTCTCTCTGACTCTGGACACAAGCACAACCTAGTGATACACTGCTGTTTTCATATCACACCCTGTCATAACATGGGGCTATTATTACTGTCACTACTGTTCAGACAAGACACTGACCACAGCTCTCCCTCCCACAGCTGCTACTGTGCATCGCTCTAGAGCAGTGTTTCCCAACCAGGGGTACGCAGACCTCCATTTGGTGGATCACTTTTTGAGCCACTATGGGACTGAAATCATTGGGGCGTCTCAATCACTTGGTTTTGGGCACTTTGTTGATGCTGATTTTAAACTACAGTTAAACCTGGACAAAATCACAAACAGACATAGTTCAGGCGTTATTTTTACTTGGTTGCTGTTCAAGGAGAAATGGAGCTTTTCGCGAAAGTTCACTGTGGTAGACCCGGCTGCTGCTTGCCCAGACCTACAAGCCTGCTCATCCTCGACTCATCATACCAGCAACGCCCACATCTAATCAACCAATAACCACCAGGACAGCAAGTTAAAAGCCGGAGACGCCCACTTCCCGGCCTTCTGAAGTCTGCAAGCTTCTGAAGCCTGCAAGGTGCATGTCGCTAACGCACCTGTTCGCAAATGCATGCGTTGTTCTGGAGGGGTCACTTCTGCTCACGTGTTGCTCGTGCGCGTGGCCCGGCTGTCCTCAGTCTGGCTGCTCGTGGTCTGCTCCTCCTCCGCGTCCCTGCACCGGCTGTGGTTCGCGTGTCTCCACTGCTCTCCTCCTCTGCGGGCTCTTCTGCGGGCTGCTCCGCGGGGCCCCTCCTCGTGGTCTGCTGCCGCGCGCAGACGGTCTGGCGGTGCCGTGCATGTCCCTGCCTCCGATTGGCGGTGCCGCGTTGTCCCGTTGCTTTTCCCAAATCTCCTGGCATGTGAGTGTGCTGACCGCGGACGGATTAATCCCGGAGTCTGGGCTGCAGGCGGTTGGTTTTTGCCCTGCGCACTTGACTGCAGGCGTCAGTTTTCACTCCGTGCTTGGTCTGCAGGCTCCGTTTTCACACGTGTTTGAGCTAACTGAGGGGCAATGCATCTTAAATGGCATCAATCTCTATTGTCTGAGGGATATAAGAGGAGCAATGTGCATTAATTCAGATTCATGTTCTGCCACTTGCAGTAAAACCACGTTGGAAAAAAAAAAAATTTGCAAGACTACCCCATCGTGCTCCAGACGGCACACACCAGAGCTCTTGCCACGGCGCCATCTTTACAGCATTAATCTCATTACTCGCAGGTCACTATTGTTAAATGAATGTATTTAAATTCGTCTATCTGCAGGAGGAAGGAGGGGCCATGCATTTAAATAGCTAGGTCACTAGTATTAAATTAGGTAACTAAACTGCAGTTGTTGCATTTTGAAAGTGCAGCAGAAAGAAAAAGGGCCCAATGTGAATCTGCAATGGGTTTGAAGTGGAGTTGGAGCTAATGAACGCCTGGAACAGTGATTGTTCATGCGTATCTGCCATAACCAAAGCAGCAAGATGGCTCCAGGGGACATCTGTTATTCGCATGGGAATGTTTCGGATTCGGGTTGATTTATTTCCTCAGGCTCTTAAACAACCATGGGCATGGTTCTCTGACCGCCGCTGCTGCCGGTCCCTGCTGCCGTTCCTACTGATGCCTGATCCCGCTGATGCCTGTTCCCGCTGCCACTCCAGCTGCTGCCTGTTCCTGCTGCCTGTTCCCGCTGCTGCCTGTTCCTGCTGCCGCTCCTGCTGCTGCCTGTTCCTGCTGCCGCTCCTGCTGCTGCCTGTTCCTGCTGCCGCTCCTGCTGCTGCCTGTCCCTGCTGCCTGCTCCTGCTGCTCCTACTACTACATGTGCCGCTGCTGCTGTTCCTGCCGCTGCCGCTCCGCTGGCTCCTAGGCTGCACCTGTCTCTACGGCTCGGCTCTTTCAGACACGTACGTAACCTGGCTCACGGAGACAAGCGGCGCACGCTGGCGTGACACGTCTGTTTGTTCGTATGAATCGCATTGTGATACTGCTACCGCTACTGCTGCTACTGCTGCCGCTACTGCTGCCGCTACTGCTGCTACTGCTGCCGCTGCTGCTTCATACTGCTACTGCTGCCGTGCTGCTGCTGCTTCATGTACTTTGACACCTCTCTTCACTTCGCATCTCTTTTACTGAAACACTAAACAGCTACAACAATATTCTACTGCTGTGGCTTTGATACAGGATTATTGCTGTTATTATCTACGGATGCTGCAACTGCTGCTGCTGCTGCTGCTTCATTTACTTTGACATCTCTCTTCACTTGCATCTCTTTTACTGAAACACTGAACAGCTACAACAACATTCTACTGCTGTGGCTTTGATACAGGATTATTACTGTTATTTTCTAAGGACGCTGCTGCTGCTGCTGCTGCTACTGCTGCTGCCGCGGCTTGATACAGGATTATTGCTGTTGTTATCTGAGGTTACTGCTGCTGCCGCTGCTGCTACTGCTACTGCTGCAACCCACTCTCTCAGAAGCTTACCCTGCTTCTAATGGATGCAGCCCGGCTGAGTATGCCGCGCTGCGCTGGACTCGCACCTATGCTCCCAGGGTCGCTTCGGCGGTCATGCTTCATCTCTCTACTTAATCTACTTAATCTTCTGATTCTATCAGATGCAGCTGGCCGAGTAGCTGCGCTGAGCTCTCAATCGGACTCCTAATCAAAGGCAAACATACCTGTATTCTTCACTCTTCTGATCGCAGGCTCCCCATCATGCTGCCCATCCTGCAGCGGCTCTGAGCGGCACTGAACTCCGGCTCATCTTCCAAGTACATGTCTGCCCTCCTCGCAGCATCTTCCTGCTCTCCTTCTATAGCTTCTCTGCATAAGCGTCTCACCATTGCTCACTCAACCTTCATGCGGTCCGAGACACGGCTTTTCCCGACCATCCTACTATCCTGATTATCTACTCTCCAACCCAAGATCCTAAGCGTGAGGGCGCCTGCAACATCAATGGCCCTCTCCGATATGTCTCTGCCCCTACAGGTCTCCGCTTCTACACGGATGCTGCCCCTTCCGTGGGTTTTGGGGGGTTCTTCCAGGACCCGTGGTTTGCCGGGCCGTGGCCGCTACTTCCACCGGAGCATCTCCTCTGCCCTACACGAGATATTCCCAGCGGTCGTGGCCTGCGCGCTGTGGAATCACACGTGGCAGAGAAAGAGGATCTCTGTCATGTGTGATAATCTCGACGTAGTGGAAGCATTAAACAAAGGTCGCCTTCTTCACCCAACATAATGTCCCCTGACCATTTCAACCTTCATCTCAAACATTCAAAGATCAAAGGCACCTGCAACATAATAATAGCACATCTCTCTGCCCCTACAGGTCCATGATGCGTTACACTCTCCTCCGCTGCAAAAAGGAGATTTTAACGGACCTCTATTTCTCACTCCAGACATTCTTCCCATGACAGCAACCTGGTTCAGAGCTCAGCTAAGATCCCTACTGCTCCTCTGTAATTTGTCTCCCCAGCTCTACACAGCTCACTCCTTCAGGATAGGCGCTGCCACGCGCGCGACCTCGCTGGGGCTCCCCCACACCTCTCTGCAACAGCTGGGGCGCTGGTCCTCTTCGGCTTCTCCGCCTACATCAGGCCAGACGCGTCCGCCATCCTGGCTGCACAACGGCTACTGGCTTCCTCGTAAGCTCCCAGCAAAGCAATACAAAGCAAAGTAAGTGAACCAATAAGATTCTGGTGGCGGCACGCACTTTTCTCAAACACTCTCCGCTCCCGCAGCGTCTGACGGAACGTGATGCGAGCGCTCACGTTCCCAGCGCGCAAAGATAACTCTGCTGCAGCGTCCGGTTGATCGTGATGCGAGCGCTCACGTCCCGGCGCTCAAAGATAACTCTGCCGCAGCGTCTGGTTGATCGTGATGCGAGCGCTCACGTTCTCAGCGCTCAAAGATAACTCTGCTGCAGCGTCTGGTCGAACGTGATGCGAGCGCTCACGTTCCCAGCGCTCAAAGATAACTCTGCTGCAGCGTCTGGTCGAACGTGATGCGAGCGCTCACGTTCCCAGCGCTCAAAGATGCCCAGCAGACGCAGCCCGGCTGAGCGACCGTGCGAGAAGCCTTGCACTCATGCTCTCAGGCCTGCGCAGTGCGTCCTGCTATCCCATCGCAGGCCCACTTTTTGGGGATTATGCGCGCGATCAAGCGCCGCGCTCAACAGCATCTCTCCCGGGCCTAGGGCGCCAAACATGCTTAATCCTAAACTTCTAACTGCATTTTCCCTCATGGGTCTCTCCAAGGTGAAATGGAGCTTTTCGCGAAAGTTCACTGTGGTAGACCCGGCTGCTGCTTGCCCAGACCTACAAGCCTGCTCATCCTCGACTCATCATACCAGCAACGCCCACATCTAATCAACCAATAACCACCAGGACAGCAAGTTAAAAGCCGGAGATGCCCACTTCCCGGCCTTCTGAAGTCTGCAAGCCTCCGCCGCCCCACCTCCTCCTTCTCTCATCGAAGCGTACTTGCCTACTGCCTCTGCCGTCACCAGTGCCTAGGCCCCGGGGGGGATTATGCGCGCGATCAAGCGCCGCGCTCAACAGTATCTCTCCCGGGCCTAGGGCGCCAAACATGCTTAATCCTAAACTTCTAACTGCATTTTCCCTCATGGGTCTCTCCAAGGTGAAATGTCCTCACGAAGACAGAGCACAGAGCTTGGGCTCCTTGAGAGCAGGTCTGGCCTCCTTGAGAGCAGGTCTGGCCTCCTTGAGAGCAGGTCTGACCTCAGAACAGACTGTAACTTGCTTTTGGTAGACAAGACACATGTTCATCATGTGCATATAGGAATGGAAGAACCAACAGAACAAAGGAACGATGAGACAAGACCTTCCTCAATAACATGTAAAGTAACACTCGTGGCATTGTTTAAAAGATAGAGATTTTATGCTTTTTTAAATTTTTTATTAGTATAGCTATCGTTCACTTATATTCAGTTGCAACACTGAAATTTCCCTGTTGTGGGATGAATAAAATATCTCTTAATCCTAATATTAATCTAAAACCCCAACTTCAAAACAATGGCAATTCTCCTCGGCGCAATGATTAACATAAAACTCGATAAAACTCGTCCAGACATTCTTGCGCCAAAGGTGAATTAATGCAACCACTCTAAATGTATTCTAGCCACATAGGATTCATTAAAAAGTTAGCTTAAACAACACTCTAATGTCACACTTTTACATCAAACTGCATCTCAACCATTTGGTAAAGGTCAATAATAATGATTAAAAAATATAAAATCAAATTATTTGTGTTATTAGTTCTCCGACAAGTCTGCGTAGGTTTCCCCTGGGTGCTCAGGGTCTCCCCTACCACTGAAAACATGTAAAATAGGTCTGAATGTAACGAATGAGTGATGGCTGTTGATTAGGGGCTATGTTTTTAGTATTTCTTGTGATCTTTAAGGTATATAGAAAGATTTTCTACTTCCGGAGGGATCATCAAGGCTATTGGTCCTCTCAATTGTCAATCATTTTGGTGATACATGCTCGTCAAATAAGACCAGAGAGTTTTGTTCAAAGAGTGGAGAGGGTGATTATTTCTTAAAATCAGGAAAATCCTCCTATTTACCCTTTAATGTTTGTTTTGAATCATTTTAAATTAGATTTTTTAATGTTTATGTGTGTGTTATGAGGCACTTTTTGTTGCCTTGTGAAGGAAAAGTGCTCCACAAATGAAAGTTGTATTGAGTTGATTGTGATGCGACCGCTCTTCAATCAGCCATTTTGAGGCTAGAAATATAACTTTACTACTACGTGGAACATTCCAGGCATGTCAATACAATTTATATGTTGACGCGCAGTGCCAGACGCTCCATTAGAAAAGTTACAAAGTGCATAAGTGTCTGGTTTGTCTGTGAAGTATAGCAGGTACAATAATAGATGTTCTACAAGTCACCAGTGCAATCGCAGACCAGAACATGCAGATAATGTCTACAGCTTGAGTCGAGTCCATAGCAGCAGATGAGAGGTGCATCCTCCTATTCTGAGCTGTTCACTGGAGAATGCCTAATAATATACAGTGAGACAGAGTTTCCATAGGAACACCCAGAAAGGACAGACCGCATCCAAGTAAAACTGTTCCTGATACCGCCACGGCAACAATCTATGAGAAAAATAAACGTATGAATTATAAATACATGAACTAAACTTAGGTGTCGTCCCTTGATCATACACGAGCACGGACATATAAGACACATCAGCCATCTCCCTGTTTGTTCCTTTGAATGTGCCTTTCTAATGAAGAGTGGGGCGCAGATCAATAGCGTAGGATAGAACAGGGCCAAGTGTGCTGCGTGTGCGTGGTTTGGGCGCGTGCGTGCGGACAGCGTGGGCTTGAGTTCTGTGGTCGTCTGGCTTTAGTGCATGAGATTTTGATGCTAAGCTCGCCGACAGAATGACAGACGCAGACAGACAAGTAGGCAATCTCACCGCGGCATTTGATGTTTCCTTGTTCCTCCTCTTCTCTTATTCCTACTACATAATGTAAACGCAGGCTTTACCTCTGAGCCTTGTGTGTGTACAGTTACAAAACATTCAAATACCTGCATATCCCAGATGGAAATGAATGAATCGTCAATCAATCATTCGCGAAAGCTCTGCAAAGTCTGCTCCCTTCGTTTATTAAATGTTAGGCTCATTTCCTGGCTAAAAACGGGAGAGAGAGAAGTTATATTTAGAAAGGTAATAGAGAGTGCGCTCCGAGGGAGGACGGAGATTGATCGGTTCCTTGCATCATAAGCTGAAGAGGTGTTAATCAATATCCTAAGTGGAGAGTGCAAGCTTTTATTATTAATGTTGTCAATTAATCGCTGCGGCAATAGAAAAGGCTGGATTGCTTTTCATTTGGACGGCTCACGTTTGAACTGTTTGTGTCTTGTGATGGTTTCCTCGGTGGATGGCTCTCTCTGTGTTTCTTCCGCAGGCCGTTTGTTTGTGCGCGTGGATGTGGATGTGGAGGGAGGGGCCTATGGTGGGGCTGTCTGTGGAGACTGCACTGTTTATGCTGCCAGAGTCTGTCGTGTCCCGGGACGCAGACGTGCCCAGACAGATGGATGACCACAGGGTGTTTTCTCGGCGGCTGTCTCATACCTGGACTACAGCACCAATACTACAAACTTGCTGTAGTCATTAGTCTGTTTTGTCATCTATACAAAGATATCTTTCAGCGTGGCACTTGTTCTTAGGAGTTGCCATAACCTTGACCAAAGTACATTTTTAGTTTGGAATTTACTAGTTACACACATTCTATCCTTCCCAAAAAGTGGGAATGATGTTGCTACTTGGATTCAGGGGGAATTCTGAATCAAAATGTCCTTTTCGATTACAATAAAGAATATTTGAAATGTTTTGCTTTGCTCCATGGGGATATCACTTGCCCTGAAAAGTTCCAGAGACGTTCTCTTCTCTATCTCCACAGAGGAGGAAGTGATTTAAGTTTGTGTCAAGAGAACAAAGCCAAGGAACTTTCCAAGCAAAGCGAATGGACATATCTATGGAGATAATAAAGTTCAGACAGTTTATCCATGTATTTTCTTGCTGAACTTGGCATAGTAGGGGGAAAAAACAAAGCAAGTCAATCCCAGACTTCTTAAAGATACATTGTAGCATTTGGAGTTTGGTATATCTTTTCAGTATTCATAAAAAAGACAATTCACTTTGGAGAGACCCAAGAGGGAAAATGCAGTTAGAAGTTTGTTGATTGAGTATGTTTGGCGCCCTAGGCCCGGGAGAGATGCTGATGAGTGCGGCGCTTGCTCGCGCGCATAATCCCCCCCCGGGGCCTAGGCACTGGTGACGGCAGAGGCAGTAGGCAAGCACGCTTCGATGAGAGAAGGAGGAGGTGGTGCGGCGGAGGCTTTGCAAACTTCAGAAGGCCGGGAAAGTGGGCGTCTCCGGCTTTTAACTTGCTGTCCTGGTGGTTATTGGTGGACTAGATGTGGGCGTTTTGCTGGTGTAATGAGTAGAGGATGAGCAGGCTTGTAGATCTGGCAGCAGTGGCCGGGTCTACCACAGTGAACTTTCGCGAAGAGCTTCATTTCACTTTGGAGAGACCCAAGAGGGAAAATGCAGTTAGAAGTTTGTTGATTGAGTATGTTTGGCGCCCTAGGCCCGGGAGAGATGCTGATGAGTGCGGCGCTTGCTCGCGCGCATAATCCCCAAAAAACGGGCAGAGTTATCTTTGCGCGCCGGGACGTGAGCGCTCGCTTCACGATCGACCGGACGCTGCCTGGGACGTGAGCGCTCGCATCACGATCGATACCAGACGCTGTAGCAGAGTTATCTTTTGAGCGCCGGGACGTGAGCGCTCGCATCACGATCAACCGGACGCTGCCTGGGACGTGAGCGCTCGCATCACGATTGATACCAGACGCTGCAGTGGAGTTATCTTTAAGCGCCGGGACGTGAGCACTCGCATCACGATCAACCGGACGCTGCCTGGGACGTGAGCGCTCGCATCACGATCGATACCAGACGCTGTAGCAGAGTTATCTTTAAGCGCCGGGACGTGAGCGCTCGCTTCACGATCAACCGGACGCTGTCTGGGACGTGAGCGCTCGCATCACGATCGATACCAGACGCTGTAGCAGAGTTGTCTTTGAGCGCCGGGACGTGAGCGCTCGCATCACGATCGATACCAGACGCTGCAGTGGAGTTATCTTTAAGCGCCGGGACGTGAGCGCTCGCATCACGATCAACCGGACGCTGTCTGGGACGTGAGCGCTCGCATCACGATCGATACCAGACGCTGTAGCAGAGTTGTCTTTGAGCGCCGGGACGTGTGCGCTCGCATCACGATCAACCGGACGCTGCCTGGGACGTGAGCGCTCGCATCACGATCGATACCAGACGCTGTAGCAGAGTTGTCTTTAAGCGCCGGGACGTGTGCGCTCGCATCACGATCAACCGGACGCTGTCTGGGACGTGAGCGCTCGCATCACGATCGATACCAGACGCTGTAGCAGAGTTATCTTTGAGAAAGTGCGTGCCGCCACCAGAATCTTTATTGGATCACTTACTTTGCTTTGTATTGCTTTGCTGGGAGCTTACGAGGAAGCCAGTAGACGTTGTGCAGCCAGGATAGCGGACGCGTCTGGCCTGATGTAGGCGGAGAAAGCCGAAGAGGACCAGCGCCCCAGCTGTTGCAGAGAGGTGTGGGGGAGCCCCAGCGAGGCCGCGCGCGTGGCAGCGCCTATCCTGAAGGAGTGGGCTGTGTAGAGCTGGGGAGACAAATTACAGAGGAGCAGTAGGGATCTTAGTTGAGCTCTGAACCAGGTTGCTGTCATGGGAAGAATGTCTGGAGTGAGAAAGAGAGGTCCGTTAAAATCTCCTTTTTTGCAGCGGAGGCGAGTGTAACGCATCATGGACCTGTAGGGGCAGAGAGATGTGTCCGAGCGAGCTATTACTATATTGCAGGCTCCTTTGATTTTTTGAATGTTTGAGACGGAGGTTGAAATGGTCAGGGGACATTATGTTGGGTGAAAAAGAGCGACCTTTGTTTAATGCTTCCACTATGTCGAGATTATCACACATGACAGAGATCCTTTCTCTGCCACGTGTGATTCCACAGCGCGCAGCCACGACCACTGGGAATATTTCGTGTAGGGCAGAGGAGATGCTCCGGTGGAAGTAGCGGCCACGCTCGGCAAACCAATGGTCCTGGAAGAATCCCCCAAAACCCACGGAAGGGGCAGCGTCCGTGTAGAAGCGGAGACCTGTAGGGGCAGAGACATGTCGGAGAGGGCCATTGATGTTGCAGGCGCCCTTACGCTTAGAATCTTGGGTTGGAGAGTAGATAATCAGGATAGTAGGATGGTCGGGAAAGCCGTGTCTCGGACCGCATGAAGGTTGAGTGAGCAATGGTGAGACGCTTATGCAGAGAAGCCATAGAAGGAGAGCAGGAAGATGCTGCGAGGAGGGCAGACATGTACTTGGAAGATGAGCCGGAGTTCAGTGCCGCTCAGAGCCGCTGCAGGATGGGCAGCATGATGGGGAGCCTGCGATCAGAAGAGTGAAGAATACAGGTATGGATGCCTTTGATTAGGAGTCCGATTGACGGCTCAGCGCAGCTACTCGGCCAGCTGCATCTGATAGAATCAGAAGATTAAGTAGAGAGATGAAGCATGACCGCCGAAGCGACCCTGGGAGCATAGGTGCGAGTCCAGCGCAGCGCGGCATGCTCAGCCGGGCTGCGTCCATTAGAAGCAGGATAAGCTTCTGAGAGAGTGGGATGCAGCAGTAGCAGTAGCAGCAGCAACCTCAGATAATAACGGCAATAGTCCTGTATCAAGCCGCGACAGTAGCAGCAGCAGCAGCAGCAGCGTCCTTAGAAAATAACAGTAATAATTCTGTATCTAAGCCACAGCAGTAGAATGTTGTTGTAGCTGTTCAGTGTTTCAGTAAAAGAGATGCAAGTGAAGAGAGATGGCAAAGTAAATGAAGCAGCGGCAGCAGTAGTAGCAGCAGTAGCCGTATGAAGCAGCAGCAGTAGCAGTATGAAGCAGCAGGAGCAGTAGCGGCAGCAGCAGCTGCAGCATCCGTAGATAATAACAGCAATAATCCTGTATCAAAGCCAGAGCAGTAGAATATTATTGTAGCTGTTTAGTGTTTCAGTAAAGGAGATGTGAAGTGAAGAGAGATGTCAAAGTAGCACGCTGCAGTACATGAAGCAGCAGCGGCAGCAGTAGCAGCAGTAACGGTAGCAGTATGAAGCAGCAGAAGCAGCATTAGCAGGAGCAGCAGTAGCAGTATGAAGCAGCAGCAGTAGCAGCAGTATGAGGCAGCAGCAGCGGTTGCAGCATCCGTAAACAATAACAGCAATAATCCTGTATCAAAGCCACAGCAGTAGAATATTGTTGAAGCTGTTTAGTGTTTCAGTAAAAGAGATGCGAAGTGAAGAGGTGTCAAAGTAAAGAAGCAGCAGCAGCACGGCAGCAGTAGCAGTATGAAGCAGCAGCGGCAGCAATAGCAGCATTAGCGGCAGCAGTAGCAGCAATAGCGGTAGCAGTATGAAGCAGCAGAAGCAGCATTAGCAGGAGCAGTAGCACCACAATGCGATTCATACGAACAACAGACGTGTCACGCCAGCGTGCGCCGCTTGTTTCCGTGAGCCAGGTTACATACGTGTCTGAAAGAGCCAAGCCGTAGAGACAGGTGCCGCCCGGGAGCCCGCGGAGCAGCAGCGGCAGGAACAGCAGCAGCGGCACATGTAGTAGCAGGAGCAGGCAGCAGGAACAGGCGGCAGCAGGAACAGCAGCAGCGGCACATGTAGTAGTAGGAGCAGCAGGAGCGGCAGCAGGAACAGGCAGCAGCGGGAACAGGCATCAGCGGGATCAGGCATCAGTAGGAACGGCAGCAGGGACCGCAGCAGCGGCGGTCAGAGAACCATGCCCACGGTTGTTTAAGAGCCTGAGGAAATAAATCAACCCGAATCCGAAACATTCCCATGCGAATAACAGATGTCTCCTGGAGCCATCTTGCTGCTTTGGTTATGGCAGATACGCATGAACCATCACTTTTCCATGCGTTCATAGCTCCAACTCCACTTCAAACCCATTGCAGATTCACATTGGGCCCCTTTTCTTTCTGCTGCACTTTCGAAATGCAACAACTGCAGTTTAGTTACCCAATTTAATACTAGTGACCTAGCTATTTAAATGCATGGCCCCTCCTTCCTCCTGCAGATAGACGAATTTAAATACATTCATTTAACAATAGTGACCTGCGAGTAATGAGATTAATGCTGTAAAAAATGGCGCCGTGGCAAGAGTTCTGGTGTGTGCCGTCTGGAGCACGATGGGTAGTCTTTGCACATTTTTTCCAATGTGGTTTTACTGCAAGTGGCAGAACATGAATCTGAATTGATGCACATTGCTCCTCTTATATCCCTCAGACATTGGAGATTGATGCCATTTAAGATGCATTGTCCCTCAGTTAGCTCAACACGTGTAAAACGGAGCCTGCAACCAAGCACGGGGCGAAAACTGACGCCTGCAGTCAATTGCGTAGGGCAAAAACCAGTCGCCTGCAGCCTAGACTCCGGGATTAATCTGTCCGCGGTCGGCACACTCACTGTACTCACATGCCAGGAGAACTTGGGAAAGCAACGGGACAACGCGGCACCGCCAATCGGAGCCAGGGACACGCACGGCACCAGCAGACCACGAGGAACGAGCAGCACAGAAACCGCGGAGGGCCCCGCGGAGCAGCCCGCAGAAGAGCCCGCAGAGGAGGAGAGCAGACCACGAGCAGCCAGACTGAGGACAGCCGGGCCACGCGCACGAGCAACACGTGAGCAGAAGCGACCCCTCCAGAATCCAGAACAACGCATGTATTTGCGAACAGGTGCGTTAGCGACATGCACCTTGCAGGCTTCAGAAGTTTGCAAACTTCAGAAGGCCGGGAAAGTGGGCGTCTCCGGCTTTTAACTTGCTGTCCTGGTGGTTATTGGTGGACTAGATGTGGGCGTTTTGCTGGTGTAATGAGTAGAGGATGAGCAGGCTTGTAGATCTGGCAGCAGTGGCCGGGTCTACCACAGTGAACTTTCGCGAAGAGCTTCATGATTGCAGATACAGGCGGATAAAATTCGTTTTTTTGGCTGGGCATTCCCTTAGTAATAGAGTGAGGAGCTCAGTCTTGTGGGATGAGCTCGGAGTATAGCCGCTGCTCCTCCATGTCAAAAGTAGCCAGCTAAGGTGTCTCACGTCGGGATGCCTCCTCTACCAGTTCTTTTGTGAGGTCTTTTTTTGGGGAGGTTGAACCCAGTACACTCTGGCTGTAGGGACTCTCAGCTGGCATGGAATCCCCCGGATGAGCTGGAGGAAATGTGAATAGATGGAGAGGTCTGGGCTTCTCTACTTAGATGAGCAATAAATAATAATACAAATAACAATACCTTTTATTTCTTAGGTGCCTTTCTTGACACCTGACCTTGGGTCGCCTTACATTACAAGTAAAAAAGTACATGAAAAAAACAGTGAAGGTGCAGCTATGGTGTAAGTGAGTAGGCTTGTCAAAACAGCCTAGAGATAAACAAGCGATAGGATGGAAGGTTTCAGTACTTAACCAACATAAAAAAAATACATATTTCAGAATCCTCCACTGGAATTTTTTATATTCGCTTTCCAAAACTAATCTTTAGTTTCCACAGTTTGTCCTGAATGAAGTCTGACTTACACACATGTATAGCTGTTATTTCATGCATGGCCAGACACAATCCATTTGTTTCAACTGTGGTGCTCCTCTGCTGTTCACTTATTTGTGTGTGTTTGTGTGTGTGTGTGTGTGTGTGCGTTGGGCTCCAGTGTTTTACTGTGATGTAAATGGCTGGAGCTCGGAGCGAGGAGAAGGGGTCGGACAAAGGCCACTGGTGCGAGTCAGTGTCTGTTAACATCTGCCTCCCACGTCACTAAGTGTGTGTCCTTGTCTCTGCGACGCCTCCTTTCTAGTCGACATGCTGATGATGTCACAAGGGTCCTCAGAGGAAGGCAGAATCCACAGCGGGAGATTGAGTTTTACAGTGTATGACAGATATAATAAAACATAAGAAAAGTGCATCAATTAACAACATTTGATCTTTTCACTTTCTTGACATTTACTGAACCATAAAGAGTTCAGAATCCAGAGCCGGCTCCCCTTTTCTTCTTGTCAGTGATAACCTTAAAGATGTATTGAATCCACGTAGCCTCTGCGCAAGATTTTAGAGGAAGAATCTTTTTTTTTTTTTTGTTTGAAATGTGATTGAAAGTCTGTGTGGTTTGAACATTACAGAGGGCATTCCGTGCCAAGAGCCCCAGGCTGAAATCAAGTCTTAAAATCAAACTAAACATAAACAAGCGGTGATGAGTGAGCAGGCTGCACATCTGGGTACGATCTCTTCATTTCAATAGGCAAAGATAGTGGTATGTTGTCATGCATGTCCAAGGAAAATGCCTGGGTAGGAAAGTTCCACAACATGGTATAAACTTAGAATTCCATGGGTTTTATTGCCAAAAACTGTCCTCTGTTTGGAGAATTGTAGACTTATAAACAATGTCACTATTTCCTTGACCCACACCGTAATCTTAACCGTTGCTATAACCCTTGAAATAATGTTTATAAATATGCTGCAGCGTTCAACTAGTCTCTCCATGGCCTTGCACCAAAGTAAATTGGTGACTTGTTAGTAAGTAAGTAAGTAATGTTTATTTATATACCGCCTTTCACAGACAAGGGTCACAAAGCAGTTTACAATTGTTTTTTGTTTTTGTTTTTTTTAGGGCATTTGTCCTCTCACTCCAGACAGAGATGGGAGCGGGGTCGCCAAACAGGAGGCGCATGCCAGATCTATTGTACATATTGTTAGTGGCAGGGGAAACCGGAGTACCCGGAGGAAACCTACGCAGACACGGGGAGAACATGCAAACTCCACTCAGAAAGGCCCTGGTCCGACCGGGATTCGAACCCAGGACCTTCTTGCTGAGAGACGAGAGTGCTATCCAGCCCAGAGTCAGGACTAAACATAGGGAGACAGCCTTTCAGATCCTAGCATCCAAAATATGGCACGGTCTTCCTGAGGTTGTGAGACTATACACTAAACATGGTTAAAAACATATCTGTTTACCTGTACACACAACTGGTTCTAATTTGTAATATTCATATCTTTGTAAACCCACATTTTAATAAGAACATTTACGCCAATACTTTTATGCAAGAGCGTCCTTTACACATTGCAAAAAAGAAAGAAAAGAAAATAGCTTAACAAGTGCTCAAATCAAAGCTGGGAAACCTCACGTTTTGTTTCATAAATAATACATGTTTGTTCCAACAGAAAGCTTCTAAAAGTAAAATGTTGTGACCAAATCAGCCCACAAGATGTCTTTATCTTATCTTTTCGATCCTAAAACTTGAGCCCTGTGCATTTGACCACAGAGTGACTGGAGAGCTGATTGACTCAAGGCAGTCCTCTTTTTTTCATTTGTCTATCTAAAAAAGCTGATCTAAAAATTTGACAGAGGCCAAATAATACAGGCCTGTGAAAAACGGTGACAGAAGAAAACATATTTAGTCATAAACCAGGTTTTCATCACCTTTAGTTTTTCATCTCTTCAATCAAGATGAAATCATAATGAATAGTATGTGCATATGGAGAGGAATGGTTTGTATTGCAAACAAACCATCTTTGAAAATATTCTAAAATGCTAAAACAAATTTAAAAATTTTTGGTATTTTTAACCAGAACATGTTTAATATTTCAGAATTTTTTGAAATGTGCACTGAACTAAAGGTTTATTATGATTATTTATTCATTCATTTATATCCTCTTTATTTCTCCATTTCTGGGGTGGGAGCATAGACTGTATATATTAACGGATGACTATCTCCGCCGTTCTAACTAATGGCGCCAAAAAATGTGCTCTACTGGAGCTATCCAAAATGGCAGCGAGTGGTCCCGCCCACAAGAAAATTGTGAAAAAAACGCATCTGCGCATGCGTCAGCCGGCGCAGCTCCATTCATTTGAACGAGAGACTTCAAAAATTCACAGCAAGTAAACTAGAGTGGACCAAACAAATGCACCCCCCTCAGCATTGACACACATGTGGAACGGAGCTTTGGGCCAAGAGCCAACTTTTGGACCATCTTGTAAAGACGTTTTCGAGAGGTCAGCTAAAGCTATATGTTAGCATTGGCTAATTCTTCTTCTGGATCCACCCCCATCGGCCCGGGGTGGTATTGCAAGCATGTCAGCGCACGTCATTTTGGCCACTTTTGGGCTAGGATGGCTGAGGCTGGTTATCAGGGCTGCCATCCAATTCTAATTGCATGATCCCTGTAGTAGTATTAGTATTAGTAGTAGTAGCAAAGGAAGGTTTCTCACCCATCATCTGTACTTCTTAGCAAGTTTTCCCGACGTTTCGTCCTCAACCTAGCGGACTTCTTCAGGGAATGAATTCTCGGACCGCGCGTTGGAGATTTATAACCTATGGGTGTGGTTAGCCACACCCTAATCCTGATACTAACTCATAAACAATCTACGGTCTGCTTGATGTAGAAGGGAGCAGGTCTAACGACCCTGCTGAGGGTCTCCTAACTCCTAACTCCTTAGCATGTCACAGACCTATTGTCTGCTGGGATGCTCAAGTGGAGTGCAGGTCTCACCCCTCCTAACTCATTAGCATGTCACTGACCTTGTCCAAAGTTAGGGCGTTGTTTTTAGGATGTCGTCATAGATGCGAGGCAAAACAAATCTTAACCCTCCTCCTCTGTTAAGAGAAGGTTTTTGTTTCCTCACAAAAATGGCTTCTTTCACTCCTCTCTCAAACCAATTCTTCTCCCGAGCCAGAATTTTAACCTCTGTGTCATCCACCGTGTGGTTGGAGGCCTTGAGGTGGAGATGAACAGCCGACTGTGGCCCACTAGAGTTTTCTCTACGATGTTGGTAAAGTCGTTTCTGTAGAGTCTGTTTGGTTTCTCCAATATAGTGGTCAGTGCACTCCTCTTCACTACATTTAATTGAATACACCACATTGTTCTGTTTGTGTCTGGGTGTTTTGTCTTTGGGATGCACTAATTTCTGTCTTAACGTGTTGAAAGGTTTGAAATACACAGGGATTTTGTGTTGCCTAAAGATTCTTTGTAGTTTCTCTGAAACTCCCGCCACATACGGTAAGGACACGCCTCTCCTCCTACTTTCTTCTGTCTGTTGGACTGTGTCTCTGGCCTTTCTCGTCCTTTGGGCTTTAGTAAAAGACCACTTCGGGTAGCCACATCTGGAAAGTGCTCTCTGAACATGTTTGGTTTCTCTGTTCTTTCCCTCCGAGCTTGTGGGGACCTGGTGGGCTCGGTGTTGAAGTGTTCTAATGACCCCGAGTTTATGTTGTAGCGGATGATTTGAGTCAAAGGCCAGGTACTGGTCAGTGTGAGTGGACTTTCTGAAGACCTCAGTCTCTAATTGTCCGTTCTCCAGTATGATGACCTTACAATCTAGAAAGGCGAGTTCACTCTCCTTAGCATCCTCGCGAGTGAAATTTATAAAAGGGTCCACCGAATTAATGTGTTCTGAAAATGGTTCCACTTCCTGTTTCTTTAACTTAACCCATGTATCGTCTACATATCGAAACCAATGGCTTGGCGCTGTCCCTTGGTAAGAGCCCAGGGCTTGTTCCTCCAGTTTCTCCATATACAGATTGGCCACTATAGGAGAGACTGGGGAGCCCATCGCACAGCCATGAATCTGTCTAAAGAAGGTGCCTCTAAATTGGAAATACGTGGTGTTCAGACACATTTCAAGTATTTCACAGATGTGGTCAGCTGTTAGTTTTGTTCTCCCCCCTAGTGTGGCGTCTTTCTGTAGGCTTTCTCTTACAGCCTGCGAAGAGGCTTTCTCTTACAGCCTCTCTCAAACCAAGAATTGGTTTGAGAGATGAGTGAAAGAAGCCATTTTTGTGAGGAAACAAAAACCTTCTCTTAACAGAGGAGGAGGGTTAAGATTTGTTTTGCCTCGCATCTATGACGACATCCTAAAAACAACGCCCTAACTTGGGACAAGGTCAGTGACATGCTAATGAGTTAGGAGGGGTGAGACCTGCACTCCACTTGAGCATCCCAGCAGACAATAGGTCTGTGACATGCTAAGGAGTTAGGGTCGTTAGCCTCAGCAGGGTCGTTAGACCTGCTCCCTTCTACATCAAGCAGACCTTAGATTGTTTATGAGTTAGTATCAGGATTAGGGTGTGGCTAACCACACCCATAGGTTATAAATCTCCAACGCGCGGTCCGAGAATTCATTCCCTGAAGAAGTCCGCTAGGTTGAGGACGAAACGTCGGGAAAACTTGCTAAGAAGTACAGATGATGGGTGAGAAACCTTCCTTTGCTTTGACTAATCCCTGTACGACTGAGAGCTTACACAAAATTAGTAGTAGTAGTCGTAGTATTAGTAGTAGTAGTGGTAGTAGTAGTAGTATTAGTAGTGGTAGTAGTAGTATTGTTATTATTATTAATATCTATTTGTTTACATACTGTATTAGTCAAATAAAAACAATTATAATACATAATGATATCGGGGAGCAATGTTGGGGCCTGATTTTTGTCTGCTGTGGTGTGTGCGGAAGTCCCCACAACGTGCCAATACCACCGTGCACCTATACACAGCTCCCAGTTAGTGTTGTGTGAATGGCAGCAGGCCCAGGTGTCCCTCCAGAGGATATTACTGCGCTTGTTCAGGAAGTCTTTGAGCTGCAGCTGCTTCCTCCCCTCCCCTCCCCTCCCCTCCCTCCACCCCCCTCTCACCGCATGAACGTGTCAGGCCAAAAGAGGAAAGTGCACTTATATTTGTAGGGCTTTATTTTTTCACCTCCTCCTGTGATGACGGACAGGGGCCGCGGTATAAAAATGCAGAGAGGGGTTTTACACTCACGCCGCACGGATAATAGCAGGGTGGGACGGCTCTGCAGCGTGTGGCCGACCTCGGACGCTGTGCATGTGCCGGAGAGGAGTGGGAACAGTCTAGGCTACGTTTTAGAGAAGAATGATACTTTCACAACACAAAGGCCTTCTAACATGGTCTGGCATAAACATCTACCTGTCATGAGTGAGTGAGTGAGAAGAGAGTATGGTTGAGTTTATGGATCTGTCTAACCACTGTTTTCTGTTGTTGGAAAGACAGCTTTGTTATTGATGGGTGAGATTTTGATGGAGAAGAACTGCTTTTGTAAGAATATGCTCCATGGCACTGATGTGGACATATTACAGGCTTCCAATAGGGTCTAAAAGTCTTAAAAGCATTTCATTTCTGAATTTGGATAAAAATACCTTTAAGAAATTGGAACATTTTAATATCACAGCCTTACATTTTGTGCAGTATGTCACTTCTGCATCTCGCATTCTCCTCAAAAGTGTCATTTGTCAAGCAGTATTATTTTGATTAAATAAGTAGCCTAAAGAAGTGGCAGAAGTGGTACCACAGGCAGTGGTACTGCAATAATTACTGCATGTTTATTTGTTTTATTTCTGTTTTTTAATGTTGTTTTATGTCTGTATTTGTCTGTGCACACTAGAGACTTTTTGCTAATGTATTCCAATGTGGTTTTTTTACTGCAAATGGCAAATAAACTGAATCTGAATGTGGATTTTAACAGTCTGTTGCAGCGTGAGCGATGTTAACGAGTTTGACGGACTGACTTCCTTCCGCTGTGTGTAAACCAGCTTTGTATCATCATTACTACTAATATTCTACACTTCTCATGGTTCATTGTCAAAAAAATCATCAAATCAAGGGTTAATTTCTTGCACTTAGGTACACAGCTCCATGTGGCTGTGTAGCGTGTGCCAAATCAATAATTATGAACAATTTACAGGCCAGTGTTTGCTTTTAAGATTCAAATTCATCTCAGAGCCAAATGCACGTAATAGAAAAACAATGACCTCGCTTAAATCCTGTCGAGAGCTGAACCTCTTGTGCAATTTGTATTTATGTTT
Source organism: Knipowitschia caucasica (assembly GCA_964034765.1). Classification (NCBI taxonomy): domain Eukaryota; kingdom Metazoa; phylum Chordata; class Actinopteri; order Gobiiformes; family Gobiidae; genus Knipowitschia; species Knipowitschia caucasica. Next base: position 20,441,180 of record OZ035830.1, read on the forward strand.
GGATGCTGGAAGTATAAACTTGGTGGTAGAGCCTTGCGGATGTTTCCATAATGAAAAGTCAAGCGAGGCCCTGGTTCTGCCTGTGCTCAATTATGAATGTGGTGGAGTCGTGTTATCCATAGGCTCCTTGTTCTTGTAGCTGCAGTGACATGTGGAGTCTTCACCAGCGGCAGGTGAAAACGTGTGTCAAGGGAGCTCCCTGGAGGTGGCTGCCACGCTGCGTTACGTAAGGCTCACTCCGCTGGGACGGCTCAGGCGGGACTACCTCCTCCCACTACTGTCCCAGCCGCTGCTCAGCTCAGGACGAGAGCATCACCAGGGGCCTCCTCTGCGCCGTCGCCGTTGTTTGGCTCTTGATTGAAGTCACACTCATGAAAACACTGCTTTTACTGTACAGGGGAAGAGAGTTTTTTTGTGCCCTCTCTGGTCCCAGTCTCCATGCAGGGCGCTTTGTCTGATAGAGCAGTGTTTGGAGCAGTGGACCCAGAAAGAGAATTATCCAATGCTTTTGAATGCTGCCTTCTTTCCTCTCAAAAACCTCTTTTCAGGATGGTCCAAAAGTCTGCTCGTGGCCCAAAGCTACGTTCCAGATGTGTGTCAATGCTGGTGGGTTTTTTCCGGACCAATCTAGTTTAGCCACTGTGAACTTTTGAATGCACTTGGGGCTCATGCCGGCAAACGCATGCACAATTGCGTTTTTTTCACATGTGAAAGGAGCTGCCTGTGGCAATTTTGAAAAAGCCCACAGAAGGTAAAGGTGGTGGCACATTAGTTTCAAGGGTGAAGATAGCCCTTGAAACTTAGCTCAACTTTTCTGTCGAAGGATTAGTCCAGTAAAACTGAAGTCTGTATATACATATTTCTCATTTAAATTATTGTAATTCAAATAAAATGTGGTGCCACCTGCATTCCGTCAAACCTCTGAGGCAAAGCGGGGAAGGTCCTGGTTAGTACTGTGATGGGAGACCTCTGGGAACACCAGGTGCTACAGTGGGGCTGCTGTGGCTGTACAGTGCCAAACTGTTGTCGTGTCCTTTAGCAAGACACTTCACCTACAGTGAATAGAGTGAGTCTATTGTGTGCTTGAATGATTGGTGGTCAGAAGGGCAGTAGGCACGTACTGATATTGTATCACCACTGTCCGCGAAGTGAATCAACAAGGGCTTTGAGTGTCCAAAAAGCGTCATTCAGGGACGCATTATTATTATCAAAATAATCATTTTGAGCGTTTGATAATACGATTTAGAGAAACAATAAATCCATTGATCAATTAATCAACTATAATTTATCCCGTATAAAAATATATTTGGTTAATATAATCAAATATTGAAACACACTTTTTTAACTTTTTCTTCACAAAAATTAACAAAATACACTGCAACAAGGGACCGAATACATCTTCACAATTCTCAATACGAGTGAGATGCCCATATGCATCCTAGTACATACATTATCTCTGTAATATAAGCATGGATTTTTTCCTGTGCACTTAAATGCATCTGATGACCTTGTCTCAGTAGAATCCGGTTTATGTGGTGGAAGATAGATTCATGGGAAGGGTCTGACCACTGATACTAAAAGGGTCAAGACAAACTGGACCATGATCGCCCTGCTCAGGTTGATGTGTTTCAGTATGTAGAACCACGCCACATTGATATGATGCGATATGATTATTTGTGGACGCAAATTTCTGATTTGTTCACAAAATGCAATTTCAACAAAGCTCCTTCTGTTAGGAAAAAATAAAATTATTAAACACAAACGTCAGGTGCCCCAGCTTTAATGTGGTCCGCGAACAGAACTCCTTTCTTCCATTGGTTCCTCTTTGGATTTTGGACTAATACAAATTTAAGATTTTTCCCATTGCTAGTTATAATGTGAATTTCAAAATGATCGGGATATTTCCCTCTCATGTTGTGATATTATTTTTGTTCCTATCGCCCAGCCCCGTCAGCTACATATCTGTGTTTTTTTGATTGTACACGGTTTGAAAAACAGCTTTATAGACCTCCAATTGAATGATGTATGGTCTTATCTATGGCATGGGAACAATTTCATGCTTTTGTTATTTTGTTTTACTTGTGACATGTAGTTCAATTAAATCAAGCCTCTCCTCCCTCTGGACCGCGAAGCTCATTCTTAGGACAAAATCGTCTGAATAAACTGCTCTTCGGAGACGCTCTAAAGTTTTCGCAGCGCTATAAAAACACAGATGTTTTTATTTGTTTGTGGAGACTACTGCTGCTCCCAGAACCACGTGGGCGTTCTGTCTACTTTCCCCCTTATTTCCAAACACATTCTCTTCAGATTTTAGGTAATCAGGTGGAAAGTGCTTAGACACACCTGCTTAAGCACACGAATGGCGCCGTAATGTTTGTCTTTATGAACTGAAGCAGCCCGGATGTTAACAGGGAGGTAGTAATCGCAACCAATTCACTGGTTAACGGAGCCTCTCTTTCATCACTGTTCACTTTGTGTAATGCGGAGGTAGCTGCGCTTCTAAATAATGCCCTTCGCAGAGCACCGCCATCAGGGTTTATACAATATGTGTGTTTTATTCTCTCCCTGCTACAAAGATGCAATAAAAACCACATCATTATTATAGATATCGTTGATGTTGTGGGATTATTCTAAGGCCAGAGGTTTAGACCGCAGCGTGTGGGCAGGAACATGAAAATCAAGTTATTCGTAACTTTAAATGTATTGTAAAATGCTGCATATTGGGCTGCAATTAACTAATATTTTGATTACTTTATTATTTTTTATTATTTTATTAGTTGTTTAGGTCAGTGAATATGGTATTTGTTATATTTGACCAAAGCAAAGTTCAAGAGATGCCCCTGGAGAACATCTTCACATAGAGAGGACTTTTTGAAGTAGTTTACTTTCATATGTATTCAGCCATTATGGAATTATCTCATTTTCTCCCACTGGGTTTTTAGAGTTTTTCCTTGCTGATGCAGGAGGGTCTAAGGACAGAGTTGATGATCCAGGACACTCGACATTCTATAACATTTATGGACTTTATCAAGAATTCAAGAACTTTGGTCTTCTACCCCTTATGGACCAATGGCTCTATATGTTTTTTCATCATTGCATTTCTTGTGTTTAAACGGTCCTCTGAGATAACTACTGTGAGGTTGGCCCATACTTTTTGTGTTTATCACTTGGATAAGGGGAGTCGAACTCAGGCCTCGTTTATGCGGAGACAATGCGGCAGTAAAGCGCTATAGTTGGATGTTGGTTGCTACCCCCCGTTCATACGGAGTCTGTGTTCCAGGGGGGTGAAAACGTAAGTGTTCTTATCCAGCCTGCAGAGTGGGACAGCTCAGATAAGCTGCTCAGCGGGGCTCTCTTTCACACCCGCGTGAGGGAAAAAGGTGTGAATTCTCTGCCCGCTACAACCCCCACCTCCCCACTGCTCCCCGCACGTACATTTGGACATGCGCGGTAGCCGAGAACAAACGTAAACAACAATGGCGGCGGGTAAACTAACTAGCTACGTGTGCTTCGAGCGCTACACTGAGGAGGATTCTATTCCTTCGTTCGTCCAAACAAAACCATGCAAAGCTCTAGCTTCGGTTTCCATTTTCGCAGCTGCTGTTAAAATGCAGAATGATGTTGCATCTTTCACGTCTTGCAGAGAAAGTGAGTACACTGCTGGGGGGACGTGGGGCTCACGTGGCCGGGCGCTAGAACTACATCGTTTTTCATCCTTGTTTGAACACGGTGAAATTACGATAAGGAGCCTGGTCGTTTCTGTTAATAGGTTGGCAACATCTGCACAGCGCCGTATAAGGGTATTTTTTTATTTTTTTATTCACTGTATTTGACATGAGTTTGGATATTTTCTAGTAAGTTTAGATTTGACTGAAAGTTAAAAAAAGAAAAAAAGTTTACATGTTAGTTAACATTTTAGAACAGATACAAATATTTGTTCATAGTAGCCCCTTACCATCAATGCTGCAAGTTACAGCGATAAAGATAATTGAAAATAAATCCAAGGGCCAAAAACAATGGTCTCACTAGATGGATTTGGCCCACATGCCTGAATTTGACGTGCCTTCTTTAAATGGTGTCTACAAGTGTTTGGTGGATCACTTTTTGATTCACTGTATCTACTTGTAACTTGTAACTGAAATCTACCTCTTTGGGGCATCTCTAGCCTGGCTTTAGCCATCCGTACATTCCGCTCAATCATCATTTCCCTGCATGTAACGTCAGGGTCTGGTCCCTGTGTTTGCAATTACAACCGGTTGAATTCCATCCGATCAATCAGCGATTGCGGGAGGTGAGTGTTGTAGTTAGGTTGGGTGACGTGACAAGTTTGCGCCGAACGGGCAGGTTGAAGTTTGGAAATGGCGAAGAATGCGATTGTAAAGTATTCCGGTCTGGTTCTATCAAGAAATTGATGCCGGAGCAAAAGGAATGTTTAGCAAAAGCCATTGCCGGCAAATATTGTGGCGCTACTCCTCACGGGCTCTGTAAGCCGCAAAGGAGATGGCTATGCTAAATGCTAATCACTCACTGGGGCTCATTACATATTATGTGACGGTAAACTCAGATCCAATCGTTTCAATCTGGAAAAGGAGGTAACCCCTCCCACCTGTTAACGAAGCTCAATGGAGCACCTCCAGACCTTAGCACGAAATGTAATTTGTGGTACGACCAGGCTAGGGCATCTCTATCAGGAACACTCACATCAAACTCAAAATAATATTTTTATTTTTTATTGTTGTTAGTGCTCCTACATCTTAGAATGAAAAGAAGACAAAATCACATTGCTTTCTTCAATGAACATTAAAGGGTTAAAACAATTGAAAAATCCAATGCATTGATGAACAGACACATGGGTGCCCTGCGAATGCAAGACGAGAGATCTGGACTCCATGTGGATCATTTCAGAAAAACTTGGGCGAGAACATGGGTGTGTTTCAGTGTGAGCTTTAAGACAGATGTCATATAGTGGTACTGCTGCTCCTGCGTGTACTGTGTGCTGTGTAGTGGAGCCTGTCACAGTTAAGAGTGCTGATTAGCAGAGTGATGAGTGGAGACGGGGGTTTGTTAGGCTCAGTTCATTTGCCGCTGCGCCCCCCGGGGAACTTTAATTGAATAAAAACAGCTCAGTGCTCCCTCAATCAACAATGGCCATAATACTGGCTACAGGCACGCACAGGACGGACACTCTGATCACAATAAAGTCAGATGCCGTCTTTGTTTACATGTTTATAAGATTATGTTTGACTGTCTTTTGTCCTCACTTTTTCTTTTAGATGTCGCTGTTTTATGTAGTTTGTCCGGACCGTTGTTACCGATCATTAGATTGAGCATACACAATGTTTGAGATCGTTCATGTAATGTTTTTGTGTCAATGCAAAACTGAATGAGGTTCAGAAGAAAAAAGTCCTTGATGTATAGATGAATGATAAACTGTAATTTCTAGTTTATTTCGGTTGCTTCCGTATTAATGCTGTTAATTTGAATAAACAGGCAGAAATGGCAGTTTAATGCATTTGTTAAAAAAAAACTAGTCTGCGCAGAAAAAACTAGTCTGCGCAAACACTCATGTAAAATGTACCATATTCCTGTACAACCAGTGAATATAATGAACATAACGAATAGTTAAATTATGCAATGACTGATGATAGTGAAAATATGATTATTCCGAATGTGTCAAATCTCATGTGTCAAATCCTAGCTACCTGAAAGGGGTTGGCGAGCTACAGGTGGGAGACCACTGGTGTACAGTGATGTGTTATGAACAGACTGTATAAACATGGACAATGATAACCCACTATAGTTCTTACGTGCATAAATTCACATTTTTAGATCACCCTTTTCAGACAAAAATGTGAAAAAAACAGGACCTGCCTTACTCAACCAATCAGCTCTCAGCACACAATGTCAAATAGTGATTTACAGTAAGCAATGTTGCCTTGAAACAACAAGGCAGCTCAGACTAGAGCAGCCGTCCTCCTGTGGACTCACCACCCGAAGGAGGATCAGTGAGAGGCTGGTGCTCTGTGAATTGGGTGCAGCTCTGACTGCCACCCTCTGACCCAGAAATGGATTAAGGGGAAGAAAATGTTTGGATGGATGTTTTCTAATGAGATGAAGACAGAATGTTGCGTTGTGATTTGTCCAACAAAAAAGTCTAACAGGATCTTTCAGTTGGACAAACGTATATTATTTATCAGACCCAAAAGTGAGGTATATTTGAATCGTAAACATTTCAAAGGTTTCTTTATTTGGAGATCCCCTGCTCTCAGGAGTTTAGAAGTATTAAACTATTGAATGTAATAAAGCAGATGTGGGCAAAGGTTTGAGGTTGAGTGGATTTCACCCAAGGAACAATGTTAAAGCCATTAAACACGGAGCCAGTGTAAATGCAGGACTTCTTAAAATAACTGCAAGGAGCTAAATGTTTCACCAACAAAGCTGTCACTGCGGCCTTTACAAAAACAATATCTAATCCAAGGCTCGATGTTGTTTTTCAACATTTCTGTGAACAAAAAGTAGTTCTTTAGTGAAAGCCGCCATGCTGCCCTAACCTCGGAGAGTTTATTTTTACTCCAGAAGCTGCTAAGCCTCAGATTATTAGTGTTTAGTGAGCCGCTGCAGCCTGCTAATAAAGTGAAAGGATAAAACACTTATTCCTCGGATACAATGACTTAATTGTGCAATGGAGAATTAGACAGTTTTAAAAGAGCATCACACCTTGACAAGTGGCTAAGTAAGTAAGTCATCTTTAGTGGCTGTAGGAGTGGTCAGCATGGCAGCACATGTCTGGAAGATGCTAAGATCAAAGGTTTGGAAGTTATCTCTGTTCATGGACTCCTTACTAGACAACCTGTGTCAAATACAAATACAACTTCATCTACAACAACAACAACAAGGTTTAATATGCAAAAAACTCTTTTCTCTTTAATGCAACCTTTATACATCTCTGTAAGTTACAGTTTAAATGAGTGACTTTGACTTGACTATGGTCTTGTAGGGCTGTATGATTCACAACCAAAACAGAATTGTAATTTTAGACCACAATTAGCCACAGCTGCCCTGGCACAGACCACAATCAGCAAGTTGCAAGTACTGCAAATATTAGCAGCGTCATGTTTCTAGTTCTATGACCCCTGTGTCCTGCAGCCAGAGAGTGTATTTTATTGTGTTAGAGCGTCCTTTAAAAGTATATTAATCATAATTTTGACGCCATCAAAATTGTTATCTGCTTGTGCACATTACGTTATTCTCGCTTCATTGCATAAATCGAAACCAAATTGTAATGGTTATTTAGATATGTCTCTTTCATTCAACATAGGCATTTGTTGTTGTTCATTTTTTCAGAAAGACAAAAAGAAAAACTTTCCTTAAACTTAAGAAGAAAGAGAGGACTGCTAATATCTATGCGGACGACACCACCCTCATTGGACTCATCTCCAACAACGATGAGTCCGCCTACAGGAGGGAGGTGGACCGGCTGGTGTCCTGGTGCAGTGGTAACAACCTGGAGCTGAACGCCCAGAAGACAGTGGAGATGATTGTGGACTTCAGGAAGAGCACTGTCCCCCCGCCCCCACCCTCCGTGATGGACTCCCCCATCACCTCTGTGGAGTCCTTCCGTTTCCTGGGCACCACCATCACCCAGGACCTCAAGTGGGAGCCGACCATCAGCTCCCTCATCAAGAAGGCCCAGCAGAGGATGTACTTCCTGCGGCAGCTCAGGAAAGCCAAGCTGCCTGCACAGATGTTGGTGCAGTTCTACACGGCCATCATCGAGTCCATCCTCACCTCCTCCATCACCGTGTGGTTCGCTGGAGCCACAGTCAGGAACAAACAGAGACTACAGCGCATTGTGCGCTCTGCAGAGGAAGTGATCGGCCGCAGCCTTCCATCGCTGCAGGACCTGTACGTCGCCCGAGCTCGAGGCCGGGCTGGTCGTATCACAGCCGACCCCTCTCACCCTGCACATGGACTATTCCAACCACTCCCCTCAGGCAGGAGGCTGCGGTCCATCAGGACTAGAACCTCCCGCCACAAGAACAGTTTCTTCCCCTCTGCTGTTGGACTCTTGAACACTTCTTAACCTGTCCCCCCGCCCTTTATAAAGTCACTTTACTGCCCATCATACGTCACTTTACTTCACTGTACTGCTGTCACCTTACATTGTGTGCACCATGTGCACTTGTATATTGTAAATAGTAACTGTAACTCTATTTTAAATTTAAATTTATTCTTTAGAAGTGTTTTTTATTCTTATTTTTATTATCTCTTTTTGACTGTTGCACTGAGCCAAAGCAATTTCCAAGTCTGTGACCTCCCGTTACTTACGTTGGCAATAAAAATGATTCTGATTCTGATTCTAAAAGAAAAAGGTGTAAGACAGTGTCATCATGTAGTATTTCTGCCTCTTTGGTGACTAATGGGTTAAATCTCACTGCTCTATATAACTCATTCTGTTTTTGTATATAGTTGTTTCAGAGGATTCTCAAAACAAAATATTTGAGAATTTAAGAATTAATAACAGAACACAAAAGATTTGAGTTTTGTCATTAAATCAATAACAAAACAAACACATAGGGGTCCACAGGTTTAGCTGCATCATAAATGTTCTTAAATGTCCTGCATCATCGCTGTCCGGGTCAAAGGACAGCAATGATCCAGGACATTTAAGAACATTTATGCATCGCCGAGGACAACACGATGCACAATGTAAGGTCCTGTACGACACACACGCTTATGATATGCTGAGTGCTGCTGCCTGTGCTCCGAGGTGAAGCCGGGTGTCTGCTCTCACACTAACAATGTCCATATCCAGATCTAATATTTTCTGTCACAAATGAGGCGGCCACACACGCTCCCCCGCAGACAGGGCGAGGTGAGCCCGAGGAGGCGTGTGGCTGCGGCTGTCTGGACAGTTAGGCTCCAGATTGGAGATAAATAGTGACCAGCGGCCTTCGGCTTCTCCGGCAGACTGAGATTTGTGTTGCAGGATCGGCCGATGGAGAAAAAAAAGCCTGCCGTTAATCAGGGAAGCCGCACTGGTGTGTGTTGCCTTGTCAAAACAGTCTGTCGTTTGTATGTGTTTTTGTGTTGTGTCAGGCGCGGTGTCGGCCATGTTGGAGACCCGCACACGGACGTATGACAGATGAGTGTGTGGTAAAGGCCGCGGGTACAGCCATCACTCATTTCCACAGTCACAGTGCGTCTGCCAAAACTGTCACATTATAATCCTACCTGCGTACAGTCTGTTTCCAGCAACAATTTGCACCGTTAGGGTTGCCAAATAAAGAGGCTTAGAGTGTCACTTTTGCAGAATAGCATTACATCAGTTTCTGTCACCGAACTAAGGTCTTACTCCAAATAATCAACAAGCAGGTCCTGGGCTGTTTTTTTAGGACTGAGAGAAATGTATATACATGTGCAAAAGAGTGAGGCACCATTTAGTCTTTATGCTCCTCGTCTGTGGAACATTCCTCCACATCATCTGCGAACTATTCTAACTATAGAAGCGTTAAAATCAAATATTAAAACATGGCTATTCGCATCAGCATTTTTATAAACTTTACATTTTCTATTAATAAAGATGTACGCATGCTTATGTGTGTATATCTATGTATGTATTATATACGTATATATGCCAGTGGGGGCGGGTCCCAGCTCAAAAGTGGCCAAAATGACGTGCGCTTACATGCTTGCAATACCACCCCGGGCCGATGGGGGTGGACCCAGAAGTAGAATTAGCCAATGCTAACATATAGCATTGGCAGACCTCTCAAAAACGTCTTTACAGGATGGACCAAAAGTTGGCTCTTGGCCCAAAGCTCCGTTCCACATGTGTGTCGATGCTGAGGGGGTGGATTTTTTTGGTCCACTCTAGTTTACTTGCTGTGAAGTTTTGAAGTCTCTCGTTCAAATGAATGGAGCTGCGCCGGCTGACGCATGCGCAGATGCGTTTTTTCACAATTTTCTTGTGGGCGGGACCACTCGCTGCCATTTTGGATAGCTCCAGTAGAGCACTGTTTTTGGCTCATTAGTTAGAACGGCGGAGATAGGTCTATGGTATGCATATGTATGTATATATGTTTTATATTTTGTTTTTACTCCTACAATGTGTTATTGTTCTTTCTTTGCTTGTAAGGCACCCGGATGCTCCTGAATGAATGGTGCATTATAAATAAATGTGCCTTGCCTTGCCATAGATATTGTTCTGCCCGATATGGGATGGGAACCAGGGATTGCAGATCTGTCTCTATGAGCTTAACTTCTCTGTATACTGTCCTTTCAATAAAGATTAAAATGTATGAATAAACACGTATAACTTTCCACCCCATGTACATATGTTTCCCATGAGCACAGCGATTAAACAATTCAGTGATTAACAATAGAATGATGTGTGGCAAACAGCTGACCCACTGCACCCAGCTCTCGGGTCCCAGACGTCACAAGCCGACACCAGACCCGCAGGCTCACGATCACAACAGGCATCCACCACAACGCCCAGGGCCACATTAACACATGAATGAATCTTCATAATTTGATATTACGTGTTTTACAACATATAAAGGTGATTTCATTTGGATCCCAGTCACGCTCCCTGACCTTACACTGAGCTGATTAAGCCACAGTCATAACCTTTTGATCAAGGAGACAGCGAATCAAATCAATGATGGCGTAACTCAGGACACCATCAATGAACGCCGCAATGACACTGAACACGAGTCTCTGAAGATTGTAGATTAGGAAATCCCTAATATAGATTAGCAATATTACATTGATTTATTTACGACTGGAAGGAAAAACATATACAAATATACAATGATATTAATAATGCATCTGTTATTTTTATTTCAATATTCATTCACTCCGTAATAAACTACAACTGTAGCCACAGCTGCCCTGGGGCACACTGACTGAAGCGAGGCAAACTGTATGTGTCATCGGCCCCCCCGACCACCACCAGCTATTTTCACACACACCAGACTCATTCTAGGTAATATGGGAGAAGTGTCTTGCCGAAGGACACAACACTTTACAGCAGCAGCCGCCCCACTGTGGCACCTGGTGTTCCCACCAGATCTCGTCACAGAACTAACCAGGCTCTGCCCTGCTTAGCTTCAGAGCTCTGATGGGATCTGCCTTTCACTAGTGTTAATGTGTTTATTTCTGTGTCATACCTTAAACTATATGATGTGAAGATATATTCTTATGAGCTGGAACACCTTTTCACAGATCTAATCAGTAACTTGACATAAACTACCTGTACCTGTTTTGAGAAGAACTATACAAACAGACATTACACACAACCACTTACATATGTCTAAGACAAAAACATATGAAACATGTATAACTCAAAAGAAAAGTGACTTAAGTTTGTCTTGTTCTGCACATTATTATGAATTGTAATGCAGCTGTAGATAATTGTCCACAAAACAAATATCCCACTGCCGGCTACTTGCAATGTTGCAATTTAAACTGGATACCAATATTCATTTTTTGGAGCTCAATAGAGCAGTTATATGTGTTGTACAGGATCATGTCTAGTGCGTATATATTAGTAATGAGTCCTCTCTGCACTAACATTGTCAGGGTGTGTGGCCTGTCTCATATTTTCTGGGATATTGTTCCACAAGTTGGAAATCCTTGCCTCCTCATTTTTACAGTCAATTTAAATTGCACTTGGCTAGTTCCCTGGTTTTCTCTACTCCCATGAACACATGACTCTGTGTTCTTGCAATCATTTCTTAACTTTCTGTTTTCATTCTGTTACAAGAGCTTTCCCTTTTATTCATTTCTGGTCCCCACTTTCCTCTGGAGACACAATTATCACTTACGATTACAAGTGATGGAATCTTTAACTAAATGATAATCTGATTACCTGCCCTTTCTCGTGGACTTAGAGAAGCAGAACACAGACGCGGCACAGTGGACAACAGCCGGTGATATTTTGTGTAAACCTTCTCAGGGCAAAAACTGGGCCTTCCACATTCTGCTCCCCCTCCCCAACCTCCTCCTTCCTCTGCTGTTGGTGCTCTGTCCTGGGGCTAGCCTGAGGGCTGCCAGGTGTGGGCTCATGCGGACCTCCATGTTTGTGTGTGTGTTTCTGAAGCTCACCTTCTTTTTCAGTTCACCAAGGATTTACATGTAGCAGTTGCAAAGTTGTGCGTTGCTTCTCAGTCTGTTTTGTTACTGTTACACGTAAAGCATTTGGCCTGATTGAATGTTCTCTTCCTTCATTGTAATGGGGCTATTGGCCGAGTTCATGAGTCGACAAATCACTTTTAAGATGTGTTTGTATTTATTATGATCAAAAAATTCAAATCAGAAGCCGTTGAGAAAAAGAAAATTGACAATGAATAATTCGTTTGAATATATTTTAATGTAAAAGAAATTTTGTGTGGATAGGGTCTGGGCGTCTCTGCTAAGGCCGACTGCTGCCCCGGCAACGAATGAAGTGAAAGGAAATAGATGGATGGATGAATGTAAAAAAACTCAAAACAAATATAACACTCCATGTCTTCACAGTCAGATGCTGTGTGCGCGGTCTGGGTTGTCGAGCTCCACCTTGTCCCCTGCTCATCCAGCCCCGATGAATCCCTCTGGGGGCTGAGTCCACAGCAGGACGGGCTGACGCCGGCCTCTTGGGGCAAAGACCCGGCGACCCGGGATGGCCAGGACAGGTCGGAGGGACTTTCAGCTGGCAGGGAGCGCCTCGAGATTCCCCCGATTGAGCTGGAGGAAGTGTGTGCGGATAGGGAAGTCTGGGTGTCTCTGCTTAGACTGATGCCTCCGCAACCCGGCAACGGATGGAAATTTTAATAATTGGTACAGCTTGATCTTTTTTTTTTAAGGATAAGGGAATATCACAGCAGGTTTAAAAAAAAATGTAATGTGGTATGTAATGTAGCATGATTTGAAATGTAGCAAAACTGCATCACCCACTTGGACCTGGCTCTTGTGTTGATGTACACACCGGGGTTTTGAACTGCAGCCTCTGATAGCTGTGTGCACAATGGGAGTGCACAAAAGTAGAAAAAAATCCACAGACTTGACAAACTGGTGGCCTCTACAGCATTACAATCTAAAATGTGCTGATTACCTCTTCGTGTGCCCACTTCCTCTCTCTGCCTGTCTCACCACACTTCAATGCAATTCATCAGGTAAATGTTAGGGTCGACCACATGCACACACACACACATCCACACACACACACACACACAATACATGCCTTTATCATGATCGGTCTTATCTTCTGGATGTATGCAGATGTGATTGGTTTCTTTGCAATAGTAAATCTCTGAGTCATCATTACTAAAGGACACGCAGATCTGTATCTTGCTCTCGTTTCATGCCACAGCCTCCTGCTCTCTCTTCTTTCAGAGCTATTCTTAGCGGACGTCTCCATTACACCCCAATACATACGAAGTCTACTCGTGCTTTTGCCCTGTGCTTTTTAGCAGCGCTCAGCTAGATGGAGACAGATGTCAGTTTTACACCTTATGCACAGCCTCACTACACAGTTGTTTGTTTTGTTGCATCTTTTTAATGATAGGATTGCTCGGTCCCTTGAACATTGCCTGGCACATAAAATTTAGCTTTGGAATAAATACGACATTTTTTCAAGGTGGCTATTGTCACATTGATTTTTTGTTACATTGATATTGATATATGTATGTTGATTATTTAATTATTTAAGCTCAGAATTCCAAATCATATGTCCAGTAAAAGTGCAAATTTAACTGGTTCTTGAGATAGTTCTGGATTTGAGAGCAGAGAAGACAGCAGGACCTTTTGCTCCTGAGTTCTGCACTCTGAGCTTTCAGAGGCCCCTCTCCAGATCAGAAAACTCTTTCTCTCTCTGCGGATAATACCGCACAGCATGTGATGAACACATGCAAAACAGTCTGTCAAAATAGCAATGCATCACTGCATATTTTTATAATCAATGTAATCGATTACATTGGGACGTTGCAGTCTTAGTCTTAGTTTCCATGCGGTCGCATGGAAAGCGATAACATCGCCTCACTGAGCCCAGTCACTCCTGAGCAGCTGCCAGCCCTCGACGACCACTAGTTTCTTTATAGATGGATGACGTTTCAAAATCATTTCTAAGAAATTACATTTTTTAAACTCCAATTACAAATAATCAATGATAGAAAGTTCCTGATTATTCAAATCTGAGCTTTATTCAAATCTATAGTGTATTTACGTTGGTTTGCTTCTACACAATGTTGTGTTTATAACTAAGTGTAACATAAGTTATTATGTGAAAAAACAACACTTGTGATAAGAATCCCTCCCGGTCTCCAGCACTGGCCCGTTTCCACACCGCACTGGTCTTCGCAGAGTAATCAACGCTGCAGCTATTATTAATGAGAGAGAATCGGCTCATTAATATTTGAGCAGTGTCACTGAGGCCACAGCCGCCAGCGCCTGTGTGTGTCTCCATATAGATGTGATGGCCTCTCGTTTAGAAAGCACATGGAACATACTGTACTGAGTGCATCTCATAAGTTTGACCTTCTCTGAATAGTTTTACAAAGGCCTTGGTCTCCATCAGAACTGAAGGACAACATGACTATATTCAATCAACATGTTCACTGGTATTTTGTACTTTAAAGTTTACAGTGTTACCATGGATGCGCACACAATATTCCAATTTTAGATCTGAAGGTCAGGGAACCAATGTGTTTTATGTAATGCTTTTATACATTCAATTACATTGAGATGCTCATGGCCAAAGGTGCAAACTAGAATCAAGTTTTTCCTTTGTACAAAAACTAGTTTTAAATTCTACTGGGGATAACGTCAGGGTCGCCTGTTGATACCAAAATTGTAGTGCACCCCTTAAATATTAAATATTAGATAATTGCTCCCTCAGAGCTTTTCTTGCTCAACATGCAACTGCATTTTTTACTTTCAAATGTATCTGGTCCGGCAGATAAGCAGGTTCTCTCAAATACCAAAGAAATACGGAATTTTCTGTTTATTTTTTCTGTGCAGTGCAATGACTTTGGTTTACACGTCAACAGACTTTCAGAATTTTAGGTTTAGGATGTTATTTCATTTTATCAGGAGATAATCCTAAAAGTTATTGGACTTAAGTTTGAACAGTGGCAGTCAGTTTATTGGCCATCTGCCCGTGTGTACAGTGATTTGATAAGAGCCGAGGTTCATTAGGAGTGAGAGACAGGGCTGCTGCCTCCATGAGGATAGGGTTACCTGTGTGTGGCAGAGGATGCAGTTATTAGCCATATGCCGGACTGGAGATGGGGCTGGTGTACACGCTTCACTGTGGAGGACTGGGAGCTGCGGATGTTGCAGTTTCCTATTGGGCCCCCGCAGACACTATCTTATCTGGACATTTGCAACACAGAGATATTGTGGATGTTTCAATGGGCTTTCCGACAGTGGGGTTTCCCGTTAACAAAGGAAATCATGTACAGAACAGGACACAACTTAATAGGTTTATCCCACTTATCCCACACTGCACTTTGTTTATCCGCATGTCAGAGGCAGAGGTTTTTAGATCCATCCACGCTAATGTCAGGACGTTCTGGGACTAACATGTAACTCAGACGCTTCTGTCTAAAAGTTCCTGTGTCAGTTCCTGAGTGTGAGGTTATTGACTTTAGAACAAAAATACATCCATTAATTAGTTTTGCTAAATTCTCATGTGAAATTAAGTTCTTTACAATTGCGTGTCTGTGTTTGCAGTCAGTAAATTTCAAAATTGGATGAACAAATTAAATTATATGCTTCCTTCTGGTGGTAGCACAGATATAGGGCAGGCCAAGAGCATTTTCCATCCTTAATTTTAATATATATACATAACTTCTCATTCTTTGATACTGACTCTAGTTGGCAAGAGTGCTGATCTGGCAACAACCCATAACCTTTGCCAGTAGTCAGGTAGTCAGAGCGATAAGGCTGTGTATACTATAACCACCCTTTTCTCATAGAAATAAACAAATTGACACCAGAGATAATTGCTGTTGTGCAGTAAATGCAGAGGGCTCACTCCTCCAGCGGTTTGGATTACACGTGATCAGCTTCATGTTGCTTTGCTCCCTGCTCTCTAAGCATGATGAATGGCTCTGATAATTGCTTCTAATTGATAACTGCTCTGAAAGACTTTGTTATGAAACACAGCCAATTTAGTAACAGCGATACACTCTCGCGCCTTATTAATTCTCCCCCGTCTGGCTTCGGCTCGGAGTGACTGAAATGGACTCCGTCTGTGCACACCGGGTTGACTAGGTGCCACAATTTCTTACTGTAAATAGCTGCCAGCGTGTATTATGTTTAAACTTTCTTGTATTTCCTTGTTACATATTGGGAAAGGACCTAAGCCTTAGAACACTGAAGCTGATTTATACAAAGTTGCACCTTATAATTAAGTCTGTATGAACTATTTCAGTTTTTATGCAGGACCTATTATTATATTTGATGCAGAATGGATCCAAACAAAGACTTCAAAGCACGTCTACACTTTTCTGTTTATGTACTCTATATCTTTCTTTTTATTTTTAATTTTGCATGCAGATCTGTGTAGCACTGATTCCCACAGCAAATTTCCCTTTGGGACAATAAAGTCTGTCTTATCGTATCCACTGCTTTAAAGGTAAATTGTATCATATAGAGATCTATTTCCACCTTTTTTGTTGTCTTTGTTTGCTTTGATGAACTTCACACTCAGGACTGAATCTATAAGTCTGGTTTTGGGATTTGGACCTTCCACCATCAGATCAGAAGACATGCTGGTAGCACTCATGTTTCGCTGCAAGACGTTTGTGGTTTCAATTCCCAAGCCTTTCCTTGAATTTTCTTCCTGCTCCCAGTGTCTGTGAGGGTTTCCTCCAGGCGCTCCAGTTTCCCCCACCACCCAAAACTTGCACAATCAGGTGAATGCTCCAGCACAAGATGAGTCCTTGGGCCCTGACAGAGGCCCCAATGCCTTTAAATTCAAAGGACAAATTTCTTTACAAGAACAACAAAGCCTTAACTCAACACTAGAAATCCCAGAGCAGTCAATTTGACGGCCTTTTGCTTTCTGATTTTGGTCTTCATAACTTTGGGACTTTTTTTGTTTCTATATGTAGTCTATATGTAGTTTATATTTATATTATTAGCTTGCCCTAAAGATGAAAAGCGGTGAAAAAACGAAAACATCTGAATGGAAGCCGTCAAAACTCTGTGAGTTCGAGTGATTTCAGAATTCTGGGAGTGATGATTACATTAACCATCTGAACTACTTCTAATAAAACTTCTCTATGTTTACGTGTATTTCAAAATGTGTCCTTGACCCGTTGTTCAAGGCTACAGCGGCAAGTACTGTATCAGGAGACTGTATACCGTCTTCATCGCTGGTCATGAGGAAGAGTGCGGGGACCAGAGTCAACCATCAACACATTCTGCTAAACTGGTGCAATGTTCATAAGACGTGTGCATGAGGAATGAGTTTGCTACAATGTTTCAACTGTTGTTAGGACAGGACGTGACGTACCCCGGAAGTGCAGTCTGCCTGGCTTATACACGGTGATAAAGTAGAAGAAGAAGCGCTGTCAAAATGCCACCTTTTTGTGCAGTGTACGCTTATAGCAACCGCGCAAACAGAGAGAAAGACAAGAGTTTCTTCCATGTTCCAACTGTGGTCTCATATAAAGGAGTACACTTTGAACAAAAACACTCAAATGAGGCGGGCGAGGTGGATCAAGGCTTTCCCAGATAAGCGCCCCCTGCAGGCCACCCAAATGAAACGCAGCAATTTTTTTTGTTTTTCTTTCCAAAAATGCCCGAAACACAATTTTTTTGTACTCCCTTAGAATTGAGTGTCCCCCTCCCGATTAAGACTCTTTCAACCACCGTACACCGCACAGGATGAGAGCCTTTTGACTCCAAAACAGACAAGATTTACATTGGTTTCAATGGGAGCAAAACTGAGTTGTCCCACCTCTGCTTATTCGCCCCCTACAGGCCAGAATACGTAGAAAGTAACAAATATAAATTCAAGTTTGTGGGGAGAACTTTGAACATTTACACATCACATCCTCCAATAGCACCAGAGTCAAACTTCTACTAGCCTGATTTGCAGCTCTGTACAGGCAGATATGAAAGGACTTGTAGCTAGGGCTTTTTAAGGATCTGCTCCAGGTCAGAAAGGAGGCTGTGAGTGCGAACAAACAGCCACTGCTCCGAAGTGTTGAGGTACGTTCACATTAGATCATGGGTTGCGTCCAGTTTCAATGCCAAGTCAATAGTGACGTCCGTTTGTGCGAGTAATTGCACTTGCGTCGCAACACGTCTTCTGCGCGGGACAAATGTGCATGCCAAATTCCTAGTTTGTGACTTCCTGCTACATACAATGGCAATAATAATCATTCTTAATCTTATTTCAACTTTTGTTCGGAAAAGATGAAATAGGATTTGACGCTATTATCTGGGGACACAAGATGTAATCGTCTCTTCAAACTAAAATAGTACACACAACGCCTTTAAAAGTAATCGTCTTAGTTCTTCTTGCTGTTTCTTTGGACATTTATCAGAATCAGAATCATTTTTATTGCCACGTAAGTAACAAACAAAAGTTACCACTTGGAAATTGTTTAGCTGGACGTTTCAGCAGAAGACTTAGGTAATGTGTGTGTGTGTGCGTGCGTATGTGTGTGTGTGTGTGTGTGTGTGCGTATATAATAAGTACATTACAGGTGGCTCATGTGTTCATCATGATCAGTTATTATGAGCCCATATCGGTTGGTACTGGATGATAAATCCTTGTCTCGCTGATCCAAGGCAGCCGCGCTCACGGACACCACGCAGCAGACATTTGCATACATATTGTCTAACACTTTTGCAATTTCTACTCTAGATTTAAAGCGATTTCAAATACATTACCATTGATATGAAAAAAGCAGGACAAGAATCTAATGACAATAATAGTTCACAGCAATCGGTGCAAAGGGTCATTCATGAGGCTGGAGAGTGGGCATGTGTTTATGTGTTTGTTTAGGTTTTCTTATTGGCCTCCTAAACCTTTGACTTTGACCACCACCGAGTCTGTCACGGCACTTAACCTGAGACTACAGCTGCACTATATCAGCGTCACAGGTGTAAAACAGTTCTATTGAGGGGGTGCGACCGAATAAAAAGAAATTAAAAGGGAATAAAATGGGATTTGCAAAAGAATGTGAAAAGACTTCCCGGTGCTGGACCTGCTCTCCCCGGGGTCGGGCTGGCTTTTCTCAGTGTCCACGCTCCGTCTCCTCCCAGGGTGAGCCGCTCCGTTTATTGTCATCGTCCTCCGTTTTCCCATACGTTTTGTTGCATCTTCTAAATATTCCTCTGACGCCACCTACGCAGACACAGGGAGAACATGCAAACTCTACACAGAAAGGCCTGGAAGTGGAATCGAACCCAGGACCTTCTTGCTGCGAGACACTAAAGCGCTATTCCCTAAGCCACAATGCCAAATTTTGTTCAATTTGTTTTCATTTGTGGAAAATAAGAAAGCCATGGACATCACACTTTGGGAAAAATCACAAAATGTCACTCTATGGACTGCAGTTGGTATTGCATGATTGAAAGGCTGTAAAACAGATCTTCACCTGAAATAACCTGTTTTGGAAAAAAAAAAAAAAAAGTCTGCGTTAATTCTCAGGTGGTCACAGACAGGAACAGACAGGACGTTGCCTCCGGGCAGAAAGTGAAACCCTGACTGGCTGCAACAAGGAGTTTCTTTCCCTTTATGTCCATTTTTATATAGTTTAAAAAAGGTGAAAGCACTTGGTCTGTTCACTTACCGCTTGAATTTAGACCTTACTTGTGTGTTGACAGTGCTGGGGGAGGCTAAAGAGGGACAGTCTTGACAAAGTGGGAAGAGGTGCCTGCATGTGTGTGTGTTGTCTGTGTGTGTGTCTGTGTGTGTTTGTTTTGTGTGTGTTGGGGGACGGAGGTGGTCACAAACCCTTCACTGCTCCAGCGGCTCGTCTCAGTTCAGATTTATGTCCTGTGGAAGCCGGACCTTGCCCCTCGCTGTCAGCATCCTTCTTCATCTCTTTCCTCCTGCACAAACTGCCACTTTAAACATCACAGGGAGGCTCAGGGCGTTAGAACATCATCATAGAATGTTTTTTTGTTTTTTCAATGAAATGAAAACTGTTAAGCGCAACATATGAACCGCACCAGGTTTCATTAAAGAGGATGTACATTTTGTCCACATATAAGCCGCGCCTGAATATAAGCTGCAGGTTTTCATGCTGTAATGTCTCTGATGGAGCAAAACGATTTGACTAAAGGCGACTATTTATGCACTGCAAAAAGTGATAAACATTGCTTGAATTTGGCAAAATGTTTCTTCATTTGAGCACATTTTGACTGCCTTAAAACAGCATTTCCCTATCGGACAGGAAACATTATCTTCATCTAAAATTATACAAAAATGTCTCTCTTGGAATGAGTAAATAAAGCAACAGTTCTTGAAATAACACTAAAAGGCTTTGTCCCAAATTATTACCTCATATTTTATCATTATTTGCACCACATGATGCGATGACGAGGTGTAATAATCTATATAACAATAACATAAGTACTAAGGCTTGATGGAGTCAAAACAATACATCTGCTCTGCTCACATAAAAGTAAGTCCTGTTTATTTCTCTAACACCTGTGTCCAAACACCTCCTGCACTCCAGGGGGAGCTCTAACATAGTAAAACACAGATATTGTGCTAAAGTCAGAGATTTTATGCTTATTTCTTGCTTATTCGTTATGCTAAATGTCCAACTTACTTACCTTGTAAAGAGTTGTTGAGAGAAAAACTTGAAAAAACCTGTTTCCAAATTGGTTTTGTGTTGGGTTTGTGTTTCTAGAGTGAAATGATCATACTATCATTTATGAGGTTGCGTGGTGGCTGAGCAGTCAGTGAGAAGGTTCTGGGTTTAACTCCTTGGTCCTTTCCGAGAGGAGTTTGCAATTCAACTGAATGTATTTGTGTATAGCCCTAAACCAAAACAGTAGTTATCTTGGTGGACTTTACACAACCGTTGAATTTGCCAACACAGATCAGAGAATCAAACAATTCAATCAAATAGAAAACTCATTGGTATTAACCCATAAGAGGAAGATAACCAAAATCTATAAATGTTTATAAATGTCCAAAATGTTGATGAATGTTGAGGGTCCTGGGTCATCACCACTGTTCTTGTGTAAGACCATCATCACGGCATGAAACAGACACTGGGACAGCGGGTGAATACCAATGAACAGGCTGATAAAGTAGGAAGGAAGAGAGGATATTGCTCTGGTTACCACACTTCTCTCAGCAAAATCCGGTTGCCCCTTCCACTAAAAAGGCCATTTTCTGATCCTGAAATCTCAGTGGCACTGTACTGGTTCAATGGATACAAAAAAAAAACTGGATGAGTGGTACTATTTTCTCATTTTTGAGTCCCACACCCAAACATTCCCCCGCAAACCGTGATGTGTATTGATTGAGAGGTTGTAAGTGACAAAAGCTCATGATTTGCTCTGGCTGGGGACGGTGCACTGTGTCTTGTGATGCCTCCTGAGATTCTATGTCTTAGATGAGCTATCCAGTCATAGCGGCGTGGCTAATGTTTTGATAGTTGGAGGAGTTCCTACTTTTTTGATTTCATAAGAGACCTTTGTAAATGTCTGCGGCAGGTCAGCTGGAGACTGCAGAGACCCCATCTAAGCCGTTATATCAGCCGGGCTTTGCTGTCTTATTGGACACTTCGGACCCCAGCGCACATCACACCAGCGAAGCCACACGGAACAGAAGATTGATCTTTGCCTAGCATAATTCCGCTGCAGATGCCGTGATTGGATTACTGTTTTGAGACATGTTCCCAGAGTGTTTCTTGCTAATAATTCATGCAGACCTTCACCTGTTGTTTGCAAGAGAAATATTGGCTCTTCATTCTGCTGTGTTTGTGATTTCTGCTGGTTATGAGCTGGTGGCCGTGCATGCATCAAGGCGTTATGAGGTTAGGCAAATGAAAGTGTTGTGTCCCCAGCCGAGCTCCTGACAGACAGACAGTTATGTAAGAGCGCTGCGCTAAAGGTTGAAGCACCAGAAATCAGCAGACGCAAGGGTAGGTGGCCCTGCTGATAACACAGACGCCATCATGCAATATTGAGGAGTGCGCCCCTTCTAAACTATGAGGGGTATAACTGTCATGGTTTGGTTTTTTCACTGCTTTGCTTCTTGTTTTATTTTAGATTGTGTTCCCCTGTGTCTTCTTTAGTTCAACTTCCTCTATGTGACCTGCCTTGCCCTTCTTACTGGTCTTTTGAAATATATAAGTTTTCTATAAATCCACATTTAAGTACAATAAACTCGGCTCGCTCTCGGCCCACTCTAGCTTCAGAACCAGAACACAATGCAGAAGACCAGAAGAACCATAGCTGGCAAGAACGTGTCACTTCCACTGTGCATGAGCCAATGAGCACAGGCCATTGAAATGGAGACTGGAGGCAGACATCTTGAAGACCTGTGTAGTCCTTGGTTCCCTGTTCTGTCACTGTGTGTTGGCTGCACATGTCTTTTAGTTTTTGTCTTTGGCTCCGTTTTGGAATTTTGTTCTGGTCTTTGATTTGATGCGCTTTTGTAAATGTAACGTATTCCTTTTGAAACGTTACAATAATATTGTTTTTATGGATAGAATGCTTTGTATTTTCCCCATGTAACTTGACCAAAATGATCAATTATTGAAAATGCAGCAGAATATATATATATTTTTTCATCAAAAATAGTCCCAATAGATTCAAAATGTCTCTTGAACAGAACATGCAAAAGAATGTAGAGCTTTTGGAATGACATTTTGTACCAATAAAATAAGCATATTTTGGCTATTGATTGGTCAAGAGGAGGTAAAACTTATAGAAATTTCAGTTTTCAACACAGTGTCAGACCAGTTCAACCTAATGTCAAACTCATGCTATAAGACAAATAAATTATATGCAAATTATTGTACAAGTTGAGGCTGAGGACTTGTTGCTTCTAAGAGTGATTGGACGTCCATGATCCTTAAACCGCGCTGCACTGAAACCGAAGAGGATTGCGTGTTGTTGTGGGAAAGTCGTTTGGAGTTGCAGAGATTAATTAAATCAGTAATATAGCAATGATATTAATAGTTGGGCAAAGTTCAATATATGAATAATTAGTGTCATCCCGTGGGAGCTCTTGATGTAAAATTAGATTACTGCCAAGATAAATAATTAACAACACTATGATTATGAAAAGCTGATCCGACTATGAGCAAGAGTCATTTATATATTGGAAAATAATCAGTGTTTGTATTTGACCACACTGTGCTCATCATGCATGTGCTTACGAGAGCCCTGGACCCCAGTCTTTTGTCTGTTTTGTCTCTCACTCCACACAGAGAGATGGCAGCGGGGTCATATATAAGTATTGTATTCTTATGATGTCTTTGATTAATTATATATTAAATATATCTTTGAATGGTGATCCTTGCAGTTTTCATAATTAGTCTAAATTGTGATTGTGACCTACGAGCAGAAGAGAGTGGTCTCATGTTTCCTCTTGTTGTGCCACACTTGCTCCTCCCCGGCCCCCGCCCCTTGCTATCGAGCGGCCAGCAGACATTCTTGACATTTTGCAAAGGTTGAAAGACAAAAAGCCTTTGTCCTAATAAGGCCGCGTTCTCTCCTCACCTGAATGAGAAACCGTTTGCAGTGATGAAAACCAGCTTTTTTTCCCTAAATCTTTGAATCAGCAATATATACTGTATGTGTATATGTGATTAACCTCATCATTGTCATGCATTTGATTTATTTATATAGCACATATTTGGACACTCAAAGACCTTGCACAGTCATTCATCCCATACTGGGTGTGGCTGCCCTGGGGTAGAATGTTGAAAGAGAGTCTACCACCGGCTCCTCAACCAACAATAGCTGATACACCATAACAATGTGTCATAATTCATCACGTGCACAAAATAAAGAGTAACAAAAGATAATGATAAAAGAGCATAATATACACACATACATGTAAGGCCTTTCTGTATGGAGTTTGCATGTTCTCCCAGTGTCTGCATAGGTTTTCCCGGGTGCTGAGTGAATGGAAGAAAATCTGAACTCTGAAAATTGTATAGCACTTTGGGTGACCTTGGTCTGAAAAATACGCTATAAAAAAAGAAACATTACTTAAAAGAGTCTTAAAAGAGACGAGACATATAAGCTACGCTAAACAAAAGTTGTTTTTCTGACCTAACTGATCTGACAAGAACATACATATTGCCATTATGAAAAATGACCTATATCATTTATAAATTAATTGAATGCAAGAATCCAGAGGCCACATTGAGACAGACGCAGGCCCAGAGGGAGAAGGCACTGAAGAGGGACCACTCTGCAGCAGGTCACAATCTGTGTGGAATAAATAAACATGCCAGGGTAATAACATAGCTATCTTATAAATGTCTGGTACAGTATAACCAAATAGCTTAATTACCGAAGAAAACTAGATGAACTTTCCTAAACTGGAGTAAACAAACTGCTAATGCTGCTCTCTAGTATGTACTGTATGTTACTTATGGATTATATTCACATGTATTTAAAATGAATTTGTGTATTACTTTTTTTCAAATCATTTAGTACATGAGAGAAAAGTACTGAACGTGGATGTCTGCAGACCAAACTAAAACCAAACTCACGCTAAAATGTATAAATCGCAAAGAGAGCTTCACTTTGGCCACAGACTCAGCTCACGCACATGTATTTTGTTTTGCTGTACATATAATAATGGCTTTCAAACTGGCTGTTATTTCATCCTGTATGTGCAGCAGTTAAATCTCAGCCGTTAGATTCACCAATTAACTTTTATTGCCAGGTTATTTTTAGGATATAAAAAATAATCGTTTGTTGTCAGTGTTGCTTTCGGAAAACCTGAACAATACACAGGTATATTTCAAATGTATTTAGAATATTGTTCTTATGTCTATTACACACACACAGTGACAAGTGCAAAGCCTTTGTTTGTTCTATTTCTGGGGATTATGGCTTACCGTCATAATATTCAAATTTTCAGAACTATTTTATTGAGGATTGTTACAATCTGTGAGGGGATCATCAACATTAAAACAAATAAAGGCTTGTTATATCTCACACATTTCACATTTTAAGTTACGGAAATAAATGGACTTTTAGATTAGAGGTTGATAGATACTTTATTGGTCCCCATAGGAACATATCAGGTGTCGAGCAGCAGAAACACATCCGTCCATACAAACACATAAGTACATCAATTTAAAAAAATATATATTACTAACTAACATCTTAATTTAAACTTTTGAACTATATGCTAATTTTCCGAGTTTCACCTGTACTGAAGAGAAGTACACATGGTCCATCAGTCCAGGATCATCATGTTGTTAGAATAAAATACAAAAGTTCCCCTCAGTATCTACAACATCGCAGATATATAAATTTCTTTTATCCATCAGATAACCACAACATTAAGAGAAAAATCACTGCATTCTGGAGTAATGACTTGCTCCATTGGAACATAATTACATAAAACACACTCATATCCATAAAAGATGAAACCTAAAACAATGTAAAGTGTCTGTGTTGACTTCACCTGCTTGTTTGTGTGTGTGGGTTCTCTGTCAGTCACTCAGATGTGGGCAGAGATGGGATCATGTTCAGACTTCTAGATTTATTCTCCTAGCGACTCAGGAGCCAATATTAGCCACGCGGCCGTTGTGTTACCCATGAGTACGTTGCCGTGGAAACATTGCATAAGAGGGAGTGGGATTGTGGGATGCCCCTTGCTGATTGGGAGGCAAGGTGGCAGCTCTTCTCTCCGTTTCCCCCTTTCTACCTTGTATCTGCTCTTCGCTAACTGTAGGTGTCACAACACGAGGGGCTGCGACTGTGCTGCACATGTTCAATTAACTTCAGGGCTTCTGCAACGATGGATCTGTTCTGCACTATTCGCACCAGCAAAAGTTTCTGACGAGGGCAATAGAACCTCCTTTCTGACTCCTCCTTAAAACAGACATTTATATATTTTCACATTTTCCCTGATTTTCAAATAATATTAAAGTTGCAGCATGTAAGATTTTCATGTCAAGTCCTCATTAAATGTCCCTAATCTGTCAAAAGGCATTAACAAAACATGCTCTTTTCAAATACGTCTTTAACTGATAACAGTAGTTCAGCCGAGATATTTGGATTTGAAAATTAGTTTTACAGTCCCTAAATCTTGTTATTGTTTACATTTCGATGCCTCGCCCTCCGCCGTTTTACCAATCAGAAAGTCTATGATCCAGGTTGCCAGAACGCACCGCATGGAGCTAATCTCACGAGTAACATGTGACTGCAGAGCTAAAAAAGGTCTTGTCATGACAAAACAAGGAATAAAAAAAGGATTTCTATCGAGGCCTTTGTGAAAAAGGTGTTGGTTATGGATTTGTTTTGTCTATTCAGCTATTATGGTCCCAGTTGGATTCGTCTGCATATCTGGCAACCTGAGTCAGGGAGAGTGGGAAAGGTTGCAGCACCACTTTTGACCAGATTTTCACATACTGCTCCTTTAAGATTAAGAGATTAAGAGTTCATTTGTCTCAGAAATGTCAGTGTTGCATCACAGGTTACTGAAAAGAAGGAATGAGGAGCAAACAACACAAGTTTTAGAAAGAAGAAATTGGTTTAGGAAAATATGAATCGCTTTGACTGACAATTTGATTTAGAAATTGAATTTTGAAAGAATCCTGGCCCTAGCTTTGAGACGTGATCGTGGAAATGTCAAGATCAAACTATAACTCTAAATCTTTTGTCTTAGACTCCTTGTGCCGCTCTGTGGGAGGGCTTGATTGAGTTGTAAAAGAGTTGGCTTTGTTGAATCTGATTCCACACGTTTCATGTTCACCAGTGTGAATTGTCCTTGCTGGGCTTCTGTAGAAGAGACGTGGTACCAGGATGATGAGACAGAGGCAGCAGGACGAGGAGGGGAGGACCGTGAGCAGCCTTGACTCCAAACACAGGATAATTTATCATCTATGGACTCACAGGCTGCGACTGCCAAGCTTAAAAGGAAAACAGGATTGGATTAGATACCTGAAAGCACCGCTACCTGATTTAGTTTTTCAGTCACGGCCAAAAGGCGCCTTTGACACAATAACAGCTCAGTTACCTTGACTGCTTTCAGTCATTTATCTCCTGCAGGTTTTGGTTCATGGGTGGCTGGGGTTTGTCTCAGCCTCTCGTCCTAAAGCAGAGAACCAATGGAGCTGCCAAGTCCCACCCACTCAGCAGCGGGCTCTGGCTCTGGACAGAGTTTGGGGAAAATCACAATATCATACGTTTGAAGACATGATGGAGGGCAACAGCTATGTGCCATCAACTGTTCTCTGTGCGGTTGTTTACTACTACTACTACGTCACATTCCGCTGAATAGTTAATAATTCATCCCCACCGCTGTCAGACTGTACAATAAGTCTCTTTAAGTCACTAATGACCTTCACTAGAACTGAAAAACCCCACACTGCTTTAGCCACTTTTTATTGTACATAATAAATCCTGCACAAAAAAGATTATATTTCTAACCTTTAACATTTTTGCACACTTCATGTCTTTTGTTCAACCTGATCCTAATGTGACATGTAAATGTCTCCATTGTGAGATCAATAAAGTTTACCTTATCTTATCTTATCTCGATTGAGGTTATTGTTCACCACAAAGCTGATGAGCCCTGTAGCTTTTCAACTTAATGTATTATAATTTAAACTGCATGCAATGTTTACCCCAGCAACAGGTCGCTTAGTCCTTGTTGGATCAATATCCTAATATTCACATTTCTGAACTAAGCCTAATACATTAAAGACATCTTGGCACTATTCTAATCAACATTTAACCTGTAATAAAGTTTCTCATGTCGTTAGCATTTTGCCTGACTGCACTGAGAGCAGAGCGAGCTGCCCCTGAGTGCTGGAGCAGCTCCGTCCATGTGTTAGCTCTGTACCATCTGCTGCCTCTATAGAGGAAAACATATTTAGTGAAAAAGGGAGTATGTGCAACCACATTAACATAACTTACTGCAATGTTTTTTTAACCTGAGGGTCACAAAATGTTTTCAGGGAGTCCTCCAATATTTTGTTTTTATAGTTAATTTAACTGCAATCTCTTAGGTCTGAGTTATGAATGTTAATCCTGTGCGTAACTATATTATTATATGTTTGTCTTGTGATGCAGGTGCAGACCTGGGCGGCCTGATGGACCTGGAGACTCTGTACCGTGGAGTGGAGCAGAGCATAAACCACACCCGAGCCAGCCGCTCCCGCAGACACAGCATGGACCGGGCCTACAACATCGAGGTGCTGCTGGGGGTGGACGACTCTGTGGTGCAGTTTCATGGAAAAGACCACGTTCAGAAATATCTCCTCACACTCATGAACATAGTAAGTCCCATGAACATAGTGTGTCTGTTGATATTCCGATACGTGCATAGTGTTGTTGTCTCTACACTACATTTAAACTATATTTCTATCCTAGACAAATTCTATACCACTATCATTATTTCTAAATGCTACTTTTGATTTTTAAAGTAGCAGTATGTAATATTTGCATGTCAAGTCATCATTAAATGGCCCCAATATTTCAAAAGGCGTTATTAAATCATGCTCTTTTTGAATACATCTTTAACTGATAACAGTAGTTCAGCCGAGATATTTGAATATCAAAATTAGTTTTACGACCCGTAAAAGTTGTTATTGTTTTCATTTTGGCGGCCTGCCCTCCGCCGCTGCGCAAATCAGGAAGTCCCATGGAAGTCTGTGATCGGGTTGCCAGAACTCCGCACGGCTAGCTAATCTCAGAGGTAAAATAATATGTGGCTGCAGAATTAAAAAAGGTCTTGTTATGACTCTCAAATCATTAATGACAAAACAAAGACTAAAACGAGAATTTATATCGGGAGGCCTTTGAAAAATTGAGACAGCGGATAAAACTTTTTGTGTGATGCAAAACTTTGAGCCCATTCTGCATCCGGCATCTGCTAACCCTAACCTGGTGGCCTGGGTTTGAGTCTGAGGAGAGTAACATTGTATCTGATTTTTTGACAGATTGCTCAAAAAACGGACATAAAATAATAACTCAAAATACTACTACAATATATTTGGCTAATCTCTCTCATAAGTGTGTGCCAATCCTTTCAATTCTTCTTGATGACGTAAGTTGCGTCATCAGGCAGAGAAGAGACAAGACAAAAAAGTCAAATGATGTTTTCAGAATGGGGCAATTTCTGTTTTTGAATTAAACACGAGGGAATTAGCATGTGTACTTTCTCGAATTAGCATCTAGTTTAGATGCGACTTCAATAATTTGATTCCTTTGACATCCCTAATGCATAGCGCTGGTGACGCAGGTGTTCTGGGAGTGAAGCGTCAAACTGTTCTTGGACTATTACAGCCTTAGAAACAGCTTCACCAAAGACAACACAATAGGCTCGGGAACTACAGTATATATGTTAAACCTTTATTCGTCCCACAGTTTCAATGTTCCAGCGCACATACAGGACAGTAGGACACAGGAAGCAGACAAAATTTACAATATAAGCTGTAAATGCTTAGATATCAATATATCGATATAGCTGTATCTATATATACATAGTGTAATGTTATATACATAGCTGACCGGATACTACTGCATATGATTACAGTATTGACTATTTACAGATGAATGACATGTACAGGCTCAGCAGTTGTCTGACAGCAGCAGGAAGGAAATAAATACTGTACCCACTTTAGTTCCTTCAATTCCAATTATACATTTCACACCGTATGAAAATCCCACATAGTAGAAACCTATTGTTTTTGTTACGATGCAGGCTCCAACCTCAACAGGCTTCCCTTGATCACACACAATCCACCTAATTTGTTAGATTTCACATGTTCGCGCCTATATGTTCTACAGACCTGCTTGTTCTGGGATGAAATAAATTACTTTTCTTTTGTACTCCCAAAATGTTGAGTTTGATGTGAGTTCTGTCTGAGGCAAATCAGGGAGAGGTCACAGAACGCACACACCGCAACAGGAATAAGCGTCCAATTCTCCCCTGACATGTTTTCATCAAGCAATCAGCCACTGGTAATCCTCCTGCGCTATCTGAATATGATGAGATTTCTTTGTGTGTGTGTGTGCGTGTGTGTGCGTGTGTGTGCGTGCGTGGGGTCTGCTGAATGTCATTGTTCATTGACGGGGATTGGACGAGCCACACTTTGTCCATCTCCGTGCTCTAACTTCTTCCCCTCCACTTGAGCTTTTAAACCGTGCAAAACAAACCCCTCGGCTGGATGAATTTGTGCTCTGACTCCGAGTGCGTCACGCGGCTCGGATCCTCTGCCTCAGCCGAGCGCAAGCACATAGCATTTCCCACCTTTTTTTTTTTTTGGAGATGTTTGTTTGACAATCCTGGAGAGACGGGAGCAGCCCCAGTCTAATCTGTAAGGGGAAGGAGTATTTTAAATTCTTGCACTCAGAATAAATTACTGACAGACAGATAAACAGAGATAAATAAATAAATGTGCCGCTGCCTCCCACTCTTGACATCTGGGCGACTTTCTTCTTGAAAGTTTTCTTTGCTCGCTTCAGGATCGGGGGGTGCTGAAGATCCAGCTTTCATTCCATGCCTGACTCAGTGCACTTTACATTGTTGCTCCTGCATGACTTCCCTGTTTTATGCCTCAATGTCAACTTTGCTACTATTAGCGATGCAAAAAGACGGCATTTGTGAACGGTACAGTCGCATGAGGCCTGGACAATGTGCATGGAAACACTTTTTAAAGTTTGTCACACTTACACGTCAAAATGATGTGATGGAGCCTATATAGGATAATATATAGTGTTGATTGTGCTAATCCATTGGTGGAGATAACATCACCCTGCTATAGGCGTGTGTGTATGTATGTGTCTGTGCATGTGTGTGTCTGATGTGTGTGTGTGGGTGTGTGCGTGTGTAGTGTGAGAGGTGGGATACAGCCTACACCTCCGCCTCTCCTGTATCTTCCTCACACGTGCGTCTTGTGCTAGTGAAATGAGCGTGCCGTCAATCTGGGTCTACTAATTATTATCAGGTTTGCTATGAATGATTATAAATGTGATAAATGTGATTGTTCATAAGCGGTGGCCAATGGTAAAAGGATTTCAATCACACTTTGTTGTTGTTCTAAGTTCAAGCGGTAGGTTACTAGTCGGAAATAATAATAATAATAATAATTCAGTCTAATCATTGTTGAAGGAGGATGTGGAGTGTATTTATTTCACTTTATGGAGCACACTGAAGATTCAAGCCATGAAAAATCCCTTTAGCCCTCCTTCAGACCTGGTTCAGACTTGGTTCAGACCTGGTTCAGACCTGGTACTGTCCTTGTTAAGAGCTGAACATGTGCGGTGTATCTGTTTTCAGGTTGACTCGAGCATGCACACAAAATGCGAACACGTTTTTGACTTCAACAATGACAGTGTCTCCGAAATGATTCTAAATCTAATCTAAGGAAAATAAAAAACCATTAAACTATGAGATTCTACTGAGATTATATTTGCAGAATCAGCTTTTATACACGTGTTGAGTAAACTCTGTAACCAGTGTTGTTCAGGTCAGATGTTTATGTGCTCATGTTGTTAGTTATGAAACCTATTTTATAAACTTTTATTTTATTGAAACTCACAGACATTTTCCAAGAACTTTCTACAGCTGTTTATCGACATTTCCTTTTTGGTGACAATTTAAATGACTTTTTTAACCATAAAATGCATTCAATTTGAATCCACAAATATTCCAATGGGGAGTGTGACATGGCTTATGTTTGCCATCTCAAAAGTTGGTAGAGCAAAATAAGCTTGAGAAGCACTAAAGGTATTGAAAAGCTACTTGAAGAGTCCTAATTGGCTTTCTTAGACATGTTTTTAGGCTTTACTGACCGAAAACAGTTAGGTCAGTGAAGTATACGCCCAGTTTGAACATTTCGTAATATGGAACTTAATATATTTCCACATGAGACAGTTCCATTTTATGATTTTACAGCACTTTCTATGAAATCAGGCAGGTTATTTTACACCTCCAGGGAGTCACACAGTTCAATCAAATGTTAATTTAGCAAATTTGGCTTAAACTGTAATTTCACATCGTGGTTGGTCCTAGAAACCATACAGTTAACAAGATCCAAAGCTAATCTAATTTCTACTTTTGGATATAAAGTCCAGGGTTCAGTTAGGTTCAAGGCCATTGAAAACAGATGATAGAAGCAAATGTGGGCGCATTGTCCAGAGCGGTGATAATAGACACTAATCAAAAACACTGGATCTAAGACCCGCGGGTCTTTCCGAACCTCTGTGGTTTGACTGTGTCGAGAGGGCGTGCTCTCTGATTAAAGATGACCCAAAGTTCAGCATTGTTCAAATGAGTTGGACACATGGACTTCCAGATGTAGGGCTGGGACCCTCACAATCTGATATGTGCGATTACATGGCTCACATTAAGAGAATATCACAATAAATAAGAAATAGTGCAATATGTCTTGATATTCAAACTGTTGTAGAAGTGAATGTGCTCGGTGTCACTGAGGCCAAAGCGATTGGAAGACAGCAGGAGAGGAGCGGCTTTGTCCAGCGTTTTCTTTGTGCGAGTTTGGTTTATTTCTTTTTTGTGGGTGGCACAAGATAATTTTTGTTATTTACTTTTTACATTATGAAACTGATTTGAACAAATTATTGTTTTCATCTAACTGGGGGTAAGGATATTCCTTTGTTTTTTTCTTAAACAAAATAAAAACGGTTGGATTTGGATTCAAAACAGAACTGGAGTAAATGACTGCGTATTGTTCAATGAATAAATGTAATTTAAAATTGTTAAAGCTTTTCATTTCCTTGCACTAAACAGTGGTCTCTGGTGACTTAATAATCGTCCAGAAACAGGGATTACGCCCTAGATTCTAGATCCTGTATTTCTGTGCGTCACAGCGAAATACAAAAAATACACTGGCCTGAGATTACCCATTTTGAATGGTAAACTACACATCGTGTCTGTAACATGCAAAGTGCTCCATTACAGCGTGAAATCATATTTCCTGCTGTTGTGTTGGACAATGTACTGTATCCAAATGCCAAGCGGAGGTCAGCGCACAGTGATGGATCCAGAGGAGGAGTGTGATCCGTCTCTTCACCTGTGCCTCTCCTATTAACAGAGACCTTTAGAGGAGTGTGCTGTGTTCATTACTTCATTACATTCTCCAAGGATACAAGTCATCTGCAACACGCTACTCTGATGGAATAACCTCTTTGTTTTACTGATGGACGGGGTCAATGCACAGTGAATTAGACAATCTGGATGATTACTATGACTACTTCTATGCCAACAACTGGGAAGAGTCTTTTTCTGTGTGACATTCAAAGTGTGGCTGAGGCGAGCATGTTTGTGGAAACACTTTATTATTAATTATGATGTATCTGAACCATGGGACCACCTGTGGTCGCTTTCATTTACTGTTCATAAACAGGCATGAGGTGGGTCCTAGTTATTCTCATTGTCTTGAAACATGCAAAATGAGAATCTGTCAAACACGTTTATGGTTCATGGAATCTATCGTCAAAACACAAACTAAATGGCAAATGAAGAGACCTCCTCTTTTCTGAGGAGGTTCCCAGTTTCAATACTCTGCTCCCACTGAACTGTATAGATCTTTATGTGAAATAAATAACATAATTTTGTTGCACTTTTGTGTTGATTCTTAAGCAGTCCCTGATCTGCCTATTTCCCTTACGTAAATGCTGGTTCATTACATGTATCCATTTTTCATTCTGTCCTCATCCGTACAGGGTTAAGTGACATGGCCCAGCTGCATTATTTATCTAAAAGTAATGATTTGGACCTGCTGACCTATGAGCCACAGCTTACAACAGGAACACACAACTACTGAGGAACAAACTGTACCAAAAGTGTGCAACACTTTCTCTGCCATTTCTACTGCAGCGGGGTCATTATAGTGCCCGTTCCTCCTCTTCCAGATGTAGGCATTGTAAGTTTATATTTGTAAAATTAACAATATTAATAATTAAGAAAAAGGGGAGATAGCTTCATTCGTTTATCTGCCCTGAGTTTGACAGTACTGTGCGGTTTAAGGGTTGGGATTCAGAGCTTAAAAGCCTCAAAGTTGGTTGAATATCTAACTTTTTGATGCAATGGAGATTATAGTAAATGTGTCAATATGTTTGCATGTAAATATGTCAGATGTCAGATGGAGGCTAATTTCCATCTGTAGTCCTACGGCAGGTTTATGTTTCCAACAAATACACAAACAATTATTGAAAGCCACATGCAGACACACAGATGTTAGTACTAGCTGACTGGAACAAATGAACAAAACAAAAAATAGATTCACTTAATGATCAACAGAATTAAGACAACGACTCAAAAATACAATAAAATAATGTAATAACTCACCAAACATGTAAAATGAAGGGATATGGCTATATAAAATGTGTCTAAAGAGTAAGAAGAAGTAGTTATCTTGCCGTCTTCTCTCATAAAGACGCACAATCTGCTTTCTCCAGAGAGGTGCATTTGCTTTGCATGAAACCTTTAGCAAGATGCCAATAACTTATCCGTGGAGTCAGGGAATTGGCAACTCCAGATCAGTTCTGTGGAGAGGCGTCTCTTGCTCACAATCCAGACGCATGTGCTTGATAGGTGCAGAGTTTACTGCCTAATTGTGAAAACTATCTCCATGGAGACAAGTGAAGCACCAATGCACTCGCAAAGTTACAGAGCTTCAAATTGTGTTTTGTGTTTACATTTTCCACAACTTTTCAGAGTATTTTTCTCCTTTGTTGTCCTTTAGCTGTATGGTGTGTCGTCTCTGCAGGCTGTATGGTGTTCTTTCTTTTGCGTGGCCACGTCTGGTCTTGTCTCACTGCAGTGTGTGTGTGTGTGTGTGTGTGTGTGTGTGTGTGTCCATCAGCTCTCTCATTATGATTGTCTGTTTTTACATCCTTTTGCCTCATTAAGCCCTGCGCACAGCACACGGAGGACAGCAGCCCTCGACTCCGACGCCAATTTAGACCTTCTCTCTCCATTGCACTGGCGTTGTGTCAAAGGCATTGTCTCTGTGTCTCCTGTGTCACAAATTACGCTGTTTCCCTGCATTAAGCCATTCCTCTGCTTAGTGTTCTCTTCCCCTTATCCAGCCCATATTTGCTCACAGGGAGCTGACTTCAGTGCAATTTATTTTGGGCCAGGCACCGGTGGCAGTTGTCCCGATGTCCACTCGCAAAGTCTTCAATGCTTCTAATGCTAAAAATCATACAATATATATTCTGTGAGTCCACCACTTTACCCAAAGTTATTTTTAACTGCTGCATCAACTATGACTTTCTGTAACTTGTTGCGACATATTGGTCTTGTGTTTGTGAGACGAGATAGCTTTGGGTGCGGACAATATTGACTAGAAAGTATTTGTTGAGCCTTTTTATTTTTTGTCTTTTCTCTTGTTCTTTTGAACCACAATATATGTGTATACATCATAACTTGTTTTGACTTGGGGAATAATGACTAACTTAAATATCCCGGGTTTATTTTATGATGTATTTCTACCACTATGATCAGACAATCCCATGGCAGTATTGTGCATCTGCTTAACAGGCAACCTCAATAAGGTTCAATAAGGTTATGCTTTATTGTCCCCTTAAGCAAAGGCATCTTTTCTGGGGACTCATCTCCGGATTCACCTTTAAAAGCAATACAATCATTTATTCTTTTATTAAAAATGATAATCACACTATTTGTCTTGCCTAAAGTGCAGTGTAGGGTGCTTTCTGTAACCTGTGAAATGCAAAATCATATTTCCCATAGAAAACATATGGTGAAGAAAGAATAAAGGGTGAATAATGGTATCGGACTGCCCTATACCTCTGCTACCATTAGAGAGAGGTGTAGAATTTTTATTTTTTCTTTAAAGAGAATTACAGGCTGCAAATAACGTCTAATAGATGAGCGATATTGTTGTTTTAAAAGTGGTAAAATGACAATATATTATTACAGGACTGAGACAGAACTTTCAGACAGAAGGGACGGCGTTACATGTTTGTGCCAGAAGTTAACGACATCAGAGTGGATGGATCCAAAAACAACTGTAGGTCCGTCTGTGATGGGGGAACAATGTTGTTAAAATCTCAAAGCAGTCATTTTTACCTAAACATTAAACAGAAAAGCTCACCACAAAAAGGCGTGAATCTGAACCCTGTAAGAATGCGTGAGATATTATTATTGCCTGTTTTATTTTTAATCAAGTGTTGGCAAGTCTGATAACACTGCACTTGATATTCAAAACAACAATTGCGATGCATTTTTCATTTTGCTGCCCACCTGTTGAAATTGTGTTGGCTACAGATTCGTATCTGCTGATGCTATTTTTAAGAGTCAGTAATGATGATTTCTGATGAAGAGAGCTGTTTCTGAGGCAGTAAGGCCACCATTGTTATTATGTGTTTTCTCGTTGTCTTAGTTACCGGTACATGACTTGTTCACACGTAAACATGGTCACCTATATTTTGCTGCTGTTAGATTAGAGATCCTTTATTCGTTCCACAGTGGGGAAATTTTAGTGTTGCATTTCCAGTTACAGAAAAGTAGGAATGAGAAGCACACAGCACACGATGAATGAACTCCAGACTAAATAAAATAAAAATAAAGAATCTGTAACTCAAGTATAACAAGAATAATATATATTTCTTTAGCATAATGAGTACAACAACTCTGATTTTAGCATAATAAAGAAGTCAAAAATCTCTACCTTTGGCATAATAAGAAGCAAGTATAAAGAACTAGCTCTGATAACTTTGGATTTGTCTTGTCACCTAACCCTAACCCCTAACTTTTTGTCCCTCTGTCTCCCCAGGTGAACGAGATCTACCACGACCGGTCTCTGGGAGCCAAGATAAACGTAGTCCTGGTCCGGATCATCATGTTGGGCTACGGCAAGGTAAGAGCTGTTCTTGGAAAGTGGATGTTCCTTTCTCAACAGCAGCAACAGCAGCACTCTGGCGATCCTTCTCTCTACAGTAAGCACAGGCAAGCGTCACACACATAAACAAACACAGCCAAAACACAAGCGTGCGCTCATCAACACGCACTGATGCCCTCGGCCTGTTATTCCAGTGGACTGAGCAAAAGAGGAACTAAAAGCATGCGGCGTCTCTGGGGGATTTTTTTCAAGTCGCACGCCTTCACAGTTCAGCACCAAAGAGAGCACACACAGAAAACTCCTGTCCGTTATGCAATCTGCCCGCTTCCTCTTCCCAGTCGGCTGCAGCAGTGAATCATGGGAAGTCCGGCGGAGACAAGCAATCGATGACAGCCCTCCCCCCCATTCATAAACATAGAGGGGGTCGCATCCATTCTTCTGCTTTACTGTAACTCGATCTTTCGGAGCGGATGGAAGTGATGAGGGTAGAACTATGGAAAACCTCCATAGGAAGAACGTTTTCTAACAACATAAGGTCATTGTACAAATGGTAGCAGTCCAACGAGGTTCATTTGGTCTGCAGATAGATTCTACCAGTTTATTATTTTGATAATGACCAAAGTGGTTTTTCGTACCTGACACTTCCTCTTTCTCGTCAGCTGTTTTACACAGTTGTTGGCGCCATCTGCAGTCCGAATACTTCAGGACAGAAAGATCGAAAGCTATAGAAGTGCAGAAGCTTGGACAAGGGGGCTGTTTTACTCTCAATACCCAGAAAGGGCTGACAACTTAAAGACCTTATGACGGGTTTGATTTATTTAGAAATACAGTTTTAATACCATTTTATATTAGAAGAGAACTACTAAAGGTTTCAAAATCAGTTGTTTTTTTTGTCTGATCCCCCCAAATCAAAATAACCCCATAGCAACGCCCTTAGAAACGAAAAAACTTCACAGCCCTTGGTGACGTCAGAACGGGTACGTTTCAACGCTGTAAGTTGTTTACAATTTGGTATTCGTTCTTTTTTCGCGGATATTCAAGATGACAAGGCCGTGTACAGCGAGTGTGAGATAAGTACTAGAATGTGTCAATTCGTTGTCACTAAGATAGTCCAGTGGTTGTGTCGATGGACTGCCAATCCAGATGCTGGGGTTCAAATCCCACCTCGGACAGTTTTTCACACTCAAAACGGCAATTTATGTGTAGTGAGCAATTGTCACCTGTAGAGGGCAGTATTGTGTTGGGCATCAGTGGAGAGAAGAGAGAAAAGGCAGTCCTGTGGCATAGATCCATGGTTTTCAATGCATGGGCGTAACCCGCTATGACGTCACACACAGGTTAGAGCATAGACAACTTAAATTCATGAAAAACACGTTCTTTTTATAAAATATAGGATTTTTTTTGCCGGAATCTCTTTCAAATTGACATTGTCATGCTATTTTGATATCCACTATTTTTTTTTTTAAAACCCGTCATAAGGTCTTTAATGTGAGCTCAACAATAGAGGGTATCGCAGACCTCCTTGCCAATACAGGAGGGTCTAACATACAGTAGTATAAGGACAGTGGTGACGATCCAGGACACTCAACATTCAACAACATGTATGGACATTGACCATCTGCCCCTTATGGACCAATACCAATGTGTTGGGTTTTTTAACATCGGATTTCTTGTGTTTGAACTCTTTGATCTGTGTTGGCGAACTCAACGGTTTTGTAAAGTCATCTGGGATAACTACAGTTGTTATTTAGGGCTACACAAGAATGCAATGAATTGAACTGAATTAATCAGGCCTGAAAACTAAGGCCCGACCCCACAAATTTTTGCTCAACTAGAACCCAAACCCGACAAATACTTTTTTAAAGTCCAAACCCGACTGTATGCCTCGAACGCACCAGTGAGTCTTGGCCTCTGCATCAGTGGAGTGCTGCTCACTGGGACCTTGGGGGAGGAGCTACTGATGCTGTGGCCCCTGTCTCCCAGTTGAGAGGAGCGAGCGATTTGATCACAGACCAAAAATGTTCTTGATGAACCAAAAAAAGAAGCTCTCCTGGGGGAAAGTAATCAAAATTGTTCGTATATGTTTAATAGTGCAGCCAATGTATGTATTTTTTTATTGTGGTAGAGTTGGGCTGTTGTCAGAGCAGACTTCATAGACTTATTATTTGGACTCCAAGTTTTAGTAGCTATAGGACACTCATTTAATATCAAAATAAATTGGTAAATGAGTCCTGACATGGAAGCGATAAGGTACGCTAACACGAGCTATTGTTTGCCGCCTCAGAGTTAATTTGTGTTATTTGCCTTTAGCTTTGATCATAATAAGTCAAAAGTGTGTTTAAACCTTGCCATTGAATCATGCGGTGTTCAGCTAAAACACTACTGCCTTTGTTTGCAGCTTATAACCAAGTGATGCACATGTATGCACCAAATGTATTTAACTATTTTGGTTTATGAGCAGGTGCGATCAATAGTTAATAGTTCAATAATAGCTTAATAGTACTGCAAATATAACTCTTAATATAACATAATAAGTTGATTTTCTTATGAAAATGAATGGTAAAATATTTCTGTTTCTTTTGGAGTTCAGAGATTTTTGATGCAATGGAAACAATATGGCAATAGATGGTTGAAAATACAGTCTCTCATGTTGAGGCCTCATGGTGCAGTGACGGACAGGGCAGTGACGGACAGGGCTGTTCCACTAAAGAGGCCTTGTCGTTTGGGTTAGATATCATTGAAAAGTAGAACCAGAGCTGCTTTCTCCTCATCTCTCTCATCCTCTGTGTCCACGGTCGCGCCTGAGCATCGATACACACTCACTCCCACATTGGCCATTCCGGACCAGCCCCGCCGCCGCTCCAGCCAAAGCTCGCGGCTGTCCATCATCCCCAATTACCGTGGCAACAGAGCTGCACCCAGACAGCCTGCCGATTGGCTGGGTGACCCTGAATGCAGACCCACACAGGCAAATGCACACTTAAGACACACGTACAAGCAAGATCATGAAAAATTAAACCGGCAAAAAGCACCTGATGAACGAGATTAAGTACACATATGTAAAGAGCTGGGGGACTTTAGCGATGCATTCACACTCAGGCCATATGTCTCTGCTGCACCAAACTACGCACACACTTTTCTGCTCTGCTCTACTCTGCTATGCATGCATGCAAAGAGCAGGAAAGGAGCGGAGTGTGAAAACTAAGGGTCATATTTATCAATGCAGGTGCTAAACCAAACTCAATGTGTGTGTGCAATTCCTCAGGTTTAGTTCTGTAGGATCTGTGCTTCATAAATCACTTTGCTCCAAGGCTAAAAGGCTCTACTCAATTGTATACATGGTCTTGATAAAAAAAGTGAAAAAGAGTGATCTTGAAAATCTGTAGATTAAGGGCGTCACAATTTCAATCATCAGTGGGTGATCAGCTATTGTGAGAAAACTTTGCTGGGTTCGTCTTGTGTTTATTATTATTATTATTATTGTTAGATTCCATGTGTTTGAGCTGTTTGACTCTCTGATCTGTTGTTTGAGAAGCAACATCTTTGTAAAGTTCTCCGAGACGACTGCTGTTGTTTTTCAGGGCTTTTCCAAATTACATTGAAATGAATTAGAATAAGATACAAATAAATAAAAAAAAATAACGTCTGTTTACTTCTATGTTTTAACTTACAATGTGAAAGTACTATGTGCATATAAAGTGAGATAAATCAAGCCTTTCTTTAAAAATCCCAATTAAAAGTGTAAGCCACAATCATCAACATTATGTCAAGGCTTGGCATATGTCACTGTGCGTCTAATATGCACTAGTTTTCTCCTTTTAAAGTTGAAATACAGAAATAGATTCACTTTTGAACCTGTGTAGTGCAAGCTGAGAAACGCCAAACATTATAAAGGATTCTTATCATCTTAACGGGTATAAAATTGTATGAACAAGTTCAGGCACAGTGAGGGAAAAGACTGTGGGTCGCTAAGTGTTTAAATACATGTTTTATAATTGGGCATAGCTCGTTTTTCATATGAATTAATGTTTGGTGGAATAGTAAACGTGAATCCTTGTTGTTGTATACATCAGCAGTTTGTGGAGGGTACACACTGTGAGACTGCCCCCTATAGGGAAGAGAGCGGCACTGTCACCTGGGTGGAGAGGCTCTGTGGGTGTGTTGTGTGCACACAGATTGCCTCAGTTTCATTATTGGTGTTTGTGTGTGTCTTATGCAGTCCATGAGTCTGATTGAACTGGGAAACCCGTCTCAAAGCCTGGAGAATGTGTGTCGATGGGCTTTTCTGCAGCAGAAGCAAGACACGGGCGACGCAGAGTACCACGACCACGCCATATTCCTCACACGGCAGGAGTTTGGGCCCACCGGCATGCAAGGTAGGCAGCTTTAGCCTCTCATCATCTTTATGTATGATTTTAGTTTTTTGTGCTTTTTTGGTGCAGTCCAATCAAAAAATTTAAAGTTAAAACACAAATGTTCTTGTGTTTGAACAGTTTGATTCTCTGATCTGTCTTGGCAAATTCAACGGTTTTCTTAAGTCCGAGATGACTACTTTTGTGATTTAGGGCTATACAAGAATAGATTGAATTTAAAATAGGTTCTGCTGACAGGTCTGACTCTTTTTTTAGATAAGATAAGGTTATAGATTTTCATCCCACAGCGAGGACAGTGTTTTTCAGTGTTGCAATATGTAGTCCAAGAACTGTAGGAAGAAGCAGACATAAACTAGAAAACCATAATGTAATGGAACATTTACACTTTACAGACATGTTACTTAGTGTGCCTTGTCCCTGTTCAACTAATCAATACATTGATTTAAAAAGAAATGTTAAAATATAGGTGACTCTAGAAAAATTTGAATACATTTCAAAAAGATTTTTATTTATATTATTTTATAATAATAATATTATTTATATTATGAAATGTGAAACCAAAATATGTGGTGTGGAAGGAGCAGAGTCAGAGGCGGAGAGT
Source organism: Knipowitschia caucasica (assembly GCA_964034765.1). NCBI lineage: Eukaryota > Metazoa > Chordata > Actinopteri > Gobiiformes > Gobiidae > Knipowitschia > Knipowitschia caucasica. The sequence continues at coordinate 20,483,155 of OZ035830.1, forward strand.
CAAACTGAGGTGATAATTGCAGCCGATAATTTAATGCCATTAAAGGTCAGTATTAAACATACAGCGAAGCAGTGAGAGACTTTTATTTATTTATTTTGTTCCCTTTTTTCATGGTAATGCAACAAAATTTAACAACAAAACATCAATACATTCAACGAAAGGAATGTATTACTCATTGCTTCCTAACAACAAAACCAACTAAAACAGGAAATTCCCCTGGGTATAAACAGTCCTCCCATGGGTGAATTATGTGAACCAAATTCAATAAACTTTGTCTTTTTTTGTTTTAATGTTGTTTTAATGGCTTACAGTCCATTTTCAAAAAGTTACAATTTACTTTTTGAAAATATTTGTATTCATCTTGCATATCAACAAGACGAAAGACAACCATGTAGACGTTTTTTTGTCCTCTCTTGTCCACGACATAATGTCTAGACTGGAGTAAAACATGCAAAACACATAGGATTTTTATAAGATCCCAAAAAACAAGTGCACTGTCTCCGTTGGTGCTGTGATCGTGGTTTGGCAGAGCAGTAGAGTGCAGGCTAACAGGCAGGCCCAGGGGAGAGGCCTCTGAAGGCAGTGGCCGGCCTCTTCACAAGCCCTTCAGCTGCCCTTGGGCTCAGCCTTCAGCAGCGGTGAATCAATAGACGTAGCGGGGCCGGCCACAGCGCCACAATTAAGGCCAGCGCGGGACACAGACGAGCACACGAGGGGACCGGGAGATTGGCATATGGGAGGAGGGGGGGAGGGGGGAGGGTGCTCAGGGTCAGATGTAAATACAGCAGGACTCACACATTTGTAACGCTGTGTTTTATAAATGAGCGTGTGGGAAGAGGCAGCCCGTCTGACATCGTTTGTTCCGGGGCCAATTAAAGGGAATCGATATTGGCCTCTGTGATGGACATGAGTGACACTGCAGTATGAGAGCACAGGGAGTGACTGCGACCGTCTCCTTAAATGTATGGCTCTGATTAAAAAGAAACAAAAAAAAAACACTGGTATTTATGATTATTATATGATTTTGACTTTTCTTGCCCAGTCGCATGACATCACTACTCGGGCTGTAACAATTGAATCTGTTGTTGTCACCTCTGTTATTTAAATAGTTGAATGTAATTTAGTAATGTATTCATAGTTATTTTAATCTTTCATAGACATAAAAGGAGGTTTTATGACTCAGGTAATCCTATAATGACTGCAGAATGAAATGCCATGTCTGTCTGACCAAACAAAAGTAATCTCTATGAAGATGTTCTCCAGAGGCAATGCTGGAGCTTTGTTTTGTTTAAATGCTTAAGATAAATCCCATATTCACTGAACCTTAGGATCTAAACATTCTATTATCAAAATAATCAGTAAACATAGGCCTAATCACTGAGTTCTGGATCTATGGCCTGTCCGTCTGTGCGAGCGGATCTCTCTCTCAATGTGGGCCTACTGAGGTTTCTCACTTTTTCCCACTGACTTGTTCACTACAGGCTCATCCATGGCAAACAAGTAAAACATGTGTACTCTTCTGTGTTATGTCTAATTAACGAATGTTTATAAGATGTAGAATGAATGTAAAGGATTTGCTCCATCCCTTTTCTTCCGCTCTATCTAATGCCAGGTCGCAGGGTCAGCAGGCTAATACTATATTCCAAAATACATATGGGAATAAGCAATGTGTTGTGTGTAACATGAACAAGACCAGGCAAGCTTATTTGTATAGCACCGTTCATACACAAGGCAACTTAGAATGCTTAGCAAAACAAGACATAACCATGTAATCACTGTCATGACAAACTTTCTGACAATGTTACATGTTTGTTAAAGCCACTTTTATACCCTTGTCTATACTATTATCAACAACAAGAAAAATCAATTTATGGTATATTTGTTCTTATTTTTTTACATCACTCCTAATGAAAATCCTCTCGCATATTATTTTCTGTTTCCCAGGTTACGCACCCGTCACTGGTATGTGCCACCCAGTCCGCAGCTGCACTTTGAACCATGAGGACGGGTTCTCCTCGGCCTTTGTGGTGGCACACGAGACTGGACATGTGTAAGCTCCCTTAAAACACAGCAACAACCATTTATTCTGTTCAATTGAAACGACCGCTTTGAAAATGATCGTACGACAATACCTCCGCTGATTCCTTGTCGTTGTTGCCTTCTCTGTTTCGGCGCCGGTGCAGACTGGGGATGGAGCACGACGGCCAGGGGAACCGCTGTGGGGACGAGGTGCACTTGGGCAGCATCATGGCGCCGCTGGTGCAAGCCGCCTTCCACCGCTTCCACTGGTCCAGATGTAGCATGCAGGAGCTGGGCCGATACATACAGTGAGTCCCCCACAGACAGACTGGGCGAAGAAGCACATTACACATACAAATACACATTATTGATTTCAAATGTTCCCTTTTTAATTCAAATAACAAATCATCTGCATTAAGTTAACTATAAATAAATCAATATTTCTCTGTACAGTAGTGGATCGTTCAGAAATATATTGTATGGAATTACCACAAGGAGTCCCAGAGCAGTCATTGACGGCTTTTTGTTTTAAAAGTGTTATTACTCAGGTTTATTTTTACCTTTTACCAGGAGTGTGAATGATTGCAGATGGTTGGAGAGGCCACTGTTTGGCTGCCACACTTCTGTCAGTGTGCCCCAGGGCAACTGAAGCTACAGTAGTAATTTAACTTTTTCGTAGTTTTCCATTTTCCTATGCCTCAAATAAAACTTGTGTATAACCAGTTCTCCAGCTCTACACTTTTCTTTAACAACCTGATTCCTCAAGATGTTTAAAATGTCATGTCTGTTACTTTACAATCCTGATGAAGAGTGAATTTGCTTTTGTTTTCATGACTTCTGGATCTGGAAGGTTTTACACCTGTTAACACTTTTTGAGTCAAAAGTTGTTGTGTTCTTCTCAGTTCCTACGACTGTCTCCGTGACGACCCTTTCGACCACAACTGGCCATCTCTGCCTCAACTTCCTGGTTTGCACTACTCCATGAATGAACAGTGTCGCTTCGACTTTGGCGTGGGGTACGCACTGTGCACCGCGGTAAGACATCTCCTGTTCCTTGTATGATACAGCAGGGGTTCCCAAACTTTTCAGGCCAAGACCCCAAAATAACCACCAAACAGCGAACCTCACTGAAACAAAACGTTGAAAGCAGCTATAATTTGAAAAGATGCTGCGATTGTGCTAATGGATCTAATAACACCTGAAATACAATGTTTGCTTTTACATTAGATAGATATAATGTGGTAATAAGTGTGTCAATAAAGTGGTAAATCATCTGACAACCCTGACCCCCACTTTGGGAACCACTGTTTGCAGTACTAGAAGGTAGCTGTGCTTAACAGTAGTACTGCTCCACAATGCACTCACTCCAGAGCAAATTCACTCACTGTAAAAGCAAAGAAATGTGTTAACAGAAGAGGAAAGCTTAACTCAGCTATTCACATTTCTGTGATGTCTTCTGCTTCTCTCTCACGGCCTCTGGTGGGATGTACATCTGTTTAAAAGCAGGTAATTTGGCTTTGATAGTTCTCATTGACACTGTTTATGAGGCTACGTTTAAGTTCCATCCACAGTGCCTTCACATGATTCTATCATGTTTTGTTTAAGTGTTTCAGAGTAGTAGTGAGTGTAGTTTCTCCTGTGTCTGATTGTGGAGCCACTGTGGCCCTGTGCTGTTGATAAAGGGCTTTTTCTGCCCTTTGCTCACGTTGCTAGTTATCCTTCATTCTCTTGTCAAACCCATTTCCTTCAGCTACAAAAGGCCGGCCAATCAGGACCACAGGTAAGGTGACCACACCTCCCAACATGTGTTTCTGTGTTTGTGTTTGACTTCTTTTGGTGCAGTATCTATCAGTATGGTCATTTCATATTGTGGACATCAGGCTGTAGGATTCGCTTTCACATATATTATCTAATAAATGTTTTCAGTTTGGGACAATATTTGTCTATTGTTGCCACTATAACTCTTTTGAAAATATCAAATTGACTCTTTGCATAACATAGGTTCATGCGTCGATGTTTGACTGTAGGATCCTTCAGTCTGATGGCATCTGTACCTGCACCTACCACAGTCAAGTCATTTATTGTAACTCTGATTTCAAAAAGGTCCTCCGGACCTTCACGGGTAGAGCTGACTTTAGAAGGACTCGAGACCATCAGAAACTAGACAATTAATATTTTCCCGGTGTCCAGGGGCATTGTAGAAGCCACACAGGCCTCACCCTCTGGCTCTCTGAAGGCCCTTACCCTGTCACCAGCCCCCTGACCTGATGTTCTGAAGTGTGTTGTTGTGGAAGTGATCCCTGTCTGAGTTTGCATGAATGGTCTGTGTTTGTGGAGCGTAGTGTACAGTGGATCAGTGAAGGGGCGGTGACTTCTAACATGGTTTCCTTATTATTGTGAAATCCCTATTTTCATCAATTTTCATTTTCAATTTTCAGTGTTGTCATTCCGGCTGTTTAAGTAATCATTCAGGAGGACCGAACAGTGTTTCTGAAAGTCTCTTGTCTGTGCTCCTCAGTATCGCACCTTTGACCCATGTAAGCAGCTGTGGTGCAGCCACCCGGACAATCCCTTCTTCTGCAAGACCAAGAAAGGACCACCCATCGACGGCACCATGTGTGGAAACGGCAAGGTACTCACAGACCACAAGCCTTTACATGACCGGGGTGGGGACTGCTCTCGTTAAACACACAGTAGCTTTAGTTGTTTACAAATGTTCTCGATAAAGGCCTGGGTGGTGCAGTAACAGTGAATCATGGGTAATCATTTGAACAGTAATATTGAGGCTGATATACATCGTTTTGTTGTCAGCACTGTTTTAAAGGGCACTGCATCTGGCTGACCCCCGACATCATCAAACAAGACGGAAACTGGGGTTCGTGGACTGAGTTTGGCCAGTGCTCCCGGACCTGTGGAGGAGGGGTACAGTTCCGCACCCGTGACTGTGACAATCCAAGGTACTAGGTCCTAGGTCTCTTGGAATTATAAATGATACAATACAAAATATATGGAATTTTACCAAAGTATACTAGTGAAAATGTATTGGGTAAAATACATTAGATTTATTTATCATGTTAAAACCTACTTGAATAGTAATCACATCTTTATATGAACCGCACCAGCTACATTTTAATATAAGTCGCGGATTTTCATGTGTAAAAGGTGTTTTTTTTGGACACTCAAAGACGCTTTACATGTCATTATTCATTCACTCCATACACAGTGGTGATAAACTACTACTGTAGCCACAGCTGCCCTGGGGCACACTGACAGAAGCGAGGCAACCAGTATGTGCCATCAGGCCCTCCAACCACCACCAACCATGTGTCTTGCCAAGGACACAACAACAGCAGACAGTCGGAGTTCAAAGGCCAATGCTCTACCAACTGAGCTACTGCCTCCCTTTAATGAAAATGATTTGTAAAAAGTACACAATCATTCAGAAACATGTGACGTAAGATCTACATGTTAATCATTTTAACGGAGAAAAGAAACTACTAATTTATGAAAATGCATACATTGGCTGCATTGCTCATTAGGCCGCAAATAACCACCAATTACGGTACATACCTGGATCTGCATAATCCCAACGTACGACTTGTATATTGAGTCATCTGTTTCACTGTACCTTAGTTCATTGTGTTTTTATACGAAACAGAAAGATCCTTATTGTACATATTTATTTTCTGAAGACGCCTCAGTATCAGATGATTTAAACCATGTCTTGCCTGTAGGAAAACGTATATGCTAACTGAAGTCGTCCCTCATAAAAGTTAACCTCACATAATCAGTACCACAAAATGTAAAGGGACCAAATCCAAGGTTTCAGAAAATGTACAACACAATTTTACCAAACAAAATAAGACACATATGTACATTCACAAGTATACAGTAATAAAATCCTCTGTGAAGCGTGGGTGTAGTCAAAAGCATTATTAGAACAAGTATCTGTATCAACATTTTGTCTGGTAATTTTGACGTGAAAGACCAACATTTTGTGTCAATTGGAAAGGTTCATATGGTATGAATACTTTTACTCTTCTGGAAATGGCATTTGTGCTGTTTTCAAAGTCAAGTTATGAAAGTTAAAATAATGTGAATAAACACAATGTACCGCCTTGTGAGCTTCTGTTTTTATTTTTATGCTAATTCCAGACCAGCCAACGGAGGGCGCCCTTGTGTGGGTGCCACGGACCAGTTCCAGATGTGCAATAGCGAGGAGTGCGACGACATCTACAGCGACCCGCGAGAGGAGCAGTGCCGCGCCTCGGACCCGCGCCATGATCTCCATAGCAACATACACCAATGGCTGCCTTATGTACACCCAGACCGTAAGAAAACACCTACACGTGGAGTTTGTGCAAAAGCTGAAAGAGACAAAATAAAGATCTCTTTCGGAAGTTGTTAATTCAAATTACAGCCCAAAAGTAAACATGTGGTTTGGTTTTATAGCGTTACATATAAATAGCCAGAGGACTGTTATAGTCGTTGACATCTGGTTGTTCTGCCTTGAGGCTGGAAAACGCCCTCTTACAAACACATTACACAGGTCTTTGAACTTGTGTCTTGTGTATCTGACCTGCTCTGTCGATTCAAGTGTGTAATCCCATGTCACACTACAACTGTGTGCTAAATTGTTTACACTCTGATCATGTCAGAGTGTGATTGCTGCGGCGTGTGTGGTTCATGCAGCAATGTGTTCGAGTGCAAGACAGTTCCAGCTCTGAGTGTGAAATTGTGCGATTTGTTTAGAGACGGGTGGCAGCATTGTGTCTCTATTCCAGTTCCACTGTGTCAACACAAAACCAGTCTTGTCTTTCTGTGACCCAGTGAGGGGCTTGTTAGTCTGTCTTCCACATTAGAGCTCTTTGCTCCCGCTGCACACAGTGGAACTGCGGCTGTGGTCTGGATCAGGTCATATCCGCTCTGCTACTGCTGCTACGGTCCAGCCGCTATAATACAGGACCAGGTGTCCATGTGGTAATAGGGAGGTACAGATACCCTAACCAGACCTGGAGATCCTACAGCACTGACCTCAACATCCCAAAGCACTGACCTAAAGCAGTGTTCCCCAACATTTTTGAGCCATGCACACCTTTGTCATTGTAAAGAATCACATTGCACACCACCAGCTGAATTTAACACACAATTGAAAATGTACAGCCTTTATTAACAAAACAATTATATAGCACAAAAATTCTTTGTAATCATCTCACAAGATTTGACCAAGCAGGTGATAATGGATAATTTCCCAGGCACACTAATAAACATCTCAAGGCAAACCAACATGCCAGGACACACTGGTTGACCCAAAGATCCAAATGCAGCCCTAGATATGTCACATTGACAAATCCAGGTGGGACCATAATTACCACAAATCTATAACCAACACCTTTTTCACAAAGGCCCCATTAGAAATCCTCGTTTTATTCCTTGTTTTGTCATTTGAGAATCATAACGAGACCTTTTATTGCCACATGTTACTTTACCAGTGAGATTAGCTCGACGCCAACCCGGATCACGGACTTTCTGATTGGTCAAACTGTGGAGGGCGGGACTTCGAAATGAAAAAAGGTTACAGAAGGATTCAAAAAGAGCATGGTTTATGAACGCCTTTTGACAGATTAGGGCCATTTAGAGATGACTTGACGTGAAATTCTTACTTATTGCTACTTTAAGGATTAAAGTCACTGCATTGAGTAACAGTTTATATGTTTGTATTCTGTAGCTAACAAACGCTGCCACTTATATTGCCAATCAAAGGGGACTCGTGAGGTGACCTCCATGTACAGGATGGTGCTGGACGGGACTCGCTGCTCTTACAAAGACCCTCACAGTGTGTGTGTGAAGGGGGAGTGTGAGGTCAGTCACCATTACATTCATTTATTATCACTTTTTAACTGATATTGTTACAAGATGTAGATTAGTACAAAGTGAACACATAGCTACACTCTCTTAAATTATTATTATTAAATTATCTGTTGCGGCTCTAGAAACAGGATTAAGTTTATCTTTAAATTTGGGTTACCTAACTTTGTAATTACAAAATAATAGGTGACATTTGTCCCAACAGAATGAGTCTTGTAAAAGTAAGAAACAGACCACAACATGCTGCTTTATCTTGCAATCTTTTGCATACTTTGAGCCTTGCTAGTCACTATGTTGGGCTGAGTGAGGGTGGTCCTCTCTTTTTTCAAAGGCACAATACAATACCTGCATGTGCAAACTCGTGAACCAAACTGTTTTAGGAGTGAGGAACTAGTTAGATTGAATTGAGTCACATAGATTCAGTTTTTTGTGGTTTGAAAGTTAGGTCCCCCAGCTTTAAGTAACATGGCAAAACAAAAAAGTTTCAATAACAAGCACAAGATCATTAGAGTTTTAAGAAAGCACTGTCTTTGAGGATTGCTTTCATAGCAATAATTGTTTTGTGTATTTTTTGTTTAGTTTTTTTCTGGTGCACCCTGTGGTGCTTTTGCACATTTTAATGCAAATAGCAAATACACTGAATCTGATCAAATGTTGTCATGAAATAAAAGATCAAACTGGACTAATTTTGTTAATGCTACAGAATGCTGTATATCAAAGTTATTGACGCTCATCTGTGATTGGACAGAAAATGGGCTGTGATGGCATGATTGGATCATCGAAACAGGAGGACAAGTGTGGAGTGTGTGGAGGGGACAGCTCCAGCTGCAAAACGTTCAAAGACACCATCATCCGCACCACCAAGAAGCAGGGTACGTAGTACCTCCAGCTCTAGACAGGCTGTCTGCATACAAGTGACATGGAAGGACAGTGTTCAGGCTGACAGCAGAGAGAATGTTTAGCTCAATGCTGCCCTCTATAGGAGTTTGTAGACCATCCAACCGTTTCCCGACAGTTTTAATACATGGTGTGCATTGCCAATAGATTACATCAAGTTTGTGGTTGGAAAATACTACATTTTTAAAACCCAAGTCCCTGCAGCTTGCTGTGAAGAGTCTATTGGGATTTCAGTCAAGAAGCAGGACTGTTGTGTAACCATGACTGAGAAGGTTTTCCTGGAAAGGTTTTGACTGTGATTCATTGTTTTAATGATGTCATAAAAATCAATTTGTAATTCGTTTAGGTTTCCTCAAAGTCCTTGAGGTCCCACAGGGAGCAAGGCACTTGCTTATTCAGGAGCTTAAAGCAGCTCCCCACTCTTTAGGTAAGTTGTAAGACTGTAAACTTAATCTGCTTTTGATCCTGTTTTATGTCCAGTATTAACACAAGTTTATGTCATCAGCTGTGAAAAATGAGGCATCTGGACTGTTCTTTTTGAATGGAGAGGGCGATATCCCTGAAACCCGCTCACTCATTGAGAAGGGTGTTGAGTGGGAGTATGAGAACGACAATGGCAAGGAGACCCTTCAATCTACCGGTCCACTCACACACGGAGTTCTCATCATGGTAATGAGACAAGAATGAAAAACGTCTCTCTGAGTGAAGAGAGCATGAATAATGTCTTAGCTGTATGTGGCCAATCATGTGTGTGTGTGTGTAATGTGTGTTCTCCAGGTAAAGCTGCAGGGAGATGAGGACGTGCACCTGTCCTATAAGTACATGATGAACATGGACAGCAACAGTGCCCTTCAGAACAACATGCTGGTGGAAGACAGCGCTTATGAGTGGGCCCCCAAGAAATGGTCTTACTGCTCCAAGCTCTGTGGTGGAGGTACTGGCACATACAAAACACCACTGTGATTGCTGGACTATTAGCCGCCATTGTTTTCAATGTCTTAAAACTCTGAAGCCTACAAAGCAATTTTGCTAATGTATGTTTTATTTTTATTTGAAAATCTATTTTAATTTATTTTTGTGTAGCCCTAAATCACAACAGTAGTTACCTCAGAGCACTCATCAAAAAGGTTTAAATCGCCAACACAGATCAGAGAATCAAACAGTTCAAACCCAAAAAAATATAGAACACATCGGTCCATGGGGAAGTTGATAAATATCCATAAATTATTATAATGCAGACAGATAAAGTAGGAAAAGATTTATACTATTTGGGCAGCACTGTGGTGCTCGTACCTCACAGTAAGCAGGTCCTGGGTTTGATTCTACCTCCAGCCCTTTCTTTGTGGAGTTTGCGTGTTCTCCCCATGTGTGCTCTGGTTTTCTCAAGGTGCTCCAGTTTCCCTTACAACTAAACAGGTACAGTACCTTGCGAAAGTATTCTTGAACCTTTCAACATTTCGGCACATTTCAGGCTTCAAACATAAAGATATAAAAATTTAATTTTTTGTCATGAATCAACAACAAGTGGGACACCATCATGAAGTGGAACGAAATTTATTGGATCATTTTAACTTTTTTTTAAAAACTGAAAAGTGGGGCGTGCAATATTATTCGGCCCCTTTACTTTCAGTGCAGCAAACTCAGTCCAGAAGTTCAGTGAGGATCTTTGAATGATTCAATGTTGTCCTAAATGACTGATGATGATAAATAGAATGCACCTGTGTGTAATCAAGTCTCCGTATAAATGCACCTGCTCTTTGATAGTCTCAGGGTTCTGTTTAAAGCGCAGAGAACCATGAAGACAAAGGAACACACCAGGCAGGTCCGAGATACTGTTGTGGAGAAGTTTAAAGCCGGATTTGGATACAAAAAGATTTCCCAAGCTTTAAACATCTCAAGGAGCACTCCAACCTCACTGAGCTCGAGCTGTTTTGCAAGGAAGAATGGGCAAGAATTCCAGTCTCTCGATGTGCAAAACTGATAGAGACATACCCCAAGCAACTTGCAGCTGTAATTGCAGCAAAAGGTGGCGCTACAAAGTATTAGCGCAAGGGGGCCGAATAATATTGCACGCCCCACTCTTCAGTTTTTTATTTGTAAAAAAAGTTTAAATTATCCAATAAATTTCGTTCCACTTCACAATTGTGTCCCACTTGTAGTTGATTCTTGACAAAAAAAAATATTTTTTATATCTTTATGTTTGAAGCCTGAAATGTGGCGAAATGTTGAAAGGTTCAAGGGGGCTGAATACTTTCACAAGGCACTGTACAATAAGTCTGGCATGCGCCTCCTGTATGTTGACCCTGCTCCCATGTGTGGAGTGAGAGACAAATACCTACTACAACTGTAAAGCGCTAAATAAATAAATATTACTTACTTATTTACTTATTTACTTACTTACTTACTTACTTAGTGCTTATACACAGCTCTATCAGCTTTTTATCTCCAAAGCTAATGACGTAGCACTCATTCCTGCTTCCTGGTGTTTAACACGAGAGCCGCGTTGGGAAACACACAGTCAACCGTGCAATATAACGCCTCGTCATTAAATCAATGTTTTGTCCATGTGAATTTCTTTTTGTGTACACCCTTTTCCAACGAACACACACAAACACACATATATGTACTGCTAACTACTTGCATATCCCAGACCTTGTTTGTGTAAGTTTGTCAGTTCTATATTCATTCAAGTGCAGAAAAATTAATTAAACACCAAACATTATTGTAGATTTAAACCTGTTTATTTCTTTGCTTGTGCTACCGTTAAAAATGTTGTCTACCGGCTTGTTATTTTGCTCCACCAGTTGTCGGTTAAGACATGAAAAAGTGCGGCTTACTATTTCGGCTTGCTTGTGCGGTTTATGTAGCCAAGGCTGAAGTGGATTTCTTTTATTGCTCTGGTTGACAGGAAAAAAGTATCAGCGGTATGGGTGTCGGCGGATCGCTGACAGCAAAATGGTCCACAAAAGCTTCTGCAACAAGTCCAACAGGAAACCAATAGGAGATGTCCGTGACTGCAACCCTAAGCCCTGCCCACCACCGATGTGAGCTCCTATAACAACTGCTTTTAAAGTGACGTTATTTTCATGTTTGAGCCTAATATTGTGTTTGCTGTTATAGATGGGTGACAGGAGAGTGGCAGAACTGCAGTAAGCCATGTGGGAAAACAGGTCTGCAGGTGCGCTCCGTCAGCTGTATCCAGCCGTCAGAAGACAACACCACCCGCTCCATCCACAACAAGCACTGTAACGACAACCGACCCGAGTCACGGCAGGCCTGCAACCGCCACCCATGCCCCACCCAGTGGAGAGTCGGGCCGTGGACACAGGTCAGGACACATGGAAGCGCCCTACATACAGTATTTGTTTTCCACCTTTTTTAGTTTTTGTTTTGAGATCTATCTATGCTAATGGTATGCTGGTACAAACATGTAACTCTGCCCTTCCTCCCGTAGTATGATGTCATTATACCACTATGACACACTCAGAGCAGTTTCCTGCCTTTTTTAACTAAAGTGTGGCCAATGAACACCACTCTCTGATGGTAGCATAGGGACAGCATTCTTCACCCTTGATACTTGTTTCGCCACATATTTTCTTGTGAAATTTGAGATTTCAAAGCATTACATGAAAAAGTAAATAGGTATCATATATTTTTGAATAGACCTAAATAATGTTTAATATTTATTCTTTAATGACATATATCTGTATGTGTTTCAGTGCTCAGTGACATGTGGGAATGGGACGCAGCAGAGGCAGGCTCTGTGTCACCCGCGGGACAACACCATCGGCCTGTGTCTGGACAGTAAACCAGACATCATCAGAATCTGTCGCATGGACCCATGTCCCAGTAAGTGCTTACAATACAACAAAACCACCCAGATCCAAAACCACACTATTAGTATTGATATAATATTTGTGTCTTTCTACAGAGGGAACCTCAGACCTCAACAAAAACGGAAACATGCTGATCCAGTTTTCGTCCAGACACAACCTTTACCCAAAGATCTCCTCACGTAAAACCTCCCTCTATAGTAGCCAGCCCGGTCTCCACTGCAGCATGTGCGTGCTGTGGGCGCTGCCGTTGTCTGTCCTCCTGTGTCTGCCGGGCCCCCGCCTGGCCCCCTGACCCTTCTGCGCTGGTGCCGGTGGCCCCGGGCTTCTCTTTTGGTGGAGGGGATGTAGTGTCTCTCTCTGTGTGTGAGACGGCTCTAACTGGGGGAGGTCTCCTGTATGTGCTCTGTCTCTCTCTTTCTCTCTCCTCTGTGGAGCATTGTGTTGTAACCGCTGGCCAGTCGAACTCTCTAAAGATCAACTAAATATTTGACGCCTAACAAATATTTCAGTGGAAGGGCAAAACGGTTTTCTTGACACTGTGTGTGTCCGGAGCCATTGAGTTTGTGGGGCCTCCTCTGCATTTGGTGGCCATGTTTTGCGCAAGCTATCTGCGTATTGTTCTGGGTTACCACTCCTGAGATGCAGTGTGCTTGTTTCTTTTTGTAGCGCACTGCTATTGTGGGGAGAAAACAGATGTGAAAATAACCAGATAAAGGTATATAAGTATCTATATAAAAGTTTAAAAAATATGAAAGCTTTATTGTGAATGTGATCTTGTCACAATGAGGACACCTTTGCTAAAGTGCTCATCTGACATCCTGGTTCCATTGGGGCGAGAATGGCCCATGCTACATTCCATTCTCGGTGTATGGGAACTCAGTATAGGCACAGGACGAGGCACGAGTAAGTGTGAGACGAGGCAGAAGTGTGAGGTGAGGAAGGATACAAACACAGGGTAGTCTGACCCATTTCACCTCATCATCAGCCATCTCTCTTTGACTGTTATACTAAAGTTCAATAAATGCAGCTTATTTGTGCTTGCAGACTTTAAACTAATACATCTATAAGTATATTTGTATTTATATATAAATAGCTATATATAGATATATATACACCTATAAATCTAAATCTATATATGAGTAACAATAATATTAATAATGTTTTACCATGAATAAGCTGTAGCTTATTTGCCTAAAAAACCTTTGGACTGCTATTGATCGCTTTGATCCTTGACTGTTATGTGTATTTTTTTATTGATTTTTCATGAGTACAGATGAATATTTAATAAAGGATTAAAGTGTTTCCAGGGTTAAAGGAGATAGAAATTATTATGCAGGACTTGGTCAGTTGCCTCTCCATTCTCTCAGATGGATCAGTGGTTTACTGTCGCTTCTTGTTTATTTTTGTACGTTTATTTCCTTATTTCTTGAAGTTCAGACCATGTTTTTGTCATGCACATTTGCCTCCATCACCTCAGTGTGCGTGCAGTACAGTAAGTGAGATTTGTGTTTCTCTACACGGGTGCAGGCCAAATGGAATGGGTGTCTTTGAGTGTGCGTCGAACTTCATCTTTGGGCTCTTTCACATTTGCGATCAGACACAGAAATACCTCATAAACTTTTCTTTGAGCGTGTCCGATGGTCTCATTTTATTTTGATGAACATTAACCACATGAACAATGCCTTATCTTGGATTGAATGTAACGGCATTTTATCTGTGAAAGAGGGGGCTTTACTCATACAAAGTTTTGCTCGGATTAGAGGCAGCTTCAACTTTACAAACACCACCAACCATGGAACCTGACGTTGGCCAATGTCCGGCTGCTGAGAAGGCCGAGGGTATAGACACTTAAAACACTTCAGACTTGTCATTGTATTGTGATCACATATTTCTGTTGTGACAATGTAGCGAGCTATCCAAGGTTCTGCTGGAGTTGGACTGTCTGAGACCAAGCCAGACCTAGCAGTGCGATACTGTATATAACATTGGTGTTGACTGTATTTAATAATGTTCATGACTGTTAACTTCTTATATAATATTCTATACTATGGGTAACTGTTTTGTGGCTTCACTGGCCTGCTGCGTGGGGCTGGCTAACGTTCGGCTAACGTTGAAGAAACATTCAGATGGACTATGTGCACTGCGTCTATATGCACTTTGATTTATCAGGGAAATTTTATTAATGTTTTGTAAATGTTTCATATGACACTTAACGTGCCATTCCAGTTTTTACATCATCATGGAAATTCTGTATTTGATTTCCACAGCAAATATCATTTATGTACTTCTTTTTTTATGGATAAACTGATTAATCACTGATTAATTTCCAAGTAATGAAGTGTTTTACCAAAGTGACTGTGAACTTGTAACTTTCGATACAGTTGAATTATTTTTCTTAAGAAAAGAAAATATCTATATATTGAGCAAGGGGCATACATCTCATTGTTTGAGTTCCTGTCATTCTCAACAGCAAAGTTGTATCAATAAAAATAATGTTTTAAAAGTGTCTGATTGCTCTTAAAGAATTTGGTCATGGCTGTTTATGGCAGTGTATGTGAATTTAACCAGAGCATTATAAAGTATAAGAATACGACTTTTGATTGATTGAATGTGTTCAAACTGGTCCACGAACGCAACACATGAATGGCACAGTTTCCTTTCTTCTGTTTCAGTTTCCTCTTCACTTTGTATCTTCTACTAATATTTCGGCTTTGTGCTCTTCATATCCATCTGACGGCTTCTTATGCATTGGCTGCTCTGGATCTATCCTCTCTAGGTGACACATGTTGCTCTCTCACACATGTAGGCCACACCCAGTCTCTGCCCTCATGCTCTCCTCCTCTCTTCACAGGTCAGCGTTGTCATGGAGACCGCTCCGTGTTCTGCCGAATAGAAACTCTGGGCCGATACTGCGCCCTGCCGGACTTCAGGCGCCTCTGCTGCAAAACGTGCGCCAATGAGACGGGCACAAATGTCAGCACTCCTGTCGCAACGCCCAGGTCTAAGCAGCCAACCACGAGTATCAGGCCCTCAACTGCATCCTCATTCCCTACCACCAATGTTCCTACATCCTCATTCCTTACCACTGAACCTCCTACATCCTCATTCCTTACCTCTGAACCTCCTACATCCTCATTCCTTACCACTGAACCTCCTACATCCTCATTCCCTACCACCAAAGTCCCTCCATCCTCATTACCTACTACCAAGGTTCCTAGAGCCTCATTCCCTACCACCAAAGCTACTACATCCTCCATCTCTACCACCAAAGGGTCTACATCCTCATTCCCTTCCACTAAAACTTCTACAACCTCATATCCTACCATCAAAGCTTCTACATTTCTATTCCCTACCACCAAAGCTTCTACATCTCCAATCCCTTCAACAACAGCTCCTACACTCTTTCCTACCAACAAAGCCTCTACGTCTCCGTTCCCTACTGCGACAGCTCCTAGATCTTTGTTACATACCACCGCCGCTCCTACATCTTTGTTCCCTAGGTCCTTAACCACTAGTTCGTCCTTCCCTAGGCTTACAACTCCAACACTATCGACTCTCTTGACGTCTCCACAATCAACCTTTTCAACCTCATCAATTGCTGTAGTTCCCACATCAGCCAAGGACATCACTAAACCTTTAACAGATCAGTCTACACCACCATCGCCGTCATCCAGTGCAATGCCCAAAACCTTTTTAACAACACGCAACCCCGAATCTACAACTCTGCCCCAGTCTTCTCCGATCACAAAACAAGACCGTTTGACAACTGTGAGACTAACAACGCAGCCAGAGAGGACGACTCCTGTACTGGCGCAAGACAATGTTACTGTAGGGAAATGGAAGCCTGAAAAAATGCAGCCGCCAAAGAAGAAAACTGTTCCGCCAAAAAATGATAAAAAGAAGTTTGTGAAGCCCAAAAGTACTCCAAAAAAAGTAGTAGCGAAAACAGAAACTGGCAAGAAAAAGATTGAAAAGGTAGTACCTAAAAAGACTAAAAAGCCAACTTCTTCTAAACCCAGTCCAAAGAAGAACACTGTAATCTCATCCAAGAAACCTGCAACACCCAAAAAGAAAGTTGTGTCTCCTCCCAGTTCTACCACAAAGAACATAACAACTACAAAAACACTTAAAACCTCAAAACAATCTCCATCAAATGCCAAAAAAGTCGCTGGACCAAAAATCAAAGTTTCAGAAGATACCAAGACAGGTCCGAAAATCAAAAGTGGGCCAAAAAACACAACAGACTCTGTGGCAAAGAAGAAGTTCACGGTTATAAAAGCTGAATATCCTGCAAAGAAGTCCGTTTCAAAACCAAACAGTAATAAATTCAAAGTCATAAAAACAAACCTTCCAAAGAAGCCTCCAAAAACAACTCCATTCTTCTCCAGCACTACCCACATGACCTCTGCCACTACCTCCCCTCCATACACAAGTGAATACTTTACTTCCACAAGTATTTACCCAACAACCATCAACCAACCTATCCTTACAACTAGCCTCCCTGATTTAACTATCAATACAACCATTATTACAAATGACTCAATGACAACACCAGAAACTCTGCTTTGGTACTATGATGACACTGTGTACACGTCAAGTCCAAGTGAAGACCTCACGTCCAGTGGCACCATGCCTTACATTGATGGGAGCCTTGCCACTAGTGGAGACATGGCAGTGACCAGTGAGACCCTTGTGAGCAGAGATTACATTACAGGAGGTATGGTTATTGAGGATATCAGAGGAGGTGTGGTCTCTGACACTACTGTGATAGATGATGGCCTCACTATAGTAATACCCACCATCACTAACGAGGACATGTACGAGTTAACATCCTCGACATGGCAGGATCTGTCAGAATACATTCCAGTAGATGTTCCCGGCACAACTATAGTTCCCACCACAGCTCCTCTGACCACCATTTCTTCAACAATAAAGTCAAATACAATAGTAATGACGAATTCAGCAAATTCCGAAAGTGAGAATAATATTATTGATATTCCTTACAATCGTGGCATTTCAACAGACAATGACATATCCCAAGACAACCTCATCTCAAAACATCGAATCAACCTACGGGAGAGGACAAAGAACAAACGAATTCAGGAGTTGCTGGAGGAAAGGAGGAACTTTCTACTTCGCATGAAGCGAGGACATGCTGAACGATAATGCTGCTTTATTCAGAGTGAGCTGTATGAACACAAAGAAGTATGACGGACCAGAGGGCTTTGGGCCTTTACCCGAACGCCCTATTCCTATACAGCAGCAGGTTTTTGTATTTACAAACAATATTAAATCAAAGCAAATAGTCTTATGAACAGTAAATGCTATGCGCACATTTTATATCACATGGGAAGGTAAAACAAACAAGTCTAGAGTATAGGTTTACCAGCACTTTAAGCTAACCCTCACAGAGCTCACGGTGTGATCCAGGATTGTTGAAGAGGCTGACGACAACACTACAGTATTTTCTTTCTTGTGATGCTCCAGCCTTTGTCGGCCAAAGGGCTTCCAAACATAGATAATAAACCCATGAATGATTGGTTTGCCATTGTGCTGTCTTCTCCCCTGCTTTGACCTCTCAGGTATCAACGCTAAATGAGGTGCTCACTTTCAGCAAACGTGGAAACAAGTTGTTATATGTTTTGTTTTGGCCAGGCTCATTGGTGTATTCAGTCATTGTACAGAAAACCGTTTTTATTTGTATATGCAGATAGGAGCTTGGATGGCCTGTAATAAGTTGTATTTTTTATATTTTCTATGCTGCAAAAGCACAGTCTTTTTTGTATATCTGTACATAAAAAGAATTTAATTTTGAGTATTTATTAAAGTTCTTGCAACTGTGGTATTTTGCAAAAGTTGTCCGTAAGTTTCATTTCATCCCATCAGTCCGTGTCTGCTGTACCGTATGTGGCCAATAGAGGGAGACATGTTATTCTCTTTTCTATCCAAAACCACTCTGTGTTGTTGCATTATATATCTTGTATAGAGATTTGATCAATTGTTAAAGAAGGCCATCTTTAAATGGTGTTAAACCCAAAGTGTGTTGGATAATTCTAGAGATGGATATAGGCAGCTATACAAATATTGATATATCCATTAAGTACATTTCACACATTACTGCAAGTGCTTAACAAAGAGTGCAAACATCACAAGACATTTCCAAAGTAGAGGCACATCTCAAATTCTAGAAAAATGAAATTCCAAACTCCAGCTTCTTCTTGAACGCGAGCTAGAAGCGAGAAGGATGAGACCCGAGGACCTGAGACTGCACAAGTCAATCAGAGGTGTATTTATAAAGCGCATTTTCTACAATTATTGAGACATTTTCATACAATGGTAATCATTAACCAAACGTTCTATGATAAGTTAAAACTAAAATTACAATAATGAAGGTGTGTTTGTGTGAATAGTTTCTAAACAAGCTTTTCTGAGCCAGATTTGTCTGTAAACATATTTATCACATGTTTATAGTTGATGGGGAATGTTGAGTATGTCCTTTGGGAGTGTGGGTGAAAGTGGATTAAATTAAATCATCTTTAGAATGTTGTTGAACTATTCGCCTCACTCTGGTTTAAAGCAGATGACTCCCATCAAACTGCACTTTCTGCTTTATATGCAATCCCCGTCATTGCCTCCATATTAGATTAGTGCTGCAATTAGGATGTTATCATCAGAAAAATGAATAATCTTGTTGGTAAATGCAACAAAACAGCGGTTAAAAAAGAAACACATCAACTGTAGATCCAAATATTGCCCTTTGTGTATCAACTGAGGTGAGTCAGTGTATGTAAATCACATTGATCATGGTTATGTCACTGGAGTTTACTTGGTGAAGAGTAAACTTCATCTAAAATATTGTTTCTCAATTCATTACAATAAGTGTCTTTTATAGTGCAGGGTACATAATTATCTTGCACATGTAATTTACATACAACACTACACCGCATCATTACTCACTCCAGCTTCTCCCACCGCTGTTCAATGACAGAGGAAAAACTGCCAACCTTCACCGTCAGCAACTGATGGGAAATGAGTGTTCGTCTGCAAGAAGAGGGAATGGAATCAGGGCCAGGTAAGGCCGGTGTCTACTGTACCTTTATTGTTATATCTGTGCAAAATAAATGTGTCCCGTTCAGTCTTTGAACTAAAGTTCATCATCAGTGTTTGTAAGTAATCTTCACTACATCACTCTTTCCATCATTCATTCGAACATGCATATTAAACCCCACTGCACACACTAAACCATTGGGATTTTGTGAGATGCCAAAGTGATGTTGGATTTTAACTCTACTTTAAGAGCAAAATGCTTGGTGAATGAGGCACACTGTGTGCATTCTGTTCGGAATTGGAAGGACCACATGTTATTACAGTCTGTCACATGTTTCACAATGTATGTTAAATACTTAAATATGCTTTTGCAAGATTTTAAAATAAGTTTATTAAACTTACGGTGGAAATATGCTGTTATCAAACAATGTAGGTTGTTGTGTAGGTAACCATGGAAACAAGCTGTTGCCATGGTAACTTATGTCAAAGTAGTTATGACATCACAGTGTTCTGTTTCTCTGGGCTCCATAGTGGGTTAGAAACCAGTTTGTACCAAGGTTACGGTGCAGTTGAAGTGCACTTCAGCAGGTGACAGGTCAGATAGACAAACACTACGGAACATGGAGTTTCACCACGCCGACATTCCAATGACTCGGACTCAGCCCCGGAACCAGCGCAAGAGACAGCGCCAGAGAGAGCAGAAAGCAATGCTTCAAGAAGCATCAATGTCACATAATCCAACAGACACAGATAACACTGAGTCCATGACTGGTCTGCAGGACCAGGCCCTCACCGCAGAGCTGCTCACACAGACTGAAGAGCTGAAACTACAGTTAGAGAGGGAGCAGCAGAGAAACCAGGCCTCCCAGAAAGACCTCCTCACACAAATTGAGAGGCTCAAAGAGGAAGTAGAGCGGAATCCAGGGGAGATGTGGGCCTTCAAATCTCGTCACCGGGCACAGCGCGAGGAATGGATGGAGTATGTTGAGAATATGCACAAGAAAGACCTTGAAGCAAAAGATAGAATACTCAGGAGTCTTGAAAAACAAAACGCCAAAACGCATAATGTCCAGGTGAATGAAGCCCGGAAAACGGTGGCGGATGATTTACTTCATCTCCAAAATAAGCTTAACCGAAAAGACAAAAGAGCACAGACACTCCTGGATATAATCTCAGAAAAGTCTCGTCAAGAGACCATTCTGAGGAACCAGGTCACAGCTCTCCAACAGGAGCTGCAGCAGGAGCAGCAGGAGAAGGAGTTACTGAGGAGTCAGGTGACCCAACTCAAGTTGTCTCTGAGCGAAAAAGACGCAGCAGAGAGACATGTAGAGCAGTTACAGACAGAGACACAAAAGCTGTCAACAACCGTAGACACTCTCACGTCTGCCCTGGACCAAGAGAAGAGTCTCACCAGAGATGCTGTGAGAAAAATGCAAGAGAAGGAAAGAGAGACGCAAGAGCTGAAGACGCAAGTGAAAACACTAACATCTGCCCTGAACCAGGAGAAGCAGGCCACCACAGAGGCTCAGACCTCCCACACTGGTCTGCTAGAGCAGATGGAGTATGTCCAGAATGAGCACAGCAAAGAGCTGGAGGCCAAAGAGTCTGAGCTCACTCTCCTGAAACAGCAGAAGGCTTCTGCCTTTAAAGCACAAGTGGAGGAAGCGAGAAAGGCTGTGTGGGCGGAGATAGCAGACCTTAAGGTAGCTAACTTTGAAATTGAGGAGGAGTTGAATGTAAGAGACAAAAGAACCCAGGCCCTCCAAGATACAATCACCCAGAGGTTAGAAGAAGAAAAATGTCTGAAAGATCAGGTGACTGAGCCCAGACAGGCCCTGCGCGAGGAAAAACACGAGACTGAGGATTTGTGGAGAGCGGTGGAGGAACTACAGGGCAACCATAATACTAAAGATTCTCCCGCCTGCAACAGAGAAGTCTGGGAAGTCCTCAAGGAGAAGCTTCAGCAGCAGCACCGAGAGCAACTATGTGCTGAAAAACAGAGCCAGCTGATCCTGGAGCAGCAGATTCAGAAGCTGTCTGAGGATCTGACTTCCTCTCAGAAGTACAACACTGCTCTGGAGCTAGAGATCCATGAGCTCCAGGATGAGGTCAATGGGCTGCACATGAAGAGGAGGAGGAGGAGGAGCTGGTGGTGTTTGTAAAAACACACACATTAGTATTAGATGTGGTGTCCAGGACAGAGCTAACATCACAGTAAGAAGACACTAAACTTTATCTTGTCGAGTCAGATGTGACTTGAGGAGATAGGGAGAGCTAATATTAAATTAGAGAACTAGAGACACATGGTTTCTCAAACGTATCTCTAGTTTATGAACCTCAACTATTTCACTTGTTTCGAGATTTGTTTCTGGCAAATTTCAACATGTTTTTAAATTGAAACAAGAAACTTTGGCCAATGGGATAAGACATACGTCTTTTTTGATTGGCAAAGTAATTGTTTACAATTAAAAGTGTGTGTAACAAGTCAGAAATATCTAAGTGAAAGACGTTGCATGTACCTTCTACTATAATGATAGCTGAAAGTACATGTTTGCAGCATAGTAACCAGAGACATTTCCCCTTATCCTTTATCTTGTCAAGCAAAGAGCAGCTTGATGAAGTAATGGTTTTCTCATAAACTTATATAAGTAACTTATAAGATCAACACTTGTTTATGACACATACACAAGAGTTGACTCATACTTCTGAAGGCAGGCTTATTCATTTTGTAAAAACAAAAAAAGCACAAAATAGACTATACTTAATAATGGGTTAAATTAACTCAACACAAAGAAAGTATATGAACAATTTATACAAATATTTGGTAGAGCATTGGCCTTTGAGCCTTAAGGTCGTGGGTTCGATACCCTCACGAGATCTACTCCAAATTCTCCCACTCATGTCAGCTTTTGTTGTGTCGTTGGGAAAGACACTGAACCCCACATTGCCCAAAGCCCCGCTGGCAGACCAGACCAAGACTGTGTCACCGTTGGCAGAGCAGCCATTTTCCTGTGGACCCACCACCTGCAGGAGGATCAGCGAGGGACTGGTGCTATGAGCATTGGGTGGTAGCTCTCATCAAAAAATGTACAAAAAAGTATTTACACAACATATTAAAATTATATGCACTGGAATGTTGTTGTTGTTGTGTGATATCCGACATCCATCTACTCATACATGAAGACATTTGTACCAACACGTTTTTTCAATCTTACTGTTGTGTATTCTAATCTAGAGCAAGACATTTCTCTATGACATTGGTCTTGAAGGCATTTTGAAATGTGCAAATATTGTAAGAAACTCAGAGACCAAGGCCAGAGAAATATCCCTCTAGAATAAACAGTGTTGATCTTTAGAGTATAAACTTGTGATTGCCTCGAACTGTGAGCTGCCGCCTCAGTAGAGCTACACATAGATCATGAGCCTGTTCAGCGATTCTATAAATTGATTATGTTTTAAGCCCAGGGAGTTTTTGTCGTAACTGATGCGGTCTTCCTCAGACTCACGTGATGTTCTTGTAGTGCACCTTGTCATCTGTAAAAAAAATAAAAAAAGGAGAAAAAAAAGGACCACAAACAGACAGCAAAGGTACATGAACAACAAAACAAAAAGGGGCAACTCAAATATCAGAGTGTCTAAGGACAACAAATATTGACATTGGATCAAGGAAGCAATAGCGATATGAAAACAGGCCCCCGGGACGATTGGACTGGTTTGCGATATTGAGTCTCCAATACTATATCCTCACTTTCTCAAAACTTGAAAATTTGTATTCGATTAGAAAAACAAAGGTTAATTGTTGCAGACGATATAATCACATTTTGAAGTGTTGGATGTGAGACAGAGCTAAATAGACTGTAATAGAATTAGGTGGTGGTGGATTTGAAAGACTTCCAGGAGGTGTGTGGCTGTTTTCACAAACATAACAATCGGTTCTTGGAAATCAATAAGCAGCAGTGATTCTAGAAAATGACACTCTTTCCAAGAACGCCTGTCACTGTGGAAACATGACCAGAAACCAGGTCTAAAGCCCAACACATTTTGGAAACACAATAAAGTATAAATTTGTTTTTTTCTCATATCGTTTAACAGTCCTTTCAAATCAGAAATCCAGGACTTCTAAAAGCATATCAAATACTAGGGCTGTGTGAATCAACCAAGTATTAGGCAAGGCAAGGAAGGTTTTTTGTATAGCACAATTCATACACAACTCAAAGTGCTGAACAAAACGAAACAGTCACACATGGCTTTAAAATCATAAATAATCACAGTATTTAAAACCATTTCCATTTGAGAAGGCCTGTATTACTTTATGTATATATTTTTTTATTTTTTTATTGTATTTATTTGGTTTTTTTTTTGTCTCATAATAACATATTAAACAGAAAAGTGGAAAAAAAAAAGAAAAATAACAACTATCCCCAACCCCTCCCTCCCATCCCCCCTAAACCCACCCCCACCCTCACACACTCCATATACACACATCATTTGATCCAAAGTAAATAAAATCTACAACAACAAAAATAAAATAAATATAATTTAAGAATATATATTATATATATATATATATATATACATATCCATATATACATACATACACACATACATACATATACATCCATATGCATAAAAAATATATGTAATACAAATAAAATATATATATATGGGGCTGGTGCTATGAGACTTGGGTGGCATCTCTGACTGCCACCCCCTGACCCAGAAATGGATTAAAGGGTAGAAAATGGATGGATGGACAAATATAATATATAAAAATAAAAAATATGGGGAAATGAGAGATTTATAGCTAGAGCCGATAAAGGATTTAAACTATGGGCAACAAAAGGGCTCAATAAAATTCAAAAGCTCTACAGTCAGGAAGGACAACTATTTACATTTGAAGACATTATTAGATTATATGACCCCCCGCAATCACTTTTTTAAATATTTGCAATTAAGGAATTTTAAAGGCACTCAGCAGAATAATTCTATCGATCCCCCAATGATGTGTTGTAAAAAGGGTTTAATCTCTAGTTTATATTGTCTCATAATAGATAAATCAAAAGAATCCTCCACTAAAAGGCCAGAGGGCTGGAAAAAAGATCTGAAGGAGGATTTCTCTGTTGAAGATTGGAAATTAATAAGCACCAGATCACAATCAATCCCTATTAATATAAATCTGAGAATGATACAATATAAATGGATTATGAGAACCAACATAACACCTGTTAAACTAAATAGATTCAATAAAGACATATCAGATCTATGGAAGCTTGTTAGGTTCACTTGTGAGTGTGTGTTATTTCATGATACTTTCATGAAATAACATGATAAATATCATGTTATTTCATGATACACAACTATCATGTTATTTCATGATACACAACTATCATGTTATTTCATGATACACAACTATCATGTTATTTCATGATACACAACTATCATGTTATTTCATGATACCAATTTATCATGAAATAACATGATACTGTACTGTAGATACAGAAGAAGAAGAAGCTGTCAGCTTCTGATAAATTGGTATCATGAAATAACATGATAGTTGTGTATCATGAAATAACATGATAGTTGTGTATCATGAAATAACATGATAGTTGTGTATCATGAAATAACATGATAGGGAAAACACCCTTACATTTATTCAGGACATATTGGCAATCTCTATAGAGCTAGACCCAAAACTTTTGATACTTGCAAAATCACCACAAAATAACAAATGGAATTTAAAGGAAAAAATGTTTATAGAACTATGTTTGGTTCTGGCAAAGAAAGTAATCGTCAGGCATTGGAAAGATTCCTCTGGGCCGAGTACAGGTGGATTAATTAAGGAACTGATAACTACATTACCACTTGAAAGAATTACATGGACAATTAGAAATAGGTTGCAACTTTTTCATGAAATTTGGGGACCTTTTTTGCGCTACTTAGAAAGGCCAGATTCAACGTTGTTCTATAGGTATACATAACATGGAGCAAAGTGCACAGCGGAAGTATAGAGTATAGAAGAAGGGAGAAGGGAAAAAGAAAACATAAGAAGAGGTTCTATCCTTTTATTCTTTATTTTATTCTTTATTTTATAAATTCACCTGCATGTATCTAACAATATACCTATTCATGTGACTGATCTATGGACTAGGAGGTCTATGCATGTAAAAAGATACACTTTTTTTACATTTATGTATGTAGGTGTGGGCACATGACAATGTTATTATTGTTTTCTATATTTATTTACTTATTTGTGTACTTAATTATTATGACTTTTTTATTTACTTTATGTATTTTGATCACACACATATATGGTATGTTTACTTTTTACTGTATTTGTGTCTGTACTTCAATAAATAGAAAGAGAAAAGAGCAGGCATGTCAAACAGAATTAGCTTTTTGTGGCTCTTGACAAGATTTTTCAATTCTTATTATTAATTTGCAGCATTGATCATCACTGTACCATGGCATCTTTATACAGTACATCATTTTAAAGCAAGAAAACAACCATGTTATGCACTTTTTAACTCACTTTTTACATAAAAATGTAAATTTGAGTCTACATTACTTTCTGCAATTTCTAATTTGATGATTAGATGCTGAACAAACCTAGCTATTTTGTAAAAAGGTGTATTTAAACATTTTTTCCCAGGGGAACACATTTGCTTGTTTACTCAATTGCCTGAGAGGAAAATGGGTGCACTGCATTCAATTAATAAATATATTCAAAAATCAGGTTGTATTATTTTACTCTTGCATTGAAATTAATATTGGGTTCTCACATTCACAATGTCCATTAAAGACCTATAGGGAGGTACTCATGGGCAAAGTTTTCCTCCAAGTTGATCTAGCTCCTATTGATTTACATTGAAAAGTGAATTGCTTTCTCACTCATTATTTTGGGCTTATACATCTATGGTTTAGTGTCCTCGCTGATCCTGGTGTTTGTATTGTGATAATGTCTTTGTAAATCCAGGTATTAGCCTTGACCAATCCGATGCCTTCATTCACGGGGTACACTCCTGCTTGCCTTAGCAACCGTCTTAGTAACACATCGGCCCAAGTTATGGCAAAATCTTAACCCTGCAGAAGAAATACCCATATATGGAAATTGGTTTAAGCTGGCTTGTGTTTAAACAGGCCTACACTCCTTTTATACGGTCTATGGAAATTACCAGCCAACTAATATTATTAATAAATCACTGATGGAATTAAATGAAAAAGGCAGAGATATATACTTTATTCCACACGTTTCTATAGATCATAATGTAAAATTATTAGCAATACAACTGAGTTTTGGCTTCTATGTCCTCACACACACAGACACACACAGATGCATGTGGACATCTGCAGACTGATGAATGGAATGCCGCTGTGTGTTTGGGTGTTGAAGTAAATATAGATCCTCGTGACTCTAACATCAGCGAGCCGTCCAAATCTCACATCTTTTTATAGCCCTGATGCACAGAGCCTACGATGCTTCTGACTCACCCAGGACCAGCTATAGTCTCTCAAATGTGGGTTACAGGATCATTTTGAATCAGAGGATTTAAAATATGTATCTACATGAATATGTTACTACTACAAAGCAACATCCATCCATCCATTTTCTACCCTTTAATCCATTTCTGGGTCAGGGGGGTGGCAGTCAGAGATGCCACCCAAGTCTCATAGCACCAGCCCCTCACTGACCCTCTGCAGGTGGTGAGTCCACAGGAGGACGGCTGCTCTCTGAGTGTGAGCATAGCCTTGATCTTTCAGCTGGGGCTTTGGGCAAAGTGGGGTTAAGTGTCTTGCCCAATGACACAACGACAGCAGTCATCAGTGGGAGTCGGTGGAGAAGGTGCAGAGGTGGGAATTGAACCCACGACCTTCTGGGCTTAAGGCCAATGCTCTACCAACTGAGCTACTGTCGCCCCTACAAAGCAACATACAAAGAAAAATATGTGCTTGATTTAAGAAATCACCAAACAAAATGAAAAAAAACATAAAAATCGACTGTTGATTACAAATATACTAATAAAATTGGTCTGATTTGCAGAGAAAATGAAATTAAGTTGTTAAACTAGTTTAACAAGTGTTATCTACTGTAATGATCAGTCTATAAACCATTACATTTTTCAATTTCTTTGAAACTTACAGCCTATTTACTGATTGTTATATACCGGCCATTGTTTATGTTTTGCCTGGTAGAGGGTTGAGAATCCCCCAGTGCAGGATTTGGGCACAGCCCTATCAGCTGTGGTTTTATGTTTATGTGAACAGCAGAGGCGACAGTAGCTCAGTTGGTAGAGCATTGGCCTTTGAGCCTGAAGGTCGTGGGTTCAAGCCCACCTCAAGACCTACTTCGCGACTCCCACTGATGACTGCTGTCGTTGTGTCCTTGGGCAAGACACTTAACCCCACTTTGCCTGAAGCCCCCGCTGAAAGATCTCAGCTCCTGTGGACTCACCACCTGCAGGAGGATCAGTGAGGGGCTGGTGCTCTGTGACTGGGTGCAGCTCTGAATGCCACCCCCCCGACCCAGAAATGGATTAAGGGGAAGAAAATGGATGGATGGATGGTGAACAGCAGAGAGATCCAACCAGAGATATGCAGAATCTATTGGGAGTTATTTTGTTCATAAATTTAGCGTTGTATTCAGTGCTCATTTACAATAAATTGTAAAATAAAATTGAAAAAATTACTTTCTTCATTTTAGCGGCGTTTTTGTAAAAACTAACAACTTTATGGATGCAGGCTTTCAATTGTAGGAAATACACAACCTGCATATGTTTTAGAACAACTGCTTCATAAAGAAAAGTAAAATATCTTTATTTACACAGCACGTTTCACAGACCAAGGTCAAAGAAATGGATACAGTAACCGCTCAGCCCAAGGAGTCTGTCAACTGTCAAATAGCAAATGCAATGTGAAAATGGTTTATATCTTGTATGTTCTGTTTTTTTCTGACACCTCTTCATAAAATAACGTTAATCCAGTTAAACCAGTCCTTTAATGGCTTTGTTTAACAGCCTATATTCAAGTGCAGTCTAAATGTGTAAAATGATTACAAGTGTGCTTAATAGTCCAGCGTGTATATACTATTTGAAATTTGAAAAAAATAAAACCATCAAAACAACTTAACACTGGCCCCACCGCTCTCTAATATAAAAACAATACATTTTCCCCTGAGTGTCCAGATACAACACAAGTCACGGTTATCACAGCTGGTTGGAAAGCCCAGCACAAAGGCTCATTGTCGCTGTATGAGTCATGTGAAGCCCCAGGTTAAAGGCCCCACTTTGTGCCAATGGGATCCACCAGCTCTCTGCACGTGCACGACTCACATGCACATTATTGCTTTACTCTGTTAAGGTCAAGCATGTTTACAACCGCTCAAAGACATCTATTGTTCCGTCATTACACAGGATTTGGCGTCCATCACGTTACAGCCTAAACCTTGATTAAACCCTTCTCAATGGGGCACATTCTTGACTTTGTCTGGAGCCTCTATTCTTCCCTCTTTTTCTCCCTCCTCAATGTGGTCTCCATCAGCACAGCACCAGAGCTGAGGAAATGGATGGTGAGGCTATTTTTAGAAGCAGGGAAGGAGGGCAGAGCAAAAGTAAGCTATGGAGAGAGGGAGGGAGGGATGATGAGGATATCAATCTGTATTCGCCCGCTGCTGCTGCTGCTGCTGCTGCTACTGCTGCTGCTGCTGGCCAGAGACACTCGGAGACACAAGAAAGAGAAGAACCTCCACACTTATAAACAAGACATCCGTGGAGCAGGTGAGTCGAACAACATATTTGCGTATAATGAAATACATTGAAAAACTGTAATCCTTGGTGTGTGTGTGTGTATAGGTACAGACTTGTGGGGGGCTATATTTAGAAATGTGCGAGTACTTTTTGGTAGAAACTGGGTGAGGCTGGCATTTTTGGCTTTGGGTAGGCTCTATTTTTGGCATCAAGGTCGCCGTATACCAAAATATACTGTGGCCAGGGTTAGAGCAAGAGAGAAAAAACACAGAGTGGATACACAGTCAATGGTTTTAACACGTCTGGATCAGCATTTCTATTTAAGCTGGCTTCTTCTGCCAAAAACATACTGGGAGGATTGTCTAATATTGGGCTGTTTACACTTGGCTCTCCAATGTCAATACGGGTGGCCTCTGCTTTGTTTAAACCAGTACAGTATCACATACATTCATGTAGTACTCACAAATATTTCTAATCTGGGTGTAGTATTGTGTGACACTCGGTTACGTAAAATTTAAAAACATTATTGCATAACCGTGATGCCGCTATTTCTCTATTAATATATGAATGAAAGTAGATGAATGCGATAATGTAAACAAATGATCCGGACCGATATTTGTCACACAGTGTACTCTGTGTGCCACTTAAAGCTGGGTAGACAGAAAGAAAAGGATGAAAATATCCACATTTTAATAAAACCAGGTCTCAGCAGAACTAAACAGATATAAAGACGTATGTTTATTTAAAGCTGGTCTATCTATCCTTTCAACCCAACTTTATTAAAATCCATGTAACTCCCTCAAAACAGTTTTGTCCATTCACTATCATCTTAACATATATTTTTAGGCCTCTGTCACATTTTTAGAACATTTCTCAGACAGAAGAGTGGTCTCAGCCCAAAGCGTCAAACAGTGACTCACAGGGTTTGCAAAATTAGAATCAGAATCCTTTTTAGTGCCATGTGAGAAACAGGAAGTCACAAACAAGGATCACGGTGCAAACAAGTTAAAGCAGAATAAAAAACACAAGATAACAGCTAAGCAATGCTATTTTTATTGAGATAAAGCGGGTGAAAATAGTCTCTTTTTGTATTTGTCTAGTTTAAACAGACATGCTTTGTTCACTTTATGATTAAGATTAAGAAAACCTTTATTTCAGTGTTGCATCACAAATTACAGGCAGTAGGAATAAGGAGCTCACA
Organism: Knipowitschia caucasica; assembly: GCA_964034765.1. Classification (NCBI taxonomy): domain Eukaryota; kingdom Metazoa; phylum Chordata; class Actinopteri; order Gobiiformes; family Gobiidae; genus Knipowitschia; species Knipowitschia caucasica. The sequence goes on from OZ035830.1 coordinate 20,513,763, forward strand.
GCACAGATTAAAAGCATAATCACTCCAAACTAAACTAAAATAACTCTAGCATAAAAATAAGCAGCATTAATCATCTTTATTTTGCATAATAAGGAAATCTCTAATTTTAGCATGATGAAGAAGCAAGACTTTGATCAGAAGGAAACCACTACACATACATAATTGTGAACACACAGTAACAAGTCATCTGTACATTTTTCAAACTGTTGGTATAATTTTTCCCGTCTCCAGAGATGCGTCCACGCTCCAGGCATCCCTCCAAGCGGCCCCTCCTGCTGCCCACCATCAAGGAGGGCTCAGAGGAGATGGTGCGGGAGATGAACGAAGCCAACGCCTGCACCCACAGCCAGAGCTCCTCCGAGGACTACTTCCTGTCCATCTGCCACCTGGCCCACCCCACATTCCCAACAAGAGACACACCACCCCATAGCAACCACTCACGAGACGGGAGGATGGGTTGCTATGAACACTCAGACCCACTGGAGCATCTCTACGGGCATCCCAACTGCGGCCTCAGCTCGGAGAGACGGCACAAGCGGTCCCACGAGAGGACGCGGGCGCACAGTATTCCCAACACTTCCACTCTGGATATGAGCAGTCAGCGCAAAAGCAGTTGCCCCGAGTTACACAGTGCATCTCAAAATGAATGTTTACCACAGATGGACACGACAGCAGTGATGGAGGAGGAGAGACAAGATCCAAGATGCATCAAACCCTCGCTCATCTCCCAGTGGATCTCGGACTGTCGCTTGGCCTGGAGAGAAGCACGGGCACGAGCCTGCATGCTGCCCGCCATCGTTGAGATTTAGGGCTCTGTCAATAAGAGACACTTTAGTGAGGGTAGCTTCAGGCTTGGTCTATTTACAGTTTATGGTCTATACACAATTAGGGCCTGTTTTTAAAGGAATGGTTTAAAAATATCAGCCAAAGCCAATTCTGATAGTATGCAAATAATGATAAATCCCATGGACTATACTATAAACCATGACACCCACAAGTTTAAAAATATTTACATGTATACATATGTATATTCTGGAACCTGGAGCTACCTTATGTGCACACAGCTGTGTTGAAAATGCATAAAATGTTGAAAATGCAGAATATGTAATGTTATGTCTTGAAATCGCAGTGTCTGTGTTCAAGCCTATACACCTGATGTGCAAAGCTGTTTTTTAAACTTGTTTTTGTGAAAACATTCTGAATAAAAGCTTTTGATACTTTCTTTATGCTGTGATTCTGACAATCCGGTCTCTAGCCTCAGATCTGCTGGTGCTTTGTGTGAAGGGGTTTCTATGGTAACTCGTGGGATCCCACTCAGTAACTGTGTGGAGGCAAACAGAAATGAATGAATCAACTCAAAATAACAAAATAAAGGGCGGGGGAGTATTGTACTGTAGAAATTATTTTATTATCAGTGTTTGTAAGAATCTCAAAGTGGTCTTGGCAATGTTGCGATAACAGAAGGTAAAGATATTGATTTAATCTAAAGAAATTTATAGTTTCCATGAATGAAAAAGCAGGTCTAAATTGACATTTATTTAACCAGTTAAATAAATGTCAATAACTAACATGTAAACTATCCTCTGGTAGCAGTTCCATATGTGATCACTAGAGGCCGCTTATGAAAGAGTTTTCACTTCATTCTACTTTATTCCACACATTAGGCATAATCCATCAGCTCTGTTCTTACATAAAATGTCCTGGTAGAAGGATTAGTGGTTTACATGGCTGTGGTATTGGTGCTGTCACTTTTTTAGCAGATTTAAGCTTTTTTAGGTCAGCAAAGTAATCACTAAATAGCACAGATGGATTTCCCCCTGATTCTCTGCTTTGTACAACACAACAGCTGAGGCTGGTGGTTTCGGCTTATAGCAATGTTAAAAACAACAACTGGGCCATAGGGACTCTATGTGTTTTGTTGTGTTGATATTGAATGCAACTAGAAGAAATAGGGTGTCTTGAGGTAGGGGTCAGTAGCATTACAAAGAAAAGGGCCTTTATTGAAAAAAAGTATACTTTGTAGCCTATGTAACACAGGTACTGTACTAGTTAACATCAACTGTAAATACACCAATGAGAAAGCAACAAGCCCTTACACCAGTTCAGCGCTCGGGCCTAATAATAAAGTACCAACAATAATTTTAATGGCCTCACAAACAGGATTTAAGACTAGATCTGAAATGATTGAAGGCTGCAGCAACAATCTGCGTGTTCTGTTTTCAACAGTTAATAGATTAACAAACCCCCCTGTTCAGATGCCATTAGAGCTAACTTCCAAACGTAAATGTAATGAGTTTGCACATTTTTTCAATGACAAGGTTCAAGGCATCAAAAACGCCATTGTCTCCAATCCACAGATAACCATCCAACAGCCTAAAAGGCTCTTTGAGCTAACTCACTTTGCACCTGTAAATGATCAAACTGTCCAAGAGATAATCTCCAGTCTGAGCTCCTCCACATGCAGCTTGGATGTACTACCCACTAGATTTCTAAAGTCTGTTCTGAGCAGTCTGTTACCTTCACTCACACAGATAGTAAACATGTCCCTTCATTCTGGAATATTCCCAAAGGCCCTGAAAACTGCAGTCATCAGGCCCCTGCTTAAAAAGAGCAGTCTGGATGCTACGGTACTTAACAACTATCGTCCCATCTCAAATCTGCCATTTATGGGGAAAGTCCTTGAAAAAGTTGTCTACCAACAGCTAAATAGATTTCTTATAATCAACAACTCATTTGATATGTTTCAGTCCGGCTTTAGACCCCACCACAGCACTGAGACTGCTCTCGTCAAGGTTACAAACGATATCCGGCTAAACACTGACGCAGGCAAAGTCTCAATCCTAATCCTGTTAGATCTGAGTGCTGCCTTTGACACTGTCGACCATGAGATCCTCTTACAGAGACTAGAGGACTGGGTTGGCGTCGCTGGCACCGCCCTAAGTTGGTTTAGGTCTTACCTTGAAGACAGGAAGTACTTTGTGGAGATTGGAAACTGTGTCTCAGATCATATGGCCCTGACCTGTGGAGTACCACAGGGGTCGATCCTGGGAAATCTAGGGGTAATACTGGACTCAGACTTAAATTTTAATAGCCACATCAAATCAGTAACATCAGCAGCTTTTTACCATCTAAAAAACATTTCCAGGATCAAAAACATAGTGTCTAAAGCAGACTTGGAGATTCTTATCCATGCATTTGTCTCCAGTAGGTTAGACTACTGCAATGGCCTGCTCACAGGTCTATCCAAACAGGCTGTAAAACAGCTGCAGTACATTCAAAATGCAGCAGCTCGAGTCCTGACTAGAACCAGGAAGTACGACCACATTAGTCCGGTCCTCAGGTCTCTGCACTGGCTTCCTGTGGCTCAGAGAATAGACTTTAAAACAGCTTTGCTTGTGTACAAGTCTCTCCATGGCCTCGCACCAAAATATATTAGTGACATGTTAGTCCCATATGAACCAGCCCGGACTCTGAGGAGCACAGGGACTGGACTCCTGTTAGTGCCCAGAGTCAGGACTAAACATGGGGAGGCTGCTTTTCAGATTCATGCTGCTAAAATCTGGAACATTCTTCCTGAAGATGTGAGACAGGCCTCCTCTCTGACTATGTTTAAAACCAAGTTAAAAACTGTGCTGTTTAGCTGTGCATACAACTGAGGGATTTTATATTTTTATCTTTCTTTTTAATGTTCTGTGATTATTTATGATTTTAATGCTATCTTGTTCAGCACTTTGAGTTGCCTTGTGTATGAATTGTGCTATACAAATAAACTTGCCTTGCCTTGCCTTGCCTAGATGAAAAGTGCTCATTACTGAATGTAGTAGCCTCCAATATGTACACCCATAGACTTTCCCATAGACGCCACGTCACCATGTCTGTACCAAAGGCTGTTCCATAAATAAACTGTTTTTTTTTTTGAGGGCGCAACATTGTTATATTGTGGAGGGCCAAACCCATTTCCCCGCTATTTCATTGAACACATATTTCTTTTTTCTGTTAAAGCTACTTCATCCATCCATCCATTTTCTACCCCTTAATCCATTTCCGGGTCAGGAGGGTGGCAATCAGCTACCACCCAATTCACAGAGCACCACCCCTCACTGATCCTCCTGCAGGTGGTGTGTCTGTGGGAGAATAGCCTTGATCTCTCAGTAGCATGGGGTTAAGTGACCAAGGACACAACCCACTCTACTCTTCTCTACCCCGATTGGGAGCGCTTCCACCGGCCCAAACTGGTACCAGGTACCTTTTTAGTACCTGTCTGGCCCTGATTCTTTCCAGGCTGGGTAGGTACTAAAGTGTTCTAACTGACAAATATTACCTAGAATGTGGCTAAAAGCCAAGGTTACCAAGGAATTTCCCCAGATACTGGTTTGTGATGGGTAGGTTACTAGGATATGGTACTAGATATAAGTGTGTGGAAACACAACCAGGAAGCTTAGAGTATAGAGCGGAGCAGAGTAGAGTAGAGTATAGGGTAGAGTAGAGCTGAGTAGAGTAGAGTAGAATAGAGTAGAGCAGAGCCAATAAAAATCATGTGGCTTTTCCTGACAACAAACAACAAACAAAAACACCATTAAAACGTTTTATTTCCATGAAAACCACATGAAGTTTGTATCCTGGTTGATCTTTTGTACAAACAAAAGACTATTAATAAACATCATTCTCAGTTTGATTAAATGTGGGCAGGTTCTCTGCTCTGCACGGACACAAGGGCAACTGCAAATCTCCTTAAAGAATGTGAATGACACATGGAGTTTATTGACTTTGCCTGTGACAAAAAACAAAAAAACTGTTGCCGTTTATATGTCTGACATGAGCTTGTGAGAATGAACTGAAAGGCTGACCACTCTTCCAAAGAGACAGGTTGAAAAGCAACTGTTTTACGAAGCATTTTCAAACTCTATAGTGGTCGGTTCAAATTGTGAAGATGCAGAGGCATTTTTAAATGCAAGCGCCAGTTTCCTGATTGGACGAAATTCCATTGTGAGATGGCCACACAGCAGGTTTCTGGGAATTAAAGTTTTAAAAGAATACGCTCGTGACCGCGGGGCACTTGCTGTTGTTTGCTACGAACTGAAGTCCGCCTCCTCCGTGGCCGCAGCGTTCTGACCCAGGGCAGCTGAGGCCGCTCGCTGTGAGCCGCTAACAACAACGCGGTAACGTGTTTATATCCAAGACCATTCGTGCAAAGAACTATTCTCTGCATGTTGTGTGTGTGTCTTTGAGTTACCTGTGCACGCAATAAATACACATATACTGAAGCTGAACTATGGAGCCTTAGGAAGTGTCCGTGTCTCCGACTGAAATGCAACAAAACACGCTAAACTAAAGCTGGGGTACATACATTTTCCCTTTCATTAACAGCTCACGTTGGTTGTGCCTAAAAGTAAAAGTGAGCAAATCAAATAGATTTAAGTACATTTGGTATGAATGACAATGTGTTATAACATTTGATAATCTCATTTAACGTCAGTTGGAGTGGATTGAAATAGAAGGTTTAGAATGCGATTAATCCTGAGTTAACTCAGCATTACTATGTGATATATCAACTAAAAAAATGTAATCGTTTGACAACCCTAATAAATATATAGATACATATATGATATCTTATTGTATTATTCATATCCATCTGATAATTCTCCCATTCAAGTCACTTTACCTGTTGATATTATTTCTGATGCTTATTCTGCTCATATTCTCATATTCTCCGCTGCTAATGTATAATATAGACATCTGTAAATACTCCGAACCAAGTGAAATTGTAGCCCAGATTTTCTTATTTTATTTTATTTTATCTTAAATTTATTGTCTATTATCTTAAATAATAGACTTTGATGTGTGCAATCTGAGTGCTCTTATTTCCTTTCTCTGCTGTAATGTGCAACGATGACACTGAAATTTCTCCACTGTGAGACTAATAAAGGTTTATCTTATCTTATCTTATACCGATATATACCTATATATATCTATATATGTCGGTATCGTGTATTTGTCCCAATACCCAATCTGCACCATACATTCACAACTGTTTAAATGCACCATATAATTCATTAACTCATTGGCTGCCACCCGTTTTTGATGATTTCACTGACTTTTAGGGGAATATTGTGTGCTATGTGAAATATGAAACCAGACTCTGAAACATTGGACTGTCTACTTTCATCAGCAAAAATAAGTTAGTTTCTCGCTAATTTTGTTTTCCTGTAATCCCCAGTCGAAGAGAGGGAAGTTTGACAGAAATCACCAGTCTCAGAAAAATGCGTTTTCACCCGTCACACGTCCATGGGCTGCTAGATGAACATAGCTTTTCATCACTGCCAGGTTAATTTTTGCATCTGTGCATTGCTATTCACCTGTTGTCTCTGTGTCTGTTTCATGAATGAACTGATGGGACTCCAAACACAGGACTTCACAGAGGGAAAGGTCACAAGGGGTTAAATACAGAAAAAAACGTACTTTAAAAATAGCTTGCATCCCAGTTCAGGTCCAAGTCCGTTCATTGTACCATGTACAGGAGGAGTAACTTTGATCAAGCTAAAATGAAACTTTGATGATAGAGGACCAGCATTTTATTTTACGCTGTATTATATTTGAGTGCATCTATTTTTGTAATGTCTGGAAAAGTAAGTAAGTAAGTAATTTTTAATTATATAGCGCCTTTCACAGAGCAGAGTCAGTGGTTTACAATTGTGGGCATTCCACTCCACACAGAGATGGGAGTGGGGCCAGTACAGGAGGCACATGCCAGACCTATTGTACATGTTTTTAGTGGTAGGGGAAACCGGAGCACCTGGAGGAAGCCTACGCAGACACGGGGAGAACATGCAAACTCCACTCAGAAAGGCCCTGTTCCGAACTGAACCCATGAAGCATCTGTTTTGTTTTTTTTCTTAAAAAATGTGCTATTATAAAAAAACTTGACTGTACTAAGTCTACAGTGCGTAAAAACACCTTGTCCTTAAATCATGTGGCGTCCAGTTAAAACAGTAGATTCTCAGCTTTGTTTTGCTCCATCAGCTTGTTGCGGTTTAGGCTAAACTGGCGTGGGGACTTCCCTAATACATACTTTAGCGGAATTTAACGCTGCAGTCATGTCTCCCATGGAAAAGTCTCTATGGATAGAACTGGAAGTGAAAGTTGATAAAAGCATTAATAGCAACAGGATGAGTCACTACAGGAGCAGGGAAACAAAGGAGAAGTGAAAGTAAAAGTCACTCAACAATAGAGTGTTACTTCAACTAAAGTCAATGAAAAGAATGTTAGGAAAATTAGAAAAACAAAAGTATGGAGCCAAAATGCAGTGAAGTTTGTCTGTTATCTCCCTGTTAAAGTTTGTCTTAATATTACCATCAACACATGTTAATATTGAAGTCATCGGATTTACGTTTTGCAAATAATATGTAATAAAAGACAATTAAAGTAGGAGAGGTCCTGGAGATGGCAAGAAAGTGGTCCTGTGCCAAAATGTTATTAAGAAAAAGTTAAGAAAAAAGTGTAGCTAATAATTAGCCCAAACTAACTTGCATCGAGAACTTTTTTGGCAGTGAACGAAACATGATACATAATGATTCACGTTGCCACCTTAAGTTTAATTTTCGTTTTTCTCTTTAGCCCTGTACTTTCTTTCCCTCCAGTTTCAGTGTTTGTGAGACCCATCAAGATCTTACAATTAAGTGGCTCAGTTGGTAGAAGAGCATTGGCCTTTGAGCCTGAAGGTCGTGGGTTCGAGCCCACCACGAGACCTTCTCCACCGACTCCCACTGATGTCTGCTGTCGTTGTGTCCTTCGGCAAGACACTTAACCCACTTTGCCTATTAGGAGCGCGGAAGTGATGTTCGCTGCTTGCCTTGAGTATGTATATGTACTGTATATGCATCAAACTGACATTTCCCCATTGTGGGACGAATAAAGGACCTTCTTCTAATTTTCTCATGTTGTTTGTCTGGCATGGTGTTTGTGCTGCTGCTGCTGCTAAGATAGCAGCCACCTGTGCTGCACTGCTGCAGGAAAGCCAAACCCAGCCAGCCAATACAGGATGCGAGAACACTTTTTTTTTTTAGTTATTTTGTTCATTTTTGGAATTTTGTTTCTGAGTGTGTAAGAAATGTGCAATAAAAATACAATTGCCTTGCCTGTAGTTATTGACCATGCCGACCATTTCCGGTAAAGTCTTACAATGACTTTACCGAAAAAAAGGAAGAGTGCAAACAGCTATAGCTCACTTCACACTTTCAACCATTTCCTTTGATTCGAGAGAAATACAAGAGAGAGCAGAGGCGCACGGGAAATCCCCTCTAAAACCATTTATTAACCTCTCGCAAAAATAAGTACAATTTCTATACTGTCACTTTCCACAGTCTTGTGCCCCCCTCCAACCCACACAAGCCAAACGCACGCATCCATTTCCTGTGGACATTTTTGTAAGAGCTGCAACTAGAAATATCAAACATTTAAAGCAGCTCTGATACAATATTAAAGCAAAGTGCATTCTGCTGATGTCAGAAGAGAGAAGGTGAAGCCGGCTGTGCAAAGGACACACAGCAGCTGTGACTGGGACTGGGTCATTATACGGTTGTTTTTATTCTCACAAAAAGCTGATTTTCTCTGTAGAGCAATATCAGCAATAAATGTTGTTTGTTTAAAAATGGGACTTTTTTATTTTATTTTAATTGGACTTTTAGTTACTATTGTGAACTGGACAAACTTGTGAATCACGTCAGCTGTGCCTTCAATCATATCTGGTCTTTCTGAAAACTATTCTTGTTTTCCTCGACATTTCTACTCTGTCCACACAAAACATCAGGTATAAAGTATGTCAAAAGCCTATATCATAATAATAATAATAATAGTTTATTTATATTAATTTTAAAGGAGCAGTATGTAAAAATCTGGTCAAAAGTGGTACTGCAACCTCTCCCACTCTCCCTGACTCAGATATACAGACACATGCAGCTGAGACCATAATAACTGAATAGACAAGAGTTTTGTCAACATCAAATCTATAACCAACACCTTTTTCACAAAGGCCCCCGACAGAAATCCTGGTTTTATTCCTTGTTTTGTCGTTAATAATTTGAGAATCATAACAAGACCTTTTTAGTTCTGCGGCCACTTTACCTGTGAGATTAGCTTGATGCTGTGAGTTCTGGCAACCCGGATCAAGGACTTTCTGATTGGTAAAACGGTGGAGGGCAGGACATCAAAATGTAAACAATAACAAGATTTAGGGACTGTAAAACTAATTTTGAAATTTGACTGTTATCAGTGAAAGAAGTATTCGAAAAGAGCATGGTTTATTAATGCATTTTGACAGATTAGGGCCCTTTAATGATGACTTGACATAAAAATCTTACATATTGCTACTTTAAATATTAATATTATTTTCAAAAACTAGACAAGAAAGAAAGAATACAGTCTTCATATCGTTGAGACTATTATAGAAATCCAAATAGAATTGAAAGAAGTAAAAGTTATTTCAACCCACAATGTCAGACCACTTTTACCTGATCACTGTAGCTACTTCCTGCTTTTCAACATAGTCATACACCAGTATTCAGGTTATACACATGCACATGGCTCAGGTAACTTAAATTAAAAAACTAAAAAAATACCAACATTTGCACATAACAAAAACCACGGATACCAAAGATAAGATCACATAAAAAAGTTAGTAACACAAACGCACTCAGCCATGATCAAATTACCCTGTCTCCTGTCTTGTAGAGAGACTCGAAGCAGTAAATAATTATCAATCATTTGCAGAGTTATAAAGTTGAGGATAACCAAACCATTCCAACAGTTTAAAATTCGGTTTAAAATTAGACCTCTTAGTTTCAGAGCCACAGGAAACAAGCCAGAAAGTTCCACATCCAGTTTGTCAGAACATATCAACCATGATATAATTAATTTCTAATGAAGTCTAGAAGTGGTGACAACGTGCATAAACATAATGTGATGTTGACCAATAGAAAGGACTTTCCAAAATAAGTATATTATGACAGAGAAAATAATCATCTGGGAAAACCTTTGGACATTTTCTTTTTCTATGTTCTTTTTTTTTTGTTTTTTTATTAGAGTTATTATGACATTGGCCTTCATATATGATCACTACCACTTGAATAAGGACAACTGTAACGTGTCATAACTGTTACTTTGTGTGGAGAGGTCTGTGATATTCTCTGAATGTCTTAAAACCTACACAATGTCCCCAAACCCATCTCTGGAAACAGTGCTCGACTCTTTCCGAGCTGCATTTCATCGAGGTGTTAACCGCAGCACAATAGTCACTGATGCCTCTGAGCCTGCACTACAACCCACCTTCTATTAGTATCAGTTCCATCTTATGTTACAGTGTATGTATTCATAGCATCTATTGAAAATAACAGTGTGACAAATACCTAAACCTGCAGATGCATCATAAAGCTTAAATTGTAGAACTGACCTTGAATTAGAGGAATAAGGAAATTGGATAAATATATTTTTGCCAGTTGAACTAAATAGAATATTACACATTACACACACAATAATAACAATAATAATAATAATAATAATAATAATAATAATAATAACAATAATAATAATAATAATAATAATAATAATAATAATAGTCATAATAATAACAATAATAATAACACCAGTAATGAATAAAAGCCCAATCAAAGCCTTCGTAAACATTATAGTTGCTACAATATAATAGCCTATATCTACATACTCTAATAAACATAATAATTCACCGTAGCCGATATGCCTCTGTTTTTATTTTGAGTTTTTAAGATCTGGTTTTTTAATGTTTTACCAAAAAAAATATATATCAATACATCAATCAATCAAAATCAATAAATCAATTCCTACTGTTTGTAGATTATTGTATTGTACCATATCATGTAATATACTAAACTTGCATTGGGTTTTTGATGCTGTAGTTTGATCAAACAAAAGCCGGAGTGAGGTGAAGTCAGTGGTTTTCACTTTGCGGCTTGTTGCAGTTTCACTTTCCACTCTCAAAGAAAATGTTTCCCCTCAAAGCCATGATGCAATACCTCTACAACAATATAAAAGACAGGACCTCCAATGCCAAAAACCCAGAGACCAAAGAGTCAAACCTAAACACCCAGAGACCAGAGACCAGAGACCAGAGACCAGAGAGCGCAGCCTCCTCTTCAGTCCATCAGCATGATCCACATCAAAGTCCTGCTTGTCCTCACAGCCTTGGCCTTCATCTGCCATGCACAACGTAAGTGATTCAATTATGTTTTCATGTTTGTCCATTAGAAGAATAATTGGTTTATCTGGAAACACACGGGCATGGATGGATGTTACAAAAAGCATGGGTCAATGGATGAGGATCAAATTCTCTATTGTATGATGGCTATACGTTATTCGTATAGCCTTTTGGCCTAAAGAACTTTTGGCCTAAAGATTAACATGGAAAATAAATGTTATGTTTACAGTTGGTAAATGTTTCTGTTTCTGTCTGTCTCTATGTAATTGTATATGTATCATGAATATATAATGATAATAGTCAGGTATTAGGGGCTGTCCTCAGTTGGCTGTTTCCCAAGGCTCTTATCTCGCCTTGGGAAACACTTTCTACAGCACGCACCTACAAAAGGATCAGACAGACAGAGCTACAGAAGACAAATCAGACCTGGACATAGTGAGCGGATGACCAGAGAGCATGCAGAACCACTGGGACACATGGGTCAGGTTTGGGCCCAGTCTGAACCTCCAGACCGGGATCAAGGCTTGACAATATTTGGACAAATTGTCTCTCATTCCAGCTTTAACAGATAAACAAGACTTTTCCCAAAACAGGGGCCCTTCAACATGAAGACATCAAGCTCTTGTGCTTTAAGTAACTGTCATTGTCTTTGTGTGTTGTAGGAAACCAGGCCGGACAGCAGTGTTTATGCGGCAACTTTAGAAACAGGGTAGATGCGCGGAGTAACATATCAGACATACAGATCTACCCCATCACAGACTTCTGCAGCCAAATTGAGATTATGTGAGTATAGAAGGATTCAACATATTGAAAAAAGAATCAATAAATGTGTATTAAAATGATAAATGTATTTCTTTCTTCCTGTTTAGTATCACAAATAAACAAGGCGGCAGGTATTGCTTGAACCCCCAGAATAAGGCCCTGATCAGGGTCCTGACTAAATTACTCCCGTAAGTCTGAACAATGCTTTTGTATTTGCAGTAATCTACACTGTAACTTAGATAATATAGGAATATATATATTATCACCTTAATAACATGCTTTCTTCCTTTGTTGCAGAAAAAAGAAGTAGACATTGTCCTCCTGAAGACTCAAATCCAACTTTGAAGCGCTGAGAAACCACTGACCTCTGAAACACAGCAACCAAGATTGTGAAAAGCTGCATTAGAAACGCTGTGTTCTCTAAACTATTTGTCCCAAGTTTTTCATCTGTTACTTTAATATTGTTTGTATGTTTTTACACATAATTTTATGATAATAAAATGTTGACATATATTAATTTTGATCTGTCTGTTTTTACCACATTTTGAGAAATACCGCCATCTGGTGATGCAATGAGGAATAGGTTACACACAAGTGTCAGATAGGTTTCAGTGCTCAAGTTTATTTACAAGACATAACAAAACTACTATGAGACTGTGTAAGCAGAGGAGCTGGTACTAAACCCAGACTTACACAGAATTATTTTCTTTTGATGATATAAGACCCCCATTTTCTCATCAATACAAACAGAACTGACAAAATACTCACCTAATTAGAGGCCCCATAGGTCACACCCATAGACTGTATTGTCACACCTCTTATGCAGTCTGTTGACATGTCAATACAAATCACACACCACACAAAGCACAAATTATCACATAAAACAAACATCAAAATAACCATTAAAAAGACGATTAAAACCACACATGCAATTCAATGCACGCACGCTGCGGTGGCCGTGTGCGTGTGTCCGACTCTCACTTGCTTACGTGATCACGTCTCAGATCTCCACTGCACAGAGCTGACTTCCACGCGCACCTCGTCCCAGTGCGCGGGATTACGCGCTTCCGTGCGTCCGTCTGTTTCCAGGGTGCACGTCCAAAAGTCATGGATGTACAAACAGACCGTATTTGCTTTTTGAGTCGGTCATTTCGGCATTACTGGGACCACTGGGACAGCTGCAGCTCAACCACCGGATCTCTACTATAGGTGTGTTTCTAAATCTGTTCCATAACTAACTAAAGAATGCAGAGCTTCTTGCGAATGCACCTTCCTAAATAGCGTGATATTAATGTTGGTGAATTGATTGAAAGGTGTGTGGATCGTGCGATTCACGCTGAAGCAAGTGAAATCCAGAAGCGCATGACTTTGGTTCGTGTTTTTGCAAGTCACCGCAGGTCGAAGTGCCGTATCCAAAATAGTGTGCATGGGTCTGACGCCCAACAAGCATTTCACACTCAACTGCACCGCCTCAAGAGTCTCTATACAGACTTTATAATGTCACCAGTGTTAGGAGCATTCATTCAAGTCATTCAATTTATTGAAGCCGATAAGAGACTGATGTTTATTTTAAGTATGCTGACTGATTTAAGGCATTACAAAAACATTGACAATGTATTACCAGATAGTTACATTCTTATGTTATAATTATATAGGCATTTATAAAAGAAAATGAAACATTATTATCATGATAAGACTGAATGCACGCTTGCGTAACGTGGCGTGATCCCGTTATTTACACATAATACAAAACAAGAATATTAAATGAGTCCAAGATCTTATCTCTTTAAAGGAAAAAAAAAAACCTCACCCAAACATAAATTGTGCCTAAAGTATAACCTCAGTTTAAATACAATATTGTAAAACTATATATATTTAGAATTCCTGCATTCAATTTTTGTATAATATTTTGCATGATCATGTAGGCATATGACTCATCTTTGCAAAGATTGTCTCAAAAGCAAATAGAGGCCCTGCTAAGAACAAGACAACGATGACATAATATCAACTCACGGTTTGTAACTGAACTCTGATTCTAATTGCGGACTTACAGAAATTAGACACTGTTCTAGACATTGCTGAGGCTTCCTTTTCCAGTTCCCGACATTGGACTGTATGTTTAAATGCATATGTACAGTATGAGATAATGCTAATGTGATCAATGTGACAGGTTTGGATTTTCAAAGTCAAGAACAGTGGTCCTAAAACAAACAATCAACTGCTGTCAGAATGTCCTCGCAGCAAGGAGACATCCCAGGTAAACATTAAATATGCTTAGTGCTAGATAGTAGAAGTACGGGGAAAACAAGTTCTGTATTAGGAGTTAACAATTAAATAGACCAGAGTGCAGGGATAATACATTCAGAATGTTTATGTTTAGTTGTATTTAATTTTAGTTAAACTGCTTATATGATGGTGTACTTTTTGTTCTCCATAATAACACTTATTAAATTGTCCTCTATTTATCATCTTAATGTCTGAAAACTGATCAAAAAATGTGTTGGTTTTATAGATTCATTCTATGAGATGTAATTGTTACACTGCAAAAAATGATGAAATATGAGATAATAATTGCTTGAATCAAGTGGATTTTAAACAAGATTTGCCAATGGGACAAAACCATTCAGTCATTTTTCAAGAATTGTTGCTTTATTTTCTCATTCCAAGGGAGACATTTCTTGTATCTTTTTAAAACAAGATGATTTTTCTTGTTTTGTTCGGCAAATCTTGTTTTAAAGCAGTCAAAATGTGCTCAAAATAAGATGAATTGTTGCTAAATTTGAGCAATTCTTAACATAGTTCTCATCCCTTATAAGATTAGGAGATTTTTTAGTTTTTATTCCACTCTGGGGATTTTCTAGTGTTTTTGATGTTGAGTATACCACAACCATACTCAAGAAACCATAATAAATAATATTTCTATATAAGAGAGGTAGTATTTATTTTAGATAGATAGATAGAAACTAAGTATAAAAAGTATACATAAACTGTATACATTTGTATAGTCTAATTTAAAGAAATATATACTACATCCATATTATGTTTTTGGATTTTAAACTGGATTAAATACGTTTTTTTCTTCTTCCTTTTTGAGTATCTGCAAGTGTTTCTCTAGTGTACATAATATTCATAATTTTGTATTATGTAAATGTAACAAAATTTAACTGTACAATTTTGATATTCTATTTTTGTTTCTTGTACACTTATTTCCTAGAAATAAACGTGGCTTGTATATAGTTTCATGTTTGTGGTTTGAAAGTTAGGGACACCAGCTTTAACTGTGATCCTATTGGTGACCATGGTGGTTCCTTTTCAGCCCTGGAGTCTGGAACCTCCTCTTCTTTCTTCGGCTCCATGTCGTCCCCAATTTCACTGGTCCGACGAAATACCAGCTACGACGACCTGATTGATGCCCCGATGCACTCGCCTCCTCCGGACATGAGCGTCAACATCCTGTGGAAGGACCCTGTGAAGCCCAAGCACCGGTTTAGGGACGCTGCAGAACCGGTACGGCTCAAACTTTACTGGAATCATGCAATAATGAAAGCAGGGGTACATTTGGCAACACCAGACCAACTGCTGTGGCCTTCCAAAAGACTGAAATGTCATTGATTGATAGTAAATGGTTATTATGGTCTACCATGGCAGGACAAATATACATTTAAAGCAAATTTTCTCAAGAAATCCACTATATTATCTGTCATCTCCGTGAGTGGAGTGAGTGGGAAAATATTGGTTCTCTGAAATTCATTGTAAAGCGCTTAGTGTGACCTTAGTCTATGAAATGTGCTATATAGATAAATATTACTTTCCTACTCACTTAATTGCTATATTATTTCATTTATTCTAATCATTGAACCCAAAATACATCCATCCATCCATCCATCCATCCATAAGACCTTTCCAATCTTTTCAACCATGTGCCATTCTCTCAATTATAAAGGGAAATATCCATTTGTTTTACCTTTCACCCAGCTTTGGTTCAATCCAAACAGAACAGTACTAATTTTCTTCAGGTAAAAAAACCTACCGAAAAACATATCCAAAATCTTGTTTAAGTTATCCTTTCAATCCATAGATCATAAATAAATGATTATGAAATATATAGGCATAAATGCAAAATATGTGGTTCCAAACTATTTTTCCCACTAAAAATATGTTTTGGTATAAAAGTGCAGCCTAGAAAAAAAGAGTTTGACACCACTGACTTCAACTAACTTTTTTATCAGAACAACTGATAAAAGAGTACGTTGCCCACTTTTTGGTCCCCTGAGTGAAATAGTTTGGGCACCCCTGATTCAGAGATAGACATTTGTTGACTGTGGCCTGATGGTCCTGGAGTGCCCTTTGGGAACACTGAACCTGCCCTTGATCATGTGATGTGTTTGTCCAATATAAAGGAGGGGTGTTTGCTTTTGTTTGAGTAACACAAATGAAAATAAAAAGCATTACAACCCGGCGGTGAAGTACTTTCTGTGTTTTCTTCATATCATTTCATTTTATTGAACTAGAAATTCTCTTAACATACTTGTTTGTGTTTGTAGGGAAGTGAGGGAGATGGGAAGACAGTGACTTTTGAGGCAGCAGCGTTGGCCAAGTCACAGGTGCCGGTTGTAAAGGCCAAGGCCACCACACTAATGACGGCTTTGATGAGTAAGTACAATTTGTTCAAATCAAATATAGTTATGCGAATATGTATTTGTCTACATGGATCTCATGGTTCCAGCTGAAAGTTTATTAACTTTGGATTTAGTAATTTTTTTCTGCCAAGTTCTCAGCTCTCCTCAATTATATAATCTAATGTGACACACATATGTATTACATGATACTTACTTGACACAATATTATATACAGACACACATGAAATAAGCTTGAGCGCTGTTTGCACATCCAGGGTTTTTATAAATGATATGTATGTTCTATTTTGAGATTCTATATTATCAGTAGGGAAGCTGCACTTGTCCTGCATCTGGGGGTACGACATAATCACAATCTAGTTCATCTGAAAAATGCCACTAGCTTACACAACAATTGCCCCTTTGATTATCATTGGGAAAGAGTGATGTCTTTATGTCAGAAACGGCTTTCCATTGTGGTCATCCATCCATCCATCCATTTTCTACCCTTTAATCCATTTCTGGGTCAGGGGGGTGGCAATCAGAGATGCCACCCAAGTCTCATAGCACCAGCCCCTCACTGACCCTCTGCGGGTGGTGAGTCCACAGGAGCTGAGATCTTCCAGCGGGGGCTTTTGGGCAAAGTGGGGTTAAGTGTCTTGCCCAAGGACACAACAACAGCAGTCATCAGTGGGAGTCGGTGAAGAAGGTGTAGAGGTGGGAATTGTGGTCAACGTCATGTTATTGTTTTTAGCAGGGCAGAGTCAAGAGAATCTGCACCGATTTGAGCACCAAGCAGGCCTCACTGACACTGGGTACACTCCTCACAAGGGGCTTTCAGCAGAGGAGACCCACTTTCATCGACTGCCTGTGAGTAGGTCACGAACACTACAGCTATTGGACTTTTCTATTGATTCACTTTTCTAAAGACTTACTGTACTGAGACAATGATCACCATGAGAGTGAGCGTTAGAGTGACAAAGACAATTTTTCCATCTAAACATAATTCACTTGCATCAGACTACAGACTGGTATACACTATCATTTACTAAAATAATACTTAGATTCGGATATTAAGGTGTGTACAAAGAAAAGCCTATTGCGTTGCCTGGCAACATACTTGACACAGCCACTGTTGGAATGAAGCTGACCAATCACAGAGCTGCTTACTGGAGGACATCAAACTGGTCCTAACCAGCCAGCGCTTATCGACCTGTCCTTTTTTCCTACAAAAACATTTCCACCAAATATTTCATTGTTGCGATTATGGGCAAAATGAAGATCTACAGCGAGCTGGATCGACACAAAAAGCCTATGATAAAAAGGTATGTAGTAGATATTCTTGGTTAGCGGCAGTCACACGGAGGAGGCCTGGCTATGCTAACAGCTAACAGCTAACGCTTTATCGTGAGCGTCAGTTGTCTGTTGTGTTTATAGTAACTAAATAACTCCTAGTTAAACGTACTATCTGTCTCCTCCTGTGGGTGTTTTGTGCATTCAATGCACGTATCCAGGTCAGTTTCAGCAGTGTAACATCGCTATAATGGGTCTGATCATAATGAGCAAACAACGTAGCGGAGACTGCAGTCTATTGGGACCATTTAGTTATGTGACCGAAGAACAGATGGATGTCAAATCCACACACATCGTTGTACGTTTGAATTTTTGGATATTATGGACGTAAAACTGCAGTGACCACTGGTTTTCATTGGAAGAACAATAGTGTACCTTATGTACCTATCCTTACCTTACAGTTACAGCATAGTATAAATGAACACTAACCTGATAATCTTTCAACTCACACGACAATGTTTACATTGACTGCATTGGCTGACCAGTACAACATGTTTACATTAGTCTGAAACGTGACCTTGTTATTACACCTGAGGATATGGTGCATTCATATGATGTATATATTGGCTGAGTTCCCAGAGTCTGAGCCTCCGCCCAAACACTGTGCTGTGAAGTATGAATATGAACTCTGTGGCTCTCACACTCATCTGCTTACTAATAACTTTATTTTGAAGAACATAAGAGCTTGATTAGAGGAAACTAGTGTGAATGAATGAAAAACATGGATCTATATTTCACAATACATGGCTGGAGTTGTTAAATGTGGGGAGTTGACATACATATACTGGATATCAAGAAAAACAACCAGGAAAGTACTAACGCAATGAAGTCCATAGTACATTATTTCAGGTAATTTGGACAAACACAAAATCTGTCTTATCATTCCGTGTTTTTTTTATTGTCTGTCTGAGTGTACTAATGTCTGTTCTCTAATCCGAATCCAAGTTTTTTTTTATTGCCATTGTAAGTAACGGGGAAATTGCTTTGGCTCAAGGTGCAAACAAGTTTTGAATTTCTCTTTTGACTAATAACCCCTCCCCCTCCCCACACTGACATGTTTACTGTTGTCAGTCCAGAGGTCAGTGGCCTCTGTATTTTCCACCATGGCTTCTACTCTGCCTCTGCAGGATTAGCAATGGCTTCTGCTGCGCACTGTCAATGAATATGTGTAATTGTGTATCACATTGTTGGAGGACTTTTTAAAGAACTGTTCAGGGAGAGCGTATGAAAACTATCCTTTCGGGTATATTTGCCCAATCTATCTATGCAATCATTACATCTCAGTTTCATATGGTAAAGTCATTCCAAAACGTAACTGAGGTCCGAGGCAATACAATTTTAATCAAATTATCTGATGTATCTGTTGTATTGTTTCTGTTCTGGCCTAAGATCAGCTCAATCTTTATTACACACAGTTCCAATGAGACCTAGAGCACTGAATAATGTCAATATTAAACACTATCGTCCAATAAACTGTACGATAGCACCAAGGATAGGAAAAGTAGTTTTGTCTTAAGTTTTTAAATAAAACACTCAGTGGGAATACAGATGGTACTGAGCACAGTGCTCCTGCTGGTGCATAGATCTCTCCAGCAGTTGAGATGAGTTTATTAGAAAAGTTGTTAGAAAGTATATTAAAAATGATCAGAATGTCTCTGCTTTGACTGCTGTCCTTGTGACAGATGAAGAAGAAGACAATGGATGGATGTTAATAACTGCTGTAGCTCTATAAGCTTATGAACAATGACTGATATATTCACTTTCAGTTGTAGCACTTTATAAGCAGCAGGTGGCACTGATGCTCTGCTGTGGAGAAATGCTATTTGTGTTTGCAATACAACGTGCTGCTTTGGCACACACCATTAGAGCAATAACAAAATGGAGTGTCGTCAGTACTACAGATGGAAACTAGCTCTCAAGCTGGTGTATTTTCTCTTTGAGATGAATGTTCTCTGGGCTCTGCCCTTGGTTTAGGTCAAATAGTTAGCTTGTAAGAGACACAAACTTGTTAGAGGAGATATGTTATCATCAAACATTCAGTAATAATAATTTTCATAATTCAAGCTGTACCCTGCACCTGCTGCAGCGAGGACAAGAGCCACTAAAGAAAACAGTGGAAACAGTTTATTGTGCGTTTACACCACTCCCTGAGTCCAACAGCAGAATGAAAACCATCTGTGCTCTGTTTCTCTTACAGAAGTTGAAGATGCCAAGTGGGGACTTTAAGGAGGACAGACTCACAACATCAGCACAGTCGACTCCTGCAGGCACCCCCTCCGTCACCCCCTGTGTCACCCCCTCCGTCACCCCCTGTGTCACCCCCAGCGTCACTCCTCTCTCCTCACCTGCTCTCAGCCGACGGTACGGCATGAAGTCTCCATTAGATATTGACACTACTAAAATGTCATGTCTCAATGATTGCGTTGGATCTAAATAATTCTGTTTTTGATTCAGAAACTGGTTCTCATCGAACCCGGGCCCGTTCCTCACAGCTTCAGAGCTCGCCAGCCTTGCTCCCAGCACAGACATGGGGAATGAAGGTGGTGGATCGGATAAGTGGACCTTCTTTGGTTCTCGCCCCATGGTCCAGAAGTCCCCTACTGACCCTGGCTCTGACACAGGCACAGGTGAGACGCTCAAGTGTGAATGTATTCAACTGCATTGGAACATTAGAACTAGGGAAGCAACGATAGGAAATTTGTGGCAGATTTCGATATCCGATATACATTTTTCTGTTATGGCAGATGACAACCATATGTCATGGTTGGTTACATATGTCATATGTAACCAACCATTACCACATCAAGCATGCCAGTATTCATGGCAACATGATGATTTTGTCCTATTAGTTGGAATGGGCAATTTGAGAAAATGCACACAAAGCTTTCGGCAGTTTAATCTTTATTTTGAGTGAAAACTATTTTCAATGCAGCGTACGCCGTGTACAGTTTGATTGAGTCCAATTAAGGATTAAGCTGCTGTTATAGTGATGACAGTGGAGTCTCTCTGGGATCAACAGAACCATGTCCAAGACAGTTCTGAACAAATTTTACTTTATTGTCATTTTGGTGATTTGTTAAGCTGTAAATAATAAAAATAGTAAGTGAAGACTGTGGACTGTCAACTGTGTTTGTGGCCGCAGATGCTACGCATGCTAATGCTAACGCATTTCTTCCATTCCTTTCTAGGCATTTTCCTAAAAGTCAACCTCTGTTAGAGAAATTCATTTTAGCAAAATAGAAACTTCATAAGTTTTCCACTTTATACGAGCAGTTGCCACAGCTGTACACACCACAGAAAAAGAGCATTTTTACTCAGAATCAGTGCATATTTACATTGTTCTTAATGGGGAGATTTACTTCCTGTTCCTCAGAGGACTTTGTAACACTGCAACCCAACGGCCAAATCCCCCTTCCTCTTCCCAACACAGCAACTAGGTGAATGCACATCGGTTGTGGTTATTGGCCCAATTTTACTCATCAGTCTGATGTCGATAGGTTAAAAAACTAAGATATCAATATTAGATATATTGTGCATCCTTAATTAGAACTGGTCTCAGGGCTCTGCTGAGGGAAGAGAATCCAGACACATGAGTGAAGAGAGCTATAGACTGTACCTGTTTAGTTGTGATATTTTCCTTCTAGATAATTGAGATATTTTAGTCCCGTGATGAACACTATGTAGACCACTATCCATGATGGTGTGAAGAAACAGAAATATGACTGCAGTCAGTGCTTAGGAGCTGAGTTGATATTTATTGTTCCTAAATCTTGACAGTAGTTGTAATGTTTGTTTGTTCATATCAAGGCTAATAATGTCACGTCCTCCCTGTGGTGAGTTTGTTATATGTGTACCCCTAAGATTTGTTTTCTGCTGCTTTTCAGGATTCTCCCTGCAGTCCTACTTTGGCCTTCACAAGTCTTCCACCATGGACTACTCAAGCACACAGGTCAAACTGAACGTGGAAGACCCCGCCAGCTTCATGCCTCCTAAGATCGAGATCACTGGGATTGAGGCCAAATCAATCCCTCCTCCTCGGCCGCACAAACTCAAACCTCGGGACATGAATGTGTTGACACCATCGGGCTTCTGATCCTGGAGCTGCTCTGTCTCTGTAGCCGGGGACTCTGGGTCTCTAACTTTCTCTTCCAACATGGTCCCACTACTCATCATCTCTTCATCTGTGACTTCTTCCGTGTTTCAGCATTCTGCCCTTCACAAGCTTTGCCTCCATTTCCTTGTTTTGCTGCCATTTGTGGCTTGAGATGAAGTGCTGAAAAAACAGGTCAGTTAAATTATTTGAGCTGTTTTTTGTTCTACTGGCGAGTTATTTCAATCCAAACACCCTCAGGTGCCACATGCTTTTTACTTCCACAGTTGTAAACTGCTTTTTGGTTCTTGTAGACTAGTGCGAATTGACTGATGGTGCCTCCATCTGCTGTGTGTTTGATTCACATTTTCTATCAAGTGTAAAGTATATTTTATTTAATGGTAGAATCATTGGTTGTATTTACACAATTTCATTTTTTTATATTTCAACATGTTGTGTCTCAATTTTAGTTTGAGTGCAGCTTTGTGTTGCTTAAATATACAGATTCTAACATTTTTTCCCTGTGTTCGTGTTTAAACTCTTAAGCAGAGTAATGGAAACTGTTATTAATTGCACAATGGAGATTGTCTCCAGTTTGTAAATACATCTGAAGCAAATAAACAAATTATGTGTAATTTGATTCATTTCTTACACGGTACAAACTATTGTTGAACTAGCAAACATTGACCAGCAGAGGGCAGAAACACTATATACTTTTCCGCTGAGCTTAGCACTTTGGAAACTCAGAACAGGAAATTAATATAATGTTCATAATTCAATGATATGGGAGGGTTTGAGAACCATTCTTACATTGAAAATAAAATATCCTATCACTATGGCAACAGCCCACATGTTTCAACATTGGAACCCAGCAGGTTCAGTTGATAGCCTTCATTAAAAATGATTCACTTCACAAATTGTTCACAACAAGGATCTCAACTCTGGACCCCCTTCCAAATATCTCCAAATAAATATTACATGTTGGATATTCTAATATAGATGGTTCTATAGTAGAATATAGAACCATATTGTGTTAATGCAAGCTGACTTAGTAATGTGTTAATAATATGTTAAATAATGGCATGTTGATAGAATGAGTACTGATTTACCCCTGGCCGCTTAATGGTATAGCTCTCTGCTATTTTTGACCAGAGAAATTAGCTCTCCAGCTGAAAGCGATAGGAGAGCCCTGGTTTACAACATGGAATTACATTTGAATATGTGTAAAAGCCCAATGGTGAAAGCAAATACTGCAGAACAGACAATACTGTAAGGAAATAGTAGAGCTCCCCTGAAGGCTGTCCCCTACTCGTCTCCAGTCCATGTAGAAAGCACTGGTATTGTCTGCTGCCGCCTGCAGTTGTGACTTATTTACATGAATACAACATATTTGTTACAGGGTGTGACTCTTGGCCTCATTCAGTGCAAAGAAAAACACGACAGAATATGTGTTAGAAGCTGCAAGTTCTTGGGCCAGAGTGCAGCTATGGGTCAGCAACAGTGTGTCCATCTGGTTTTGGTTTTCATGTGGGGACAGGTCAGTGGCAGAGGCTTGTTCAGACAGATTGGACAATAAAAATGAACAGAAAAGGCCATGAGACTGAGATTAGGTTTACACCCCCCAGTTTGAGAATAATCCTTCCATATGTTTACAGACATGCTGGAGATAATTATTACATATTTTTAATCTCGGTCAGGACTTCCCAAATCATTCATCAAAATAAACTTCTTTTGAGAACGCAAGTTCATTTTTGATGCACAATTCATAAACAGGGAAAGTCCAAGGCCTTAACACAACAAGAGAGGAAACATGCAAGGCCAAGCCCTAAACTCTGAATGATCCCGTACCTCAGATTGGGAAACATGAGTATAGTGGGAGTAACACCAACTGGATGGTTTCTGATAGGATAACTGGCAGACAAAACACATCCTAATGTCCAAAGTCATTACGAACTAGGAAATCCATATATATGAAATCAGGAAAGTACATTTGACATTCTTGTTTCTATTTTGTATCGTCATGATTAATTCTGTAGCATAATTGCAGTTGATTCTAGGTCAGCCATGAGACTTTAGGGGAATGAATTTAGCCTGGCAAACCTTCTGAAGAAATCTCAACAGGTTTGACTGTGTTCTTGAAATAAAAGAAATAGAAAGTTGACAATAGGAAACTCTACATTGATTTAACACAATTCCAAATTGTAGTGATGTATTGAATGTACTTGGAGATTATGTTCAAAGTAACGGTCTTTCCTCTGAAATTTTAAGTATTTCCTTCCGCAAAGTTTTGAGGTTTGAGAAGAGGCAAGCCAGTAAAGACACGTGTTTGTACTTTTATCAGTGCAATCAAAGCATTAGACATTAAAAATAACAGCACACTTTCATACCCGTCTGTTTTTGTCTAAGAAGTTCCTCTGTGGGGCTTTAAATTGTCATTGTCTTGTGTTTTTTCTCACGATAGACTCCTGAAGTGTGTGTGTGTGTGTGTGTGTGTGTGTGTGTGTGTGTGTGTGTGTGTGTGTGTGTGTGTGTGTGTGTGTGTGTGTGTGTGTGTGTGTGTGTGTGTGTGTGTGTGTGTGTGTGTGTGTGTGTGTGTGTGTGTGTGTGTGTGTGAGTGTGTTTGAAAGTGTGAGGCTGGAGAAAAGGGGCGTGGCCAGAGGGTGGAGTGCCTGATGACATAATACAGATGTGTCTCTATGGGTCCAGCGTGACGTGGAAACATCCCCCAATTACGCACCCCTCCCACACAACTCATGCAGTCCAGTAAAACATGTGCAACCCAGTCTCCCAGCACTAAGACCACCATCAAAACAAACCGCTCTCACTTACTCACGATAAGTCTGGACTATTTCCTTTTAGGCTTTACGTCAAATGCCGCACAGCATTCGTCACAATCTCTGCAACATCTCGTTTATTACATTCTCTCTGTTGTTGACAGCAGGGAGCTTGGTGCTACACTGACTATGTTTTATTCTCCTGAAGTCCAGTCTATTTCTTTTTTTTTCAAGCTTATTCAACATAAAACATCAGGACCCAAAATAAATAGGAGTCATCTTTACACATTTCACAGACCAAGGTTTTTGCGAGTACTGATAATTTTCCATTCACTCCACACACTGTTATGACCGACCATCACCATCCCTTCTCACACATTACATTCAGACCGATATGGTGCATGTTCTTAGAGGTAGGGGAAGCAGGAGCACCCGGAGGAAACTGCAGCAGAGACGGGGAGAACGTGCAAACTTCTGGAATCAAACTCAAGACCCAGGCTGTGCACTGTACAAAAAAATACTGTAAAATGTATAGAAAAGTATTATAAAATTAACATAATATTAATGTTAGTTATGAAAACCAAAAATTCAATGTTAAAAACACAATGAAATATTGTAATCTGTGAAACAAAACATTTTTGTTGGAATGACTGTCAAACGTGATGATAAAATGTACTCATAAAAACATCAAATAACAGTAATTAAAATAGAAAAAAAACGTTAAAGTCCATCCATCCATTTTCTTCCCCTTAATTAATTCCTGGGTCGGGGGGTGGGCTAGGGTTAGGCTTTCAGCTGCCACCCACATCACAGAGCACCAGCCCCTCAATGATCCTCCTGCAGGCTCTAACCTGTTGAATATGGCACCTATGGGTCAGGTCTGGAAAGTCCGATCAAATATTATTATTGACACTCACCTGAAAACTATAATAATACTGGTAAGATAAAAGTAGTAGTGATCATAATAATAATAATAATAATTATCATCATCATCATCATATCTGTCTGAAAGCTAAATAACAAGAACAGTCATGTGCAACCGTTTAAGGTGAATTTAGGTTTTTTTGTAGCTCTTTTTGAGTGAAAAAGGTATCCCTTAATTGTATATATAAACATTTATGTTTCTATCATGTATATTATGTAATTGCTGTGAATTCCATAATTGATTCCTGTTTATGAGCTTGAAATAAATAAATCAAGTGTATGCAGCCAATTCAGATCCATTCATTCCGTCTGTGAAAGAAAGAATAACTACAGCTTTGTTTCTCTCAAACCCTTGCTTCCTTCCAGATGCATGAATGTTGTCGTCCACCGTCGAGCAGCACTTCCAGCAGAGTGAAAAGTGAAGCTTGCTGATTATTGTCAAACTCAGAAGGATCCTCCTGCTCCAGAAGAACTACAGTCCTCTGGTCGTGTTTGAACAAGATAACAGCTGGTGACGACCCCTCACTGGGGACATGGAGCTTGACATGTGCAGCTGGGTGGGTTTCTCTGCTTTAACACAGCCACATCTGGGCTTCAGATGTGAGATGTCCTGCAGCTATAAGCCCCCAGAGGAGACGGGCCGGGGGGCTGGGGGTTTAGGGGTCTGGATGCCTGCAGCGGCTGTCAGGGCGAGGGTCCGTCATACCCACTACATGGTTTAAGATTACGAGGACGGGGCTCGTGAGGGAAAATGTAGGTCAGACATGAGTCACATCAGTGCCCTGTGTTATGTAACAAACTACTCCTCACTACACCCACTCATGGCTGGTTTATTTGAGATGATATTATATTATTATATCAACATAAATAATAATAATAATAATACATTTTATTTATAATGCACCTTATATTTCCAGGAAACCTCAAAGTGCTACAGATTATAATACAAAACCACAAACAAAAAGACAAAGATAATGAAGGGTTACTTTAAATGAGTAATAATGACATAATTTGTAGTTTTTTTTCTTCAGAATTGAGAAAGAACCAAACAGACGGTGGAGCATTGAAGAGAGAGAGGACTACTAACATCAATAAAATGTATGGAAATGTACGACAAATGTATGGAAGACATGTGTAGGGCTCAGTACTGCTCTTATGGCGCCTCAAAGGTTCATATAAAATGTAAACATAAAGTGAGATAAGATAAGATAATCTTTAGTAGTCCCTCAGTGGGGTTATTTCAGTGACATTGTGGCACACTTTATGGAAAAAAACACAAAACAAGCACAAACAAGATCTATCAATAAAGATAATAAATATGAATTAAACAAATGATAAACTCTCGAGATATAAGAGCACTTGGGTCACCTGTGGAAGTACACTGTATAACATGTACTGTATGTGTTCAAAACCCTGTATTACATGAGCTGTATTCAAAAGACGTTATGATTTTTATATTTTCACGTTAAAAGGTTGTTAACAGCTTCCACTGTCGAGACGTGTCTTGTTTGCTAATACTCTGCTAATATTATAAGGTTGACTTTACCAACGAGAAAGAGCACACCCAGGTCCGCTTGGCTCCTCAAGTCACAAGCTTTGACACGGGTCAGTGACATTATGAGGAGGAGTCTTCTTTATCCGTATGTGTGAGTCTGCCATAAAACTAGAGGTGAAAGTTAGAAAAAAGGAAAATATAGCTTGAGAGTTTGTTTCAGTATATTCCTACTGTTGAAACCAATATATGGTTTAGAGTCAGTACATGCCAAGCCTTTGTTAAAATGAAACAATTTGGTTTGTTTTCTATAACAATTAAAAGCTTGATTGACATACATATGCATACATATACATACATACATATACATACACATACACATACATACATACATATACATACACACACATACACATACATACATACATATACATACATATACTTTCACATACATACACATACATACATATACATACATATACATACATATGCATACATATACATACATACATATACATACACATACATACACATACATACATATACATACATATACATACACATACATACATACATATACATACATATACTTTCACATACATACACATACATACATATACATACATATACTTACATATACATACATATACATACCTACATATACATACACATACATACATATACATACATATACTTACATATACCACATATACATACATATACATATACATACATACGTATACTTACATATACATACATATACATATACATACATACATATACATACATACATATACATACATATACATACATATGTGACTCAGTTACCTCCCTAAATAGTGTCACCAAGATCTAGCTTTGTTGCATTGAAAACACAGAGTAATGTGTCAAAATGAAAGTACATTGAAAGTCATTTGACTTTTGTTCATAAACACTGGTGACAGGACTTATTATTTTGACGACACAGTTTCATTGACTTGCTTTTGAGGAATTAACTTTTCATTTTGAGAAAGTGACGCATTTTTGCAGGTTTTCCACAAGGGTTTGCAGTTTGTACTAATTGTTCTGAGAAATGCACCAAAGCAACTGAGAAAAACTGCAATACATGTAGTGAGGTCACTGAGTACAAGACTCATATGTATGTATGTGTGTGTGTGTGTGTATTAGCTTGACAGATTTGGATTTTGAGAACTAGTTTTGTATGTAATGACTCAGGCGATGAAATGAGGGCTATTAGTTTTATAGGGAAAGACTATTCAGCCATCAAAAGTTTTATTTTGACATGACAGAAGCAAAGGATAATGTTTGAAAACAGCTGAGAACTGTATTAAAGTAACTGATACTTGTCCAAAAGCATTTGTAATCTGTTCAAAGGAGAAACTGCCATGATGATGTGCACAAATGACTCAATGTTGTGGAGGTTGAACTAATAGTTGTGAGAATTTTAAGTCTGATAAATGCACCAAAGTGACAGAGAAAAACTGTATGTAGATAAGCAGTACAATCTTCTTTACACTTTTTGTCTCATCAAAAGATTTGTATAAGCCTTATGTTTTGGGAGCAGAATAGGGTTCTGGTAGTGAACTGACATGTTTCGCAGAAATGTGTTTTGTCAAATGACCTTTAAATTTTGAGAATATCCTTTTGGTTTGAATAAATGAGTCAGCAGTTAAAGCCCGGATGTATTGTTCTCCTACAAGGGATCAATAAAGTATCTACCTGTATCTATTTATCTATCTCTTATTTTAGTTAATTTTTTTTAGTTTACTTCCTGTCTGTTCAGTTGGAGGCCTGCCCCACCCTCAGGTGTTTCACAGGTGTCGCCTTCATTTAAACCCTGTTCTCTCTTGTCAATGCTCCATAGTTTGTTCTCCCTGCTTTGATTTTTGATTTCTGTTATTTTCAAATTTGTGTGTTTTGTTCAAGAAATTGTCTTTTTTAGGACGAGCAACAGAATTGGCATAATCCTCTGGGCGATATAACTGAAAATGTCTTTGTCTGGACCATAGACTGTATTGTCTGGACAGGGTCCTGCTTTCCCCTAAAATAATGCGGGTGCGATTTATATTCTAATCAGCTCAATAGTTAATTTTATTAAATTGTTATATTAAAATTGGAGGCGACAGTGGCTCAGTTGGTAGAGCATTGGCCTTAGAGCCTGGAGGTCATGGATTCGAGTCCACCTCAAGACCTACTTGATGACTCCCACTGATGACTGCTGTCGTTGTGTCCTTGGGCAAGCCACTGCAAAACCCGGGCCGCGGCACACTTGGCCTCCCGGTACTGGACAGCTGCCTTGGGAGTCCCATGAACCATCATGACTCGATAGGACTCCTTCTTCATCTGACGGCATCCCTTACAACCGGTGTCCACAACCGGGTTCGGGGGTTGCCGCCGGGACCAGCACCAGAGACCCTGCGACCACAACAACGAGCTGCTGCATCGGTGATAGAGATGGAGAACATGGTCCACTCAGACTCGATGTCCCCCTCCTCCGCCGGGACCTGGGAGAAGCTCTCCCGGAGGAGTGAGTTGAAAGTCCGACTGACAGGGGGCTCAGCGAGACGTTCCCAGCAGACCCTCACTACACGCTTGGGGCTGCCAGGTCTGACCGGCTTCCTCCCCTGCCAGCGGATCCAAGTCATGACCAGGTGGTGATCGGTTGACAGCTCCGCCCCTCTCTTCACCCGAGTGTCCGAGACACGTGGCCGAAGGTCAGATGATACGACAACAAAGTCGATCATCGACCTCCGGCCTAGGGTGCCCCGGTGCCACGTGCACTGGTGGACACCCCTGTGCCCCAGGGTGGGGCCCCGGCTGCAGGCGACGTTACGGTTCTTAATATTGTGCTATCCATGTTGGCTTCCGACCGCGCTTCGTCTGACTCATCACCGGAGACCTGTCTGCCATGGGAGACCCTACCAGGCGCATGAAGCCCTAGACAACATAGCTCTCAGGATCATCCAAGTACTGGATGATACTGAGATATTTTTGAACATGTTCATTGTTCAGTATTGTTCATTGATCAAACGTTTGTGTTGAAATAAAGAGTTTTGCACTTTATTACACAGTCGTTACTTAATTACGTTTTATGGAAATTCAGACCGAGAGTCCACATATGTGGACAGCATTTTTCTCAAAAATGTCATCATGTCATGAGATGATGCTTAGTATATATACTTATCTGGCCCCAATAAGCCCAATTAGCAAAGATAAATAAAAATTGGGTCGCAAAAAAGGTCTTGGGTCTCAGGAGGTTAAATAATAATAATAATAATAATGCATCGGTTTATAAAGCTCAAAAACACTCAAAAACAGTTCACATGTCATTATTCATTGACTCCATACACAGTGGTGATAAATTACAGCTGTGACAGAAGCGAGGCAACCAGTGTGTGCCATCAGCCCCTCCAACCACCACCAACCATTCACACACACCAGACTCATTCTAGGCAATGTGGGTGAAGTGCCTTGCCTAAGGACACAGCGGCAGTTTAGCACTTGACAGCCGCAGCCGCCCCACTGTGGCACCTGGTGTTCCCAAAGGTTAAGTGTCTTGCCCACAGAACGACAACAGACATCAGTGGGAGTCGGTGGAGTAAGTCTGGTGGGCTCGAACCCATGACCTAAGGCCAATGCTCTACCAACTGAGCCACTTTAAAGAAAGAACCTCTGTCTTTAAATAGCAGCATTAAATTACACAAATATTTCCCAAGGAGCATTGTTCAATCCACTAATTGGAAATGCAATATTTGCCGCAATTGCAAACCTATCAACACTCGGGCGTCCTCCTTAAACTAACAAACCATAGAAAAGAAGATTTCTGATCAGATTTGCAACAAGGTTCCACTGGATGACTGGAGGAGCTGCCCTAACCCTAACTCCTGCAGCTACACTCCAACTTTTAATAAACGATCAAGAATGTTTATAGTTCTAATAAGCAGAAACAATTATGTGGTTATGTGATGGTGTCACTGGGTATGTAAATGCTAAAGGATTAGAGCCTCGGGTTTGCGCAGTCGTCAGTGGGCTGTCAAGTCCCTGCCATCCCCCACAGAGCGGAGAGAAGCCCTGTGTGTTCACTGGCCACAAGCTGCTAACGTGAAGCAGATGCACGAGAGCATGGGGGATCCCCTGCACACCGCTCTGCAGCCGGGCCAATCCACAACATGCATTTACAAGCTTTCACAGACAGTACTGAGAAAAATCATTCAAAACACAGATTCTGCATGATGCCTGTGTACCCTCTCCCGAGCATAGATAGGGCACGAGGATCCCCTTTGTTATTCAGGGGGTCTTTAAACTCATTTTGGTCGGGGGCCACAGCTGTTTTTATTCTTTACGGTTATATCAAAGTGTCCAATGCCTTCTTTGTGGAAACTTTGCTTATGACTCTAAACACTGAATTTTTTACTGCCATTTTATTGGTTTACTTTAACCTTTAACATGTTTGCACAATCTGAAGGATTCTGTGCCAAATGTGACATGTACATTTCTCCAGTGTGAGATCAATAAGGTCTATCTTATCTTATCTTTATGTAGGAATTTGACCAAATAATCTCTTCTATCAATTGAACTTTTAGATTTTTTGGAACCAAAACTGGACATTGAATAGAGTAGAAAGGCTTGTTATAGCACACTGATGGAGCAAATATTATTACCATCAAATTAGCTTTGGGTTCAATATTTAGAATATATAAAATCATATGGTTGAATTCCTGAGAAGAATAGCTTTGGAATGATGTACAACATGCCATAGTAGACCATATAAACCTTCATGGTTTAAAAAAAAAAGTTTTTTTCCTTTAATAACCTTGTGTGCCCTAGGGGTGCCCTCCGGTTGGGAAACACTGGCCTGAACGACTCCAATGGTGGTCACAGATGTTTACAGTGTGCGTTGGAGGTGGTCTGGAACAATCTAAAAAAAAGTTAACTGTATGAATCACTCCCAAATGCTGATAAATGCGAAGAGTTGTAACTTGTAAACTTAAAAATAGCAATTCTGGCAACACCCAGATTCAGGCAGAAGCAACATGCTGAAATACAATGCAAATAATAATAGGCAGGGTGTGTCCATTATTGTAAGGTGATCAAGAAATTGGACTCTGATCTCTGAAGAATGAGTGGAATGAGTTTGACGAACAGAAACTTTGTATTTACTGCATCTTTTACCAGGTTTAGACAAAACATCACAATGCATTTAATATAACATCTTCATGTTGATCGATCGGCATCAACATTTGTGGACATTGGTCATCTTCCCTTTACAGACCAATGGCTCTCTGTGTTTTTGTCCTGTGTGTTTGATTCTCTGATCTGTGTTGTCCTCTAAGATATTGTTATGATTTATGGTTGAATTTAATTAGTTAAGATCCAGAGGGGTTAGTGAGTGTGGAATTTTGTATACATTTGACCAAAACAAAGCTCAAGAACATCTTCACAGAAAGAACCTGTTACACAGTGGGTTGTTTGATCAAAAAAAAAAGGTTATCAATACTTTATTAACTTATCTAAATGTAATTCTGCAGTCATTGTAGAATTATCTGAGCTCTTCATTAAAGCTCTTCCCAGCATGTTGAATGTGAGGTATGCAATTTAGTTACAATTAAATCAGTTACATTGTCACAGTCCTACTTTAAGCCTCTACCCGTGTACATTTATCACGGACCTTTGAACTACTCTTTACAATTGCCTTATTAACCAGTTTAACAACATGGTATCAGTTGTTTTTTTATGCGCAATTGTAAAATGAACGCTAATTTAATAGGGAGTGTCTCTTCTTCCCGTAACAGAGATTTGACATCATACAACTACGTGACCAAAGGCAACACCTTTTATCATGACTTTATACCTCAGGCCAAGAGACACGCAGGTAACAAAGCCTGCCTCTCAGCCAGCTGCCAGAACCAGTTACCCTCTGGTCCACAGGCAATTAATAAGGTCAAATATATAAACGCAAGTATCATCAGCTTTTGACTGAAGGAGCGAGAGGATGGGTTTATAGGAGCAGGCTGCAGGAAGGAGAAAATCATACAAGAATGTTGGGATTCAGTCACGTTTTACTCACATTGCCTAGAATGAGAACTTTTTTGATTGGATAGAGGGGCCAAAGCCACATACTGGATGCCTCGCCTCTGTGCCCCAGGACAGCTGTGGCTCCAATAGTATTTTATTACCACTGTGTGAGTGAATGGATAATGCCACGTGAAGTGTCAAATACAGCAATATAAAAATGATGCATGAGTATTATATGGTACGAAAGAGAGTAAGATCAAGTGGAACAGTATGTTAATGCCGCTTTTCCACAGTAACGGTACGGTACGGCACAGCACGAGTATTTTGCATTTCCACTAGGGTTGGACTTGGAATAAGGGTACCGATACCATAACGTGACGTCAGCCGACTGCCTTACACTGATTGGCCAACGAGTATCGTCACTGGAAGCGACGTCCAACCCAATGGTAAAAACTACTCAATCCATCTTTAAAACCGGTGGCTCTGCCATGGATCTAAAATAGGATATATACGTCCTACTCACTCGAGAGAAATGGAATCTCTCTTTCAGGGAGATTGCCCAGCTCTTGAATCGTGACTAGGGTAGTACTTAAGTTAAGTCGTGTGTAGTTGTCACTGCATGGACCATCAACTACCTCTCGGACCGACCACAGTACGTGCGGCTGCGCAGCTGTGAGTCTGAGGTGGTAGTCTGCAGCACTGGGGCCCCTCAGGGCTGCTGCGCAGCTTTGAGTCTGAGGTGGTAGTCTGCAGCACTGGGGCCCCTCAGGGCACTGTCATCTCACCGTTTCTCTTCACCATCTACACCTCAGACTTCACACATGACACACACAGCTGTCACCTGCAGAAGTTCTCCGACGACTCCGCCATCGTGGGCTGTGTGTCTGAGGGGAACGATCTGGAATATTGGTCGGTTATCAAGGACTTTGTCGACTGGTGTGAGCGCAACCACTTGTGCTTGAACACCAGTAAGACCAAGGAGATGGTGATCGACTTCAGGAGAAAACCACTTTCCCACACGCTGCTGAACATCCAGGGAGAGGACAGCTTCAAGTACCTGGGTGTTCACATTAACAATAAACTGGACTGGTCCCATAACACCAACGCCCTGTACAAGAAGGGCCAAAGTCGCCTCTTCCTTCTGAGGAGGCTGAGGTCCTTCGGAGTGAGCAGGCCTCTGCTCAGGATTTTTATGACTCTGTGGTAGCTTCTGCCATTTACTACGCTGCCGTGTGCTGGGCCCCTCCACTCTGGGCTGCTCCCTGGACTCTGTGGAGGAGGTGAGGGACAGGAGGGTGCTAGCCAAAGCCACCTCCATCATGAACAATACCTCCCACCCACTGCACAGGACTGTAGAGGAGCTGAGGAGCTCCTTCAGTGGAAGACTGAGGCACCCTCAGTGTAAGAAGGAGCACTACCGCAGGGCCTTTATCCCCACCGCTGTCAGACTGTACAATAAGTCACTTTAAGTCACTGTATAAGACTGAAAAAAAAAACGGCACTACTATTGACACTATATCTGATTGCCACTTTAAATTGCCACTTTTATTGTACATATATATCCTGCATGTAACATGTTTGTACATTTCCTCATTTCGCACATCTGAGTGTTCTATCCATGCCAAACGTGACATGTACATTTCTCCTTGTGAGATAAATAAAGCATATCTTATCTTATCTTATCTTGTTTGTTCAAGAATCCCTTCCCACAAGGAGCAATGAAAGCCCACTCGTCCCCTCACCGGGTCTCAAGAGTATGGGGTGCCGATTGTAAAAATTCTGTTAAAATTTTTTAGCTGAACATTTTTCTACATTTAGCTCACTTTCCTCACATTTAGCACATTTCCCTCACATTTAAGACATATCTATATCTAAATATTATATCTATATCTAAATGTTAAATGTTATATCTAAATATTATATCTATATCTAAATGTTATATCTATATCTAAATGTTAAATCTAAATGTTAAATCTAAATGTTATATCTATATCTAAATGTTATATCTATATCTAAATATTATATCTATATCTAAATGTTAAATGTTATATCTAAATATTATATCTATATCTAAATGTTATATCTATATCTAAATGTTAAATCTAAATGTTAAATCTAAATGGTAAATCTAAATGTTAAATCTAAATGTTAAATCTAAATGTGTCGCCAAGTGTAAAGCTAAATATATAGAAACCACGCCCACTGCAGTGGCTTCAAATCCAGTGGGCCCGCCTTCCGTGCCGTGTGGTGAGAACCCTACAGGATTACACAGGAATCTCACGGGACTCCACGTGGCTTAGTTTACAGTGAATACACTCTGGCTCCAGCAAATAAGCAAGAATCTTCACAAAAATGCTAATTTTGTGCCGTGGCCAAGGACGATGGCGCCGGAGACCCAACATGCCTTGAGCCGTGACGTCGGTCCACGTGTATTCCTATGTTCAAAACACGCGGCACCGCCCCCACTCACCACACGGCACGGAAGGCGGGCCCACTGGATTTGAAGCCACTGCAGTGGGCGTGGTTTCTATATATTTAGCTTTACACTTGGCGACACATTTAGAATTTAACATTTAGATTTAACATTTAGATTTAACATTTAGATTTAACATTTAGATTTAACATTTAGATTTAACATTTAGATTTAACATTTAGATATAGATATAACATTTAGATATAGATATAATATTTAGATATAACATTTAACATTTAGATATAGATATATAATTTTAGATATAGATATAACATTTAGATATAGATATAATATTTAGATATAGATATAACATTTAGATTTAACATTTAGATTTAACATTTAGATTTAACATTTAGATTTAACATTTAGATTTAACATTTAGATATAGATATAACATTTAGATATAGATATAATATTTAGATATAACATTTAACATTTAGATATAGATATAATATTTAGATATAGATATGTCTTAAATGTGAGGAAAATGTGCTAAATGTGAGGAAAGTGAGCTAAATGTAGAAAAATGTTCAGCTAAAAAATTTTAACAGAATTTTTACAATCGGCACCCCATACAAGAGACTTATGTACTTTGGACTTTGTTGGTTTTGCACTTTACTTTTGTTTTTAATAAATCTGTGATTGTATCAAGACTTTGTTTTATTAATTTGTCTGTACACATGCATAAAAGGGGTTCAAAAGTTATGATTTCCTACCACATACTTTTACTTCTATTTACATCACATACATTATATTTGTCAGTAAATCCGTATAACCTTGCTAAATTTATGAGCAAGGATGAAGACATATTTGAATGCAATACATACAAAAAGGTTATATTTTTGGTCAAAAAATAAGTAAGTAAGTAAGTAATGTTTATTTATATACCGCCTTTCACAGACAAAGCGGTTTACAATTGTTTTTATTTTTTTGGGCAATTGTCCTCTCACTCCACACAGAGATGGGAGCGGGGTCGCCAGTACAGGAGGCGCACGACAGATCTATGGTACGGGAAACCGGAATACCCGGAGGAAACCTACGCAGACACGGGGAGAACATGCAAACTTCACTCAGAAAGGCCCTGGTCCAACCGGGATTCAAACCCAGGACCTTCTTGCTGAATAAAAAATAAGGGCAAAATAAATGTTTAGGCATTTTGATTTTTATCATATATTACTTTTTTACTTCTTCTCGCACTTCTTTTTTGAGTTCATACTTAGTTATTTAAATTTAAGTTATGTATTGAACTTGAAATAAAAACATTTCATTTCAAATGACAAAAAGTGACGCATCAGACGGACCAATGATACTAGTTACGCGTCACGCGTAAATTACATGGTAACAACTCCTCCCACGCTGAGGAGAAACTTGGAGGTATCATTTTTAATGGAAAAGCACCCACACTCGGCCGTGCCGTGCTGTACTGTGCCGTACTGTGACTATGGAAAACTCTGCATAGTCCCACTTATGGATTTTATTTTGGTTTACACAATAAATATTTCCTGTAAGTACTAATTTTACAGTGGTTTATTAAAATAATTTCATTACATTTCTATGAGTGATTTTTTTTCTTTCATAATCATTCTCTGGAATAGATTAATCATGCAAGCACGTCATTTTCTTGTCACTCTAAATAGAACTTTCCTCATTCTCCTGGTCCCTTTGCTGTTGTCCGCATTCTTTGAGCAGTGTTCTATGTAATTACAACCATAACGTCCACATTTCCTTAAGCCCATGACAAGTTGGACTCTACATTTCACAAAAACGTCGTGAAGATGGGTGTATTTAAGATTTGACTCCCCTGTTTTTAGTAAATAATGTTACTGTTATTTTTTCTTTTATTTTTGTCACATTCTGAAAACAAGTATTGTGGCCCATCAAGGAAACTGTGTAATGACCAGTTCCTCTTATGGAAGAAAGTTCAAACCATAGAAATATCACATTACAACTTAACATTCAGGTTGTTAAGGTCTTGTTCACCAGTGAGAGAAGGATGGAGTGTGAGATTAACAGATGGATCGATGTAGCATTTGCAGTGAGCAGCACGGTGGCTGAGTGGATAGCTTCTCAGCCAGAAGTTTCTGGGTTCAAATCCCGTTCAGGACAGGGCCTTTCTGATTGGAGGTTTCTGCATAGGTTTACTCCGAGTGCTCCGGATTCTCCTACCACTAAAAATGAGTGTGTGTTTGTGAGTGGGACATGCCTCCGATCCGGACAGGTGTGTTCATTAACATGCACTGTCCCAACCAAATAAACAATAAATAAATACATAAGAAGTGATGCAGTTGCTGTTGTGGTGAAAAGGGAGCAGCGTCTGCAGTCGGAGATGTATCACACTGTTGTGGTGAATCACCTATGGTCATGAACTTTGGGTAATGGCCGGATTAGATTGCAGATACAAGCGGTTGAAATGAGCTTCCTCCACAGGGTTGCTGAGCCTCTGCTTCTCTAAGATGAGAGCATGTCCCATTGGGGTGAGATGTCTATGTCTATGTCTAAGAACGCCCCGGGAGTCCCCCGGATGAGCTGTGTGTGTAGAAAGGGAAGTCCGGGCATCTCTGCTCTGACTTCTGCCCCTGTGTATGCCCTGTACATATATGTATATGCATGTTGTGTTTCTGTTTCATTCATCACCCCTGCCTTTTCATGATAATAATATGAATTAGTCAAAAAGTATAGGTATTATTATTATTATTATTATTGTTATTATTGTTTTTACTAATATTGTCACTTTTATTATTGTCATCGTTATGATTAATATTGATTTACGTATTATTTAATCTACATCCAAGATCATTTGTATCTGTTGAACTGTATGAGGTCTGTTTTCACCTGTCCACTTCCTCATATTCAGAGAGATCGCATGCTTCCGATTAAAACATTCATTTGCGCCCTAAACATATTCGAGTACTTGTATGTATCGCAGAACATCTTGTCGCATTGCTTTGAATCGACGTGGGTCTCTCACCTAAGCAGACCCACCGTGTACGGGGGCCGGGGGACAGAGCGCACGGAGGAGGAGGAGGAAGAGGAGGAGGAGGGGCCTGTCGCTCCAGGAAACACCACATGAATACTTCAGGAGTGTGTGAGAGTGTGCATTCACTCTGGAGCAACACAAGACAGCATCACTTCCACTGTAAGAGTTTGACAGCTGACATCACGCATCCTGAACGTGAGGCCAAAATCTGAGCGATGTGTGGTAAGAATTTCCTTTGTTTTGTCGGATAATGCTTCGTTAATGACTTTTTGACTGTTTTAGAATAATGACATGCACTTTTGGCTTTACGTTTGTTGACTTTTCTAACCAGGTAGACTTTGTAGCTTTTTATTTGATCTAACCAGGTAGAGACGCTTTAATTTTAAGATTTGTTTCATTCTGATAGATTAGATTGGCTATAAGAACAAGGCTTTACGCACGACTGCTACGTGTCAGTTTCCTTTGGCTCGGCGACATAATGATAATGAAAACAATCTCACATGACGCATTCCAGTCGGCCAAGCTATGTTTTTTGTTGCACCGGTGTCTCTCCGCACTTTTCCACTCCTGCATCTCTCCTCAGTCTCTCGCAGTGGAGCTGGCGTGTCCTAGGGGCGTTTTATGACAGAGCAGTCAAT
The DNA here is from genome assembly GCA_964034765.1 of Knipowitschia caucasica. NCBI lineage: Eukaryota > Metazoa > Chordata > Actinopteri > Gobiiformes > Gobiidae > Knipowitschia > Knipowitschia caucasica. The sequence goes on from OZ035830.1 coordinate 20,553,101, forward strand.
CGTTAACCGCATCAGAGCGCGTTCTCTTGAGTCTGCGAAACCAGAGGCCAAAGTTGGAGAGTGCGCACCTGGGCTCCTACACTGCGCCTAATGTGCGCCTCTGAAAAGCGCGTCTGTTTGCACGCCCGCATATGTAGAGTGATGGGGGACCTCAGCATTCCTTCTGCGTCCTCCAGCAGAGCAGCAGACCGGGCCGACAACACAATTAGCACTAATCTGTACAACATATAGAAGACAGGCACACGTTTATATTTGGTTATTTTAGTGTTCACTTAATGGCCGAGTTTTTTCTTCCAACTCCTTTTCGAGCTGATTATTTGTAAATATGTGAGAAAGTAACTATTTCTTGAAGGTAAAGTCAAGAAAGAATGAAAGATATTGGTAGAAAAAGAGATTCTGTTGAAGATTATAGCCACATTACAGTGCAACGTAAACAAACCAAGACAAGTCAGGTCTGTGGAGTGTCAAACCTGCTCACATTTATCGGACACATATTTCAATGCCATAAAACATAGGCAGCATGTAATAAACATGGTATTAAAGCTGTAACTTTTATTTCAAAACAAGAACATTTAGTCTGTCCCAAAAGAAAGAGACAGAAAGATGTTATTTTGTGCTTACTTCTCACTATTTGATACTTTGAGCTGAGTGAGGGTGGTCCGCTCGTTTTCACATTCTTCATGTTGATCACAAGAGCTGATCTAAACATACAAAAATGTGTTGCTTTTTAATATTTGTTGTCATGTTATCCTTTTGTTTGCACAATTGAAACATAATAACAAGCCCAAGCCTTTTTTCCTGTTCTGAATATAACAACTATAAGTTTTACATGAAATATCCAGCTTATGTATGGTGTAATTGTGTAAATACAGTAAGAAATGTCGTTAGCCTGCCCATATCAACAACTGTAAAACCTGTAGCCGTCTCTCTGCCCAGGAATCTTTGCCTACCTGAATTACCGAGTGCCCCGCACCAGAAAGGAGATATTTGAGACGCTGGTGAATGGACTGCAGCGACTGGAGTACAGAGGCTATGATTCAGCAGGTAGGACTGGGACACACTTGAGCTGCTTTTGGTCCACTCTCACATCCAAAACAACACTGAAACTATGCCGACCGGCTGCAAAGTACATACATTTCAGTTTAAATACATAGTAATAATGCCCATCCATCCATCCATCCATTTTCTACCCTTTAATCCATTTCTGGGTCAGGGGGGTGGCAATCAGAGATGCCACCCAAGTCTCATAGCACCAGCCCCTCACTGACCCTCTGCAGGTGGTGAGTCCACAGGAGGACGGCTGCTCTGACTGTGAGCATAGCCTTGAGTATAGTAATAATGGATATATAAATATTGGCCTCACAATTATCCCTATGTAAGTTGTGTAAAGTTCATCATGTTACTTCCTGGTTGGGTATGAGCTGCAGATATGGCATAGGCACAGGTAGTTTCCACAGCAAGAAGACAGCAAAAAGGTACATAATTAATAATAATTATGCATAATCGCTGTGGAATGATGAACTACGAGACAACACCTATATGATTGAATCATTGTTTAAACTCTCAGATAATTGGTGTTTAACAACGGTATGAAGAGACTTTTTGTGTCACATTGTCATGCACAGTTCAGCATTTGAACAATAGACAGTTTGAAAGTATTGGCCTGTCTTTCCAAGATTTAAGAAGCGTTTTTGTTACTTTAATGTCAATAATGACGTGAGAAGCAAACATATATGGGGCACTTGCCTTTTTTTAGTGACTCATAAACATCTTGAGGACTGTGCTTTTGGCTATATGATATCATAAACCATTGTTAAAGTAACTTGAGTTGAACGCAGTATATGGACAATAAGGTAGATGTGTCCTAAAGCTAAACTTGCCATTTGCTCATACTTTATTATGGCCTCCTTTTGATTTCCCTGCTCCAGATCCAGATTAGAATTCCTGTCCAAACCTTTTACAAAGAGGGTCACTTTAGTTAACCAGACATGTCCAGGGGTCTAACACACTCTTTACAAAACTGCTTTGACTGAATTCAGGCTGTTCTGAGCTTTGATGTGAGGTACGACATATGTCCATGTTGATTCTTATTTGTCAGAGCTTGGGTTGGCTGAATGATAAGAGTTTATCTTCACATCAACAACATCAGCGCTATGTACAGAATCACAGAAACGTTTAGTGTGCATTTTGGGGGTTTTGGTGGTTGGTGAATTTCTCCTGGGGCGACAGTTGTTCAGTTGGTAGAGCATTGGCCTGTGGGCCTGGAGATGGTGGGTTCGAGCCCACTGTAAGACCTACTTCACAACTCCCATTGATGACTGCGGTCCTTGTGTCCTTGGGCAAGACACTTAACCCCACTCTGCCTGAAGCCCCCGCTGAAAGATCTCCTGTGGACTCACCACCTGCAGGAGGATCAGTGAGGGGCTGGTGCTCTGTGTACTGGGTGCAGCTGTGACTGCCACCCCCCGACCAAGTAATGGATTAAGGGGAAGAAAATGGATGGATGGATTTTCTTTGTCTTTTTTTCTTCTTATTGCAGTACATGTTTACAGTGAGGTACAGAATGTCGTGGCTGGATGAGGGTGGGCGTTAACACTTTGTCCAGTTTACTTTAACTGGAACAAATCTGGCTCACTTGGGGCTTTACTTGTTGATGTAAAACACCCAAGCGAGTGAACATGCATTCCACCATGTTAACCAGACTCCAGTTTAAGTGAACCAGACTTGGTCCAGTTTAAGTGAACCAGACTTGGTCCAGTTTAAGTGAAACAGACTTGGTCCAGTTTAAGTGAACCAGACTTGGTCCAGTTTAAGTGAACCAGACTTGGTCCAGTTTAAGTGAACCAGACTTGGTCCAGTTGAAGTGAACCAGACTCGGTCTAGAGCAACACTGACTGGATTTACAAAGCATAAGAATACAGAGTATTTATTATTATGTTTTTTCCAATGTGGTTTTACTGCAAATGGCAAATAAATGAATCTAAATGAATCTGAGTATGTTCAAGAACTCCGTTGATTCATTGGGATTATCAAACCGGTCTTGCGAGTTCTACACTTAAGCCACTTAAGGTTCCAGACCTGAGGACGCTTTTAATGACGACTCGTAACTGTCCCTCATCACTAATAACTTTGTAATTGTAAAAATTGCTATCATACATGAATTATAAGCAAATGCTCTGCAAATGTAATCACACAACATTATGTTTACTTTGGTTTGTCTTTTACACACACTCAGCTGCTGCATCAGAAATCATTGAATTTTCGCAGCACTCTGAAAAGCTCCATGATTTCTGTTTAATTTGATCTGGAACAAAATGAGTGAGTATCATATGTCCGTCCAAATACATTTCATTGACTTTTCCTTGTGCTCTTAAATGCTTTACTGCCCATTGTCTCATTCCAGTCTGATTGACCCATCAGAATGAACTGGCTCCTCCAAACGGACTGGTTTTTCTCACCTCAATTGAACTGCATGGGTTTGCATGCATTTTTAACAGTCGAATTAAATTAGAGTTGGTGGAGAATTCGGTTTTCACTTGTGCTTTATACCTTGATTTATTTTTAATTGACCTTTATTAAACCACAAAAGTCCCACTGAGATTTCAGAATCTCTTTTTCAGTGGAGTACTGGCTCCAGAGAGAAGGCGGTGTTATGGGGCACTGTTGTACATGGTTTCAGTGGAGGAAATCTACGCAGGCACAAGGAGAACATGCAAAAGGCCCCATCTGGAATCTAATAAGCGCCAACCACTGTTTCCCTTTGCCACTTTGTAGACTGTGAAACTGTGTTTATAATCTCAATGGCCACTTTGGGTTAGCAAGACAGAGCTCGACATGATGTTTCTTTTACTCAAAATGAATGTATTTTCCATCTAATGCAAAACTTGAATGAAAATAAATGACTTTGTTGATTATAAAAACCTTCTCAAAATGCCTGAGAGAGGACCACATGACATGGCACAGAGGGCCGTGACTGGCTCGCGGACCAGACTTTGTTATATTGTATTTGCCCATCCTTCTCGAGCAGGATGTTGGGTTTACGTTACTATTTGACCTCAGATGAGATCGACAGTCTTTGTTCTTCTTTATTTCTTTTTTAGGTGTGGCTGTCGATGGACCAAACAAGACCACAGATATCAACGGGAACTCCATCTGTCTGATCAAGAAGCAGGGAAAAGTCAAAGCACTGGACGAGGAGCTCCATAGTATGTGATAGAACTTTACTGGACAATCAGATACAACAATATCTTGGTAGAATCAGAGTTTGAGCTGTTTATGTGATGGAATGCCAATATTGTTGCTCCTTCAAACATTGTTGTGTTGGTTTGGTTTCAGAAAAAGATTCCCTGAACTTGGAAGAGGAGCTGAGCACACACTTTGGCCTGGCTCACACTCGCTGGGCCACTCACGGAGAGCCCAGCGCCCTCAACAGCCACCCTCACCGCTCCGACAAGAACAACGGTGAGAAAGCAAATTGAAAGTTAACACGCCGTTTCCAATCCCGATGTGAATATATGCGACTTGTAACAAAGACCTGATTATAGCAAACCTGTCAACTTACCTTAGATAGACGAAGACCTGATGAGAAGAGGTTTTAGGACTCGAATCATTCTATAATAACCGCAGAAAGAAATTAAAATGTATTAAGTACTTGTAATGAAACAACCTAATGTGTAACAAGCAGATCCATGGTAACAAGTCCTCTCTGTGAAGATGTTCTCCAGGGGCATCACTAGAGCTATGTTTTGCTCAAAAGTATTATGCATAAAAATAAACTGCTAATCAAACAACTAATCAAAAGGTAATCGTCCGACTAATCCTGAAACAGTTGCAATACTTTCAAGTAAAAACTAAAACTGCAAATGTTGATAAAGAATGCAATGCTGGACTTTGATTTCACACCAAATGAACTTGACTGAATACTCTCGCCCTCAGTAACTAGTTCCCGCCTATTTGTGTCCATACCTTTTCAATTCATACTACAGCAGCATGATTGGTTCCACGTGAAAAGACGTCTCCACACGCCCAGACAGACAGAGACAGTATATGCATGCACCCTGCCTTGCCTTAGTAGAATGCTTATGATTAGAGCTTGCAAAGAATACTTCCGTCATCACTTCATAGGCCCCTCCTCGGTGTTCATTATGTGACACGTGATTTAAAGAAACTAGTTGGACGAGAAAGGCCACATAGCTGAGGAGTAAGAGAGGCTCAGCTCTGTGCTCCAGCTACAATCTTCAGTATTATTTTTGGATCTTGTATCAGTCTTGCTTGTTCTACCGGCTCCCTCACTGATTGTGTCCAACAGTGACGTAAACAAGGTGTTCTTCTGCTGCTGTAAATACAACTAAATAGAAGCACAGATTAACACTAAAACTCCCAGAACAGTCAATTTGACGGATTTTCCTTTTTGGAAGCGTAATTACTCTGCTTATGTACATTGTTGGTCTTCATCCACTTTTGTATGGTCCTATGTTGTTATGTTTATAAAATGATCTCAATCCTAGACGGGTCCTAGGCTAGTTTGGACCAAGTGCTGGTTACCATAGAAACACACTGTATACTCACAGCAGTTAGTATTTAGTTTTGCTGGATTTCAGCCATTTCTAAGTCACAAGTTTCAGCAAGCATTTAAAATAAATGAACTTATGAATTTCTTAATTTTAGTAGAAGTAAAAAAAAAAAAAAGATTTTCTTCCAGAATTCCATTAGAAATTCCATTAATTTGAATGAGAGCTGTAAAAATGACTGCTCTCGGAAAGTTTCAGAATGATGAAAGTCGTTGTGTTGATACAGCAGCATACATCTATAATACAGTTATTTTCCAAATGCTAGAAGTAAATTTTTTGTTTAATTGTTCATTCACTTCGTACTCTTTGGTGAGCTGTTATTGTGGCCACAGCCCTTAGACACGAGGCAGGGAAATGTCTGGAAAATATGCATATTTCTAAACTTATTTGCTTGTGGTTTCTAGAATTTGTCGTCATCCACAATGGCATCATCACCAACTACAAAGAGCTGAAGGAGTACCTGGTCAGTATTCATTTTTACAGTGATGTTGTTGATATTGTTTCTTCAATTTCCGCGCAATCGAATCACATTGTGAGAGAGCACTTTACATTTCAGCTCAGCCCGATTTCATCTGATTTTATAAACCAGATTTATACCATGCTCAGTGTGAATTTGATTGCAAACTACCATTACTAACACTGTTTAAACCTCATATTATATTATAGGTTCCATATGATTCCGCCTCAGATGTCACCATAGCAACACACACATTGAGCACAAATTGGTTACTTTCAGTTTCCATTATAAAGTTATGTTTAACACCACAGGGTTGTTGTAAAATTCAACCCTGTAGGCGTGCTTTGCCTTTTCTCTTTGTGCGTTTCTCTATGTTAGTCATGACAACAGTTGCTAAGATGCTTTTGCTGGCTCTTGGCTCATAAAGTTGTCCATTTCCTCGAACACGTTTTTGGGACTGTAGTGGACTAAATATATATTCTAACATGCTATGAATGTGTGAGTGTTTGAGCGTGGTCCAAACAGGTTAAACACCAGAGATTGGGCTGTGTACTCACCACCGATATTATGCAAATATTATCATGACATACTCTTTGAGCTGTCATGGTTCCATGGTTATGCTGAAGAAGATAAATTCATTCTCTTTCTGCTTGCAGATCAACAAAGGATATGAGTTTGAGTCTGAGACGGACACAGAAGTCATCCCCAAACTCATCAAATATGTTTACGATAACAGAGATAATGAGAACGTCACTTTCTCCACTCTGGTCGAGAGGGTCATCAAGCAGCTGGTGAGTTTTCTCGTGAAATCCCACATTTTTGCAGAAGAGCATTAATCACGTTGCAGACAGAAGTGAGAAGTAAGTCCCACACAGTCATGTTTGTGGTGATGTGTAAAGCACAGGAAACCTCACTGGTGCAGAGAGTAATGGTGAAATATGCAAAGTGAGAATAGAAACCTCCTGCAGCCCTTACTACATTTTCTACTCCTTTACTACTATCAGCACATCATGCACAAAACGTTTCAATTGTAATAAAAAGAGAGTAAGATAAGATAGGTTGTATTCGTCCCAGAGTGGGGAGAGACACTGGAGTAGTGCACAGTACAACAGTGCGAAAAGGAAGCACTCAAAACAAAATGAAAATAAACTCAAATCTCCAGTCTTTCTGCATTTAAACATCTGTAGTTGAACTTTAAGACTATAACAATAATAATATAAGTACCCTTAACAACATAACTACACACCGCGGATATAGCAGAAGGTCGCAGACAAATATTTACAATGGGTACGAGTGTTTTTGTACAAACCACCACAAACTGTATCTATATGGACAGAATAAATATAAGATAAAGTGACAAGTTGTCTTTGTCCTGCCTGACACAAATGAAAGCTCATTCCGGTGTAATCACTGCAGCAGCTTTTTATTGTACACTTGTTTGAAATAACCATTGAAATAATAATAATGATTCAAATTCAAATGCAAAATCAAAAGGAAAGACCCTTTTGTGGCCCCTATTTTCAATTATTATTATTATTATTAACCTGCAGCATTGATGGTAATGTGCTACCAAGGCTTGTCATACATCATCTATGTTTGAAGGAAAGCAACCAAATTGAATTAATTCTAAAATTATAACCCAACACATCATTAGAAGTTAAATGTAGAATAATGTTTGGTCCAGTTTTGGTTAATTCTAAACAATTAATACATTTTGTTTTCAGAAAAAGCAACCAGAAAGTAATAGCAAAAAACATAAACTTTTAAGTGTCATGAAAAAAGTCACATCAAAATTCCGTCATAATGTAAAAAAATAAACAATTATGAGAAAAGGAAATTCCTTCTATTCTTTCGCCCCGTGAACAGTTCCTATTTTTGATATTTGGCTCCTGACCAAAATGAGTTTGACACCACTGATGTAGAGAGTGGATAGAGCCGGGGATAACAGGGGCTGATGCCACCGGAGGCAGAGACCCGCTTGAGCTGTTTAGGGTGCCAGAAGACAAGGATTTAAACAATCCTGTCAAGTACACCTCTTAAAGGTGATGTCAGCAACATAAATTGCATTTCATTTTTAAAATGATGAATATCTTACCGTGGGACACTGTACTATTATGTACTGCAAGTAGTTTCCAACAACTATATGTTTTGAATATTCTCTCCCATTGGCATAATTACAGCCATTAAGACTTGCTGGAGGAGAATAGTTGACCAATGACATGGGGTCTTAAGACAAAGGAAGGTTGCTCCCCATCATCTGTAATTCAGTTAGCAAAACTCGGATTTGAGTTGATTTCGACCAATCATCAGGCTACAGGGGTGAGCATGGACGGGTCTACTTTTTGCAGTTTTTAAAGTAAATGACATTCACTTTAATACTTAATATATATCTTTAGCCTAACAAATCATTTTTTCAATTGCTATGGGTTACCAAAAGTTCCACACACACTGGGTGAGCCTTCTTTGAGCTTGGTGTACGGTTGCCTTTAATTGGAAGATCTACTGTACGTAACTACATAGACACATCTTTAGTCCAGCCTCTGTCCCAACATAAACTCTTACTTCTTCACCCCGTCCCAGAGCCGCCACAGGCAGCGTCGTTCCTCTTGGGTCTTTTGAAACACAGCTGATGTTGTACAATAGCAGTCTTATTTAAGCCCCCCACATACTGACTGCACCCACACCCACTCCACCGCTGCCAGAGGCCACAGGACCAGCCCACAGATGCAATGTTTGTTTGTCTGCTCTACATTACAGCATGAGACTCAAGGCAGATCGTTTTCTCAGTGTTAACTTAATCCTTATGTTTACTCAGTCACTATGTTTTTCAGGAAGGAGCGTTTGCCTTGGTGTTTAAAAGTCGGCACTTCCCCGGAGAGGCCGTGTCCACCAGGTTAGTGTCCTCATACTTTACTGGGTTTGGGCTTTAGTCCCACTGGGAATGAATCATCCGTGTTGCTGCTATGAAGAAACTCTTGTATATCGTCATTTTGTGGTACATTTCGGACGCATCTGACGAGAGCACAGGTCATTTCAACATTCCTGCCAGATGAGTTGGACATGAACGTGCGTGTCCTTCACAGCGTCACATGTCTTCAATTATCAATTAAGTTTAGGCTTAAACAAGCATCATAAAGTCAGTTGGCTCAATCAGTCTTTAGTTTTACAGTTTTTTTGTCCATGGATTTTAGATTTATGAAAAACTAAAACTCAAGTGTTTCGTAAACAACATTTTACTTTATATTTATTTTGTATTTAGGCAAAAGCGGTGAGCACCCACACTGGAAGAAGGTCCTGGGTTTGAAACCTGGGTCAGGACAGTGCCTTTCTGAGTGGAATTTGCATGTTCTTCCGGTGTCTGTGTAAAGTTCCTCCAAGTGCTCCGGTTTCACCAAAAATATGTACAATAGGTAGTAACCTCCAGCTGTTGAACATGAGCATCTAGAGATGGGCCCAGGGTTCTGTATGCAACCATTGCTGCTGTTAGAGGCCCTATACAGTGGCATTCAAGTATGGGTCAAATGAGGGTAAATAAAGTATAACTTAATTTAACTTAAAACTCCTCAAAAGTTGCCTGAAACTTGAATATCTGAATATCAACCTATGTCCTGGTTTTCATTGAGAAGAACTGTGTAATTTTTCCATCTTGAAAAGCAATTTTTCCTTACAATGTCAGCCAATCAGACAATGAGCTCATAGCCAATCAGCTCTTAGGCCCTGTCTACACGTAGCAGGGCATTTATAAATCCGCCCTCCGCCTAAAAAAAAACTTCTGTCCACACAGCCTCGGTTTTTTAAAAAACGGCATCCACACCTAACCGCATACATGCGTTGTCAATTACATTTCAAACCTACAAACCTACCTTCCTCCGGGAGGACGACTTCCATCTCAAAGTTCTCCCACCAGCTGGCAGTGCGTCCCGGTCTGACCCAAAATTGCCGTTGCCGTCTTTGACGAGGAACATGTCTTGGACGAGGGATGGTTATTTGGCGGAAAATAGCCGACCTTAAAGTGCTCCTTCGTCTGTGCTCTTCAACATGAAGCAGTATTTGAGCTTGTAAAAACAAGCAAGCAAAAAGTGCCTGAACAATCGTTAAAACAAAAGCGGTTTTGATGGCCTCCATGTTGTTTCTGATGTAAACACAGGTCGCGCGTGTGACGTCAGAGCAGCACGCTGGTAGTGACGTACAGCCGAATACTCCGGTTATTTATGTCCACACTCAAACGCATAACCGGAGAATTCCCAAATCTTCACTTTGGCCGGAGTTTTCAGAAACCTTCGTTTTTATCGACAGAAAACTCCGGGTTTGTGTGGATGATAGGCCAGATCGTAGGAAAATATCTTCGGTTTGTGAGATACCCTGCTACGTGTAGACGGGGCCTTAGCCCCAAAGCACCAGATAGTGACTCACATGGCTGCAAAAGAAAAACACAATAAACAACATGCTGTTGTTTGAATTGCTCACGAAGAAAGTTAGGTACCTCAGCTTTAAGTTTACATCACTTTGAACCGATATGATCATAAAGCTTGACTTCTTTGTGAGGATTCCCACAGTTGTACAGACAGGGATTGGAAACATGATCAGATAGCGCGCCTAACAAAGACTAGCATACAACACCTTCACACTAGGACTCTCAGAATTTTGAAACTTCTGAAACTTTTGAAACTCCCAGATCGAGCCATCATTTTCAGAATCAGAATCAGAATCATTTTTATTGCCACGTAAGTAACAGGAGGTCACAGACTAGGAAATTGCTTTGGCTCAGTGCAACAGTCAAAAAGAGATAATAAAAATAAGAATAAAAAACACTTCTAAAGAATAAATTTAAATTTAAAATAGAGTTACAGTTACTATTTACAATATACAAGTGCACATGGTGCACACAATGTAAGGTGACAGCAGTACAGTGAAGTAAAGTGACGTATGATGGGCAGTAAAGTGACTTTATAAAGGGCGGGGGGACAGGTTAAGAAGTGTTCAAGAGTCCAACAGCAGAGGGGAAGAAACTGTTCTTGTGGCGGGAGGTTCTAGTCCTGATGGACCGCAGCCTCCTGCCTGAGGGGAGTGGTTGGAATAGTCCATGTGCAGGGTGAGAGGGGTCGGCTGTGATACGACCAGCCCGGCCTCGAGCTCGGGCGACGTACAGGTCCTGCAGCGATGGAAGGCTGCGGCCGATCACTTCCTCTGCAGAGCGCACAATGCGCTGTAGTCTCTGTTTGTCCCTGACTGTGGCTCCAGCGAACCACACGGTGACGGAGGAGGTGAGGATGGACTCGATGATGGCCGTGTAGAACTGCACCAACATCTGTGCAGGCAGCTTGGCTTTCCTGAGCTGCCGCAGGAAGTACATCCTCTGCTGGGCCTTCTTGATGAGGGAGCTGATGGTCGGCTCCCACTTGAGGTCCTGGGTGATGGTGGTGCCCAGGAAACGGAAGGACTCCACAGAGGTGATGGGGGAGTCCATCACGGAGGGTGGGGGTGGGGGGACAGTGCTCTTCCTGAAGTCCACAATCATCTCCACTGTCTTCTGGGCGTTCAGCTCCAGGTTGTTACCACTGCACCAGGACACCAGCCGGTCCACCTCCCTCCTGTAGGCGGACTCATCGTTGTTGGAGATGAGTCCAATGAGGGTGGTGTCGTCCGCGAACTTGATCAGCTTCACGGAGTCGTGACTGGAGGTGCAGTGGTTGGTGTACAGGGAGAAGAGCAGGGGAGAAAGAACACAGCCCTGTGGGGCTCCTGTATTTATAATCCGAGAGTCCGAGACATTCTTCCCCAGACGCACTCGTTGCTTCCTGTCTGTCAGGAAGTCAGTGATCCACCTGCAGGTTGAATCGGGCACGTTGAGCTGGGAGAGCTTGTCCTGGAGCAGGGATGGCAGGATTGTGTTGAAGGCAGAGCTGAAGTCCACGAACAGGACCCTGGCGTAGGTCCCCGGGGAGTCCAGGTGCTGTAGGATGTGGTGGAGGGCCAGGTTAATGGCGTCGTCTACAGATCTGTTGGCTCTGTAGGCGAACTGCAGGGGGTCCAGGAGGGGGGAGGTGAGGGACTTGAGATGGGAGAGAACCAGGCGTTCAAATGACTTCATGACGACAGACGTAAGTGCTACAGGTCTGTAGTCATTGAGTCCTGTGATCCTGGGCTTCTTCGGGACGGGGACAATGATGGAAGATTTGAAGCAGGCCGGGACATGGCAGGACTGCAGAGAGGTGTTGAAAATGTCAGTGAACACAGGAGTAAGCTCACTGGCGCAGTGTCTCAGAGTGGCCGGAGACACGTGGTCTGGGCCTGGAGCTTTGCGGGGGTGCAGCCTCAGGAAGAGTTGTTTAATCTCTTTAGCGGCTATTGTTAGGCTGGGGGCAGGGCTGATGGGTGGGTCGTTAGAGTAGTGGGGGGTGGGGGAGGGAGAGGTGTCAGGGGCAGCATCAAAGCGACTGAAAAATAAGTTCCGATCGTCAGCTAGCTTGTGGTCGTCAGCACAGGGGGGGGCTTTGGGTTTGTAGTTGGTGATCTCCCGTAGGCCCCTCCAGACAGAAGCAGTATCGTTGTTACCAAACTGCTCCTGTAGTCGTTCTCTGTGCCGGGACTTGGCTGCTTTCAGTTCTCTCCTGAACTGATATTTAGCTGCTTTGTAGCCGCTGCGGTCCCCCTCCCTGAAAGCAGACTCCTTTGCTTTCCTGAGCTGCCGGAGTTTAGCAGTGAACCAGGGTTTAGACTGCTCCGTTAAAATCATTGGAATTCTGAAAAGTCAGTGAGTTTACCAGTAGTTTTATTCAAATTTACATTTACTCACTCTTAACAACTGGTGAATCTAACTTGAAATACATAAAAAAAACAGTTTGTTGATTGTTTTTGCTAATGCTAACTGGAAGCAAGCTAACAGTATGTTGCTATGGTTACTAGTGCTTGCTCTTCTCTACTTCTCTACTCCATTTCAAAATTAAAAGATAATCCCATAAAAATAATGACATAGAATAAATTACATAATGAAACAGAAAAGTCATTACGCATTAAGCCGTCAAATTGACTGCTCAGAGAGTGTTGCTTCTTGCTCCACATTTGACTTTCTCTCTTCCCTCTCTCTTCCCTTTGATTTAGTTTTCTCTCCAGTTCTTGCCAACGTTGCCTCAGTCCCTGTGGGTAATTGTTTTGGAGAGCAACCACATGTTTCTGTTTGCAGGCTTAGTTCTCGAGCCCCACACCCATTAAAACAACGGCCCTTCTTACGTCAGCGCAGCTCAGATAAATCAGGGAGAGAGACATTATGGACAAGAATGGAACAGGATCATTGTGAGATCCAATTGTTTGGGGCTCAGTGAACCGACAATGTATTCTTGAAGAAATTGCTCCACTTGATTACTTTATTGTACATTAATCAAAACAGGAATGAAGATTTAATGATTTCATGAGGATTATTGTTATTTACTTATGATGGTATTGGGCTTCAAAGGCCTGTCATACATCATCTATGTTCTCAGAAAATCAACCAAATTACTTTTACTCTAAACATGTAACTCAACTGCTAAATATAAAACAATATTTGGTCCAGTTTTGGTTAAATCTATTCAATTTACACATTTTGTTTTCAGAAAAATCCACCAGAAAGTAACAGCAAAACATAAACTTTTTAATGTCATGAAAAAAATCACGTCAAAATTCCTTCATAATGTAAAAAAAAATATATATATAAGAAAAAGATCAATCTCTTCTATTCTTCCTGACCAAAATGAGTTTTACACCCTTGATTAGAAATGTCTATTCACCAGATTGTGACTTGGTAGACAGTTGTGTAAAGCTTTATCATAAAACAATACAAGCCTAGCTACTGTTGCCAGCAAGGAAGTAGACCCAGTTCAGGAAACTGTGATGCAAAGGTCAGTTTGATACAGTATCAGGAATAATATGAATGTGTGGTTTGGCATTAACGTTGAGATGGACTCGATAAATATATAAACCCAGTAATGTCAAAGGCCTTGTTTGTGCCAGCCCCAAGCCAATACTGTAGGTGAATGGAAACTGAAAGCAAATGATTTGGTGAAGAGCTGCATGTAATGGGCAACAAGGATTTATTTGTTTGTCTGATGAGCGCTCTCATGTTACTGCACTCGCTGTGGTTCTTCGCTGCGTGATGGGAGCAAATCAATAGTGGCCACGTCCGCTCATTGGCCATATTTTCATTTCACTTTTTGTTCGTTTCATTCTATGGTTTTGTGCTGATTTGGATTGAACAGTGGGGATAGAAGTGGCAAGGGTCGCGAAGGGTCATGGATGGAACTATTGTTGTAGTCTCTAAAAGAAGAAATTTTATTTAGATTAGATTAGATATTGTCTCTTATTTTTATGACCATAGATATATACGCTTTGCCATTTCATGTTTTATTACTATGAATAATTACCTAAAGTAGAAAATAACAAGCATGAAGAGTAATGCTGGTAGTTCCCTGTGCTACCACCAGTTGTTTTTCCCTTTTTCAAATTTGTAAATTACCTGCAAGCACAACCATGTGATTGTGAAGAATGCCATTTCACCTCAAAAATGCCCAGAACTAATTAATGGGCAATACTTTTGATTTGAAAGGCAGAAACCTGCTCTAGGTGTTATGGTACAAAGACTGAGACAGGAGCTTTCAGACAGAAGGGGAGGAGTAGTGTTATGTCTGTGCCTGATTGTCGTTTGGATGGATCTAAAAACTGCTCCAAGTCTGTTTTTGTTAAAGGACCAAAGTTATAACATGTTTAAAAGCTCCAAAAAGCTTATTTTTTTGCATAACATGTTTCTTTTAAAGGTCAACATTTTACATCTATGAAACCATACAGGGAATTGCTACCATTCTATTTATTTATCTATTTGTTTTGTTTGAGAAAGATGCAGTTGCTAATCCTCAACTTCTGTGCCTGGTTGTGTTAATGATACAAAAGTCATAAAAACACAATTCCATTATTAGTAAAAAAAAAAAAATTGTTGTTTAGTGCTGCCAAACACCCAGAACTGGCACATTGTTGCTGATGTGTGTGTGGTCTCTGCAGAAGGGGGAGTCCGCTGCTCATTGGGGTGCGCAGTGACCAGGAGATCCTAAACAACATCCATGTCATGTACGGCTCAGGTGAGTGTGCCCCTCTCCCTTTCTGAAAGCGCTTGGTGTGTGTGTGTGTGTGTGTGTGTGTGTGTGGGTGAGGGTGAGGGTGAGGGTGTGTGTGTGTAAATTATTGGTGTAATCAGGTATAACATCCTTTTATTCATCTATATTTGATTAATTTCTTAAAACATTTTTCTCCACCTTTTTTGGAAATCACCATGGCAACAGATTTATTACTCAGTGAATTAAACAGCATTATGCATTTTCCTCTTATTCACTGTATTTGTCATTCTAATAAAACCATTGACCTATTATTTGTCTAAATGGACTATAGTGCGGCTGTTCACCATGGAGAACAGCAGATAGATAGATAGATAGATAGATATTTTATTGATCCCCATAGGAGAAATTCAGGTGTCCAGTAGTAGCAAAAATAAAAAAATAAAATTGATCCTTCTAAAAAGATAGCAATAGTAATTATCAGCAACAGCCCTTCAGGTCACAGCAGCAGAGGTGGAGTAGCCTCTGGGTGGAGCAGGGTGGGTCACAGCAGCAGAGGTGGAGCAGCCGCTGCGTGGAGAAGGACGGGTCACAGCAGCAGAGATGGAGTAGCCGCTTGGTCGGACCATTTTCTCTGCTCTAGTCCAAAGTAAAACGCAAAATGCTTCATTAGCATTTTTCAAAAAGTTAGCATTCCTCCAGTGGATTTTCGGCTGATCCACTTGGTTCGGACCATGAATCCTCTCTGCTCCGGTCTGGACCAGTGCAAAACCATGAACACTGTACTGCAGCAACATCTCAGGTAGAAAAAAGCAAGAAAAAAAAAATATATTAAACCACAAAACAACAACAGTTTCAGAGCTACTTAGGACTTCCAGCCGTTTTCCAGCGCATTCAAAAGAACACTTTAAAGTCTAACGTCAAAAGTTGACATCTGATCTGTTTGGAAACATAGTATAATAGTATTTCAATAATAGAGCTGCAATGTCCCGGAAAATAATTATCATTATAAGTTTGAAAACTTGTTTGGCCAGATGAGCTACCTGAGGTGTGCTTACCACCTGACCTTTTTAAGTATCTAGGCCTAACCTTTTAAAAACGATAAGTGCAGAACATGTTATGTTGAATTTTTGGTCTGAAAACAACAACTCATTCATACTCTTGAAGAGTTTCACTTCTTACTTCAATATTCTTGCACTAGTGTGTATTAAATAATTATTTACAGATGGATACATACAAGTAAATATCTCTTTGCACCAGAATATATATTAAATAATAATAATACGTCAATAAAAACAGTCAAAAAAACAACATTCAACATAATTTCAAGATATCACAAATAGGTTCTAAACTTAATATATTCTTATAGTATCTTGTGCTGTGTTGTTTTCTCTTAATTCTTACTGCTTTGAAACTTGTGACGCAACATTGAAATTTCACCCACTGTGGGACGAATAAAGAATCTTAATCAATCAATAAATGGATATGAACAAGAACAACATAAATCCACAAAATAAGCCACACCTTAGCTCAGCTTTCATTAGAATAGAAAAATGTATCAGTTAAACCTTATATCTTTTACAGTAGCAGACAATTATTACTTTTAATAGTTAATTCCCAAAGAGCTGCGTCTTAAACAATTAATCCCAGCTCATTTTGGAGCCAAAGTTAAATTCTCATATCTCTTACATGAAGGCTACTTTTGTCTTCCCTGTTTCTCGTACGCACAGTGCATTCTACCGAGACCTTTATCGTCTTATCGGATTGTTGCCTGTTTATGGTTTTTGTTCATTTGGAACTAGGGCAAAGTCCAAGGTGGGGTGAGGCAGCTCATATACTCTGTGTGGGACTGTATTCTGAAGGAAAAGTGTCAATTCGAGGCCCTTGTTTTAGTCACAGAACAGCAGCTTTACTCCTTTTTTCTCTTGAATTTAAATAGTTTTCTGGACAAAAGAAGCCGAGTGATCTCCCGATGTTGAGAAAGGTCCTCCCTAATGTAATGTGTATGTTTGAATTTGTAATGTTTTGCCGATTTATGACACAAGCCTTCATTCAAAGCCTTTTTAATCCTAAAGCTGGGGTCCCTAACTGTCTGACCTCACATAATGAAACTATGGAACAAAATCTTTCTAACTTGCTTGTTCCACGCACTCAGGACAATTTGGTTATTTTTTTATTTGCATGTGTTATGGCCTCTGTTGCATCTTTAGATCCATCTTTTCAGACAAAGAGAGGACCGCCCTCACTCAGCCAATCAGCTCTCAGCCCTAGGTCTGATTGGTTCACGATGTTTGACTTTTTGAAGGCTCTTTCTTTTCGGATGAACAATATGTGTGATTCATGAAAAAGTTAGGTAACACAGCTTCAATCAACAACATTTATGGATATTTGTCAACACTTATAGATCAATACCAACGTGATTTCTGTTTCATTTCTTGTGTTTGACCCGTTTGATTCTCTGATCTGTGTTGGCGAATTCTACTGTTTTGTAAAGTCCTCGGAGACGGTGATTCAGCTGTTTTTACAAGTTGTATTTAACCGACAACTGGAATGTTCAATGTCACTCAAATATATGTATTTAGGTATATATCATAATAACAATTCCGGTTCTCCTTGACATGTACAGGGCACTTGAAAGATGGAGAAAAAGAGAAAAACCAGCACAACAGTCCTGATGATGCCACACAGGAGGTCAAAGAAGTGGAGTACTTCTTTGCGTCTGATGCCAGGTACAACCACACTTATCTCATTCATTAAAACTTCTTATCACTGAGTAAGCACTGAAATGTTTGCCGTGGATCAACAGCGCCATAATCGAACACACCAATAAAGTGCTGTACCTGGAGGATGATGACGTCGCCGTGGTGACCAAAGGAGTGCTGTCCATCCACAGAGTGAACCGTCAGGCCGGAGAGGACCCGGTGCGAGCCATCCAGACCCTGCAGATAGAGCTACAGCACATTATGAAAGGTCTGACACGCCCACACTCTGCTCAGTGTTCACAGGATTCACTTGAGTGAGAATTCTACAATCACAATAAGTAAAATATATAAATACATACAGGTGAAACTAGGATAGTATTAAGTAAATGTCTGTGGCGCCACCTGTATGTGAACGTCAGGTCCTGTCAGACTTCTGAAGCTGTGCAGGGCAGTGCCTGGTTTGCACTGTGATGGGGGACTTCTGGGAACACCATGTGCCACAGCAGGGCGGATGCAGCTGTATAGTGCCAAACTGTCATTGTGTCCTTAGGCAAGACACTTCACCCACATTGCCTAGCATTTTCTGGTGTGTGCCTGAATAGTTAGTGGGCCGAGGGGCAGATGGCTCGATCTGGTTGGCGACGTGTTAAGTGTACTTGAGAGTCCAAAAAGAGTATAAAATGTATAAAACTGATGTATTATTATTTTCTATTTTACACAAAGTGAGTAATATCAAGTTTTAATTAGTTGATAATTGGCACGGCTTGTAAAAACCCCTCATAAAACATTTCGTAAAATATACTGTAAGCCATAATCATTGACATTATAACAAACAAAGGCTGGGCATATGTCACTTTGTGCTTCATAATATATCGGTGTCACATTTTAAGTTGAATCACAGACATAAATATACTTATGAACAATATTCTAATTTTCTGAGTTTCACCTGATTTTAATTTGGACTTTTTTTGATGGAATGACACCTGTTTGAACAAAAATGATACGGTTACATTCACATCCTCAGTTTTTAATACATACACAGTAAGAAAAGAGGTTGACTTTTCCAGGAAGTAAAGCAGATTTCTAGAACTGATGATATCACACAGAGGATATACAAGTTTGACAGATTCACCAACAATTGACAGGTGATGTTGCCTTTGTATAATATCTGTATGCGCCGATTTAGGGTCAACCAATCAGACGCCATCTTAAACGTCTGCCCCTGTTATGCCACAAAGCTAACGCCTTCTCGAGAAATACTCTTACAAGGAAATTGGCTCCAACCAAATCATCCTCCTCCGCAGTCATGGGAAAACCTGAGTAAATGTGAGCGAGAAATAAAGAGATTATCGGATGAATGATGGCATGGAGGAAGTGCAAATGAGAGATAGACACTCTGGCTAATGTGTCTCGTCAAAAGGGAATTTACGTCGCACGGTAACAGTAACTTTAATAGGTCATAAATCTGCTTGGTTTATTCCAGGGAATTAAAATGACAAAGCTAATTAAAACAAGGCAAGCCAAGTTTATTTGTATAGCACTATTCAAACACAAGGAAACTCAGGTTGCTAAACAAGAAAAGAAACATTTAAATACAAGGAATTAAAATCATAAGTAACCACAGTACATTAAAAAGAGTGTAGATACTTTCCTTCAGTTGTATGCACAGCTAAACACAACTGTTTTTACCTTGATTTGAACATTATCAGAGTAGAAGCCTGGTTAACATTTTCAGGAAGAATGTTCCTGATAAATCTGAAATTTTGCCTCCCCTTGTTTAGTTCTGACTCTGGGCACCAGCAGGAGACCAGTCCCTGTGCTCCTCAGAGTCCCAGCAGGAGGCCAGTCCCTGTGCTCCAGAGTCCGAATTGGTTCATATGTCACTAACTTGTCACAGATGTACTTTGGCCAAGGAGAGACACAAGCTGCTTTAAAGTTTATTTTCTGAGCTACAGGAAGGTCACTAAACAGAGCTCACTTAACTTTTAACTGCGGTTCAATGAGTTTTTGTCTAGTGTCTTCATTGTTCATTGTTGATCAACTTGTGGGTGTTTTTCTTCCCACCCATTACTAGTTTTTACATAGATGCATTGTGGCCCTCTGCTGGTGGAACTAGGTAGTGACCTGCACCGTGTGAACATAGTAAAAAGTTCTTCAAACCTCTTTTACGCAGGGAACTTTGAGGCCTTCATGCAAAAGGAGATATTCGAACAACCCGAGTCTGTGGTCAACACCATGCGGGGGAGAATCTGTTTTGACTCCAACAATGGTGAGCATTTTTTTCTGCAAAAGCACAGTGGAGAAATGTCACTCCTTATGCATACAGATTTAAATGGCTGTTCCACGTGTTGACAAAGCCACATAATAGTTTGATGCATGTGGTGTTGTTCTGCAGTGGTGCTGGGCGGACTGAAGGATCATTTGAAAGAGATCAAACGTTGCAGGCGACTCATAATGATTGGTTGTGGGACTAGTTTTCATGCTGCCCTGGCTGTAAGTAAACTGGCTTGTAATGATTAAGAACTGCTTATTCACATGCAAACAGTGATAAGTCTTTGTTCAACCTTCTGTTTACTGTTCAGACTCGGCAGATCCTGGAGGAGTTGACAGAGTTGCCGGTGATGGTGGAGCTGGCGAGTGACTTCCTTGACCGGATCACACCTGTTTTCCGAGATGATGTTTGCTTTTTCATCAGCCAGTCAGGTGACACAAAGCTGAACATGGTCTTTGATAACACCAGTGCATGAATAGAGACACACACAAAAAGAAAGGATTCTACAAATTAAATTACATAGTTCTGAACTTGGCACATTTTGATCCAATGCTTTTGTTTTAAACAAGAAAAAAAAAAATAGATTTATGTACCAAGCTGAGATAGGTATTTCAACAGATGGGGATTGTGCTAACCTTCCCAACATTAGTGTGATATATATTAGTTTATTAGTATCATATACTAACTTTTAAAAAACACCCATTTAAATATAGCCTGGCCTTAGCCATCCGTAAAATCTGGTCAATTTTTATCTCCCTACAAAATAGAATGAGTACGATGTGGCATGGTAAGACCATGCTGCTTTAAATAAAGCCTAAAGCCTTTTCTGTACTTTCTTATATTGTCCACTCAAGAACTATCAATTTACCTAAAAAGTTGATTTGAAATTCCTGTGTGTGCTGTATGTGTTGTATGTACTCTGTGTACTGTGTGTCCTCTGCGTACTGTGTGTACTGTGTGTACTCATGTCCTTGTCTCAGATGTGTGTGATGTGTGATGTCAGGAGAGACGGCGGATACTCTGATGGCGCTGCGTTATTGTAAGGAGCGAGGAGCCCTGACGGTGGGCGTCACGAATACAGTGGGCAGCACCATCTGCAGAGAGACCGCCTGTGGCGTGCACATCAATGCAGGCCCTGAGATTGGAGTTGCCAGCACCAAGGTAGGAGACTCGCCATGAGCAAAGCACAGCTCATGAGCTGAAGAGTGCGTGTTTACTGAGTGTTGTGTTTCAGGCGTACACCAGTCAGTTTGTGGCTCTCATCATGTTCGGCCTCATGATGAGTGAGGACAGACTCTCGCTCCAGAAGAGACGACTTGATATCATGGCGGGCCTCAAGGATTTACCAGGTCAGCAGGACTGATGTCTCATCCTGTAAACGTGACATCACAATGTTTGCAAGGATGGCAATAAAGTTATGTTTGGATTTCAGACCTAATCAAGAAGGTGTTGCTTTTGGACGACGGCATTAAGACCATTGCCAACGAGCTGTATGAGCAGAAGTCTCTGCTGGTCATGGGACGGGGCTTTAACTACGCCACATGTTTGGAAGGGGCACTGGTGAGTGCGGTGGTGAACATCGCCCAATCAATACTTTGATATTTGAAAGTGACACAGTTCTTCTTTATGTAGAAAATCAAAGAGATCACGTACATGCACTCTGAGGGGATCCTGGCCGGGGAGCTGAAGCACGGGCCCCTGGCTCTGGTGGACAAAGACATGCCAGTGATCATGATCATCATGAAAGACGGATGCTACACTAAGTGTCAGAATGCTCTGCAGCAGGTGGCTGCCAGATCGGTGAGTTCCTTTGCTCGTGCAATCAGCTGCTGTTTTTATGATCATGTTTTAACGCTCAGAACTGTGTTACAGGGCCGGCCTATTATCATTTGTTGCCAAGACGACCCTGAGATAACTAAAAGTGCGTACCAGACGATCGCTCTGCCCCAAACAGTGGACTGTCTGCAGGCCATCCTCAGCGTCATCCCCCTGCAGCTGCTGTCCTTCCACTTGGCCGTGCTCCGAGGATACGACGTGAGAACCTTATTATTTATATCAACAATTATTACCTCATTATTGTTCCAACAATTAAACATGTGTTCTATTACACGCACAAGCGCTGCGCTCAGAAATCATTTACAAATTCTTTTGAATCATATTTTACATAATATTCAAGTCATTTCATCGTGCAAAAGTGAATTGAACTGTGCATAAGAGAAAAGGGTTTGGGCTTCACACAGTGCTCAAATTCATTTTAAATATAATATTGCCACAAAATACCAAAGGTTAAAAATGTATTCTTAGAAGTCCCAAACCCAACACATCTACTCAATCACCATTACCATGTATATGGATACGTGAATAGTCATGTTGTAACTATAATAGAAGTATAATAATTGTTATATATATGAAAAGCATGCCAGTCCTAACACATGTCTTGTCCCTGGCAGGTGGACTGTCCCAGAAACTTGGCCAAGTCTGTCACAGTGGAGTGAAACAGTTTTACAACGCACCAAAGAGACAAGACGACATATTTTAATATATTTTAGTCCAATTAAATGTTTTATGTGAATGTTTGGTATGAGTGTGTTGTAGTGTGTGACTGAGTGAAGTGCAGATGTGAATGAGACATGTGACAGAAGCACTAGTTTATTTTTACATGAATGTGAAATATGACCAATGCACAGTGATTCAATGTGGACCAAAGACCAAAGCAACTCACTGCGCCACCTGTCGTCCAAATGTAAGGATTGTAGCATCTGTTTTTGCTACTGTGCAATATAAGAACAAAGTGCATTATGAGTACATGTGGATACATGTATACACATACAAAACCATTGATTGGGGTTATTTTTTTATTTTTTTATATGAAACTACATTTGAATGAAATGTGTATGTTTTCTACTGCAAAAAACTATTTATCTCATGAAGATGCCTTAATAACACTATTACTTGACATTTTTGTTGTAATTCTTATGTGAGTTGTTTAGAGCTGTAAGTGAAAGTTTTTTGTTTACTATCACAGAAGTAAGGATGCCTTATCAGATTATTTTTTTTAATTTAAATAGCAAAGCAATAGCTGAAAGAGCCATGCCCTAAATATCATATTATTTGTTCAGCAACAATATAGATATTACATCACATCAAATGTATTTGGGATTTGAATTGTATTGTATGGAAGCCCGTTTCCGCCATGTAAAAAAAAAAAAAAAAGCCTACAGAAAGTCAAAATTTTGACTTTAAAAGTCAAAATTTCGACTTTAAAAGTCAAAATTTCGACTTCAAAAGTCAAAATTACGACTTTAAAAGTCAAAATTTCGACTTTTAAAAGTCAAAATTTTGACTTTCTGTAGGCTTTTTTTTTTTTACATGGCGGAAACGGGCTTCCATACATAGTATTGTATGCTTTGTAGATTAAAAAAACTTTTTTGGGACATCAATCAATAAATAGGCCTATATTTTAGGCTATATTTGCATTATATGCTTTGATTCAATGCTATATGAATTTCCCTTCACACACAATGATTATAACTATATTGTTTTTTATTATAACAATGTTGATTATAATGTGTCCTTAAACCTATAATGTCCTCTTGATCTGTTTCTGGACAGTGTGGGCAGTGGTCTGAGCAGAGATGCCCAACTACCCTCTCCACACTGCCTCCAGCTGAAGTCTCCTCCCGGCGGGACATTCACAAAACACCCAGGAGGAGTCTGAAACTGAGCTTTAACCCACCGCTCATGACCTTATCCTGATGGTGAAAATTGTTGATTATTATTGACGTCATTATTGTTAATGATGATGATGGTGATGATGGTTGATAATGACAACAATATAAGTATGATCATTATCATTATAGATAAAACTATATAAATATAAATAAATATAAACTATGTAAATATAACTTTGAGAGAGCGTTGATCGTGCGTGATGACGTCACCACAGTTGGCTGTCTGCTTGCGCCTCTCTCCCGGAGCGGACGACACACACACATTTACACACACGTAGACGCGTACACAGAGGCAGCGGGGCTGTGACAGTGGTCCTGGTCGGCTTTCAGGACGTCTGTGGTTCTGACTGAGTGGTTCCTCTGCGTGTTCGATGCATGGGAGTGTGATCGCGGCGCTCACAGCAGAAGGTAGGTCCCTGATCCCAGACTGTCTGCCCGAGCTCCAGTTCAGCCCCGGCCCGACTCCTGACTCCCGACTCCAGACCAGCCCAATGCGGGAAACAACAGCGCTCTGGCCCGGGCTATTAGCGGCCATGTCGGCGCGGATCTATAAGTAGCAGATGATTGAGACCTGTGTGTTTGTGAGAACCCAGAGCCGCGCAGAGCCAGCGGTGTGTCATCTATGGTCATACACAGTGACTTCATCGCTCCGTGCGTGTGCGCGTGTCTGCGCCACCACAGACAAAGTTAAGGAGATTATGACCGCTATTACTGGACTATTACATGTGCAATCGGGCGAAAGGAGCTTTGAAAAGACGAGACAGTTATTGTACAACTACAGTCCACGATTGTCTATGTCCAGAATTGTTGTGTTTTTGTGTGCGATACGTGTCTGTGCCTCGTATTTAATTTATTTTGGCAGAGTTGCAAACCGGTTAAACATCCTTAATGTGCTCAAACGTGTGCTAAAATGTTCACTTAAACATTTACTAACATTTATACAAAATAATTTTCCTAAAATGTACATATCTTGTGAAAGAGTTCCTGTCCTAGTGCAGTTTAGAATTGGCTCAAAGGCACAAATGCAGCTGTCATCTCTCCTAAAATTTACATCAAGCTTCCGGGGGACACACTAATCTGATCTGTGCTCATCCAGCTCTATCCAGGGCCCAGGGTGCAGTGCACTCCGGTCACATCATCTGGACAGAGGCTGAGGGGAAACCTCTGCAGTGTGTGCTTGATCATTGTACTGAGTATGATAGTGATTCTATCTGGAGAAAGAATGTATTGGAATGATGTTTATTGAGTGACATTTGCATGAAGTGAATTGGTCGCTGCTGGTTGATTGGCACTGGCAGGCATGTAGAATAGTTGAATCATGTTTATCTGAATATGCTGGTATACGTGGCATGTTGCATGTAGGGTATGGTTTTGTGCTTGGACTGTTCATGTATAGTACTTGAGATATAGATAGACAGATATGCGTTGTATGTGAGAAGGGATTCAGAGATATGAACATCCCTGGGGCCTAGTCCTCGGTGGTGAAAGTGATGATCCGAGGATGTGGTCCCACTATTGAGTTAGTGATGGGGAGGAGGAGAGTTGTGGCTCGAGTTGAAGCTGATATAGTAAGATGCTTGGTTAAATTCAGTCTGGTGAGCAGCACACTTGTGTGGGACTTTGGATCAAAAGAATATAAAATGTAACAACATTGCCATGTAAGTAGTTGTACATTGTGTGCAACTATAGATTTACTTTATATCAGTACATTTAAAAAGTTCATGTGGGAGGAGGACTGGACTCCGGAGTGAAGCGGGTGACATAGAGCCCACCAGTCTAAAATTCAACTTTAATCAAAAACCAAAAGGATATTTATGATCAAAACTATGACTTCAGTTCTGTGCCTTATAGCACTGTAAATCCTAACTTCAATTGTATTTCAGATATCAAAGTTATTTTAAATAGATTTTTCCCAGTAAGTGAATATTACTTATTTATTTTTAGTTTATTTAAAGCTTGCCTATGTCACTCAGGGTTTTCTTTGAATTGAACTTTCTGTTCAAGTAAGCCTCACTTTTGAAATTTTGACGTGTAGAGTCTTTAATGAGGCAGGTGTGACAATGGCAGAGTGGCTTGGTGGCTGAGTGGGTAGCACCATTGCCTCTCAACCACAGGGTTCTGAGTACGAATTCCGGTTGAAGCACAAGCAGAAATTTAAACTTTATTGCAATCACTTGAGTTACTTGGTAATATCAAGTAAAGGATGTACTCGAGGAATTCAAGTGAAGTTAATACGCAATTTATTTCCATGGTTTTTTCAAGTAAACTTTACTTGTCAGGGTTTACAGTGAGGAGTGTGATGTCATGTGACACCTCTCACAGGTTTTTCAACAAACACATGATAATGACAACTTTTTCCATTAAACAATAAGCATCAATCATTTCAATTACCTAACCTATTTTGAAATATATTTGCCCAATTACAGTAAGCCCAATTGTTCGACAAATGCTCCCTGCTCTGTGAGTGTGTCGTAAGAGTTATTTTAATTATACAGTGCTTTCACAGACACATCTTCACACAGTCACTTTACAACGTTCACATATTTACCTGGGCCTGCTGCATGTCGCTGACCGTAGCAAAGGCAAATGTTTGGTGACGTATTACTATAACACTGCACTTCCGGGCCCAGGCTGTTAGATTACAATATTACGAAAGACAGAATTAAGCTAACTGAGACTTTAAGTTCTACACCACTTCTTGTATCTGGTGTTGACGTATCAGTTCTGATATTGATTATATAATTCTATTCACTGGCTGCGCATCCAAATATGTGTTCTGTCTGTCCAAGAACATTAACTACATCGACTTAAATTGAGCTTTGTTTAACCAGGAAAGTCCGACTGAAAGAGGGGAGCTATTGTCCATATTCATAGTGGAACAGGAAACCGGAGCACCCGAGGGAAACCTATACTCAGACACATGCAAACTCCACATAGAAAGACCCAGTCTGGAGATGGACTTCTGTCTAGTTATAATCTCACACTGCTTGTCACTTATTGATATACTGCACTGTTTAATGTCTTTTGTGTGTATTTATCTATTAGAAGTGTGTTAATGTTTTATACAGTATGCCTGCCCAAAGCAAATTTCTAGTTTGTGATTTTTTTTCTACAAAGGCTATTTAAAAAAGTATTCTGAATCAAACCCAGGACTTTCTGAGTGCTAACCTCTGAGCCAACGTGCCATCCCATTTTATTTTTTTATTCTAACATAGTCTTCGTCTTGAGGAGGGGCCGGCATGTGTAAGCCTGTGTGTGGTGAACATTGTAAAATAGAGCTTAGGGCGTGAACTATAAATCATCAAATATAGGCCACATGTCGAGAGATTCAGTGATAGTCGATTCTGCTGGGCCACATTTATTCATCCTGTGTAGAAAGTAAAAATGCTTTGCCCACAATTCTGCTGTTTTATCAGGGTGACGCTGCAGAGATGCCCCATAGACTTTGTAAAAGCAGAGGAGCATGACAATTGACGAAGGGAGCAGATATGTAAAAGCTGAGGAAAGAGTAAGAAGTGGCTATGATTTTCTGAGGGGAAGAGGACGAGAAGGATTTTTCGTCTGAGTTCTCTCTGGGCCTGCGAGCCCCTGCACCTGCCGCATTCATGTTACTCATTCAGGCATGAAATAAACTCAAGGAAACAAGACAGATGGACCGCAGACTGCTGAGAGCACAAAACAACCTCAAACTATTTGTCGGTAAACTCACTGGACATTATGCTAACAGCGATTCTTGTTGCCTCTTATGTAGGGCAAATGAAGTCAAGTTATGCGATGAGAGTTGAAAGCTTTTTACTGCAGCCACCTTCCATGCGTACTCAGCACTTATCTTTCAACCCTTATTCTATCTGTTAATATTTTTGTAATTGATTTATCGTTAACTCATTTTAGAATGATGTATTTATTAATGGTTGTATGGATGGATGTTTTTCTGCTGCTGGACACTTACATTTTTCCTATGGGGGATCAATAAAGTATCTATATCTCTATCTATATCTCATATATATGTCTGTCTATCTATATATCTGTCCATCTATTTATCTATTTATCTATTTATCTATCTATCTATCTATCTTTCTACTTAAATGCTCTCTTTCCAGACTCCAACACATGTTAGTGTGGTGGGATGTGATTTTACAGTTTTTCTCTTTTTCACAATTAACATTTGCACAACAGTTAGTGCATTTCTCAGAACAACTAGTACAAGCTGTAAAACCTCGTGGATAACCTGTAAAAGTGCGTCACTTTCTCAAAATGAAAAGTTAATTCCTCAAAAGCAAGTTTTTATGTCAATTAAACTGTCTGTGTCATCAGAATAAGTCCTGACACCAGTGTTTATGAACAAGAGTCAAATGGCTTTGTCTTGTTTTCATTGTGAAAGTTTACTCTCTCTGTGTTTTCAATGCAAAAAAGTCAGATCTTGGAGACTCTACCTGCAAATGCTCAAGACAGCTCTGTATACTGTACAGTCATTTGAAAACTGTATGTACATACAGTGCCTTGCGAAAGTATTCGATCCCTTGAACTTTTCAACATTTTGCCACATTTCAGGCTTCAAACATAAAGATATAAAAATATTTTTTTTGTCAAGACTCAACAACAAGTGGGACACAATCGTGAAGTGGAACAAAATTTATTGGATATTTAAACTTTTTTAACAAATAAAAAACTGAAAAGTGGGGCGTTCAATATTATTCGGCCCCCTTGCGCTAATACTTTGTAGCGCCACCTTTTGCTGCAATTACAGCTCTGCAAGTTGCTTGGGGTATGTCTCTATCAGTTTTGCACATCGAGAGACTGGAATTCTTGCCCATTCTTCCTTGCAAAACAGCTCGAGCTCAGTGAGGTTGGATGGAGAGCGTTTGTGAACAGCAGTCTTCAGCTCTTTCCACAGATTCTCGATTGGATTCAGGTCTGGACTTTGACTTGGCCATTCTAACACCTGGATACGTCTATTTGTGAACCATTCCATTGTAGATTTGGCTTTATGTTTTGGATCATTGTCCTGTTGGAAGATAAATCTCCGTCCCAGTCTCAGGTCTTTTGCAGACTCCAACAGGTTTTCTTCCAGAATGGTCCTGTATTTGGCTCCATCCATCTGCCCATCAATTTTAGCCATCTTCCCTGTCCCTGCTGAAGAAAAGCAGGCCCAAAGCATGATGCTGCCACCACCATGTTTGACAGTGGGGATGGTGTGTTCAGGGTGATGAGCTTCTGTTGCTTTTACGCCAAACATATCGTTTTGCATTGTGGCCAAAAAGTTCGATTTTGGTTTCATCTGACCAGAGCACCTTCTTCCACATGTTTGGTGTGTCTCCCAGGTGGCTTGTGGCAAACTTTAAACGAGACTTTTTATGGATATCTTTGAGAAATGGCTTTCTTCTTGCCACTCATCCATAAAGGCCAGATTTGTGCAGTGATCGACTGATTGTTGTCCTATGGACAGACTCTCCCACCTCAGCTGTAGTTATCTGCAGTTCATCCAGAGTGATCATGGGCCTCTTGGCTGCATCTCTGATCAGTCTTCTCCTTGTTTGAGATGAAAGTTTGGAGGGACGGCCGGGTCTTGGTAGATTTGCAGTGGTTTGATACTCTTTCCATTTCAATATAATTGCTTGCACAGTGCTCCTTGAGATGTTTAAAGCTTGGGAAATCTTTTTGTATCCAAATTCGGCTTTAAACTTCTCCACAACAGTATCTCGGACCTGCCTGGTGTGTTCCTTTGTCTTCATGGTTCTCTCTGTGCTTTAAACAGAACCCTGAGACTATCAAAGAGCAGGTGCATTTATACGGAGACTTGATTACACACAGGTGCATTCTATTTATCATCATCAGTCATTTAGGACAACATTGGATCATTCAAAGATCCTCACTGAACTTCTGGAGTGAGTTTGCTGCACTGAAAGTAAAGGGGCCGAATAATATTGCACGCCCCACTTTTCAGTTTTTTATTTGTTAAAAAAGTTTAAATTATCCAGTAAATTTCGTTCCACTTCACGATTGTGTGAATTGTTGTTGATTCATGACAAAAAATTAAAATTTTATATCTTTATGTTTGAAGCCTGAAATGTGGCGAAATGTTGAAAGGTTCAAGGGGGCCGAATACTTTCGCAAGGCACTGTATCTACATCACAGCGGATGTCTTCCCTTGCAAGGCAACAGATTTTGACTAGTTCAATAATGTTGTATGTGATGACTCAAGCAATAATATGAGGACTATTCGTTTTATAGGGAATGATATGGAAAGTAACTGATACTTGTCCAAAAGCATTTGACATTTGTTGAAAAACTGCTACAATGATGTGCACAAATCGCCCAAAGTTGTGGAGGTTGAACTAATAGTTGTGGGATCTTTCATTCTGATCTGAGAAAAGCATCAACGCCACTGAAAAAAACTATTCGAAAGTCCTCAGCGGCTACAATTCAAAGAAATACAAATCACATATCCACGTTCTAACTCATCGATTAATCAAAGAAATAATCTATTACTTAAAAAAAAAAACATTGAAAAACTATGAAAATGTTGTAAATGCTCTAATTTGAACAAGCTGCACATTTTCCCATGAATAACAATGCATTGTTATTGTATAGCCCTAAATCTTTCCAAAACTGCTCAAGCAAACTCAACACTTGATACAAAAAAAGATGATTCAAATTTGTTAACCCTGATCCCCCACAGTGACCATTTGATTTGCCTGTATCGAGCTTCTTTCCTTTATTAATTGTCTCCAGAAAAACACACGACTTGTGGAGGTCTTTGTCCAGTTGGAATCGAGGCTCATATGTCAGACAGCGTTTACCCAGGGGCTGTTTTTCTGAAGAAATAACTAACAGCCTTGACTGTTCACTGCTGTTGCATGGATACTTCGCCCACTTACACACACACACACACACACACACATACACGTTTTTGTTACCTGGTGGGTCCCTTTGACAGGGCCGTTCAGAATGGGACCCATAGACATAATCTTTTTTTACTGGGACTACTTTAAGTAATACAAAACAGTCAATAGAAACTAAACAACTATTTTAAAGGAATTTTATTTTAGATTTTGTTTTCGAATTGCAGTGATTCTATTTTTGACATAGAATTTAATGCCACTCCATGTCCGATGTCTAAGGTCATCTGGTGAGGCATTAATGCAGGCCAGGCAGTGAGACTTCCCAGGGACCTTTCCAGTCTGTATGAAAGGTGTCATGGTCTTCTCCACAGCCTTCACCTCAGATGCAGACCATGGCTTTCTTACACGTTCTAGGGAGAGAAATAAAAATATATTAGCAATATACACTCCCAGGGTTAGGACCAAGCAGCCTGGCTGTAATCCCCCACCTGGTACACTTACCAGAAGGGGCACTGCCACTACCATGGGGTGCATCTGGATGAATGGTTGAAGGTTCTCCGCTTGAAGTTTCTTTTAGCCCGTCCGTTTGTGAGAGGATCTCTACTGCTCTCCCTGTCGCACAGAAAATAAAAATACAAGTGGCCTTTAGGGGAAAAAAAGTTTAGTGATATTTGTATATATTAGTGGTTGATACGGGAACCAATAGCACGCTATAGGGGGGGGGTCATATACCCGCCCGGAGAACAGCCCCCGCCCACAAAGAACAGGGAAGAGCGGAAAGATCCGCGACGGGGGGGGAACACCCCATATTTTTGTTTTTTTTTTGTGGGTTGTTGTGTTTGTGATATAACACCAACGCAGCACCTCATAAGAAGGGATTAGATTGATTATGTATATAGCTCCACACACGGGGATAGAGGGGGATGATACACATAGAATAGGGTTAAGACGACACATAAGACACAAACAACACGCAAGGCCTAGATCGCCGCCGGGGGGGAGGTCCAACGCTATGGGTGGGGACGGGAAAAGAGCAGCGGAGGGGGGCGCACACGGGCAGAAGGCACCACCACATGGGGGTTGGGGGGGGGGGGGGGGGGGGGGGGGGCGGGGGTGGGTTGAAGGGGGCCAGGGGGGGGCGGAACCGGTGTAGCGACACCCCAGTGAAGAACCGAACAATGGGCAGCCGAAGCAGGTCGAAACGGGGGGGGGGGCGACCGGGGGACCGGGGGGGGGGGGGGGGGGGGGGGGGGCACATATAACACTAGCATAGAGGGGGACAGGGTTTAATAAAAGGTGGCAAAGCATAAACGAAACACCAACAACCTATCTCTACACATGGTGGTAAAGGGGCAGGGGGGGGGTATAAAAATATGATAATGTATATCTATATATATAACAGGCATATTATTATAACCATATATATATAGGGGGACACATGGGGGGGGAGGGGGTATATGGTTGATATATATATACGACACAAGGGGGGTAAGGATGGAGGGGGATAAAACACAACAGGGGGGGGGTTATGGGGGGATAGTGGGACGAGACGCCGAGAGGCATGGGGGGGGGGGGGGGGGGGGATATATAAGGTGATTTGTTTATTGAGGGGGGGGTTGTTTAAGAAGTAAGGCGACAAAGTATATATAGTGGATGGAGGTGGTTATATTTGTGGGGGGGGGAGTGTGATGGGGTTGGGGTACGGTAGGGGGGGGGATATATTGGATACACATCGAAGTGAGCTAGGTGGGGTGGGGGGCAACAGAAGGGGGGGGGGGATATGGTAAGGGGGGGGTCAAAGCATCATAATAGGGTCACGAGGCTATGGGGGGGAATAATATATATGCCGGGGGGGGGGTGGGGGAGAATGGGGGTAGGGTTTATGTATTGTCAGACAAGAATATGTCCCAAACACACCCACCAGAACAAAAAATAGGGGGGGGGTGGGGGGGGGGGGGGGGGGGGGGGGGGGGGGGGGGAAGGACACAGAAGTTACATGGAGTAGAGTTATTGGTAAAATATAGAGATGGGGGAGGGGGGGGTTGGGTGAAGGATAGCGAAAAATACACCAGAGGGATGAGGGGAACAGCTAAATTAAGGGATGTATGACATATATATATATATAGTGTAATATAAGGCCTTCGAATATGGGAGTATGTGGCATAGTGAAGATATGTATAAATAAGAACACACATATATCTGATACCACCTATTGGGGGGGCATATGGTCACCACCACTCATATAGCGAGCCGGGCGGACGCCGGGGGGGTGAAATATATATCACCGCGGGCATCATGTGGGGAGGGACAGGAGGAGGAGGGGGGGGGGGGGGGGGGGGGGGGGAGACGGATATAGTTAATGGGTAAACGAACGCGTACCAATACAGGGGAGCAGTGGGGACGGCTGGCGGGCAAATAGGGGGGAGTGGATGTAGTGAGGGATTGAAGTTGGGAATGAGGAAGATGGGGGGGGGGGGGAATGGAAGGTGGCCGGGGGAGATAGATGGATATATAGTATATATCATTAATTGTGGGGGGACCCACAGCCGCCCAGGGGGGGGGGGGACGGGGTGGGGGGGGAGTGATAATAGGGGGGGGGATTGATCGCCTGGCCAAGAAGGGGGGCCAGGAGGGGCAATGGGGTGGAGTATAGCAAAGGACACACACAATACATGGGTATCGGGGGGGGGTGAAGCGCGCATGGGGGGGGGGGGGGGGGGGGGGTCGATATAGGAAGGGGGATATATATCACACATACGGAGTATATATACACAGGTATATATATATATATATATAGGGATAAATATGCAACACACACGACTAGGGTGGGATTTTGTTTTTTTTTTTTGTTTTTTTTTTTTTTGGGGGGGGGGGGGGGGGGGGGGGAAGTGGTGTGTGGGAGGGGGTGGATGAGGGAGGGGTTTGGTGCACGACTGATGGGATAAGAGGTAATGATATATGTTTTCATAATATGGATATAAATAGGAATATAAGGGGGGGGTTATTTTTAAAATTGGGAGGATATGGGGGGGGGGGGGGGGGGGGGGGGGGGGGGGGGGGGGGGGGGTGGAGTTATTATGATTGAATGATTTGTTGGGTAGCAGGCCGGAAAACGGCCCGACCAACACACTGGGGGGGGGGGGGGGGGATATATATATCTATCTAGCGCCCTGGGGCGCCGGCCAGGTATAGGCAGAGCAGCGAATGGGCATGTGTGTGTGTATAAGGAGGTGAACGACAGGGGGAGCGGAGGCCCAGGATACGCCGAAGGGGGGGTTGGGAAAGCAGCCGCAACATATATATATATACCGAGGTGGGGCCCACCCTACCAGAACGCAGAACCAACCCTGAACAAAGGGGGAGGGTAACCAGAGCAACAAATACGCAGTAAGGTGGGGGGGAGACTTATATAACACACGAGGAAAAAGAGAAGCCGGGGGGGGGGGGGGGGGGGGTGGGGGGGGGGGGGGGGGGGGGGGGGGGGGGGGGGGGGGGGGGTGGGGGGGGGGGGGGGGGGGGGGGGGGGGGGGGGGGGGGGGAAAAAAGGGGCAGAGGGACACAACACGCGTATATAACAACACACCGGCACGGCGCGCAGGGGGGGGGGGGGGGGAGGAGCATATAAAGCAGGGAAGGGGCCAAAGGGGCCTGGGAGGGAAGAAATAAGAACACACACGCGCGGAGCCGAGAGTGGCGGAAAACAACAGCAAAAGGAGGGGGAAAACTTTTATATAACACACCCCAAGGCGAGGGTGAGGGGTTGCGGGAAAGGAATTTTAGGTAAAATAAACAATAAGGGGTTAGAAAAAGGTATATATATGTGAAGGTTATTTAAACCGTCCGACTGTGCAGGTCATTTATAAGGTATAGCTATAAGGTAAGACCCATAACTCATAGTTTTGCGTTTTGTATGAACAAACAATGCGGGCATAAAACATATTTTTCTGTAGCCAAACAAATTGTCCACTTGATTTATATGATGTATATGTTCATCTGATTGGAACTGAAGTCAGTGCTTCACCAGCCTCACCGCTCGTCACCGGTGTTTCCACATTCACAGTGGCGGGCTTTACAGCACAGAGAGAGATGAAGAGTGAACAGGACTTCAGCAGCAAAACAGCCTTTTCTAGATGGAAATATTGGCACTGTTAAAGGTAAAAATGCGCACGTCGGGTGCACATTATGTTCCAGAACAAAACGAAAAAGTAACGCAATAGTTACTTTTACTGGTAACTAGTTACTTTTATAGTGGAGTAACTCCGTTAGTAACTCAGTTACTTTTTGGGAGAAGTAACTAGTAACTATAACTAATTACTTTTTCAAAGTAACGTGCCCAACACTGATTTTTACAGAGACTGCATAAGGACTGTTAGAAAAGCATTACCCATTGATTATTAAGCTTGGACCAGTGGGGTCCGGTGTTCGGGCCCCACCACGTAAAACCAGTCCCCATGACGTGAGTGGAATCTCAGGTTATGGAACCCACTAGGAGTTGAAAACAAGTGCACACACACACACACACACACACACACACACACACACACACACACACACACACACACACACACACACACACACACACACACACACACACACACACACACACACACCACCCATGGCCAAGAATATCCTCCATTTTATGCCCAAGAAATATCTCACACATAAAAAAAGCATTTCTGAATCTCTACCATGCGTTGGAAATGAAACATATCAGGCAGAACATGAGTCACTCTTTGAAATGACATGTATTATAAGCATTCTAATTTTAACCTAATGGAAGTCTAGTTTTCTAAGTCTAATCTACTGAAAACATGCCGGTAGAAGGGAGGATCTCTCACTTTTTTGATAATAGTATTGTATTACATTACATCAGGGTTTAACTTATTATTCCCAAAAACATTGTACCTGAGCCTCTTGGCCAGATGAGTGCATAATGTACCACCTCTATCAACCCAAAACATTACATTTCAATAATAAAATGTGTGTCTGAAGCATCAGGCTTGGTTTCACTGCTTGTAGACATTGGTTTTTGGAGTCTTTGGTACTACTTATAATCAAAGAGATAGAAAAGTTTTACTAAAACAAAGGGAAATGGTTTGCACTAAAACTTTATAAAAAATAATATAACAGATGCATTAATACTAGATTATGTAGGCATGCTAGTATAGTGATTCTGGATTAAAAAAAAAAAAAATTGCATCAAAATATCTGCGTATTGAACCAAATCGTGTCGTTTCAAAAGGGCAAAAAGTCGTTTTGGAATCGTATCCCTTGGCTTTGAATGTAAACATATTGTATCCTCACACTCCAACTATATGTTAGAATAAATATTTGTAGCAAGTGCATCTGCTGTATCTTTGAGAGGGCAAAAGGCTAACCAATATTGCTTTGCTCAACATGAAAACACGATAAGATACTTAAGTGAGATGGGCCGTGGGTTGCATCAGACCGCTCGGTGCCTGCTTTAAACTCCTGTTACATCCATAACATTGTCTTTGCTTTTATTGTTTCTTTATTGTCCTTCCCCCTGGACAGACCGACAGACGTCATCTTTCAGAGGTTCTGGTTCATCAATACCAGAAACAGCACCCACACTAGGACCAGGGGGGCAGCGAGAGGGGACTGTATCACCCCCCTCAGGAAAAGCACATTTGGTCAATCTTCATTCTCCGTCCGTGCCACCTCAGATTGGAACCTCCTACCCACAACTATCAGAAATGCACCTTCTTACCTCACGTACAAAACACAGTTAAAACACTGGCCGCATGCTCTGTGTGCGCCTGTGTGTGTTCTGTGTCTGTCTCCATGTGATTGTGTATTGTTGTTTGTTGAACGATGTGTGACTGAATGTTTTACTGTCTTGTCCTTGTAAATATTGTAAATATCTCACGTTATTTTAACTGTGTACAGTAGCAAACATGTTTTTATCTTTTCAGGAGACATGGGACTACGTATACGACTATAGCCGTTTGGCTAATTCTCTGGCATATTTACAGAAATGTTCATTAATATGCACGTCCCAGTAATAAATAAATGAATAAATAGAGAGAGCTTAGATACTAGTTCCATTTGCTCGCTTGAGGCTGCATCTTTGACAAGAACCAAGATGACAACATAATCATCAAATCAAATCAAATCAAATTTTATTTATGAAGCGCTTTTCATACAAAAGATGCAACACAAAGTGCTTTACAGTTTGGTTAAAAACAATCCCGCCGGCCCATGTCCCCTCCCCCCGACCACCCAACAGACCCATCCCAAACCACAGACAAACACACACACGCTCCCATGCACACTCTCTGACACACACACACACACACACACACACACACACAAGTAAAACAGTAAAACAATGATGAGAGACTTGGCAGGGTTCGGATGCAACCAGTTGAAAAAGCGTCATCCAAGGAGCCGTCTGCACCAGGAGCAGAGAGCCGCCTGTAGCCACAGGGGACGACACAGGATCCAGAGGAGACCCGAAACCGAGGCCCCAGGCCCCCACCAGGTCCAAGAGTCCGACCCCCACGGCCATGCCGACCACCGCTCCCAGTGCAGAGGGCTCCTCCAGAGGAAACACTGGGTACACTAAAAACAATACAATAACAATACAATATGTAAAACACAAAAATGTGAAACTAAAATGAACTAACACACAATACATGAATAAAAGCAATAGCAATACAATAAATAATAGAAGATAAATAGAATATATAAAATGAAATAGTAAAAATTAATCAAAAGCTAATCTAAAAAGGTACGTGTCTTGAGCCTGCTCTTAAAAATATGAACGTTCTCTGCGGCCCTGAGCTCCTCCGGCAGACTGTTCCAGAGACGGGGGCCGTAGTGCTGGAAAGATGCCTCGCCGTGAGTGTGTGTCCTGACTTTGGGGATGGTTAGGAGTCTGCTGCCGGAGGAGCGCAGGGGCCGGGAAGGTTCATAGGATAAAAGCAAATCTGAAAGATAAGAAGGCCCAAGACCATTAATACATTTAAAAACCATTAAAAGAACCTTAAAATTGATCCTGAAACACACGGGGAGCCAATGCAGCGATTTTAAAACCGGTGTAATGTGGTCCCGCCCCC
Organism: Knipowitschia caucasica; assembly: GCA_964034765.1. Classification (NCBI taxonomy): domain Eukaryota; kingdom Metazoa; phylum Chordata; class Actinopteri; order Gobiiformes; family Gobiidae; genus Knipowitschia; species Knipowitschia caucasica. The sequence goes on from OZ035830.1 coordinate 20,590,837, forward strand.
TGGTCTTAGTCAGGACACGTGCGGCCGAGTTTTGGAGTAATTGTAAACCTGAAATGTTCTTTTTGGGAAGACCAGAGAGCAGGGCATTACAGAAGTCAATGCGACTGGTTATAAAAGCATGCATCAGCGTCTCCGTGTTGGCCCGAGAGAGAATGGGGCGGACTCTGGCGATGTTCTTTAGATGATAAAAACCTATTTTTGTGATGTTCTTGATGTGAGGAATAAAAGTCAGCTCAGAGTCAAAGATTACGCCCAGGTTTCTCACTTGTGATGATGGATTAAAAGAGTGTGATTGGAGTTTTGATAAAAGTTTCTCTCTCTGGGCCTCGGGACCGATGACTAAAACCTCAGTTTTGTCCTGGTTGAGCTGGAGAAAGTTTTCTGCCATCCAGGATTTCAGGTCTAAAATGCAGTTAAAAAGAGCATCCATTGGCCTGGTGTCATCAGGAGACATGGAGATGTACAGCTGTGTATCATCTGCATAGCTGTGGAAGTTAATTCCATGTCTCCTGACGACACCGCCAAGAGGGAGCATGTACAGGTTAAAAAGGACTGGACCTAAAATGGAACCCTGGGGCACACCACATGTGATTTTATGAACCTGAGAGGAGCAGGTATCCAAACTTACCATGAAGGATCTGTCTGTTAAATAAGAAGTGAACCATTTGTGGACAGCACCAGAGAGGCCGAGGTGTTGTAGGCGTGATAAAAGAATGGTGTGGTCTACTGTATCAAAGGCAGCGCTTAGATCCAGTAGAACCAACACGGTCACCTTTTTAGAATCATAACTTAGTCTAAAATCGTTTAAAATCTTTAAAAGAGCAGTCTCTGTGCTGTGGTTCACCCTAAAACCTGATTGAAATTTCTCTAAAATTTGTTGCTGATCTAAGAAGGCATTGAGCTGGGTAAAAACAAGTTTTTCTAAAATTTTGCTTAAAAATGGCAGGTTGGATACCGGTCTGTAGTTGTTAAAATCATTAAAATCTAAATTGCTCTTCTTCAGAAGGGGTCTCACCACAGCCGCTTTGAAGGCTGCAGGAAAGACCCCAGTCTGCAGAGAGCAGTTCATCAGGTTTAAAAGCTCCTCTCTAAAAGATTCATAAAATGACTTAAAAAATGGAGTGGGGACTGGATCTAAAAGACATGTGGTGGGCCTCACTGAGGAGAAAACTTTATCAAGCATCTCAGCATCAACCAGGACAAAACTGTCCAGTGTTTCCTCTGGCGAAGACAAACAATCAGATGTGTTAAAAACAGTAGTGCGGTTGGATAAAATGTTACATCTGATTGTGTTTATCTTCCCCGTGAAGTGGACTGCAAAATCCTCACAGAGGGAGTCTGTGGGGGTTAAAAGAGACATGCTAAAATCAGGGTTTAAAATGGTGTCGATGGTTGAAAATAGGACCTTTGGGTTATTTTTATTTTGGGTGATTAGCTTTGCAAAGTATTTGTTCTTATGATTTCTAATTGTGTTATTGTATGCTTTTTGATTGCTTTTATATAGTTCGTAGTTGATTGTTATTTTATCTTTCCTCCACCTTCGTTCTGCCACCCTGCACTCTCGTTTCATTTTCCGTACTTCCTCATTTCTCCATGGGGGTACAGATTTTGTTTTTATGATTTTTGTTTTTAAAGGAGCCACCTGATCCAACGCAGAACTAAGTCTACTGTTAAAATCATTTGCTATAAAATCACAGGGGGCAGGTAAAACCAAGTGGGGAGTGTTGTTTAGGATGTCGATAAAATTTGCAGCCACTTCAGGGGTTAGATGTCGCTTCCTCACGGTTCTCACAGAGGTCTCACGCTGAATAAAACATACATACAGTATATGTTCTTGTTGCCAAAAGAGCACAACATAATAATCAAATCCAGATTATTTCAAATAGTTTGAATTCAGCCAAATGTTTCTAGGAACAGAACTTAGTCTGCCTCCTTTGATGTTGGGAAAAAGTGCTGTTTTGGCAGGTGGGCAGGTGACTCAGGAGCTATACCAGTATCTGATGAAGCTGTATTAAGATGTCTAGTCTTGGTTCAGTTCAGTTTATTTATTATTATTAGGGCAGAAGCAAAAAACGTGTGCGTGTTACAATACAAGTTAAAACAATTAAATACAAAAAAGGAATTGCATATTTTCCTTTCTCTGATCTAAAATATTGTACTTCCACTGATTCATTTCACTTTCATTTTACCCGGCCAAATGTTTCCCAACACATTCATAATGCCTAGTTCACTGCTACCTTTAAATGTTTTGTAAGTTTACACCAAGACCAAGAAGAATATGACCTTCTATCAGTGGCAATCTCTCCTTTTGTGTGATATTTATCATCCAGTCACTGTCATAGTTATTGATATTTATATTTGGGGATTTTAGATCTGACTTTGAACGATTAATGCAACGATTATACTTTTCTAATTTAAAAAGAATGCTGTTTGCTGTAAATAATTCAGTCCATAATTTGATCTCTTAATAATAAAATAATTAAGTAGTAACTTTTATCTGTTCACAATGAATTCAGAAAGCCATTTTTCAACCCGTATGATCGATGAGAGGACCATAAGTGCCATTGTGCGCTCTCAGGGAAGAGCAGAGGCGGTGGGCTGTGTTTCTACGTCAATACAAACTGGTGTAACGATGTGACAGTGATCTCCAAGCACTGCTCTCCTGCTCTGGAATATCTTTTCATTCATTGTAAACCATATTACTCCCCGCGGGAAATTGTTTCATTCATTCTTGCCTCTGTTTACATACCGCCATGCGCGGACGCGCGCGAGGCTCAGCGCGCACTCGCAGAGCAAGTACTGTGTATGGAACGCTTATACCCGGACTCTCTGATTATTATCCTGGGGGATTTTAATAAGGGAAACTTGAGCCAGGAATTACCCAAATACAGACAGTTTATCAAATGCCCGACCAGAGAGGAGAACACTCTGGATCACTGTTACACCACCGTGCGCGGAGCTTTTCGCGCTGTTCCCAAGCCAGCCCTCGGCTTCTCAGATCACTCCATGATACATCTGGTTCCTGCTTACAGACAGAGACTAAAGCTCTCGAAACCTGCAGTGAGGAGCTCCAAAGTGTGGTCTGATGAAGCTGTGGAAGAGCTGCGCGCATGCATGGAATCTACAGACTGGGACCTTTTCAGAGCTGCCACAGACAGCTTGGATGAATATACGGACACTGTGACGTCATACATCCACTTCTGTGAGGATAGCATCATTCCAACAAGGACCAGGGTCATCTATAACAACGACAAACCCTGGTTCACTGCTAAACTCCGGCAGCTCAGGAAAGCAAAGGAGTCTGCTTTCAGGGAGGGGGACCGCAGCGGCTACAAAGCAGCTAAATATCAGTTCAGGAAAGAACTGAAAGCAGCCAAGTCCCGGCACAGAGAACGACTACAGGAGCAGTTTGGTAACAACGATACTGCTTCTGTCTGGAGGGGCCTACGGGAGATCACCAACTACAAACCCAAAGCCCCCCCCTGTGCTGATGACCACAAGCTAGCTGACGATCTGAACTTATTTTTCAGTCGCTTTGATGCTGCCCCTGACACCTCTCCCTCCCCCACCCCCCACTACTCTAACGACCCACCCATCAGCCCTGCCCCCAGCCTAACAATAGCCGCTAAAGAGATTAAACAACTCTTCCTGAGGCTGCACCCCCGCAAAGCTCCTGGCCCGGACCACGTGTCTCCGGCCACTCTGAGACACTGCGCCAGTGAGCTTACTCCTGTGTTCACGGACATTTTCAACTCCTCTCTGCAGTCCTGCCATGTCCCGGCCTGCTTCAAATCCTCCATCATTGTCCCCGTCCCGAAGAAGCCCAGGATCACAGGACTCAATGACTACAGACCTGTAGCACTTACGTCTGTCGTCATGAAGTCATTTGAACGCCTGGTTCTCTCCCATCTCAAGTCCCTCACCTCCCCCCTCCTGGACCCCCTGCAGTTCGCCTACAGAGCCAACAGATCTGTAGACGACGCCATTAACCTGGCCCTCCACCACATCCTACAGCACCTGGACTCCCCGGGGACCTACGCCAGGGGTCCTGTTCGTGGACTTCAGCTCTGCCTTCAACACAATCCTGCCATCCCTGCTCCAGGACAAGCTCTCCCAGCTCAACGTGCCCGATTCAACCTGCAGGTGGATCACTGACTTCCTGACGGACAGGAAGCAGCGAGTGCGTCTGGGGAAGAATGTCTCGGACTCTCGGATTATAAATACAGGAGCCCCACAGGGCTGTGTTCTTTCTCCCCTGCTCTTCTCCCTGTACACCAACCACTGCACCTCCAGCCACGACTCCGTGAAGCTGATCAAGTTCGCGGACGACACCACCCTCATTGGACTCATCTCCAACAACGATGAGTCCGCCTACAGGAGGGAGGTGGACCGGCTGGTGTCCTGGTGCAGTGGTAACAACCTGGAGCTGAACGCCCAGAAGACAGTGGAGATGATTGTGGACTTCAGGAAGAGCACTGTCCCCCCGCCCCCACCCTCCGTGATGGACTCCCCCATCACCTCTGTGGAGTCCTTCCGTTTCCTGGGCACCACCATCACCCAGGACCTCAAGTGGGAGCCGACCATCAGCTCCCTCATCAAGAAGGCCCAGCAGAGGATGTACTTCCTGCGGCAGCTCAGGAAAGCCAAGCTGCCTGCACAGATGTTGGTGCAGTTCTACACGGCCATCATCGAGTCCATCCTCACCTCCTCCATCACCGTGTGGTTCGCTGGAGCCACAGTCAGGGACAAACAGAGACTACAGCGCATTGTGCGCTCTGCAGAGGAAGTGATCGGCCGCAGCCTTCCATCGCTGCAGGACCTGTACGTCGCCCGAGCTCGAGGCCGGGCTGGTCGTATCACAGCCGACCCCTCTCACCCTGCACATGGACTATTCCAACCACTCCCCTCAGGCAGGAGGCTGCGGTCCATCAGGACTAGAACCTCCCGCCACAAGAACAGTTTCTTCCCCTCTGCTGTTGGACTCTTGAACACTTCTTAACCTGTCCCCCCGCCCTTTATAAAGTCACTTTACTGCCCATCATACGTCACTTTACTTCACTGTACTGCTGTCACCTTACATTGTGTGCACCATGTGCACTTGTACATTGTAAATAGTAACTGTAACTCTATTTTAAATTTAAATTTATTCTTTAGAAGTGTTTTTTATTCTTATTTTTATTATCTCTTTTTGACTGTTGCACTGAGCCAAAGCAATTTCCAAGTCTGTGACCTCCCGTTACTTACGTTGGCAATAAAAATGATTCTGATTCTGATTCTGATTCTGATTCTGATAAGTCACAATCGAGTAATATATTTTTCAGGAGGGTCTAAGGAGGACAGTGATGATCCGAGACATCAGGACCCCCTTGAAAAAGAGATGGTTCCTCTCAAGGGGTTATCCTCAAGAATAAATAAAACGTTCAGGGATATTTATTAACATTTATGATCATTGGTCACCCTGCTCTCTATGGACCGATGTGTTTCTTATAAATGTATGTCCTTTGTTTGAACTGTTTGAGTCTCTGATCTGCTGCTGGTGAATCGATACCTTTGTAAAGTCCTCCGAGACGACTGCAGCTGTGATTCAAAGATGTACAGCATTGAATTGAAATTGAACATAACCAGTTTGTGAAGTAAAGTGCAGTTAGACGTGGATAATAAATCATATAGAAACTCCCATTATTTGCCTATAACTGAAAACTACTTGTAGAGCGTTGGTTGTTCTTCCAAAACTACATATTTCTGTGATGTTTTGTGTGTGCGCAGACAGCCCTGGTGCCCCTGACCGTTGGGCAGGATGAGTGAAGCCGACACTCAGTTCTACAGTGTCCAGGTGGGAGACTCCACCTTCACCGTGCTCACAAGATACCAGCAGCTTCACGCCATCGGCTCCGGGGCCCAAGGCATCGTCTGGTCAGAGCCACAACCTCCTCTGTTCACTTCACTGCACTACTTTAGCTCGATTTGTAAATCAAAATCCTCATTCCCATGTGATTGTCAGTCTGTATCAATATGCAGACATGCCCCTGCAGTCTAATGCACTGCAAACACTGACAAACCTGCTTGAAATAAGTCAATTTAAAGGGGAAACTTAAAAATAAATGTGAAAATTGTATATTAACATTAATTTTAAGAGATTCTTTATTCGTCCCACAGTGGGGAAATTTCAGTGTTGCATCACAAGTAAGAATGAAGAGCACACAGCAGAAGATAAATATATAACACATCTTTTCTAAAATAAAATTAAATCTTTAACTCTGGAATAAAAACAATCAGTATAAAATCTCTAACTTTAGCACGATGAAGAAGCAAGACTTACTATTTTTGCTTATTTGACCTATTTTTCTAGTGACTCAGTGGCTGTAAGAGAGGGCAGCACGGTGCCTTTACTTTTCATCAGAGTGGTGTCGACAGCGCTCCAGGATCAACTGTTTTGTTTGTTTTCTGATGCGGGGAATCCCTCAGCAGAAAAATCCTTCCAAACCATTGATCCTAAACCATCCTTGAGGCCACCGTGATAAGAGTAAAGGTGCCACACTGACCACTTTTATTCTAAAGACAAAATGTGCATAAGTTTATAAATGTCTACATGTGACATTGAAACTAGCATTAATGACTTTACAAACAATTTCTCACTCTCTGTTATGAGGATAATCAAGTATGGTACATGAGCTGCTTGTGCTTTTGACAATTATTGTTTTAGACAATAATACAGTGCCTTGAAAAACATTTGAACATGAACATTTCATATTTTGTCTATTTACAACCACAAACAGAACATATATTTTATTGTGGATGTGGTGTACAAAAAACAACTGAAACGTGATCAGCAACTTTTTCTCTGAGTGTAACCAATACCAGAAGTTTGGTACGGTGGTGATGACTCTAGTTAATAATTATATCAATCACGAGGAGTCATGATTGATATATGATCAAATGTTGACCTAATTATTAACTAGAGTCACCACCGCTGTGTAATCTAATTTCTGTAAAATCACTGCTGTACTGTGGTGACCTCAGGTGTTTGTTAAGAGAATATTAGTCACAAAACAGTGTCAGGTTGAGGGCGACAGTGGCTCAGTTGGTAGAGCACTGGCCTTTGAGCCGAATAATAAGCCGAAAAAAATAAAAATAAATACAATTGTAAACCGCATTGTGACTCTGGTCTGTGAAAGGCGGTATATAAATAAAGATTACTTACTTACAAAGATTGTCCAAACTCACAGATTCAGACAAGAAGGGTAGGCAAAAAATGCCTCTCAATGTAATATTCCAAAAGACTTAAAGCTGTAATTGTAAACCACATAAAAATGATAATATTAATATTGTCATAAAGCTTTCACTTCAGTGTCTGCCCCCGTGTTTTCACAAAAAATCCCATAAATCTTTGTTGTATCAGTTTGTGGTCACAACAAAACAAAAAGAGAAAAAGTTCAGGGGTATGAATATGTTACTTTTCAAGGCACTGTTCTTCAATGTTGAATATTTTTGTGTAATTGTTTGTTGTGTATGTATCTATTGCAGCGTCAGACAGTTTGCAGGGACCTGGATGAAAACAGTTTTTTTCTTGTCTGTTTTTGCCTCTAGCTCTGGACTAGACACGGTGCTGGGGATACCGGTGGCTGTGAAAAAGCTGTGCCGACCGTTCCAGAACCAGACCCACGCTAAACGGGCCTACAGAGAGCTGGTGCTGCTCAAATGTGTCAACCACAAAAATGTACGTCTTTTATGTGTAATTAAATATATGTCAATTTTTTTTTACAAAACAAATGTACAGTGAATCCTTTTTTTAAGGACAAAAACAAAAATACAGGATTCTGTCTAATTTAACTGTCTAATAATCACAATTACTTTCCAATGATAAGAAATTGAGAATTATATCCCACCTTTATTGGTGCTTTTCTTTTTCTGTTTCAATTGAACATTCTTCTAAATTGTGATAGTGCTTAACATAATTAATAAAGCTTATTATTATTAACTATTTAAAGATCTTTCATTACTAGACTTAAATATAAAATTGGTCACTACGAGAAAAAATGCATTTACAATCTCTTTAAATTGTAATTCTCCAAAAAAACCTAAAAATACTGAGAAGGACACAGTTAAAATGTAATATTTACTTTAATATTTAATTGGAATTACAGAAATTGGAACCCAAAAAGCTGCCACCACAGGACAATACCAGAATAAGTGATCGGTTTATTTAACGTCTGTTTGGCAGAAGTGGCATGGGTCCAACTCTATGTGGGGAGAAAAGTATAAAGATTTTTTGTTTGAAATCTGGTTTGTGAGTCTGTATATACTGTGAATCTTTCTTATGGAGCAAATAATGTGTATTGCGCTAAAATTGTGCATGACCCACAGAGAAGAGTGTTGCTGGAAAAGTTAGATTTTTACTCCTTCTTTGCTCCGAGTGCGAGTGGAGCTTTAGTGCCCTGGGCAGTGCATGGTGCAGAGAGAGCAGAGTGGACTAATGGGCTGTCTCTCTTGTTGCAGATCATCCGTCTGATCAATGTTTTCACGCCTCAGAAGTCTTTGGAGGAGTTCCAGGATCTGTGAGTGGCAACTTCCTTTTTCAAACTCTGGGTCTAAACCGATCACTTTGACTCAGGCGGTTCCCTCCTAGTGTCTCTTTCACTTTGTACAATGCACTGTATGTCTCCCAAAACACGTTTCACACTTGACTTCCAGATTTGATAGATGTCAGGGATGAAACTGTGGAGAATTTAAAGCATGGTTTGGTTTTACAAAGATTCCCCATGTTTTTAACATCTCGCAGAGTACTCTTCAATGGAAACCATATGGCACAACTGCAAATCTACCAACACTCGGCTGTCAGCCAAACTCACAACTAAAACAAGGAAACCACTGATCATAGATGACGACGCGCTTTCTAGTGTTCAAATGTTCGTCATTTGAACAAATGTGGCCTGTGACTTTCCAGGCAACTAAATAGAAATACTCTCCACCTGAACATTTTCACAGTGCTCCTCTAACTTGATTCCCAATGTGAGATGGTGGGACACTAGCAGGGGGTCACAAGAATACTTGTAGCTATTAATGCTTTATATTATTTTGATATTTTTGATCCATTTTATTTGCCATTTTCAGTAAAACCACATTTGAATACATTTGCAAAAGTCCCCATTAATATAGGCTAAAAAGAAAACAAGTTAAAAATAAGTGCAGGAAACATTTTTGTCACTGCGAAATCAGAAAACAGTTTAAATATAAGTGCAAGATCTTTAAAGTGCTTTGTTTAAACTGATAACAGCTTGTGGAAAGAAGTTGTTACCAAACAAGATGCATCTCAAGCTGGAAAATGGCGGGTGGCCAGAAGAGTCGTTAATCAATCATTTTAAACAATAATACAAATAATTTGACATAATTTGACCAAATCATAAATATTGTTTTTATCAGTCAGGGTCATAAGTCGGGTTTCATGTCTGTCTCAAGGGTTCTGGCCTGAAAGGTTTGGTAACATCTGTCCTGAAAAGTGCCATATAAAACCAATGCATTTTTATTATTATATTATCCATATCCATTTATTTGAATACAATTTATTTAATATCATCTGTGTAAATTTAGAATGTAATGTTGTGTCCTGTGTTATGTGGACACACATATGAACATTCACACAGAGGAGGGCCACAGGTCAGTCATCAACACTCTGCTTATTTGGTAACGTTTCTTTATCTGTGACTTTTCCGTCATATCTTGATTCACTTTTCAAATATCAATATCAGTTTAACACCAAAATACGGTATCATTGTGTAGTAGACTATTGACAATGTTGACTGATCCTGTGGTGCTGTGGTGTTTAGATACCTGGTTATGGAGCTGATGGACGCCAGCCTCTGCCAGGTGATCCACATGGACCTGGACCATGAGAGGATGTCCTACCTGCTTTACCAGATCCTCTGTGGCATCCGCCATCTTCACTCAGCCGGCATCATCCACAGGGTCAGAGCACACACTGCAAAGAAACACATTGACTATAGGAATACAGTATGTTATCAACACTCATCTGTGTGTGTGCAGGACCTGAAGCCTAGTAACATCGTAGTAAAGTCTGACTGCACTCTGAAGATCCTGGACTTCGGTTTGGCCAGGACTGCTTGCACTAACTTCATGATGACTCCGTACGTGGTCACAAGATACTACAGAGCACCTGAGGTCATCTTGGGGATGAAGTACAAGGAGAATGGTAAGAATTCACTGTCTCAGTTTTACGCATACATTCTGCCATGGATCTTCAGCTGGTGTGGTGCAGCCTGGGTCCTACCTGCAGCCTACCTGAGCCTGGTATGCCCTGCTGTGGGCTCAGCTCCTGCAGAGGATTTCATGGGGGTCTGGTGCAGTGGTTATTACACATGTATTTACTTCTCTACTTTAGTGGACCTTTGGTCCGTGGGCTGCATAATGGCTGAAATGATCGCTCACAAAGTCCTCTTTCCTGGGAAGGACTGTATCCTTACTTCTGTTCTTCTCCTTAGAATAGAATAGAATAGAATAGATCTTTATTGTCTGTTCAAATTGAGCAGAGATTTGTCTTTCAACACGGCACGATTCATGATCATTCATAAAACACACATAAAATACATTTAAAACACATAAGAAAAATACATTTCATAATTTATACAGTGCTACCGGTTGTTTAGAGCAGTGACTGCAGATGGGACAAATGATCTCTTGTAGATGTTTTTTCGGGCCAGCGGGGTTCTGTATCTCCTTCCTGATGGCAGCAGTCAGCAGCTTGTCAGTGTAACATGACTAATGCATACATACATATTTTTAAAGATTATTTTGTGAAGTATTGAAGAGTTGTAATAACATGTTAGTATAAACGTATGTCTTTTTGACCTTAAGTGCTTGATATTGACACAAAGATGAGGCAACGCCAGAGCTCAGAGCTTTTAACTTACGTTCACCTAAGATATGCTCTAATGGAACAAACAGACCAATAGAAGGGCAGCACTGGCCCCAGTCCATCTCTGTATGCAGCCAGCACACACTCACAGAGAGAGAGAGAGAGAGAGAGAGAGAGAGAGAGAGAGAGAGAGAGAGAGAGAGAGAGAGAGAGAGAGAGAGAGAGGTAGACAGCTGTGTAAACTGATAAGGCCAGACGCAAGCTTTGGAGGTTGCCTCTGTTTCACAAGCCACAGAGAAAAGAAGAAAAAAGATGGACCAAAGAAAAGAGAAACCAGGCTATAAATTAGCAGCAGTGCATGTGCCTGACCTTCACTGCATCTGTGCTGGTTCTGTCAAATGTTGTGTACATGTTGTGAACACATTTGTCCTGTGCTTGTGCTATGTCTCTGATCACAGTGGACATCTGGTCGGTGGGGTGCATTATGGGAGAAATGGTCAAAGGCGGCGTCATCTTCCAGGGAACCGACCGTATCCTTCACTTCACTGTTCTCATGCCTCACACCATCACACCTCACGGAGACAAACTATGATTTATTCAGCCTTTCACCAGTTTTATCTTCAGTCGTTTGCACTTGTCGTCCTTCACTTACTGTTTGTGCTGCTGTCTTTGTCTCCTGCATGGGGTTTGTTTGTATTATTGTCATGCAGGTAGTTCTATGCTGTTTTGCTGTTTAGTGACTTCAATATTTGCTTGTATGTATAAAGAAAAAAAATCACCTTTCAAATTCTCATAGGATTTAAAAAAAGAACAAATCTAGCTACTCGCTATCTACTAACCACAGTTTAGCGGTTTTGGCTAAAATAAACAACATTAGATTGTAAAAGGTTTTGTTGTAACCAATACATACACACAATATGTATGTGATTGTCAGTTACTGTTCAAATTGTGAAGAGAGTGTGAAATCTTTTGAAGACAAGCACAAGACCCACCCATGTACACCCTCGCCTCGCAGCTCCCCGAGTGGTCGAAATTCATAAAAATCCTTGAGGCCCCTTGTTACTGGTTAAACAGTTCTCCTCCAGCAAATCTCACAGGTCATAGTTATGCCAAGGGGAGAGACTATTTAAAATATTGTAGTTCTGAATAATAGTTACTGTAGACAATAGTAGCGTGTCCCATGGTCTGATATACTGATTATCTTAAAAATGAAATACATGAAATACATTGTTGACATCACCTTTAATGTCAATCTTGTGGTCATTTCTGAACAGATTGCTAATCAACTCCAAACGAATCTATTTGGCATCTGTCAATCTGTTGAATTCACCAAAAAAGTTAATAAATTGTTTTGTTTTGCTTATTGATAATTAACCAGTGGCCTTATCTGAAACACAGCAACCCTGTCACATAGAGCGTATTTCCCATAACTTGCCCCATGTTCAGATATTGACCAGTGGAATAAAGTAATTGAAGTTCTTGGCACGCCCAGTCTGGAGTTCATGAACTGCCTGATGGAGACTGTCAGAAACTATGTGATGAACAAGCCTCAGTATCCGGGAGTCAGCTTCAGCGAACTCTTCCCTGACTGGGCTTTTCCCGCGGACACCGAACACGACAAAGTCAAGAGTAAGACTGAGTGACCTGTACATTCACAAACACACACACACACACACACACACACACACTTTAACACTTTAATGGACATCACGTTGGTTTTAAACACATTGCTAAATATAAATACCATATACAATAAGCTAGTATGTGTTTGAAGTAAGGAGGATGAGTTTTTTTTTTAAACAACACTTGCTAATGGCACATGCCTCTCTGGTGTCTTTATCCTACTTGAAAACATCTTTTATCTTTTTACATACTAGAGAGAACTCTTAGCCCACTGTTTGTTGCTCTCTGGGCTGAGAGCGAGGAACTCATTAGCTAATTTTATTGTAAAGACAAATGTTCTGCCATTTGAAAGTGAGATTCCCCGGTTTTAATATAAACAACCAGCAAAGTATTACACTTGACTTCGAGGCTTGGGAGTGCCCAGGAGAGCTAAATTTAGCTTTAAATCTTACTCAACGTTGCCATGGCTCAGCAGAACACTTGTTAAGTAGAATGATGTCATGGTGCTGTTGCCTTAGTAACTCTGGTTTCTTTTACTGTTGCCATAACAGCAAGCCAGGCCCGGGACCTATTGTCCAAAATGCTGGTGATCGATCCCGAGTGTCGCATCTCTGTGGAGGAAGCCCTGAATCATCCGTATATACACGTGTGGTACGACCCGGCCGAGGCAGACGCGGTGAGGCCACTCCCTTTGATTATACCGGCTTCACATGTTTCATAAACTGTGATTAAAATGGCTTCATGATCATGACTGTGCCACATGGTGTTGCCTTGTTCTGCAGCCGCCTCCTCAGATCTCGGATAAGCAGCTGGAGGAGAGAGAGCACAGTATCGAGCAATGGAAAGGTGGGAAACACTGCCCTCTAGAGTCAAACCACAGTACAACAGATATGGATTAGTTTCAATCATTTCACATTCGTCATGTTTTCCGCAGAGCTCATTTATGAAGAAGTGATCGACTGGGAAGAGAGGAATCACAATGGACTACTGAAAGAAGATAGTTCAGGTTTGATAATGCACTTCTCAGGATTATGTGTCCAGTATATTTAGTAAATACATTTTACTTTATAGAAATAGAATATTGCATCCATCATTAACACCACCAGATCCAAACACATATACCATATTATCATGAATTCTTTCAGTTACAAGAGGCAAATAAAGCATATTTTGAAAATGTACTTTTACTTTGGATTTTTTTTCTGTGCTTTTGCAACAGCTGTATTAAAGGTATATAAGAGGATTTTCCAAAACAATCAGGAAATTAACCGCCCTCTCCACTTTTTGAACAAAACTCTCTGGTCTTATTTGATCAGCACGTATCACCAGAATGATTGCGAATTGGGAGAACCAATAGTCTTGATGATCCACCCGGAAGTAGAAAAATCCTCCTTTATACTTTTTAATCTGAGGTACCTTTTTCAATATACATTTTCTTTGTCCCAAAGAGATTTTTGTAAAAGCCACATTTGATGAATGAACAAATCAGACCACTACATGCTGTTTTTCTGTCTATAAACGCTGATCTAAAGATAACCCATAAGCCAACTACATGCTTCTGAAAAAAACCAAAGGAGAAAAAAATAACTAATCAGGAACTAGTTATGTAAAAATAATGTATTTTTTAAAATGCTAAAATTTGGCTAAATGTATCTTAATTTTAGCACATTTTTCAACAATATTTTCCAATGGGCCAAACTAAATTTTAAAGGCTACAAGAAAGATACAGTTCTTGAAATAAGACTAAATGGCTTTGTCCCATTGGTAAATCTTGCTTTTTAAGACTCAAATTAAGATAACAATCACCCAATTCAAGCAATTCTATCATTTTAGATGTGTAGATGGATGATTCATAATTCCATTGATGTGTTCCAAAGTTAGATACCCCAGCTTTAATAAATCATCTCTGCACCACTTTAGCTGGCCTCTCTGTCTCTCAGTGCCGTGTATAGTGTCTCTGTTGGACTCGCCCGTGTAGAAAGCTGGTCCATGGCCTGAATGCAGCCTGTTCAGAGGGCTCTCCACGTGTCTGACTTGCACCTGTTGGTTTCCGTTGGCTCGTGTTGCAGGTGTGGTGTCCGCTTCCATCTCCCAGTCGTCGTCGGCCAATGACATTTCGTCCATGTCCACGGAGCACACCTTGGCTTCAGACACGGACAGCAGCAGCATCGACACGCTGACCGGACCCCTGGACGAGTGCCAGTGAGGGCCGCCATCCAACACATGTTACCTGCATTTACTTTCAGCGTCCTCCTTTTTACTCAAGTAATAGGTCTATTTTTATATTTTTGTTCCATGTGAAAGTGAATCGCTCTGACTGGTCCACATGAGAAAGGTCAAAGAGTTTATTGTTGAGGTTACATATGTTTGCATTCATGTTTGGTTATTCAATGTGTGAATGCATGATTATGACAATAGTTATGATTTATTGTTAGAAATATGACTTTGTTTTTATCATTTATAAGTTTGAGCAAAGACTGCTGTTTTTTGGCATGCTAAGTTTAGACTTTTAGAGATCACTGATCCTCATTTCAACAAGCATCTAGTTTGATTCACCTTTGATTCAGGTGTTATTCAGCTTCTGTGAATCCTGGTGGTTTTAGTGTTTTCTAGTATTTCTTGTGACATAATTTTGACATCCAATAATTAGTTATATTTTGTCAATTTAGAAAAGAATAGAAAAAAAGATGGATTCTCCTTAAAGTAATAAACGATATGATTTCCAGAATAAGGCCAACCATACTGTACACAGGAAAAACACGTGAACTAGAATATTGTTTAAAAGATCTGTATGTTTCTGTATTTCAACTTATTATGAGAAATTAATATTTGATTTAGACTCATTCCCTGCAAAGTGACATACAATATCTATATGTCTTTGTTTTACTATTGATTATTTCAGTCCATAGACACAAGCAGATCTACTGTCCATCCATCCATCCATTTTCTGCCCCTTAATCCATTTCTGGGTCAGGGGGGTGTCAGTCAGAGTTGCACCCAATACATATATCACCAGCCCCTCACTGATCCTCCTGCAGGTGGTGAGTCCACAGGAGCCTTGGTCTTTCAGTGGGGGCTTCAGGCAAAGTGGGGTTAAGTGTCTTGCCCAAGGACACAACGACAGCAGTCATCAGTGGGAGTCGTGAAGTAGGTCTCATGGTGGGCTCGAACCCACGACCTTCAGGCCCTAAGGCCAATGCTCTACCAACTGAGCCACTGTCGCCCCAGATTTACTGTCCATTTTCAAAATTTGATTGAAATGCTTTATTCTGGTTTTTTTCAAGTTGTGAGCCTCAATATCTATCATTATAACAAATACAGTAAAGGCTTGATACGTGTAATTTTGCATCTAAAAAGTCTACTATATATATAATTCTCTTTGTAAGTTGAACTGCAGAAGTAAATGGACTTTTGAAACGATATTTGAACTTTCCGAGTTTCACCTGTGCTTATTATTTGTCATTGAGAAAACAATTTGTGGAATAGTTTTATTTTTGTTTTTTCTTTGTGAAATATTGCACTCTTGCACACAATCAGCTCTGGGCCCGCAGTATAGGGTTTACTCTAATGCATGGACTGCTCCTTTTCTCAACCATTCCACCAGTGCTATAGTACAGTAACAGTCATCAGTAACAAACGGTGCAGCCTCCAAACGGCCACTTGCATGACGACAACATTACACAGAGTGACCCTGAGCTCTGGCCCTGTCAGATATTTAGATAACAGTTTGTTGATGTGGTTTCAATCTCTTTGGAAAGCTGTGTTTTGCCTCGTTAGTCTTTGTGATGGTGTTCTCACATTAGGTACTGTGTATAGTCCCCATGATCCCTGCTCAGCCCCTGAGTCGTGTCCCTGGAGACATGAATGAGACCCTCTGGATGTCTGTGTACATACGGACTGTGACGCTGCTTCCTGCAGACATGATTGCACAAAGTGAGAGATGAACAATATACTAAAGGGTCGCTGAAGACTCGTGCACTTGTATTAACTTCATGATAGAGAAGAAAGACCTTATTTTGTCAGACTTGCCTTAAATGACCCCACATGTGGTCAATTCATTCAAAAAATAAATACAGACTGAGTGTCATCCTGTGCATAATGTGTCCTTGTGTCTCTTTAAGTACTACAGGATCATACAAAGGGAAGCTCCGATACAATTCTGGCACTGGATACCGGCGACTGCTGGATTGAGTATTGGATTTTGGTTTATACAACTATTTAGCGGCTGATATTAAAGTGAAGTTCGGTTACTTTTCAAATGTTGAAGATGGAGAGACGTTTTTTTGAACCAAGCACACGTTAGACCCGCCCCCACAGCTCCCTGATTGTACGCGATTAATCCAATTTCTTGATAGACAGCTGAGGCCCCTCACCATTGGTCTCACTATTCTCCTCCAGCAAGTTTCACCGGTGACACTTATTCCAATGCTACTATAGGGTCATAAAGCTAGAAATATTTTATGTGTAGTATGCAAAATGAAATACAATTGCAGTGGCCTTAACCTAGAATGTCAGCGTTTAAGTTTGCGATTTGAGGTTTGTTTTGTTCCCCAGGTCTTCCTCTGGCATCAGGTATTGACAGATATTGAAAGCCACAGAATCGAGATCGATATTGGACGTAAAAAAGCTGGATCTGTTATTCCCTAACCAGACACTAACTATCCAAAACTTCGAATTTTGTGTACACTTAAACATATGTGTATGAACAATGTTTATGAAACCAAAACAAATGATTTGTCAAAAGCTCTTGGCAATATATTCAGTCTTCTTGGCCTCTTTGTTGAGCTCCCCAAAAGTGTCAAAGAACTGCTCCATCTCCCTCTGCAGAGCTGCGTTGCGTTTCTCTGCTGCAGCGCGTGCTTTTTCCGTCTCAGTGATCTTGGCCTGGACCACCTGGTACCAGTGGCGCTGCTGGGACAAGTTTGTTTTCAGACGCGTCACCTCCACCTTCAGCTCCTCGTTCCTTTGCTCCAGGCTGATGACAACAAGCAGAAGAAATGACTGATGACATGATGACTTGTTGGCAGCAGGAGTTGGTTCTGGTGGCACATACAGTATTTGATCCACATGAACTTGTACTATATTGCCACTCACCAGACCAGAGAGAGTGTGACCTTACAGTGGGAGACATGTCCTATGTATATCAGTCAGAAATGAGCCATGTGTTGTGTCTAGGTCAGCACCATGGTCTCTGAAATTAGCTCTGTTTCTCCAGTGTCACAGGTTCTTTCTATAGGTCAGCACCACATGTTGTGCTTTTTTACTTCAACTCAACTGTGTTTCAGTATGTTTTTATGCAAAAACTAGCTTCTGTTAAAGAGATATTCCTGTAAACAAGCTGGAACTTCAGTGTGTGTGAATGTGAGTATAAAGAAAGGTCTGCTCTAAACAGGATGTGAGGCCAAGTCAGAGGCCAAGACAGAAACCAGAGCTCCTCTGAACTCCCAAACTGTCTTGGGAAAGTGCTGCTGGGAACAACATCAGGAGATTGAGTGTTAGAGTAAATATATGACACATAAGCCCATGAATAGAGAGAGGCCAGTTCTCCACAGCTCATAGATGCACACCGTACCTGCTAATGCGCTCCTCGTATTCACCTCTCTGCCGGGTGATCTGCTGCTGCAGGCTGGTGAGGAGGCTGCGGAGGGCACTGGCTGAGGGGTCTGCCACAGGCACAGGAGGGGGCAGCCGCACAGGTTCAGGGGCCTCCTCTGAGGGCCATGGCTCAGTCTGACACACCTGCGAGCACAGCTCTGGATCCTGCTCCAACATAAGATCCTGATCTTTGGACTCTGGCAGGACGATCTCACAGGAGGACCAGGGGCTCTGCTCCAGGCTCTGCTCCTCAGGCTCCAGGAGTCCTTGGAGCTGCTGTGGGGCCCAGGCCTGGTACATGTGCTCCTGTGTTTCCATGGTGCTGTCTGGGAGGTGGTTCGGGGTAATGGCTTCAGGGATGTTGTCATAGAAGGACAGAGCGCTCCTGTGTTCAGTGCTGTGTGATGGGCTTGGACTGTGTTTGAGAGCTGCTCTGTCCTGAGCTCTCCAGAGGATTCCCTGCTCACTGTCTCCTCCTCTAGCCCCCAGCTCTGCTCCGTACCCGGGACGTCCCAAAGCTCCTGTCCAGCTACAGTAACTGTGGTCTGGCCACAAGCCAGGCCCTCGTGCCCCAGTCACAGTGGGACCAAGAGCCACTGCTGGGGCAGGGCCTGGGACAGTGGGCTGCTGAACCCTGCGCTCCATCTGGGTGTCCCTGTTCCTCCGGCTCTGAGCATGAGGCAGGCAGTTGTCGTATATGGGTTCTGTGGAGCAGGAGCTGCCTGTGGGGGTCTCAGTTGGAAGACAGTGCAACTCCATGGTCCAGAGCAGGGCCCCTCCCCCGTGTGTCCTGGCTTCAGGGGTCTGTCCTCCTCCTTGGGCTGGCTGTGTGCCGTGAGCCTGGCCAAGATACTCTGAGTGCTTATGTTGTAGTACAGTTCTCAGTCCTGTGTGTGTGTCTTTAAGACAAGCTTCAGCTGTTACTTCACAGCTTCTGAGGGAGGGAGCAGTCTGTAACAGAGTCTCATTCCAAAAGACAGTCACACACAACTGCAACAACAGAAATAGAAATGGCCACACACAATGATTATACATACAATATAATAATAATATACTCTTATATAATATAATTTACATGATAAAAACATCTTGTCTTATGTGTCTTCTTTTATAACAGAGATCTGGTGTGTGCTATCCTATGTTTTTCCAATGTGGTTTTACTGAAAATGGCAATTAAATTAAATGCACACACTAAACCACTATTTTGTTTGCTGTCACATGAACACATTTAAAGAAGTGAAAACAAGAATTGCATAAATGTACACTTTTGTGGCAGAGTCGGAAATGCCAGTGCGCCCTTTGTCCACAAGGTGGCAGCATACACAAGATGGTTGAGAGTCATGTAATGTAAGTGAATATTCAGACTAAAATGGAAAGCTTGCATGACACATGTCTGTATTTCCCGCTTGGGTTTGTTGTGCTTTCCTCACTTAGATATGATACATATATTTTTACAGGCTGTAACAATACGTCCTGTTCTCACCATTAAGTGGAACGCCTAAACACTGACCTTTTTAACAGGGTTATTGTGCAGGATATCTGACATTTGGCTGTTTTCAGCTTCTTAAGATCAGCTTAGGGCCATTGACTCACTATTGTTTTAGCAATTCAGAGAAGATGCCTCTCATTAATGCACAGCTTCAAGGAACCTCAATCAAAGTCACTTCCTCCTCATCAGAGGCCCCAGCTGCAGGCCGGAAGACCTCTGCTCTCAGCATCACTGCAGGATCTTACAATATCCGGCAACAATCATGAATAACTTCCACCGCAGATATAGTTGGACTTCTGAACTTCTGCTTCTCATTTTTTCTCTGCACAGATATCACCTTTTATTCAAGCTTCCTGCTCATCTGCGTAGTTGTTTGTAACCATGACTACTAAATCCATGGCAACTGAGAGCTCTCTAAAAAATAAAGGAAAATGAAAAATGTGAAGACATAATTCATTGTCTGAGTGTTTGAGAAGGATGCTGTGCAAAAGAGACCAGACTGTCCAGGAAGTCAGTGTGAGTGTTGTGAAAGTTACCGGTAAATATATTCTCAAATTAAATTCCTAAAAAAATAATAGATAAATGCAAATATAATATGACAATCAGCATTCAGCAATTCAACCTGTTCCTGTTTTATAGAATTCAAGTCTTCAATCTCAAAATATTTTCGTTTGAGAGGCGGTGAGCATGAGGGTATATGTGGGCAGATGTAAAAAGACAGTACTACTGCACTACTACTCAATGGTGGCTTTCTTACACAACACAAATATATTGCTCTTTCCTCCTCACTCCTGTAGCGCTGTAAGAGAGCAGCGTATCCTGTGCTTATGTGTGGGTATGGAGGCAGCCATGTCAAATTGGATTATAAGGTTTTTAAAATAGCTCTCCTTTTCTACATGCATTTTCAATTGAATGTATGACTCAACCGTGTTACGTAGCCGCTCTTCTTTGGATGAAAGTTCCCCCTCAGGCTCATGTAGGCCATAAGTGATCGCTACAGTTATACATGGGGTTCTCTTCATCAGGAAGGATCTCTTTTTAGTGACAGCCAATTAACACATCTGAACGTGTCGCCATAGAAACAGATAATTTCTTGAATTAGAATTGTATCCCCTTTAAGCGAAACCTCTAAATCGTCAGACGGTTTGTAAGTTCACACCCCCCACACCCCAGGTACATTCATATTCAACACATGTCTCCTTTAAATATCTTTGACAGGTTCGTGTTTGTCTGCGTTTAGTTTTACTTGAGGTAAAATCCTTTTTAGTGACGGACATAAAGTGTTCCATATTTTGATTGTATACATTTAAAATAAATAAATGAATAATATCTAATGAATAATTGTTTTGTACATAGAGGCAATTTAGCATATTTATGTTGACGCTGTTTGCCAACACATTGATTAATATGTACTGTCCTAAATTCAAATAAATAAATACATAAATGCAATAAAAATCAAAATTTCATTGTAGCCGGGTGTGCACGTTCAAACACTTTTATCAGGAGTATGTGATGCACACTTCAGATCCTGCAGGGTTCAAACCACTGCACACTATTAGGACTTGGATGTTGAGCTGAGATTTTGATGTAAAACATGACATACTAGTGATACATATTCAAAGGAAAGATGTTGGGAAACACTTGGTTTGAACAGAATGACAGAATAATCCAATTGAGAGAGAGAGCCGTGATTGTTCTACAGACTTATATTTTCTTTGCAGCTTTCTTCCACACCGAGGCTTTGAAAAGAAGGATGTCTGAAGTGTCTACTGTCTACATGATACTCTTCTGTCAGCAGGAACATGCAGAGTTCTAACGGGAAGCAGAGAAAAGCAGAGAGACGGGAGACGTAAGGAGAGTCCTCACTCTGTCTGTTTTACACTGCACTTTGAACATGTTACACTTACTGCGATTTGCTCACACCATTGGTTACAAAACACATATTTGTTTGATTATATGTCACTAGCAAGCCATTATCCCAAAGTAGAAGGAGCCAAAAGCAGACCAAACACGAAGCTTATAAAAAAAAATTGAAGTAAGTAAGTAATCGTTATTTTCAAATCAAATTCTACAAACCAAGGTTACCCAATGATCTTTGCAATGTTTTGGAGAACCGATTTTTTTTCCATTCCCTCTACACTGTGGCGACAGAAGCGAGACGCCATACACCATCACTCAAATGTTTTTAGTGGGAAGGGAAAAAGAAGCACCTGGAGCAAACCTACGCGGACATGAGGAGAACATGCAAACTCCACATAAAGGCCTGGGGGTCAGTCTCAGTCAGGGTTCAGTAGAATAGGTGAGTATCTGATGGCAAGTAAAAAACTGGCTCAAAATCTGGACTCTACAACCGAATGCAAAGAAACAACATGTCCCCCTGGGCTTTTCTATGATTCTAACCCCGTTGGTTGGAATCTGCCTGGATGTGGGATTAATGGTTAAATAATGATTACACCGCTCACCTCTCTCTGCTGGCTGCGCGGGAAAAGCATCCGTGTAATCTCCTTCTTTCTACGTCCTAATTGATTTGCTGAATAAGAGGCGTAATGTGATCCTGGGGAATAGTAATTACCACTTTTTGAGACTGGGTGTTGCCTTGACGCTAACGAGCCTACTTAGGAAACAGAAAAAGCAATTACACTAACCAGGAGAAGAGTAAACTGTGTGCAAATGGGATTCGCATTGTACAAAATAACATGGCTGACTTTATTTCTTTCTACTTGAGTTTGCAGAGGCACCCCTACAACTGCTGCTGCTGCTGTTCTGATATTAAACCTGTCCATGTCATGTGAAGAAATGAAAAAAGAACCCAAAATGTAGGACTGAATATATAGCGTATAATTTAATCGTTAAATCCAAGATAACACAATTCCAGAATTGAATACACAACAAACGTGGAAGAGACAATGGACGGACAACAAGTGCACAGGGTATAAATACACACAGGAGACACAGGTGGATCACATCAGGGCGGGGCAAACAACAGGACAGACAGGAAGTAAACTCAAACTATACAGGAGAACCTAATTAAAATGAATTCAGGTCAAAATAATCACAAAAGTCCGCACCATGAAAGTTCACTATAGAGTTCTTCACAAGTGCATTTTATATGATTCCAAAAATAGTATCATCGAGAGTTGTAATTTCATTTCTTTTCCAGAACTTTTCATACAAACTGTATGCATTTAAGCAACCAAATGCTTCAAGAATGATCATAATGAACATTGTGTGCAGCTGGTGATCAGGTGGCATTCCAACATCGCTTGGAAAATTAGTGTTTGCTCATTTATTTTTACTGGAACATGTACATGATGTTTCTTATGTAATAATAATAATAATACTTTTTATTTAAAAGCGCCTTTCAAAACACCTAAGGACATTCAGCCAACTTCAGCACTGTCAAATGTAAATTACATGGACATAATGTCATGCCTCAGTTTAGAGTTCAGCCTGAAGAAAGTCAAAACAGTTTTACATTCTGTGTTGTCGGGCCCTGGACATGTCTGGTTAACTACAGTCTTACTAAAAGGTTTGGACATCCCAACCCTACCCATCTCTACCTCCATTGTGAGGAAGGATCCCAAAGCCAATCCATCAATTCAAGATAAATCAATATGAATGGCTTCCGCAGATTTATTCTAATCTGTTTCACAAGAGTCCTCCCCCTGAGCCACACTCTGCTGAGCCCAGAGCACGGTCACCTCGGCTCGGACTGGACCCTTCTCTGTGTAATGCTTTTCCTTAATCCCTTTATCCTCACCGGTCCTCTGTATCCTGTTTGTCTGCCCCTCAGCCCCTGTGCAAGAGCCCTGGGACGGCATTGCCAACAACAAAACACAACACAGCGACACACAACACAACTGCATCAGCTCCACACCACACAAGACCTCCTGTCATTACAAGGCCCTTACCAAGGTTCTACTCAGACCTTTGGGGAATAGCCCCTCTGCAGCTGGACTCATAAACACTTCAAAATTCAACACAACAGTCTTTTTCTGTTGTTACTTTTTACTTGTTGAATAATGAACAGGTACTTTTTCCTGGTTAAATAGGGTAAATAATTAATAATTCTGCTCATTTTAATGTCATACCTTTGGACACACTATGCACTGTTGTGTCTATTGTGTGTATTTATATATTAGAATTATGAAGCTGAAGTGAAAATTCAGACTGGAAGACAAGAAGTACTACGCTCACAGCGCCTCCCAATGTTGTTTCACGGCAACAGCATCAGTCAATCACACTCAGCTTCAGCGCCACTGGCGAATCCTCACCTGCAGTTATCAGGCAGCAGCATCATTCATCCCACAACCCTCCTCCTCCCCACCTCCACCTCGTTTCGGGCCAGCTCTTTCATCCTTCTCCTAGGTATCACCACTGGGGTCTGGGCCCTGGGGGATTTCATCTCATAATTTCTTTCCTCTTCTGCATTTGTGCAGTGCTCTGCCGGGATCTAAGCACCAAATCCTGACCACATTTCTGTACAGCAACAATAAATGTTATCTTGAAAATATTGTCCTCATAGTCATATGTGTTATTTACAGTATGTAGTGTCAGATTACTTGCCAACCAATATACAATGTGTTGTCTGTTTTCGTTTCTCCAGATTTAATTATTTATATTGAAATGCTGTTTTAATTTATGTTATTGTTTGTTATTGTACTAAATGCCGAAGCAAGTTCTTAGTTTGCAACTTCCTGTTACTTACAATAGCAATAAAAATAAAAAAATCTGATTTTGTAATCTCCAGATCTCCATCTGAGGAGAGCGGCAGTATGTTTCATGTGCAAATGTGGAGCTATAGAGGTGGAGGAGGCGAGGAACCAGCTGAGCATTGTACTGAATAATTTCATTTCATAAGGTTGTTCTTTGAAGCCTGAGAGAGGCCATTTCCTGTCATTGTGAGATTCTCTGACAAATGTGCACTTCACATTTGCAATAACGGAGGCTGAAATCTGACTTTTATAATGTCCTCCGTCACTCACATCGACATCTTGTAGGAAATACCCCTTTTTTTATTTAATCCTGAACGTTTGGATGAAGAAGGACGAGTAAAGCTGTGGGAATCATTGGTGACAGATGGAGCGCTGGCCCGCTTGCAGCTCTATGTAATAATCCAGCTATGTGTCCTTTGTGGGAATTTCAATGTCCCAAGAAAGGAGCCAAAGATGAAGCTGCCAGGCTCTTTTTGTTGTCATTTGTAGCACAAGCCTCTGCTGGGTCTGAATTAAAGAGTGAAGCATCTCTCCAAAGATAGAGGAGTGTGTTCCTTCAGGGTAAGTGTAGGTGTGATCACCTGGACCGGTGCGTAGGAGAGATACAGCAACAGCCCCTGGCTTTTCTCATTTTCTCATTTTCACACCATTTTCAGCTTTCAAGCTTCAGTACAATCCCTTCCTTTAAACATTGTTAACCATTTAGGTGCAGAATTTTGAGCTCCTGAATGCCGGACACTTTCTATACAATAACATTGCTTCCCAAAATACATTTCCCTACATTGCTATTTCTTATTACTATTATCATTATTATAGCTTATTCTATTTCTTTAGTCCTTTGTTAACAACACATTATGACAAAAACATATATTATGCATAATATTATTTTTGATATAATTGAATATATACACTATATATAAAAATCTATCTATTTTAAAGTTTTATATCTCATCAAGTTTCTGGAAAAAACTTGCATAATCAAAGCAAAATGCTCTCCTCAATTATTTAGATAAACGTTATAATGTAAGTTATTGTTTTCTTAACAATATGGCGTTTGATTGTCCAAACGGTGCTGTACAATACAGAGCCTGTCTCCTCTCCAGCCTCAAGTTTTAGAGAACCATGCAGAAACAAAGACACATGTTGTTAACACATGCGCAAAAAACAATAACCGTACAGAGAGGAAACAGGTCTGAGTTCAAGCTGAGTTCATTATATTAATCACTCTCAGGAATATTGTGTCTATTCTGTTTCTCACCTTCTTTTTACTTTCAAAAAAAGAGAAAATAGCTGAATAAAGGACACCTAATTGCTTTTTTGGACAATACGCTTCACATGTTATTATTTCACTTCATACAAAGTGGTAATAAACTACGATTGTAGCCACAGCTGCCCTGGGGCACACTGACAGAAGTGAGGCAACCAGTTTGTGCTATTGGCCCCTCCGCCCACCACCAACCATTCACGCACACACCAGACTCATTCTAGGTAATGTGGGTGAAGTGTTTTGCCCAAGGACACTACAACAGTTTGGCACTACAGCAGCAGCTGGCCCACTGTGGCACCTGGTGTTCCCAGAGGTCTCCCATCACAGCACTAACCAGGCCCTGCCCTTCACAGCTTCAGAGGTCTGACGGGATCTGGCATCCATAAAAAAACACGTGTTCAAGTGACAATGCACCATCACATTAAGGCAATAGACAAAGTTAATGTTTCCTTTTTATTGCCACTGATCTGCACTTCAACCTGTCCATCTTTAGTATTTCACTTATGAGGAATTATATGCTCTTAAAAACATTATGATCACATGTCGAGGTCGTATGCAATCATATCTAACCCCAAACACACAGCAGTCACTTATGAGACACACACTCATGAATGTGCTCTTCTTGTGCTTTGCTACATAATGATTCTTGATTGAATTGACTTGTTGTGTAACTTATAATTAAATATGTTTCCATTGTCTGGGCCTATAAAAACCGCTGCACAAAAGTGAAACCCTGGCCTCACAGATGCAGCCTCAGCGTTTCCAGCTCCTTAAATGCGATTGCTTCACTTCACTTACTACGTTAAGGGCATTTCCTCTCACCTGTGAGTATGGAAATGTCTGCAAGCTCATTTGTGCCTAATCCACTTCTTAGACCTTTGACCCTCGCACCAGGCACTCCCATTATCTTAGTGTTGACTCTCACAAACCACCAGACCTGTCTCCCACGGCAACGGCCAATCAGACTCATGTTGCAACTGTCTGCAAATGGGTTTATGCCATTTTAATCACATCTTGCTCAATCAGACTCATGTTTATTGCTTTGTTTCTTTGGAAAAATATGTATACAGTATATATATAAAAAATATTTTGATCAGACCTGGGAAAACTGTGGGCTCGGGCCACATGCGGCCTGATTCACATTTCCGTGTTGCCCCCAGACCCTTCTGTGTAATCATTCATCAAAGACACTGTAAATCAGTCTGCTCTGGCTTTGTAACATTTGGTCCAGTTATGGTTCAATCCAAGCTAATCTAAAAAAGCCCATTATCAATGAAATCATATTTTTGGGGGCGACAGAGGCTCAGTTGATAGAGTTGGCGTTGATCTTTGGAACTAACGGTTGTGGGTTGGATCCCCCCAAAGCATGCTGTCATTGAGTCCCCTGGCAAAACACTTAACTTCCTGAACCCTTCATAGAATAATGAGATTAAAACAAAATCAAAGCCACAGATGCTAAAGATAAGCTAAACATAACCAGATATAGATTCATATTTTTAGCTCCTTCCCTTCCTTTCGATATTAATTGAAGTAAATGGTCACCTGCCCACCGCAACATGACAATATCCCAAAGTGGCTGGAGAAAATAATTGCACACCCCTGGTTTTTGATTATTCTTCCTGCTCTTTAGTCTATTGTTGTGAAAATGTACTGCAAGAATTCCCCGAAAATAGTAAAGGGGGGAAATAGTACAATGCAAGGTATCAAAAAGGCTCTACTGTCATAACGCTTCATCTTTTTTTATCTCTCTGGATGGGTTGACTCACCTCACCAAGATTCATGGATTATATAAGTGAGAAATTCAATAGAGCACGTCTCTTTATTCATTGTGCGCTCTGAAAATGTGGCCATGGCTTTCCTGAATGGCTCTGGTGTGATTTTGGCCTGTCTCCTCTCCATGGTATTTTACAGACAAAGAGGGAACCACGCCTGCCCGTCTCGCCTCTGAAACCTCTCAGAAGAACTGCTTTTTTCAACCATCCATTACCAGCACCGACCACCGCCCTCAGGAGCTCAGGCGAAAGGTTTCCACTTTGTAGGGGGAATTCTAAGAAGAAGAGGGGAAAAAAATATACCTACTTTTGTCATGTTGGCTAATATATTCCTGTTGGCCATTTTGCCTCTCTGGTCACTTAACAACTTGATGTGGAGTTTTGTATTTGTATGCATAAGATGGAGCAGGCATATTCTTACAGAAAAGGGTGACAATAGAAAACTGTGGCTATAGTGGTAACATGTGAAATGTCAAGAGCAACAGGAAATAAATTAATCCAAGTGAATTTAGAGGTACTTTACGTTAAGTGACTCTTAAAGGGATTCAGTCAAATATATTTCAGTGATGGTTGAAGTCTGAAAGCCAAGAAGGTCTGAGGTCAGAGATGATCCGGGTCATTAAAGCACATTTTTGGCACATTACTCCATTGCGAGATCAATACATTTGTTTATTACTCGGCTCCTCACAGCAGCAGTAGAATGCTCCATTGATTTGAATGTAATTTCAAAACGTTCTACCGGTCATTATTTCTTATAAAGGACCTCTCAAAACAATAATGACCGCTGCCCATGGCAACGCAACTTCTGCTTGTAATTCATGTGTGTAGATTACTCCGCAAGTAGTCCGGCCACTTCGTCGCTAGCCACGCTCAATAAACGCAAGTATACCAATCAATCAACACATTTGAATGTTAACCGGAGAATACATTATACATAAACATTCTTAATACACATGCACCAAGGTTTTCAGAAGTATCTGTTAAAGTTTTCATGACAAAAATACAGTTTTAATGCGAGAAAAAGCAATCGCGGTAAACCCGGAAGTAGATTCCAGGACATTTTAGGACACATTTGCAGAGGATCGGATTATGGATTTAGGTTAAGTTTATGTTTGGGTCACTCACCGCTGATGTTCAGAATTCTTTGTTCAGTTTTCATGCAGTTCGAGAGAGTTCTAGTTTGGAAGTTGCTATCCTAACTGGTACTCGCATAGCCACGGGAAAACCTTTGTGTAACCCACATTAAAAATGGGTTCTGTGTAAAAATAAAACGTTTAATATATTTAATTCTCCGCGCTCCTGTTCACTATCGCGAGAACTGCCTCAGCCAATCACATTGGCCGTAGCGCGTGATACAAGCCGCTTGCGCTTCTCCCCGTCACACACGGGAGGGAGACGCAACCGGACAGCTGCACAGGTGAACTTCAGCGAAACTTCAAATGCTAGTTCTTGCTTATATGTAGGCATCCATGCCAGATATTCATGTATTGCTTTTGTAGGAGCCCCACCAATTGCTTCACATTCGAAACAACCGTTGGGCATTCATTATAAGGGGGAATTGGTGAGTTTGAAGCTGTTGTTTACTACTTAGCATCTGTGGTAGCCACCAGATGTAGCATTGTCATTTTGATGCACTAGTGTATTAATATGACCATGATGTTTCATGAATCGGATAACCTGATTTATATCCTATTGAGTATTTTGAGTGTCATATATTGTTGTAGTTGTTACTGTCTACATTGAATGCTATGCACTTTGAGACTGTATGTATTTATACATTGCCTAATGAAGAGGAAACTTATTTCCTAATGCCATTTAATGTGTTTTGATCATGTGCTAAATTATGAGCTAGCTACTGAATGATTTTGTTTAAAACATAGTCCTGTTGTTTTAATGCAGGCCATTTTTGTGTCTGGGTAAGACACCACCCTGAATTCGATGGCGAGCTAGACCCAGAACCTGTCAACCAACATCCTCCTGCGGTCAGGGTAGGAGGCTGTTGCAGTCCGTCCACTCCCACACTCATCCACACACACCTGTTGCAATAACCGTTGGATTATCAATACAAGGACACTCCATAACAATGAACATTAAGCCCACATCGTTGTGGCACCCCACTACATGGTTTTGTGTGTGTGTGTGATTGTCACGACCTGTGACCCATGGTTGGGAACCATTCTGGACATTTTTAAAAGTACTGCTGCTGTATTGTTGTGTTGTTGATCTGCAGAACTGTATATATATATTTGCACTAAATGTTGTTTGTTTTTCACTGTAAATACATGGCACCCGCCGGTAACTAGTCTGTCTCTTGAGTGTAATATTACTTGCCTCACACCTCCCAGAGAGCCGTATCTAGTCTTCTGATCTAGTCCAACGAACCCATTTTTTCCTATACTGTCCTATCCCTGGCATAACGTTACTCATATATGCTACATAAATGTGGCGAGCTAGCCAGGAGGTTGAGAAAAGTAGTAATATTGTTTTGCATCATACTCACCAATTCAGCAGCATGGACATTTTTGAGTCCCTTGAGATAAAAATATCAAACGCAGTTATTGTGAGTGGTAACCCCAAGTGTCAAGTTGATGAGGTTGAAGAATTTTTGGAACAGTACGGTGAAATTAAGCGTTCTCTTTTTGTTCACGATCCTGATAGTGAATTTCATGACATGTTAGTGGTGGAGTTTAAACCTGGTTCAACTTTTGGGTCCGATATTGCCGTATACGTTTAGGCCTACACATTATGAGTACTGTGTCAAAGATTTATCAAAACTTTACGCGACTACTATAAGTGAGACCAAGACCAAGACTTATCTAGCTGACTTAAAGCAAGTAGCTGAGATGTCTGGACAAAACTTAGCTCAGATGTTACAAGAGCTCATGACCCAAATAAATAAAGTTGTTATTGACCCGTCCTCATCACAAAGCCTCATAACAAAACAGGACCCATCACCAGAACCCAAAATGGCCGCCCCCCATGTTCCTGCAACTGCAAACACCAATATGGCTGCTGCCTCACCTGCTCCACCTGCTGCTGGAACCAGCAATAGACATTCAATCAATATGACTGCTGATGATTTGAATCCTCCTGAAGTGCAGAGGTATGTGGTCGAGCATATTGTTAAAAGTGATGATGCTGTGTATGCACGCTCTTCACACAGATTGAGGATGTTTTCTGGACGTGTCCCGCGCCCTCAGCATGAGGTGGACTATGATACATGGCGCTCTGGTGTGGACCTCATTCTCAAGGATCCATCTATATCAGAATTCCAGCGATCTCGACACATCCTCGACAGTCTCCTACCACCTGCTGGCGACGTAGTGAAACATCTCAGCCCCGACCTGCCGGCAGAAATCTACATTCAACATCTGGACTCAGCAGTTGGAACAGTGCAAGATGGGGAAGAGCTCTATGTTAAATTTATGGACACGCTACAGGACTCTGGTGAGAAACCCTCTGTATATTTACAGCGACTCCAAGTAGCCCTGAGTTTAGCAGTCAAGCGGGGAGGAGTGAAACTGGGCGACGTGAACCGGCACCTGCTCAGCCAATTCTGCAGGGGATGCTGGGATAATAATCTCATCTCTGAGCTCCAGCTGAAGCAGAGGAAGTCTAACCCACCTTCATTTGCCGAACTACTTCTTCTGTTGAGAACGGAAGAAGATCGTGAAGCCAATAAAGCTCAACGAATGAAGCAACACCTGGGAACATCTAAACATAGAGTTGCTGCTCAAGCTCAGGTTGTGGTGGAAGAGGATGGGGTTTGTGCTGCTCTGTCATCGCTTCAAAAACAGATGGCGGAAATGCAGCAGCAGCTGGATGCTCTCACTGCCTCCCAGTCTTTACATTCTCGTCCCCGATACGCTCAAGGAAGCTCTTCAGCCCCAATGCCCCACAGAACACAAAGAAATTGTCCAAATGTGAGTACATCAAGTCAAAAGCCAGGTTTCTGTTTCCGGTGCGGTGAGGAGGGACACATCAGGCCGCAGTGTGAGAACCGTCCCAACCCAACACTGGTCGACTCGAAACGCAAGCAGTTCAAGGAAAAGCAAAAGTGGCAGCAAAGTAGGAATTTACAACATAACAACCATTTAAACTAGCACCAGTTCCTGCAGGGGGACACTGTGCAGGGCCCACACTGTCGCGCTAAGAAGAAAAACGCTAGTTGTGCGGAACTACAGCTGCCCAGTCCAGGGCCAACGGTAAAGTTGCCTAAAGGACTGATTGGATCCCGATGCACAGCTGAAGTGAACATTTCCGGTCACTCACACCAGTGTTTGCTCGACACTGGATCTCAAGTGACCACTATCCCTGTTTCTTTTTATAACAATCATTTGCATGAGGAACAAATCTACCCACTCCATGATCTTCTTCACGTTGAAGGAGCTGCTGGCCAGAATGTCCCGTATCTTGGGTATGTCAAAATAACAGTGCAATTTTCTAAAGACTTTGTCGGAAAAGAACATGTTGTTTCCACACTCGCACTAGTTGTCCCAGATGCACACAATAATGTCCCATCTACTGTCCTCATTGGCATGAACACCTTAGAACCACTATATGAGCACTAAATTAATGATCAAGTAAATCCCCAGTGCGTGTCCCGCCGGCCGCACTATTGTCATCGAGGGCTCGGCCAAAGTCTCTTCATCTCCGCCATTCCAGAGTGTTATCCTGCAACATCCTGCCTCCACTTTGCCTGGTGGGGTGTGTGTCAGCAGTTGCCTCATATCTCTTCCAGCTCTTCCACCATTCAAAGTTCCTGTGGTCGTTACTAATGAATCAGAGCAAGACACATTCATTCCACCGCATAGTATTGTTGCTGAACTCGAGCCATATCATTGCATCATCTCTGAACAGCACATAAGCTCTACATCCGCCGAGAAGCCATCCTCCAGCCTCAACATCAACATCAACTTCGGCGAATCTCCACTGTCACCGGAGTGGAGGGAGAGAATCACGAACAAACTGAACGCCGTTTCAGAGGTATTTTCCCAACACGATTTAGATTTTGGACGCACAACAGTTGTTAAACATAACATTCCACTCCATGACGAGACGCCAATCAAGCAGCGTCCCCGGCCTGTCCATCCGCAGGATATTGAAGCTGTCCGCCGCCATCTCCGGGAGCTTCTGCAAGCCGGTGTCATAAGGGAGTCGTCATCGCCTTTTGCATCGCCTATTGTGGTGGTTCGAAAAAAGAATGGTGATGTCAGATTGTGCATTGATTACAGAAAGTTAAACTTACAAACAATAAAAGATTCATATGCTTTGCCCGATGTAGAAGAAGCATTTTCAGCTCTGTGTGGTTCCAAATGGTTCTCTGTGTTAGATTTAAAATCCGGTTATTACCAAATCGAGATGTGCGAAGAAGATAAAGCAAAGACCGCTTTCGTCACCCCTCTCGGATTTTGGGAGTTTAACCGTATGCCCCAAGGAGTTACGAACACACCGAGTACATTCCAGTGCTTGATGGAGCGATGCATGGGTGACCTGCATCTGAAGGAGGTACTTGTGTTCTTAGATGATTTAATTGTATTCTCCAAATCCTTGGAGGAGCACGAACAGAGACTATTGAGAGTGCTGGACCGTCTGAAGCAATATGGACTGAAATTGTCACCTGAGAAGTGCAAATTCTTTCAAAAGTCTGTTCGTTACTTGGGTCATATTGTGTCAGAACAAGGTGTTGAAACTGATCCGGAGAAAATAAAGACTATAAAATCATGGCCAATTCCCACGACACTGAAACAACTCAGATCCTTCCTGGGCTTCGCAGGATATTACCGGCGCTTCATTAAAGATTACTCCATCATTGCCAAACCACTTAATAACTTGACCTGAGGCTATGCTCCAGTGCGGAAGTCGAAGAAGCCAGGACCCCACAAGGCGCCAGTCTACCACCAGAATCAACCTTTTAGGGAGAGGTGGAGTCCCAGCTGCCAGATTGCTTTCGAGGCTCTGATCAAGAAGCTCACAACTGCACCAGTTCTTGGCTTTGCAGACTCCGGACGTCCATACATCCTCCACACTGATGCCAGCGTGACGGGACTGGGAGCTGCATTATACCAAGAGCAAGATGGAAAGCTTAGGGTCATAGCCTACGCCAGCCGTGGACTATCCCAGAGCGAAAGCCACTATCCGGCCCACAAACTGGAATTTCTTGCTCTTAAATGGAGCGTGACCGAGAAATTTCAGGATTATTTGTACGGCGCAGAGTTCACAGTGGTTACCGACAGCAACCCTCTCACCTACCTCCTAACTTCCGCAAAGTTGGATGCTACAGGACATCGTTGGTTGGCTGCCTTATCCACTTACTCGTTCAAATTGCTGTACCGGGCTGGGAAGCAAAATTATGATGCGGATGCTCTCTCACGACGACCTCAACTGTGCTCCAATAACGAAACTCCAGACCATGAAGTTATTCATCAGTTTGTGTCTCAGCATACAGCAGACTCTGATGCTATCTCTGAAGAGATGGTGAACGCCATCTGCCACTGTCACTTGGTACGAGCCATGCCGTCCGAGGACCCAGGTCAGATTGGTTTTACTCTCATTGAGTCGCTGTCCATGAATGCTGAGGTGATACCTGATGACTTCAGCTCTGAAGGCCTTGACCAGCCACCGCTGATCCCTACTCTCAACATCCGAGACAAGCAGCATTCTGACTCCTGCATTCGAGAGATTATTCATCAGCTTGAGACCGGGGAGAAGATTCCACCAATGGCGAGAGCTGAGTTGCCAGAACTTCCCCTCCTTTTGCGAGAGTGGTCAAAATTGGAGCTTGTAAATGGAGTGCTGTACCGGAGGAGACGAGAGGGTGAAGATCTGTCGTACCAACTGGTTCTCCCAGAAGATTTACGTCCACTCGTCCTGAAAAGCCTCCATGATGAGATGGGACACATGGGTGTTGAACGAACTCTCGACCTCATCCGTACCAGGTTCTACTGGCCGAGGATGGCAATGGATGTCGAACAAAATATCAGGAGCTGTGGCCGCTGCGTTCGTCGTAAAGCGCTGCCAGAAAGAGCTGCTCCACTTGTTAATATTAACACTACACGTCCACTTGAATTGCTATGTATGGATTTTCTAAGCCTCGAACCAGACTCCAGTAACACCAGAGATATTTTAGTTTTGACCGACCATTTCACAAAATTCGCTGTTGCTATCCCAACGCCCAACCAAAAGGCTAAAACTGTGGCAAGGTGTTTGTGGGAAAACTTCATCATTTATTATGGCATCCCAGAGCGAATACATACTGATCAAGGTCAAGATTTTGAGTCAAGGCTAATAAAAGAACTCTGTGAAATTGCCGGAATCCAAAAGAGCAGAACAACACCATATCATCCAAGAGGAAATCCAGTTGAAAGGTTCAACAGAACTCTTCTTGCAATGCTTGGAACATTGGAACAAAAACAGAAAACCCGTTGGAAGGAACATGTAAAGCCACTTGTTCACGCGTATAACTGTACCAAGAATGAGGTTACTGGATTCACTCCGTACGAGCTAATGTTCGGCAGGACACCGCGCTTACCTGTAGATATTGCATTTGATCTCCCTGTACGAGAATCTAAACATCGCAATCACCTGCAGTACATCAAGTCCTTAAGATCAAGAATGGAAGAAAGTTTCAAAATTGCTTCGGATAATGCCAAAAAGTCAGCAGACCGAAATAAACGCCGCTTTGATCTTCGTGTCATACCATGTGCTCTGGAACCAGGGGACAGAGTCCTTGTAAGGAATGTTCGTCTCCGAGGAAAACACAAACTCTCAGACAAGTGGGAAGAGGAAGTTTATATTGTTGTCCACAGAGCTGGAGATCTTCCTGTCTACAAGGTCAAGCCAGAGGGTAGAGATGGACCAACCCGGACCCTCCACAGAGACCTCTTGCTTCCATGTGGAAGTCTCACAGATGAGCACAACTCACAATCTCCTGAATCATCACCTGTCAGACCCCGAACTCGACAACAGACAAAGCACTCTGAGCTTTCTACCGACACATCAGTCGAAGACACCGAAAGCCTTGTCTCTGTGAATGTCAATCCACCAACACTACGCTTCACAGTGGAGAGATCCCTTCCAACAGTTATGCCCACTGCAGAAAATCCAGGGACAATACTATCTGATCATTCAGTTGACAATCAAAGAACCCAAATTCCAACAATCGCTTCAACCAGTGACGAGTCAGACTTTGAGGAGGAAGAGTTGGCTCAACCTGAAGAGAACCCACCAGTAATTGACAATGACCTACCTGAATTGACTAACTTACCTGAAGTTACACACTTACCTGTACGAGAAGAGATACCTACCGTTGATGTTTCCGTCGAGGACCCTCCGGAACTCAACCATAACAATGATTCTGACGTAGTTGAAACGACTTACAGACGTTCAAATCGCCAGAGAGTACCGCCTCAGCGACTCGCTTATTCTACGCTCGGTAACCCGTTAATTTCCATTGTTCAGACGTTATTACACAGTCTGTCCGATGCATTACCGTCCGTCGTGTCTGATCGTTTACCTTCCGTTCGCTAATGGACTAACGTGCAACGGGACGTGCACATATTTAGGCGGGGAGGATGTAACCCACATTAAAAATGGGTTCTGTGTAAAAATAAAACGTTTAATATATTTAATTCTCCGCGCTCCTGTTCACTATCGCGAGAACTGCCTCAGCCAATCACATTGGCCGTAGCGCGTGATACAAGCCGCTTGCGCTTCTCCCTGTCACACACGGGAGGGAGACGCAACCGGACAGCTGCACAGGTAAACTTCAGCGAAACTTCAAATGCTAATTCTTGCTTATATGAAGGCATCCATGCCAGATATTCATGTATTGCTTTTGTAGGAGCCCCACCATCGCTTCACATTCGTAACAACCGTTGGGCATTCATTATAAGGGGGAATTGGTGAGTTTGAAGCTGTTGTTTACTACTTAGCATCTGTGGTAGCCACCAGATGTAGCATTGTCATTTTGATGCACTAGTGTATTGTTATGGCCATGATGTTTCATGAATCGGATAATCTGATTTATATCCTATTGAGTATTTTGAGTGTCATATATTGTTGTAGTTGTTACTGTCTACATTGAATGCTATGCACTTTGAGACTGTCTATGTATTTATACATTGCCTAATGAAGAGGAAACTTATTTCCTAATGCCATTTAATGTGTTTTGATCATGTGTACACTGTGCTAAATTATGAGCTAGCTACTGAATGATTTTGTTTAAAACATAGTCCTGTTGTTTTAATGCAGGCCATTTTTGTGTCTGGGTAAGACACCACCCTGAATCCGATGGCGAGCTAGACCCAGAACCTGTCAACCAACATCCTCCTGCGGTCAGGGTAGGAGGCTGTTGCAGTCTGTCCACTCCCACACTCATCCACACACACCTGTTGCAATAACCGTTGGATTATCAATGCAAGGACACTCCATAACAATGAACATTTAAGCCCACATCGTTGTGGCACCCCACTACATGGTTTTGTGTGTGTGTGTGATTGTCACGACCTGTGACCCATGGTTGGGAACCATTCTGGACATTTTTAAAAGTACTGCTGCTGTATTGTTGTGTTGTTGATCTGCAGAACTGTATATATATTTGCACTAAATGTTGTTTGTTTTTCACTGTAAATACATGGCACCCGCCGGTAACCAGTCTGTCTCTTGAGTGTAATATTACTTGCCTCACACCTCCCAGAGAGCCGTATCTAGTCTTCTGATCTAGTCCAACGAACCCATTTTTTCCTATACTGTCCTATCCCTGGCATAACGTTACTCATATATGCTACATTTGGGAACCATTTTATTTTCTGTCATTAAATAATCCTTTCGGCATTCCTAAAAGGCTGCGCGTCGAGGTCCGCTTCGCCCTGTCGGTACTTGTTTTCCGATAATGACCTGCCTGCTATACATTATCCCTTACTTATCTTATCATAAAGTCTTATCTAATTATCAGTTACAGAGATTGGTCATCCCACTCCCTATGGGCCAATGGCTCTTACAGTATATAACTGCACTACTACATATATCTTTTGACTGGTATTGAAGCATTTTCAGCATCTACAGCTAGTGATGTTAGCTAAGAAACATAGCTACTACTTATTTGTATATATTGTGTGTGCTCCCTGTGTGCTCTTACTACTGTCCTGTATGTGCGCTGCAACATCGAAATTTCCCCACTGTGGGACGAATAAAGGAACTCTTATCTTATCTTATGTGTTTGTTAGTATCGCATTTCTTGTGTTCGAGTTGGATTGTCTAATCTGGTGTTGGTGAATAGGCAACTTTGTAAAGTCCTCAGAGACGACTGCTTTTGTGATTTAGGGGTTTAACAAAAATACATTGAACTGATTTCATTCTGTTGCTGACTGGACTGTCACGACAAGGTGCTTCAGCTTTCTGAAAGTGCAATTGGAATATCGTTCAGAAGTGAATTAATTTCTGTAATTCAATTTACAATGAGAAGCTGATAGATGAGACTCATTACATGCCTTTGTTTTAAAATGCTGTTATGGATTACAGTGTATTTTCCATTCACTAAATTAAAACAATGAAAAGCCTTGATATACATGACTTTGCTTGTAATAAGTCTTAATTGTGCATTAATTTCACATTTTGAGTTGAATTACAGAAATTATTGGCCTCTTGAACGATATTCAAATGTTCCATGTATTCAACAGTGGATACATCAGTGAGAAGAACTCTTCCCGGGACAGTCTTCCAGCCGTCTACAAGGGCTTGCGTTGTTAAAACATATCACCAATTGTGGTATATTTTCCGTTCAAACACAGAACTCAGCATGTCGATGTTCACCACCAGACTATCATGAGATCAATAATGTCTGAATAGATTCTGTAGGTTCCTCAATTATTTAACCTCACTGCCCAGAGCGTCTTTGATGTTGGGAGCATAGGCACAGACCTAGCCCGACTGCACAGTGCGTCTGGTCTGTATAGATCAAAGTCTGTCTACTCTGACCCCCGCACTGTTTCCAAACCACCAGACAACAACAATGAACAAAATCAATGCTTTAATTTACTTACCTCCGAACATTTGTGTAGTCATTCAGTGTCCTGCCAGAGCTGCATGGATTAATTAAGCGTTGATACAAGACACCGAATGCATCTACAAGACCCAATTAGAATACAAGAAATAAATACGTACAGAATTAACAACTAATGACAGGGATGGACAAACAATGTAGTTGTTGCTGAGGCAAAACAGACATCCAATAACTGAAATATGTTGTAATGTACTGGTTTGATTTTCAATTGATATATGTGTGCACGATCTTGTCTGTAGTTATGTCTGTGTATGTTTTATGTTGTATTCTGTTTGTATTGGTTTTGTTTGTTTGAATGAAATAATAAAAAACCTTACAAAAATTAAAGAACCCCAAAAAATTCCAACCAATTTGTCGTTCCTCGCCGCTGCAGAAGGGTCTGAAGACAGTGAGGGACATTTATGGACATTTATGGACATGGTCATCTCGCTCTTTGTTTTTCTACTGCATTCCCTTTCAAAACATGTCAGGTAATTAAGAAGTACTAGCTTTTTACACTTTTGTCTTATTTAAAGAACCTAAGCCACCAGCGTGTATTGTTTATGAAGTAATACATTTGATCATACATCCATTTTATTACAAGTTACGAGTGGAAAAAACTGCCATTGTACTAAAAAGAGCCAACATTAATGAACTAGTGCCCATTTGGGAGGCAGGATAAGGAAAGATTTTAGAAAGAAAGTTCCTCGGAAGCAAATACGATTCCATTTACAGTGGCGGTGTTCCCAGTGTTTGTGTGCGACACAGCGGTGCAGCAGTGGGCCGTCCTGAGGTAAATGATGGGGTTCTAAATAAAACCTTTGTGCGACGCTGCTTCACTGCTTCCCTCATTTACACTTTTATATTCCGCTCTCCCTGATGCACCTGTGTCTTTGTGTGCCGCACGAATCCAGCATAATCACAAATATATTAGATCTGTGTTGAGCTTTGGCACTCTGCTCCTCTCACACACACCCTTACGCACACACATACACACACCTACAGACACACACATATGCACGCATCCACACAGAGACACACACATACAGTACATACTGTAAACACACACATACATGCACACACACACACACACACACATATACATATACACACGCATCCACACAGAGACACACACACACACATACGTTCACACATACACACACAGATACACGTACACACACCCAGACACCCACAGAAGCACGTATCCATACTAAGACACAATCACACACATACACACACACACACACACCAGCCCTCCTCCTCCCTCAGGACATCTCTGGTCTCTACATACAGTGCTGATAACTGTCCTCCATGACGCCCACTCTTCTTCATTTTTCATTCTTTGTCCTGAACGGCCTTCAACCCACAACTCCTCGCCTCCAATGCATTTATTTCCATGACACTTCCAGATGGGCAGATGTGGAACAGCCGCTTGCACCTACAGAAGCTCAATAGGAACTCACACACTCAGAAAAATGTATGTGGGATGAAAGGAAAGAGTGTGTATGCCTTTTAGTTTGTACCTGTTCAGACATTTTAAACACAGTAAATAGGCTTTTGAATGTACTCAATATTTCACAGAAGAAAGAAACACATTTTTATAGGCCTCACTTATTTGGAAGAAAGAATGTTTGAAATACAGTGACATGAAAAAGTAGTTATATCTCAGTATTTCCTATTTAACCTCAAACACAAGGATATTTTATTGGATTTCTTTGAAGACCAACTCTGACTATCGAATTCTGGTTTCCTCAGATGTGTATTTTACTTTCAGAAAAACAACCATCAATCTATATTGAGGCCTTACTCATAATAGAGTGTGGAGAGCAAGCCAAGTTTATTATTTAACATTGAGGTCTTTTGGAAAAAGTCTTGGCCCGGGTGAATTTAGTCTGCAGTACCAGTGGTCCACAACCATGTCGAGGTACCGGTTAAGCTAGAATCTCTATCCACAAATACTATGAGGGACGTCAGTAATTGGTCAGTCGACTCAAAATACCTAGTCCATGCTTTCTTCTCACAGTAAACACAAAAGCCGAATGATTATTGTTAGCTTCCTTGAGTGGGTCATTTGTCTATAATATCATCACACTTCTCAGCAGTTCCTTTAGCCAGGGTCATACAGCGTGTAAAAGCTAGGAGCTGTTTACGCGTAAATGCCAGCTTCATATATATTAGCTGTCACACGGGCACTTTCATAAACTCCCCCCATGCAGACTGTCATTGTAATGCTTGTATTGGACTCCTGTTTCTTTTAGGCTTGTCAGGCTGCATAGACTCCTGTCGCTGCTCTTCTTAAGGCAAACCCCATTGACAGAGGCTTAATGAGGCCTATCCAGTCCGCCATTATTTGACAAGCTAAAATAGATGTTCCCTTTAAGGCGGCGACAGTCAGAGCGTCCTCCTGCGCGGTGGGCTGAGTGGGGATGGATTAATGCTCGGATAGCTCAGAAAACAAAGATTGTTTTGACAGCAATTTTTGGGGCGTCAACTGGAAAATAAATAATAGTGTTTTGTTTGAATGGAATAATTGCATTTGTAGCTAAGCAAGCATAAACAAGGCGATAGTGTGAAATATTATGTTGACTCTCTCTGAAGACTGTGGGAGAGTAATGCAGTCGTGCTCCTCGGTCAAGGATTAAACAAACAAGGATTTGCAGGAACAAAGTTTGGTATTTCTTAATGAGTAAATGAGGTTAAAGGGATGATTCTCCTATCATTCTTCTATCATTGCTTATGTGCATGTCTAAGTCATTATAAATTTCAAACGCATACATCTTCTACAAAACCCACACACACACAAGACACAGGCCCAAACACTCCTCTACACGTCTTCACAGTAGTTCAGACATTAGTAGTAAGTAAGTAATTAAGTAAGACACATGTATTTGTTGCTTCTTCTTAGGCCATGGGTGTCAGCAGGATTTCATTCCAATCAAGCCGGAGCAGACCAGACTCCACCCTTTTCATCAAGTGAGTCAAGTCGTATTTTGGGAAATGAGTTGAGTCTGCTCTCCTCCTGTTTGGATGGAATGAAATAATTCAGCCACAGCAGCCCTTTCTGAAACCGGTTTGGACTCCTGATTGAGGCCCTATCTAGACCAAGACAAAACAGTGTATTGTTCTGAAACTGTATACCGAAAGGCGGAACGGCTGAAGCAGAAGACCAATTTATTTTGCCTGAGAATTTGTGATATATGTGCTTGGCCTGATGGTGGCGCTGTGAAGCTGTGACAGGAAACACCAAATCAGACAAAGAAAACCTTTACTCATTTTAACAAGAGCTGAAAATGGTGAATGCTGAACTTTAAATACAGCATAAACATGCATTTGTCTCCAGTAGGTTAGACTACTGCAATGGCCTGCTCACAGGTCTGTCCAAACAGGCTGTAAAACAGCTGCAGTACATTCAAAATGCAGCAGCTCGAGTCCTGACTAGAACCAGGAAGTACGACCACATTAGTCCAGTTCTCAGGTCTCTGCACTGGCTTCCTGTGGCTCAGAGAATAGACTTTAAAACAGCTTTGCTTGTGTACAAGTCTCTCCATGGCCTCGCACCAAAATATATTAGTGACATGTTAGTTCCATATGAACCAGCCCGGACTCTGAGCAGCACAGGGACTGGACTCCTGTTAGTGCCCAGAGTCAGAACTAAACATGGGGAGGCTGCTTTTCAGATTCATGCTGCTAAAATCTGGAACAATCTTCCTGAAGATGTGAGACAGGCCTCCTCTCTGACAATAGTAGATAGTATTGACGGCGGTAGAGAGCAAGTGGTGAAAAG
This sequence comes from Knipowitschia caucasica, assembly GCA_964034765.1. Lineage (NCBI taxonomy): Eukaryota > Metazoa > Chordata > Actinopteri > Gobiiformes > Gobiidae > Knipowitschia > Knipowitschia caucasica. Next base: position 20,632,993 of record OZ035830.1, read on the forward strand.
GTGGTACTGCACCCTAAAATCCCCAGAAAGGGGACGGCGCTCTTGAGCAAGTGGTGAAAGGTGTTACTGCACATTGTTTTTCAAAGAGTTTCAATGAGTTAGCTTCTGTTGGCCTGTGTGTGTGTGATAATGTTTCACAGTTGTCTAAAGTGATTTATGATCACGGTGTATTCTAAAACAAGCAGTTAGGTCAATAAACTAATTAATCTACAGGTCCTCCCTGTTAACGACACGTGTGTGTGTCTGATAGTGATGAGCGGTTGGGAGGTCGTACTAGCAGCAAATCAGAATGGGTGGGAGGTCTATTACAAGTTTTTTCAATGGTTCAAACGCATTACGGCTGTCTAAGAGTGTTTTTCATTGCTGATGCAGGATGGGTTTGTTACACAGTTATTGAGAAACTAGAAGGACTGTGGTGATGAGCCAGGACACTTTTAATATTCTATTACATGTAGTGGTCTATAGTCTTTATGTGTTTTAACTGCTGATTCTACGATCTGTGTTGGTGATTTTCAGTAGTTTTTGGTAAGTCCTCTGAGATGACTCCAGTTGTGATTTAGGGCTATACAAGACTAAATTGTATTGTATTGTATAGGTGTTTTTTTTATTTTTTCCAGATACCTTTCTCAAACTTTTTTTTCATATGAGTTTTTCATTGCTGATGCAGGATGGTTTGTTACACAGTTATTGAGAAACTAGAAGGACTGTGGTGATGAGCCAGGACACTTTTAATATTCTACAACATGTAGTGGTCTATAGTCTTTATGTGTTTTAACTGCTGATTTCTCCGATCTGTGTTGGTGATTTTCAGTAGTTTTTGGTAAGTCCTCTGAGATGATTACAGTTGTGATTTAGGGCTATACAAGACTAAATTGTATTGTATTGTATAGGTGTTTTTTTATTTTTTCTGTAACAAGAGGTACTGCATCCAAACTCTGAAAGAGCGACACTTAGGTGTGTGTGTGTGTATGTGTGATAACCTTATCATGTGGCACAGAGTGTTGCACTAAAACAATAGGGGGATAGTTGTTATTTTCCAACTGGTACACCAGTATGAACGATCCGTGTGAAACTCACCTGATGACAAAGGTTCCGTGGAGCAAAAACACATATATTTTTAGTCGCGTTTATCAATCGTAATTAATGCGTTATAATCCTAACCCTCTTCATAAGGTAGTAGTCTCTATATCAATTTAATTGTCCAATACAATAAAAATAAGAACCCTATATACATATATGTACACAGTTTGAAACAGAGTAGGTAGATGTGAAACTAGGGTCCTTGGTACATGTTTTCTTTTTACTGGAGATCAAATGATTTAAAGACGTACATCTCTCAGATATACAATTGACACTTGTTACCATAAATAGTCATCTTAAAGACTGATTAAACAACCATATTACATACCTTAAACATTATGTACACCATTTTACCTAAACACAAACCAGTAATTAAACATTATGTACAACATTTTACCAAAACACAAACCATTAATTAAAATCCAGATTTTCTTATTATGTAACACTCTCATATTTATTGAGTATAGTAGTTTTGTTGTTTCTTAAAAACCATGATTTTTATTTTGACTCTTTAATGTCTTTGTTAAGTTGATTCCTTCCAGAGACCATTCTTCCCATGACTTTAGTTCTGAATCTAGTTTTTATTAAAGATATCAGTTACAGATTGTATCGACTTTGTCTTTTTTTTTCCAAAGTTCTCGTAGATGTTTTGCAATTTACCTTATACAATGTAGGATAAATAGTATAATCCACTATAACATATAATTTTAACACCAAGCACTCAAAAACAGGATTTGATGAATCTCGATATATTTTCCTTCTGGTCTTTTTTTTAACTATAGGCTGTGTTAAACGTTGTCTCCAAATGTTGACAACATAGGTGAGGTCGGTATAATCATTGTATTATCTAAGGTCAGTAATGCTGAGCGGTGTTTTCGTAGATGTTTTCTGCTAATGTGTTGCAATTACCTTATACAATGTATGATAAATAGTATAAGCCACTATAACATACAATTTTAACACCAAGCACTCAAAAACAGGATTTGATGAATCTCGATATATTTTCCTTTTGCTCTTTTTATGTAAAATAACTATAGACAGTGTTAAACGTTGTCTCCAAATGTTAACAACATAGGTGAGGTCGGTATAATCATTGTATTATCTAAGGTCAGTAATGCTGAGTGGTTTGGAAAGTGTAAAACACCAAGTGATTTGGCTAATTTTCCTTATGTACAGTGTCTGTGAGATTTACAACTCAGATCCTCAACGATGATGACTCCCAAAAATGTTGTTTCTTTTTACCCTTTTCAATTTCCCCCGTCTAGTCTTATCGATACACTATTTAATATTTTTCTTTAGCATTGAATATCATGTAATCGTTTTTTCTTTGTTTAGAGCAAAGTCATTTGAACCAACCAGATTTTTATTATGACAAGTTCTTTGTTTATTACTTTTTGATAACTCTCCAACATTTTTTCCACAACAAAATAATGCTGTGGCACCAGCAAATAAGATTATTTGTAATATAGGTGTCATGTTTACAAGTTTAAAGACATAATTCAATCATTTATAAGTTTAAAAATGCAACACGTTCTTAAATGCTATGTAATAAGTTACATTTAAAAACAAAGATTCCCATTTTACATGGGAAATGAAGACAGGGGTGAAATCCGAGGCACTCTGATAAAAGTCCTTTAACAGAGAAGGGGCCAACGTGTTTGGGCCCGCAGCGCCTTCTTCACCCAGTGTGATAATAAGATATATTTGTTTGTTGTGCTAAAATATAAGGGGAAACAAAGTAAGAGATCTTCTCTATAAAACAGTAGTTTCCTGTCCGAGCAGAGTAAGCGCTCTTGTTTGGTTTGTTTTTTGTAAAAATCTTTGTTTCATGTGTTGACCCTTGGCAAACTTTCGGCTTTGTAAGTATTATTTAATCTCATAACCATATTGTTAGGACCCCAAAAGTGTTTTATTCTACAGCAAAGTGTTAAGTTTGGGCTATATCTGAGTAGCAAGCGCTGTACGCAATTCCGTGTGTATAGCCGTCGATAGTTTTTTCTGTTGTTTCAGTTACGGTGATTTTGGTATTTTGTATTTAAGGATGCAATGAACCATACGCGTGAGATTCTCTATGAAACAAGAAAAGTAAACCTTGTCTACAGAGTTTCGCTCCAGCTTCAAATGGTCACGTATCGTGAGGACACCACAATAGTTGATACTTTTGGAAAGTCACTCATACAAACAATATTGGTATTGAGTAATTTATTATTTTTTACAATTTATCTGCACAAACTGTTTAAGATTTTCTAGATAACTAGAGAGCCATGTATGAGCAAAGCCTTTTGCAGGTCTAGTAAGATACTTACAACATATGTATCTGCATATTTTCTCTGTCAGTTCCATTATTCCCACAGCAGTTGAGTGTTTTTTTCCTAAACCCATACCCATTTTAAATTAACACATTTACTTTTGTAAAAAGCTATCCACTCACATTGCAAATACTTTTTCAAGATTTTGGAAAACTGTGGTAACAAAGACACGGGTCTAGAATTTGAGAAGTTGTGTTTGTTTCTGTAAAGAGGTATAATTTTAGTTGTTTTCATTTTCAGGAAAAGGTTCCTGTTTTTTAGTGACAAGTTGCAAAGGTATGTAAAAGGTTCAATTACAGATGCATCATGTCTGAGACAGAGTCGGTTGTTTACAAATGTATTCACAATTTTTCATACTTTGTCTTTTTTTACATATTGGAAAGAAAATACTGTTCACAGGATTGCCTTTGTATTTCACTGTAAGATGTAGGCTTTTGAAATTTTCTTTTCTTTCGAGTCTCCCACACGAGTAAAGTATCTACAAAATTCATTTGATATATTCATTTTATTTGATATTTCTGCCTTTGACAAAATAATTTGTGTACTCATGTGTGATTTTTGTTGTTCCTCATGATATTATTAAAAATTCTCCAAGTAGCTAGTTCTCATTTAGTGCATCACTGTAAAACTGTTTCTTCTGGTTATCCAGATTTCTAAAACAATGTGTTTACCGTTTTACTGTATGAAATAAATATAATCAGAATAGTAAGACAGCATCTGGTGTTAGACAAACACCTTGATAAACAGAATTTGTATTATACAAAAATGAAAATAGAAGACAAAAGGTACAACACATACGAAAAATATATAAAAAATAACTGATACAATGAAAATAAGACCTCCACAGATATGAAGTGACACTTTCCACAGTCCCACAGATATGAACACTATATTGAATAACATATCAATGGAGATATAGGATCACAGTCATTTATAAATAGTCCTCAGCGTCATTTGTTACATTTAGATTTTCTACAATGTCTTTGTATGATCCCACATTTGTTTCAAATATTGCTAGCTTTCCTTTTCTAAAACATGTAACTCTTTCAAGGGGAAATACCATTTTTATTTTACCCAAAGCATCAGCTTGAACTTTTTTTTTTTTTCACTAAATTGCAATTGTTCTTTTTGCTTGTAAAAGACACATATCTATCAGTACTTTTTTTTTCATTCTTTGTAAACGCATGTTTTCCTAAATAAAAAGTGTATATCTCCTTAGATATAGTGGTCTCTACTGCTCCTTTAACCTCAGCACACCCCACACACACAGTGGAACAATGTCCCTTTAGCACTTAGTACATACATCAGGTACATTTAACACCTAGTTCATACATCAGTACATTTACTATTTTTTACCACATAGTACATACATCAGTACATTTACCACCTAGTTCATACATCAGTACATTTACTCTTTTTAACACCTAGTGCATACATCAGTACATTTACCACCTAGTTCATACATCAGTACATTTACTCTTTTTAACACCTAGTGCATACATCAGTACATTTACCACATAGTACATACATCAGGTACATACATCAGTACATTTACTATTTTTACCACCTAGTACATACATCAGTACATTTACTCCTTTTAGCACCTAGTTCATACATCAGGTACATTGCCATTATAACTATTCCATTTTTCTGATGTCTCATTCGTTCTCATGAGCCACTTGGATTGTAGGAGACTGTTGCACTAATATGTGCTTTTGCTGATTCCCAATCCTCTTTTACAATATTTGTTTCTAAATCCTCATTCCAAGCCTTCAATCTTAAATCAGAATTGTCAGTTGAATTCAGATATTCTGCTCAAACTATTTTACTTTTCAGAGGTTTAGTTCAACTATCTTGATTAGATCTGCTGAAGCCTCTAAGCTGAAGAAAGTTTAAAATACTATGTCTTTTTAGTAAAGAAATTTAACGTACGCTTAAATTAGATACCTATGTATATAAAGTGATCCATTACTTTAAAAGTTATAGCTTGTGAATTTTTAGATTCCTCATTAAGCAATAGAAGAGATGTTGATTTATTAATTGTATAACCCTATTTTTTACTAAAAGCACTAATCAAATCTATAATAATTCGTACTGTCTTACTCATGTGAAACAAACAGAAGGACATTGTCTGCAGAGAGACCAACACTGTGTTCAGTGTTGCGAAAAAATATTCCCTGTATTTGGGTGTTTTCTTCTATGGGGTTATTGCATCCTCTTCATTATCGTGACTGGTTGGGAGATATTATTTGTTTTGTTTTTTCTTTTGCTTTAGATAAAGCAACCAAATCCATTTAAAAATTGTTCCTATATCCAAATCTTTCCAGTAACATTAAAAAGTGTTTTAAGAAACAGTGCCAAACCTGGTAGCTAATAACATTACTGTTAAAGCCTGGCAAAGCTAAATAATTGGCACTTTACTTCCTACACGTATCTAGTTTGGTTTATAAAGTTGTATCTTTTTAAGCCCGCTGCTGAAAAGACAGCTTCTATCCTACCTGGAACAAAACACTGATTTGTCCAAATCAAAGTATATAGAGACAGGTTACAATGCTCTTTTACATGTTTGTGTACTTTAAAACAGATTTTAATCATGTTCTTAATGATTGGGTTGTTACTTTTTTAGCAGATTAGAAACTTTGAGTATAAAAAAATGTTTGGTAATGGTAGATTCAAACCTCTAGACTCCATTTCTCTCCACTGTGGAGCATTATTTGTTTCAAATATATTTAATTAACCTTAAATGTGTTGCCAATAATACCACATTATAAGGGGTAATTTTAGTCTTCCCTTTCTATATGGTATCTAATAAAGACACTCTTATTCAAGCTTTGGAATTTTCCAATGACCCAATAAATAGTTTCTTACCCTGGGGCAATGGTACATTTTGAAAAATATATTGAATTTATATCCACATAACGTTATGAAACCGTGTCACCCGAGTATGAATCCGTTTTGATCCCTATGTATTACGTATGGTAATGTTTCTTGAAGTCTTAAAGAAGTTTTTTAGATCTGCATTTAACAAAACTTATAGGTTCATATTTCCACACCAATTATTTAGCTTTCCAGGCTTTAACAGTAATGTTATTAGCTACCAGGTTGGCATGTTTCTTAAAACACTTTTTAATGTACTGGAAAGATTTGGATATAGGAACAATTTTTAAATGGATTTGGTTGCTTTATCTAAAGCAAAGAAAAAACAAAACAATTAATACTCCCAACCAGTCACGATAAATGAGAGGATGCAATAACCCATAAGAGAAAACACCAAATACAGGGAATATTTTTTTCGCAACACTGAACACAGTGTTGGTTCTCTGCAGACAATGTCCTTCTGTTTGTTTCACATGAGTAAGACAGTACGAATTATTATAGATTTGATTTGTGCTTTTAGTAAAACATAGGGTTATACAAATTAATAAATCAACATCTCTTCTATTGCTTAATGGGAATCTAAAAATTCACAAGCTATAACTTTTAAAGTAATAGATCACTTTAATATACATAGGTATCTAAATTAAGCGTACGTTAAATTTCTTTACTAAAAAGACATAGTATTTTAAACTTTCTTCAGCTTAGAGGCTTCAGCAGATTAATCAAGAATAGTTTAACTAAACCTCTGAAAAGTAAAATAGTTTGAGCAGAATATCTGAATTCAACTGACAATTTGATTTAAGATTGAAGCTTGGGAATGAGGATTTAGAAACAAATATTGTAAAAGAGGATTGGGAATCAGCAAAAGCACATATTAGTGCAACAGTCTCCTACAATCCAAGTGGCTCATGAGAACGAATGAGACATCAGAAAAATGGAATAGTTATAATGGCAATGTACCTGATGTATGAACTAGGTGCTAAAAGGAGTAAATGTACTGATGTATGTACTAGGTGGTAAAAATAGTAAATGTACTGATGTATGTACCTGATGTATGTACTAGGTGGTAAATGTACTGATGTATGCACTAGGTGTTAAAAAGATTAAATGTACTGATGTATGAACTAGGTGGTAAATGTACTGATGTATGCACTAGGTGTTAAAAAGAGAGTAAATGTACTGATGTATGAACTAGGTGGTAAATGTACTGATGTATGTACTATGTGGTAAAAATAGTAAATGTACTGATGTATGAACTAGGTGTTAAATGTACCTGATGTATGTACTAAGTGCTAAAGGGACATTGTTCCACTGTGTGTGTGGGGTGTGCTGAGGTTAAAGGAGCAGTAGAGACCACTATATCTAAGGATATACACTTTTTATTTAGGAAAACATGCGTTTACAAAGAATGAAAAAAAAAAGTACTGATAGATATGTGTCTTTTACAAGCAAAGAGAACAATTGCAATTTAGTGGAAAAAAAAAAAGTTCAAGCTGATGCTTTGGGTAAAATAAAAATGGTATTTCCCCTTGAAAGAGTTACATGTTTTAGAAAAGGAAAGCTAGCAATATTTGAAACAAATGTGGGATCATACAAAGACATTGTAGAAAATCTAAATGTAACAAATGACGCTGAGGACTATTTATAAATGACTGTGATCCTATATCTCCATGATATGTTATTCAATATAGTGTTCATATCTGTGGGACTGTGGGAAAGTGTCACTTCATATCTGTGGAGGTCTTATTTTATTGTATCAGTTATTTTTTATATATTTTTCGTATGTGGTTGTACCTTTTGTCTTCTATTTTCATTTTTGTATAATACAAATTTGTTTATCAAGGTGTTGTCTAACACCAGATGCTGTCTTACTATTCTGATTATATTATATTCATACAGTAAAACGGTAAACACATTGTTTTAGAAATCTGATAACCAGAGAAACAGTTTTACAGTGATGCACTAAATGAGAACTAGCTACTTGGAGAATTTTTAATAATATCATGAGGAACAACAAAAATCACACATGAGTACACAAATTATTTTGTCAAAGGCAGAAATATCAAATAAAATGAATATATCAAATGAATTTTGTAGATACTTTACTCGTGTGGGAGACTCGAAAGAAAAGAAAATTTCAAAAGCCTACATCTTACAGTGAAATACAAGGCAAATCCTGTGAACAGTATTTTTCTTTCCAATATGTAAAAAAGACAAAGTATGAAAAATTGTGAATACATTTGTAAACAACCGACTCTGTCTCAGACATGATGCATCTGTAATTGAACCTTTTACATACCTTTGCAACTTGTCACTAAAAAACAGGAAACCTTTTCCTGAAAATGAAAACAACTAAAATTATACCTCTTTACAGAAACAAACACAACTTCTCAAATTCTAGACCCGTGTCTTTGTTACCACAGTTTTCCAAAATCTTGAAAAAGTATTTGCAATGTGAGTGGATAGCTTTTTACAAAAGTGTAATTGTGTTAATTTAAATTGGTATGGGTTTAGGAAGAAAACCACTCAATCTGCTGTGGGAATAATGGAACTGACAGAGAAATATTGCATGTATTATGTTGTAAGTATCTTACTAGACCTGCAAAAGGCTTTGCTCATACATGGCTCTCTAGGTTATCTAGACTAATCTTTTAACAGTTTGTGCAGATTTAAATTGTAAAAAATAAGTAAATTCTCAATACCAAGATTGTTTGTATGAGTGACTTTCCAAAAGTATCAACATTGTGGTCGTCCTCACGATACGTGACAATTGAAGATGGATGCGATAAACTCTTGTAGACAAGGTTTACTTTTCTTGTTTCATAGGAAATCCTCACGCGTATGGTTCATTGCATCCTTTAAATACAAAATACCAAAAATCACCGTAACTGAAACAACAGAAAAAAACTATCGACGGTGGCTATACACACGGAATTGCGTTACAGCGCTTGCTACTCAGATATAGCCCCAAACTTAACACTTTGCTGTAGAATAAAACACTTTTGGGGTCCTAACAATATGGTTATGAGATTAAATAATACTTACAAAGCCGAAAGTTTGCCAAGGGTCAACACATGTAAAACAAAGATTTTTACAAAAACAAACCAAACAAGAGCGCTTACTCTGCTCGGACAGGAAACTACTGTTTTATAGAGAAGATCTCTTACTTTGTTTCCCCTTATATTTTAGCCACAACAAACAAATATATCTTATTATCACACACTGGGTGAAGAAGGCGCTGCTGGGGCCCAAACACGTTGGCCCCTTCTCTGTTAAAGGACTTTTATCAGAGTGCCTCGGATTTCACCCCTGTCTTCATTTCCCATGTAAAATGGGAATCTTTGTTTTTTTAAATGTAACGTTATTACATAGCATTTAAGAACGTGTTGCATTTTTAAACTTATAAATGATGAATTATGTCTTTAAACTTGTAAACATGGGGTACACAATTGTATCGATAAAAACGGGGAAATTGAAAAAAAAGAAACAACATTTTTGGGAGTCATCATCGTTGAGGATCTGAGTTGTAAATCTCACAGACACTGTACATAAGGAAAATTAGCCAAATCACTTGGTGTTTTACACTTTCCAAACCACTCAGCATTACTGACCTTAGATAATACAATGATTATACCGACCTCACCTATGTTGTTAACATTTGGAGACAACGTTTAACACTGTCTATAGTTATTTTACATAAAAAGAGCAAAAGGAAAATATATCGAGATTCATCAAATCCTGTTTTTGAGTGCTTGGTGTTAAAATTGTATGTTATAGTGGCTTATACTATTTATCATACATTGTATAAGGTAATTGCAACACATTAGCAGAAAACATCTACGAAAACACCGCTCAGCATTACTGACCTTAGATAATACAATGATTATACCGACCTCACCTATGTTGTCAACATTTGGAGACAACGTTTAACACAGCCTATAGTTAAAAAAAGACCAGAAGGAAAATATATCGAGATTCATCAAATCCTGTTTTTGAGTGCTTGGTGTTAAAATTATATGTTATAGTGGATTATACTATTTATCCTACATTGTATAAGGTAAATTGCAAAACATCTACGAGAACTTTGGAAAAAAAAAGACAAAGTCGATACAATCTGTAACTGATATCTTTAATAAAAACTAGATTCAGAACTAAAGTCATGGGAAGAATGGTCTCTGGAAGGAATCAACTTAACAAAGACATTAAAGAGTCAAAATAAAAATCATGGTTTTTAAGAAACAACAAAACTACTATACTCAATAAATATGAGAGTGTTACATAATAAGAAAATCTGGATTTTAATTAATGGTTTGTGTTTTGGTAAAATGTTGTACATAATGTTTAATTACTGGTTTGTGTTTAGGTAAAATGGTGTACATAATGTTTAAGGTATGTAATATGGTTGTTTAATCAGTCTTTAAGATGACTATTTATGGTAACAAGTGTCAATTGTATATCTGAGAGATGTACGTCTTTAAATCATTTGATCTCCAGTAAAAAGAAAACATGTACCAAGGACCCTAGTTTCACATCTACCTACTCTGTTTCAAACTGTGTACATATATGTATATAGGGTTCTTATTTTTATTGTATTGGACAATTAAATTGATATAGAGACTACTACCTTATGAAGAGGGTTAGGATTATAACGCATTAATTACGATTGATAAACGCGACTAAAAATATATGTGTTTTTGCTCCACGGAACCTTTGTCATCAGGTGAGTTTCACACGGATCGTTCATACTGGTGTACCAGTTGGAAAATAACAACTATCCCCCTATTGTTTTAGTGCAACACTCTGTGCCACATGATAAGGTTATCACACATACACACACACACACACACACACACACACACACACCTAAGTGTCGCTCTTTCAGAGTTTGGATGCAGTACCTCTTGTTACAGAAAAAATAAAAAAACACCTATACAATACAATACAATTTAGTCTTGTATAGCCCTAAATCACAACTGTAGTCATCTCAGAGGACTTACCAAAAACTACTGAAAATCACCAACACAGATCGGAGAATCAGCAGTTAAAACACATAAAGACTATAGACCACTACATGTTGTAGAATATTAAAAGTGTCCTGGCTCATCACCACAGTCCTTCTAGTTTCTCAATAACTGTGTAACAAACCCATCCTGCATCAGCAATGAAAAACTCATATGAAAAAAAAGTTTGAGAAAGGTATCTGGAAAAAATAAAAAAAACACCTATACAATACAATACAATTTAGTCTTGTATAGCCCTAAATCACAACTGGAGTCATCTCAGAGGACTTACCAAAAACTACTGAAAATCACCAACACAGATCGTAGAATCAGCAGTTAAAACACATAAAGACTATAGACCACTACATGTAATAGAATATTAAAAGTGTCCTGGCTCATCACCACAGTCCTTCTAGTTTCTCAATAACTGTGTAACAAACCCATCCTGCATCAGCAATGAAAAACACTCTTAGACAGCCGTAATGCGTTTGAACCATTGAAAAAACTTGTAATAGACCTCCCACCCATTCTGATTTGCTGCTAGTACGACCTCCCAACCGCTCATCACTATCAGACACACACACGTGTCGTTAACAGGGAGGACCTGTAGATTAATTAGTTTATTGACCTAACTGCTTGTTTTAGAATACACCGTGATCATAAATCACTTTAGACAACTGTGAAACATTATCACACACACACAGGCCAACAGAAGCTAACTCATTCAAACTCTTTGAAAAACAATGTGCAGTAACACCTTTCACCACTTGCTCAAGAGCGCTGTCCCCTTTCTGGGGATTTTAGGGTGCAGTACCACCTTTTCACCACTTGCTCTCTACCGCCGTCAATACTATCTACTGACAATGTTTAAAACCAAGTTAAAAACGGTGCTGTTTAGCTGTGCATACAACTGAGGGATTTTATATTTTATTTATCTTTCTTTTTAATGTTCTGTGATTATTTATGCTTTCTTATTTTGTTCAGCACTTTGAATTGCCTTGTGTATGAATTGTGCTATACAAATAAACTTGCCTTGCCTAATTATGGAACTTGATGATTATCTACTCAGAAAGCTAAATGAGCCTCTAATTTGTAACTTGTATTTTTTATTATTCTATTTTTTGAGATAGAGGTCAAACAAACCCTCAAAGAGAGTTGAAGAGCGCAAACTTTTTCAGCCTTGTCTTTCTGTCCATGGACAACACTTTGGAAAGAGAAAGTCCTGGTGCAGCCAAAACAATAAATCACAGTACAAGAGCATCCGCCTAAACTGTAGACCATAAATCTCTTGTTCCCTCGCAGCAGCCTCCCATGGTCTCTTCACCAGCGACACACACGCCGCTGTGCTTCTTATGGCGCTGGCGTTCTGGGCTCCGCTGCTACAAAAGCTGCCTGTAGCTCTGCAGAGTGGCCCCATACATCAAGAGGAGTCCCGCAGGCTGATAGAGGACATGTGGGGACTGCACCTCTGGATTGTCCCATTGTTCTTAGAGTTATTCACCATTCAAAAAGGATGGTCCTATGTTCCAATGTTTAATGGTAAGTAAAAGGGGTTGATTCCCTGATACTTTGGCTGTTTTAGAGCAATGGGTAATTTACTGTTGAAAAAAGGACAACAGAGGCAGCAGTGATTGCTCTCGTAACCCAATTTATTTTCAAGTCCTTCCAGATCAAACAAAAGAAGGCACAGCCTTTTATATGATGTGGCAATGTGCATCAGAAATATGTCAGAGACGCCAGACCATCCTTGAGTTAATATTACTGAGTAGAGACAAACCAAATATACACAAGGTCTGCATGGCCTTAAATACTTTCAATCTTGTTCCGAGATCCTGTTTGTCCTAACTAAGTCTAAACATAAAGGTTTGATTCCACACTACCCCTCTTGATAAACTTATATTAATAGATTATTTCTTTATTATTCACCTTATAATTCACCTTTTCAAAATAAGATAAGAGAACCCCAAAGTTTTACCACCACAGTGGATTCATTTTGATGGGGGGAAAGTTCCTCCTCTTAGATTAAGGCTGAGTTTAGACGTAGACAATTAACAAAAACGACAAGGCTCTTGCAGAGCGCTTAGATGACGCCTGAAAACAATGTAGTTCTTGTGGCTGGCCAGTAGTGGGCAGTGGAACTTTACAACACGACACACGTGACCCCCAGCAGTATAACCACCTCAACAACATCCTCCTCAGGCCGCAAAGACGTGAAAGAATGCACCAACATCATTCTGCAGCAGGAGAACGAAGGAGCAGAATTCTCCTCTGTGTAGCGGTCGAAGTGTCAGTTTGGAGCAGTGATTCTCAAAGTGTGGTACATGTACCAATAGTGGTACGCGGGGCTCCCACTTGTGGTACGCTAAAGAATCATTGAAATAAATTTTAAAATAAAAATAAATGAAAATATTAAACCTTTATTTAACGAAAGTCCCATTGAGATTAAAAACTTCTTTTTCAAGGGAGTCCTGGACAAAAATTACATACAAATACAGATTATAAAACAGTTACATACAATTTCATAAAATTACAGATTATTAAAACAGTTACATTTCAATGAAGACGTCTCAGTCTCAAACTGAATCTAAAAGCATTCAATGATATAAATTCAGATCATTTCCAGTCTTTTTGCAACTCCATGTAGAAAGAGCAGCAAATACAAAATTTTTTTTTTTTTTTAGTTCTGTGCAAAAGGAACAGAAAGCAACAAAAGATCATTTGATCCAAACCATATGAACCAACATCTCTTTGTGTGAGTAAATGGCAGATGTAAGAGGGCAGCAGACCAAGCAGAGCCTTAGAAACAAAAGTGCACCAGTGTCCAAACCTTCTGTGGACAAAGATCCCACTCCAGGATATCATTCACAGTGGTGAGTCAAGGCTTTGCAGTTTGTAATTAATTGAACATTTTAATCGAATCATTATTTAGTAACTGGGCGACAGTAGCTCAGTTGGAAGAGCAATGGCCTTTGAGCCTGAAGGTCGTGGGATCTTCACGACTCCCACTGATGACTGCTGTCGTTGTGTCCTTAGGCAAGACACTTAACCCCACTTTGCCTGAAGCTCCCACTGAAAGATCTCAGCTTCTGTGGACTCACCACCTGCAGGAGGATCAGTGAGGGGCTGGTGCTCTGTGTACTGGGTGGCATCTCTGGCCACCCCTCCGACCCAGAAATGGATTAAGGGGAAGAAAATGGATGGATTATTTAGTAACTAAAAGTACAGCTTTTAGTTGTTTTTTTTCTGTTTTTTAAGTCTTACTGTTGAAACAGTGTAAAATGTTACAATGGATGACTATATTACTGTAAATATACTTCTTTAGGAATGAAACCTCTGCCTTGTTTTTGATGAATACTTATGTAGTATTTTTTTAGGTGGTACATGTACTTGGTGTTAAAAGTTGAGAACCGGTGGTTTAGAGGATACCAATAGAAGTTTAGTAGTAGTAGTTAGTCAAGAAGGGATGATGTGCATCTGCAGTACATTTGTGTAAAAGGTTTTAACAGTACAAACACCAACACTAACCTTAATGTAAATGCCTGAAACAAATACAAAAAGACAAAGACTGGATGTGAGGGTAGCTTTATGAGGAGGACAGAGCTCCCAGGTCAGAGATTCTGAGGTGTATTTAATGTGATTTGACAGGAAGTGTCCCCTTCATCGTCACATCTGCAGCTGCTGCCTCTGAAGAGAGTGAATGGAAGTGATCAGCTCCAGAGAAGAGCATTCCAGCTGTGGGGCAGTGCCACAGAACACGGGGCTTTTTCCGCACTCTATTTCCCAAAAGGCTTTCAGTGATCGCCCCACACACTCACTGAGCCATGAGATGCACAGTAACACTAGCTCTTTTGCTCTTAGAAACCAGCCAAGAATGGTCTTTTATAACAGGACGACGCACAGTAACAAAATGGCTCTTAATTTTAGACCCTGACTTAATGTCTAATGTATGTGCTTATTGTGTTAAATGTCTATTGTGTGTAAGTAGTAGTAGTAAGTAATCTTTATTTATATACCGCCTTTTCACTGCACATCGGAGTCTCAAAGCGGTTTTACAATTGTTATTTTTTTAGGGCATTTGTCTCTCGCTCCACACAGAGATGGGAGCAGGGTCGCCAGTACAGGAGGCGCATGCCAGACCGAGTGTACATATTTTTAGTGATAGGGGAAACCGGAGTACCTGGAGGAAACCTACGCAGACACTGGGAGAACATGCAAACTCCACTCAGAAAGGCCCTGGTCCAACCGGGATTTGAACCCAGGACCTTCTTGCTGAGAGGCGAGAATGCTATCCACTCAGCCACCGTGCCGAGTGGATAGCACTTTTTACAAAGTAGAAATATTATAATTTTAGAGAAGCCATACCCGATTTTTTTTTTCAAATGAGTTCATAAAAATGCTTACTACAACATCAGCGCTGAGTGACTCATTTATATACCGAACCTAAATCCATAATCAGATCCTCTTCAAATGTGTCCTAAAATGTTCTTTTCATTTTAATGATTACTTCCGGGTTTATCATGATCGCTTTTTGTCACATTAAATCAGTATTTGTGTCATGAAAACATAAACAGATAATTCTGAAGACCTATGTGCATGTGTGTTAAGGATGTATATGTATAATATATTCTCTGATTAACATTTAAAGGTGTTGATTGATTGATAAACATAAACAATAAACATTAAGTAGTGACAGGCGCTGAAAGCTCGCTGTACTTGTGAAGTCATGTTAGTATTTTGCACATCTGTGACCTGAATTACAGAGATTGTGTTGCCAAAGGGCAGCGGTCATTATTGGTTTGAGAGTTCTGTTATCAAGAAAAAATTGTCGGTAGAACGTTTTGAAATTACATTCAAGTAAATGGAGTGTTCTACTGCTGCTGTGAGGAGCTGTATGATAAATTATAATTAAATATTCTAATATATTCTAATGTTTAAATTAATAAATTCCGACGAAACTAGCGGTATTCTTTTACTTATATATTTTGTTAGCAGTACGTTGCTTTTGTACCATTTAATCAGTGATTGTTATACACCTTAAGTTGTGCTAATGCTAATGTTAGTATCAGATTGCAAATACAACCAAATGGCTCCGCGTAGGGGAAATGAGAAGCCTCTGAGTGAATTGGGGGGCATTGCTAAACATTCAAACCTTGCAGAAACGGGTATACTGTAGCTCCTTTAAGATTCTTATGCATGCCTTTACCTATTTCATGTCAACTTGTTTGCACCATGAACCAAAGCAAATTCCCAGTTTGTTACGTCTTGTTACTTATAATGTCAATAAAAAGTATTCTGGTTTATTTTATTTTTTCCTTGCATTGGTGCTGTGCAACTGGACATCCAAAATGCAAACATGCAAAGCTGCTGTCCAGTGTACTGTTCTTAACATACACTGGAAACATTCCCCTGGCAAGAGAAATATCTGGTTCATTGATTTCATTCTGGGAGATCTTTCACAGTGGTCTCTCACAATAATACAATAATACGGTTAATTTTTCACGGCTTGAGTTCAGATGGTTAGAAAAGTGTCTAAAGTGCGTGGTGAGGGGTTTGGCAGCCATAAAACATAGCTGCCACTTCACATATTTTGCATATTCATTTTGTTCGTGTTATTAACCTAACCCCTGCGATAAAAGAGGGACAACTGTATTTCAAATGTTAGTTGATTATGTGATTGCATTATTCTTGGCTTAAGAAAAGTCCTCTTTAAGTCAACAGAAAAACAGCACAGAATTGGCATGATACAGTTTACAGTAATATTTTGTGCTATTGACAGTGCACAGTCAAGTCTCCTGTGTCACTGTCACTTTACTTTACTCATCTGTGCAACAATAACTTTAATACTGTACAATATAGAATCACATGTGTTACTGTCACTTTACTGAGTCACTTTGCCCCCTATACCCTCATGCTGCTAACATGTGCAGATGTATACTGTACAATAAGTTACTTTAAATTATTAATGCACTAGGACTGAAAAACCTGCACTGCCATTGCCACTCTTTCTTTTATTGCCTGCACAAACTACTGTACATTTTTGACCTTTAACATGATTGCGCACTTCTGTCTTTTGCACAAGAGATTCTATCCATGCCAAATGTGACATGTACATTTCTCCAGTGCGAGATCAATAAAGTCTTATTTTACACACACAACTATATATTATACAAGAATATACAGTAGTTTACACCTGCTTCTTATTCTACTGAAGTCAGAGATTTTGTTGTTAAGTCTTGCTTTTTCATCTGCTTTTTTTGATTCTAGAGTTTGAGATTTTATTTTATTTTATTATGGAGTTATTATTCACTTATCTTGAGTTGTGCTCCCCTCATTCCTGTCTGTAACTTGTGATGCAAAACTGAAAGTTCCCCACTGTGGGACGAATGAAGGATCTCTTCTGTCTGGTTGTATTGGAATTATTCAGAAAAATGTATGAATGTCTTGATTTTATCCATATGAAAATGACCAATAAGAGCCATGCCAGTTCATCAAAGGAGAAGCAATCATCGTAATTGGATCAAAGGATAATAGCGGGTCCACTGCCTTGAGACATTCCTTTTCATCCACCATTCTGTCTCCGTTTGATGTTGGAAAGTCACAGGTTTTATGTCTTTTCCTCACAATGCCCTGAAGGGTACGGTATTTGTTTAAACTAATCTTGCCAGTGGCGTTGCTGTAAGCTCTTTAACATATTCAGCCTGAGACCCTGGCACGGTCTCACACAGTCCATCTGGTGCCACGTGAGATCTCGCTGATGCCACCGCTCGCTTTCCCTTCAAATCTCTGCGTTTAAACAGCACTTCATTTCATCTACTGACACATAACTGGGATTGTGTTTGGCGTGCAAGCAATCTGATTCCCTTAAACGTCCCTTGTGGTTTCCAATTTACATCAAAGAGAAAGATTATTATACCTTCCCCACGTATATTGTTTGTCTCTGGGTTTTCTAATTGACACAGAACATGAAGTAAGTGGTTAGGTAATAAATCGAAAGTCAAAATATTAAATGTCAGATGCTCTTTTTGCAATGCTCCTTGACACAACCTGCGTTTGACATTTTAAGGCTATGGCCGAACAGAGACTGGATCCTGTCTGTGCAGCACTGCTCTGTGGTCAGGTAAGAAAGACCACACACGTTACATGGAGGGTGGTCTCGCACCTGAAAAAATAGAATAGTTTTAGGAAATGTTGGCTTGACAATCACTGTAGCTTTGCTTTTGTCTGCATTCGATACTTTGGGGTCGATTGTTTTTACTGGATGTCAGTACTGAGAAAGTTTATTCTGTACCTATACTTTAAGATAATGTTGGTGGGTGCAAAATGGGTGGTGGGTTTTAATTTAAATGCTTGTGTTGTCTGTTTTTAACATTGTTTTTAACTTGCACCACCCGTAGCACCCCGGCTCCCCACGTGACGACAATTAGAACACCTGTACCTTGAGTACAAAAGGAGATGGGGAGGGGGAGGAGACAATATGAGCCAGAGAGTGAGAAACGGCGAGGGGAAAGCCCCGTGGGCAAGAGGACGTTTTTTAGCCTATTTTAGCCTCTGGTCTTAGCTAGGTTTTTGTGGCTTTTTATTATTTTTAATTGTTTTTTTATGTGTTTTATAATAAATCGTTTTAATTTGTTGTTAATAAGATAATAATAATGATAATAATGCATTGGTTTTATATAGCGCTTTTCAGGACACTCAAAAACGCTTCACATGTCATTATTCTTTCACTCCACACACAATGGTGATAAACGGTTATTGTTGTTTGGCCTGGACCAGACCAGTTTTATCACCAAAATATGAACCTTCCATTATACTCACGACACCACTGCTTCATCAACTGTAGGTCTGCTCAGACTGACTGTATTTATTGTACTCATTCATTTCTTATTCCATTCAATTATTTTTGTACAGCACTTGTTTCAGAGGACATTACAAAGTTGTCGATTCCTCAACCATAGATCAGAAAATCAAACATTTCAAACACAGGAAATGCAATTCTAACAAACACAGGATCCCTCGTTCCGTAGGAGCGGGATGACCAATAACCACGTCCTGGATCATTAGTGTCCTTAGACCCTCCTGCATTGGCAAGAAATGACTCAAAAAAAACTCCGGGAAAAATGTAAAAAATCTCAGTGGAGAGAGAGATCCCCTCCCACGAACAAACAGGCCATACATCCAGGAGTATTGTATTTTCACTCTTATTCTTTAAAATTATGGACCAATGGATTTGAAGTGTAACTATAACATAACACTGAAGGCTTTCCATCTCAAACAGCAGCCGAGAGATTCACTGCAGACAGATGTGTATTTACGTTCACCAATCAACCAGGAAACAAGTTTATTTTACAAAGAAGACCACTCAAGGAGCATCATCCGGGCCAAACTGAGTGGGTCTGTGGACTGGTTTCCATGTGGGTTTTGGAGTCTTCAAACGCTCTTTGTTTAGAGATAAGGTTGGCATGACAACAAATCCCCGGAATAAGCAGCATCACCCTTTGTGCCTGGTCCGTATATGTGCGTTCTTATGGGGATAAGACAGGCCCACTCTTACATAACTGCATTGGAACTGTCAGGATCATTGGCCGACTGTGAAGACATGCTCTAAACATAGAGGCGTTTTATTCTGCTTCTCGCTCTGTGACTCATCCTCAACCATGTACTTACATTGCACGTGTTTTATGCCGCAACATTTATCTCACAAACTTCTGGTTTCCGCTGGTTGTTCCACAGGAGGACATCAACCGTATTCGCTAACATTTTGAAAAACCATGCACTCCTGCCATAGGTGACTTCTTTTGGACATTTCAAACCTACATTTCACCATTGATTTGACCTATAGATCAAATTTCTAATTTAATATCATGTTCACCCAGCTTGATGCTATTTTGCTGTGACTATCGGTCTAATCTTGGATGCTAAAACAGAGGCAATTGTTGCTCATTGGTCAATGTTGGAAAGACTTGTTGTGTAACAATGTAGCAATATTAACACAAACCTGAGAACATAGAATTGTTGGCATAATCCTAACCCTGACCCAACTTAATTTGTATTCATGAAAGAGCCTCAGGATGTCATGTTTATTTACCAACTTTATTAAATCGTCTAGTTTTAATAAAGTTGGTAAATAAACCCGACAAAACTGGACCTTGAATCTTCTCTTTGGTTCCCCTGTCACTCACTGTTTTTCCTTTTAAGACACAACTTTCAGTAATAATTGAATGAAGAAGATCAAATGTAATCACAGAATTGGGATGATTTATGACACTTCAACTGTGATGCTAAATCTGACAATAATAGAAGCTTTTATTAGATTCATTTGACTGACTCCAAACACAACTAGAGGAACTACAGTAGTGCGGCCTGTTCCAGGACTGTGGCCTCAGCAGCACAAAGCAGAGCCACAAAGGGACTGATTCATGTTTGTGAAAACATGGTAATAATGTATGATTTTGTTTTATTCTTTATTCTGTTTCATTTCTAAAACTATTATTTGGGCGTGAGTGTTGTTTGAAATCTGATATATTCTCAAATTTACATAACGCTATCAACACGATTGTGCAAAAAACTCGTTCTCCTCCACACTAATCTGCAGGTTTGGTCGGCGGCATCTCTTTCCTAACACTGCAGCGGGTGCTGATGGGTCAGAACCTGTGAAGGAAGTATCACAAACAGAACACCTACTGTGTCGGAGGAACCAGAGATGGCCGAAATGAGTCTGTCATCTGGTTCAACAGGAGTGGCATTTCTTGGAGGGCCGGTAAAAAGAACAGCTAAAGGTTTTGGTAAAAATAATGCACAATTATTTGCCTTGGATGAATTATTATTTTGGACCTACCAAAAACATTCACTTACTGTATTTTCCATTGACTTTTTTTGGTCTAGGTCTTTTTCTTCAAAAATACATAACTGATTTTCAATTCTTGTATTCCCTCATAATTTCTTAAAACTAAAAACTTTTCATCCATTGTTCTTTTCTACAACTATTGACCCTTCATGGGTTGTGTTCTTTTCCTAAAAGATCAGAGGCAAAAACCCATTATCTCCAAAAGCTTCAGCAGCAATCCACATAAATATATTGTCGGATTTAGCCAGCGCTAGAGCCGCCGATCGCTTTGATAGCTGCCAAACTGTAAGCAGGAGGGGGACACCCAAAGAGCCGGCTTCCATTGAAGTCATTAGAAGTCAATCAGGGGTGCAATGCTTCCTCCGGCTTCACACAGACCTGTTGCTAGGAAACCCAACACAGACCCGTGGAAATACAAAAAAAACAAAAAAAACTGCCTAGACGTGTCATATCAGAGAGCAGCAAATACTCATGCAAATGTTGCAGGCTGCCGGGCGAGAGCCGCATCACAGCTTTCAATATTGAGTCAAGGTTTTAAAATTGCATTAAAATGTAATCGTAAAAAGAGACATTTTCAGGGAGAGAATTGGGGAAAGTGACACTGTTTGATGTGTGTGTCTTTGTATAGCTGGCACCAGTGTGAGGCCGTGTTCCTAATAATGAACCAGCGTGTACCTAATTAGCAGAAAGGTTATGACACAGTCTAATTATAGCACATCACAAGGACACCTGCAGAAACACTGTCTATGTTTGTACATTTGCATTTGACAAGTTGACAAGTGATTGCCGGGAAATATAAAAAACAAAAACAAGAAATCAGGATTTGGAAATGCTATTGTACAGGCCCCTTCACTGACCAAAACATTGATTAAATGACCTGAAGCAACGTTGAAAGTTTGATTTGTTCGACTGAAGTCAAAAGCATCGGTTTCAACATGATTAGATGGTTTGACTGCATTGGTTGTGTACAATGACCAATTCAAAGGGCTTTGACCCATTCAGATTCAGGACACTGGTCAATCCAATGTTAATAGTGCTTAATAAGATGGAAATGGCAGTGGAGAGCACATGCAGCTCTATGATTCACCGTGCGTTCACCTTTTGTTTTGGTGTAATTGGTGCGTACAACACAGTGGGTTATAATTGGAGGCCTGGACTTTCTTATTTTTAGAAAAATGGTTTTCAGCTGAAACTCATTAACAGGCCAAAAATAATTGTTAAACTGCTCAGCAAAGCTGTATCCTCATTGTCATTGAACATACTGTATGTAATTAGACTTCTGACACCATAATCATAAAAACATTCCAGTCCTTCCGTTGTTTGCCTCTTACAGGCAGGTGTCCTTTAGGACATGTTGGAAACAGTACCAATCTGATTGGTTAAGCCGATATTGGTTTGATTTGCAAATATATTGGTTAGAGATTAACCATACTGTTGATTATGGGCCAATATCTTATATATCAGTCGATTTATCAATATTATTGGTCAGAGTTGGAAATTTGCATATGTTGGTACTTTTCCAACATTTTGGTATCTCGCCGACCAAAGATGTTTAAAAAAGATATATAATCATAGTACATGCGTAGTATTCACCTCGACAAGTGACATATACTGCAGGCCTCTTCCATGTGAAAGTGTGGGGAACTCACCAGATCAGAACCAGTACTGTGATGGGAAACCTCTGGAAAAACCATGAGCAACTGTGACAAACTAGGGATGCATCGATACTTCTTTTTTCAAATCCAATACGAGTATGAATACCTTCATTTGAGTACTTGCTGGTACCAAATACTGATACGAGGACTGCACATACAACTCTAATTATTACTGGTTGTGTTATACCTGGGAATTCATAAAACTAATACAACTAAGATTATAAGACGATGACGCAGAGTACAGAGGAGTAATTCAGGACTTTGTAGACTGATGGAAGACCAAGGAGATGGTGGTGGATTTCCGCAGACGTCACTCTGCCGCTCCAGCTCCAGTGAACATCCAGGGAAAGGACGTTGAGAGAGTAGACTCTTACAATTACCTGGGTGTTCATCTGAACCACAAACTGGACTGGACTCATAACACAGACGCCCTCTTCAAGAAGGGCCAGAGCCGCCTCTACCTGCTGAGGAGGCTCCGGTCTTTTGGAGTGCAGGGGCCACTACTGAAGACCTTCTATGACTCTGTGGTGGCATCAGCCTCTTGTATGGTGTGGTCTGCTGGAACAGCAGCATCACAGAGAGAGACAGGAAGAAGCTGGACAAGGTCATCAGGAAGTCCAGCTCAGTCCTGGGCTGTTCCCCGGACACAGTGCAGCAGGTGGGGGACAGGATAACATCTATGCTGGACCATGACTGTCAGACTGTACAATAAGAACTGCTGAGCCTGTAAATTTAATTCATCTGTAAATAAGTAAATTCTTAAATCATGTGCAATTCGCAATACTGCAACTTCAGAATGTCACAGAACAATGTCACTTTACCTCATGTCACTTTACTTTATCTACTTATTATCCTGCACTATTTAACTGTACAGTACATAACTGCACTACTACTACATGTATATATTTGTTGACTGGTATTGAAGCATTTCCAGCATCTACAGCCAGTTATGTTAGTTAAGAAACATAGCTACTGCTAATTTTGTATATATTGTGTGATCCCTGTGTGCTCTTACTACTGTCCTGTATGTGCGCTGCAACAACAAAATTTCCCCACTGTGGGACGAATAAAGGAACTCTTATCTTATCGTTTTATTTCTCATTTCAACAATAAGAAAATGCTTTAACAATTAAACCTTTTAGAAATTGTTTTAACAGTCAACAATAATCTTATATATTCATTTTCCACAAATGGTACAAAAAAAAAGCTCTGGTGCTAGCAAAGGTTACTCTGCGTGGTGGTAAGTTTTCAGATGTTTGATCAAGTTTCCTGTGTTTTTAAAAGCTGCCATACGGCTGTACGCTTGCCGTAGCTTGCGTGCCACTAGCTTGCTTTCTAGCTGCCATCTTTGGGAGATCACCATGGCAACACAGCTGCCTGCTGTTGTGACGCTAATGTGAATTAAAAATGCGGGTATCGGTTCCGGCATCCAGCCCCATGGTACGAGTACGAGCCCGAGCCCGAGCCTATGGTATCGACCCGATACCAGCATCGATATCGGTGCATCCCTATGACAAATTGTTGTTGTGTCCTTAGGCACGACACATTGCCTATGGTTGAATAGGCAACACACATGGTGTGTGTGAATAGTTGGTGGTGGTCAGCCAAATAGATCAGGCATTCTTCCCAATACTTAAGAATAGTTTTACTCATGACCAATCTATATCTTTGGAAACACAAGCGTACAGATATAGTTTCTTTAACCATGAGATTGGTCAGACGCCACTGCGTTGTTTAAAATCACCCACATCTCTTTTCTATTCATCAATGGCACTACAAAACCTGCCCTCTCTATGTCCTTTTTTACCTTCTACATTTGCGACTCCATGCTGTTTAACTTAATTTGACATGTTTCCTTTCAAAAGAGTCAAATGTACTTAATACTTACTGTTGCTTTCCCAAAGATGTGCTTGCTTTCACATTTCAGTTTCTTGCAGAAGTTTAAATCTTAAAGCCTGTAACTGTACTGTATTATCTGAACTCATGAGTCAGTGCTCTTTGCACCTCTCAGTGCATAATGCAGTATACAGTACTTTAAGTTCTTCCTCCCACTCAGCCGCTCTGGGCTCTGTCCTCTGCTAAGCACAGCAGCAGTGCTCCTCATTCTGCTATGGGGGACTTGTGTAGTACTAGTAGAGTAAGTGCATGTAGGTGGCTCTGTAAATCAGTGTCAAATGTAAAAAAGGTCCAACATGAGCTTTATAGTGGCATTTGTTGAGGTAATGGCTTTAGCAGAGCAGGACAAACGAGAAGCCTGATCTTCCCAGCATGAAAACTCACAGCAAAGGGCAATGAGAATGTGAAGGTTAAATTTATTTCACAGCTTTAGTCAATCAGTTAAATTCTCCCCATAACGTTTGTCGCATGACAAAAATATGAGGAGAAAGGAAGACTTGAACAAGATGAATGAAGTTTACACAATGGAGCTGAATTTATTACGGCCTTTTGTGCAAGTTCAACATGAGGGAAGATGCGTCTGCTGCTGGTGGTTCCATAACCACACCATCTCCGTCCTGCGTTCAGTCACAAATCTGTGTGCACATTTCGGCGCAAGCTTCTGGGCTGTTGTGCAGTTCAGAATGATTCCAGCACACACAGCAAACCTACACATACGATCTCTTGCCCTGAGTGTTTATTTTGATACGACATTGTGTATTAAAGTTATTGTCTGGAGTTTGTCAGAAAAAAGAGAGAGAGAAACATGATTTGAAAAAAAAAAAACGATCCAAGCTCCTCCCCCTTCCTTTCGGATTGGTCTACGCCTACATTTCCGTAACAATCAATCAACACATCCATCCATCCATCCATCCATCCATTTTCTTCCGCTTTATCCGTTGTCGGGTCGCGGGGGCAGCAGTCTAAGCAGAGACGCCCAGACTTCCCTATCCACACACACTTCCTCCAGCTCGTCCGGGGGGACCCCAAGGCGTTCCCAGGCCAGCTGAGAGACATAGTCCCACCAGCGTGTCCTAGGTCTTCCGCGGGGCCGCCTCCCGGTGGGACGTGCCCGGAACACCTCCCCAGGGAGGCGTCCAGGAGGCATCCGGAACAGATGCCCGAGCCACCTCAACTGGTTCCTCTCGACGTGGAGAAGCAGTGGCTCTACTCCGAGCTCCTCCCGTGTGACTGAGCTCCTCACCCTATCTCTAAGGGAGCGCCCAGCCACTCTGCGGAGGAAGCTCATTTCGACCGCTTGTATCCGCGATCTCGTATCCGCGATCTTGTTCTTTCGGTCATTACCCAAAGCTCATGACCATAGGTGAGGGAGGGAACGAAGATTGACCGGTAAATCGAGAGCTTTGCCTTTCGGCTCAGCTCCCTCTTTACCACAACGGTCCGATACAGCGACCGCATCACTGCGCACGCTGCACCGATCCGCCTGTCAATCTCACGCTCCATTCTTCCCTCACTCGTGAACAAGACCCCGAGATACTTGAACTCCTCCACTTGAGGAAGGACCTCTCCACCCACCTGCAGAGGGCAAGGCACCTTTTTCCGGTCGAGCACCATGGCCTCAGATTTGGAGGTGCTGATTCTCATCCCAGCCGCTTCACACTCGGCTGCAAACCGCCCCAGTGCATGTTGCAGGTCCTGGTTCGTTGGAGCCAACAGGACAACATCGTCCGCAAACAGCAGAGATGAAATCCTGTGGTCTCCGAACCGGACCCCCTCCGACCCCTGGCTGCGCCTAGATATTCTGTCCATAAATACAGTGAACAGAACCGGTGACAAAGGGCAGCCCTGTCGGAGGCCAACATTCACCGGGAACAGGTCTGACTTACTGCCGGCAATGCGAACACAGCTCTGGCTCCGGTCATACAGGGATCGAATGGCCCTCAGCAGAGGACCCCCGACCCCGTACTCCCGGAGAACCCCCCAAAGGACACCCCGGGGAACACAGTCGAACGCCTTCTCCAAATCCACAAAACACATGTGGACAGGTTGGGCGAACTCCCATGAACCCTCGAGTATCCGATGGAGAGTATAGAGCTGGTCCAGTGTTCCGCGACCGGGACGAAAACCACACTGCTCCTCCTGGATCCGAGATTCGACCATCGGCCGTAACCTCCTCTCCAGTACCCTGGAGTAGACCTTACCGGGGAGGCTGAGGAGTGTGATCCCACGATAATTGGAACACACCCTCCGGTCCCCCTTCTTGTAGAGAGGGACCACCACCCCGGTCTGCCACTCCATTGGCACTGCCCCCGATCGCCACGCGATGTTGCAGAGACGTGTCAGCCAAGACAGTCCTACAACATCCAGAGACTTTAGATAATCAGGGCGGATCTCATCCACACCCGGAGCCTTGCCACCATGGAGGCTACCAACCACCTTGGTGACCTCAGCCAGGGAGATAGATGTATCCGCCCCAACATCCTCAGCCTCTGCCTCTGTAACAGAGGACGTGACGGGGGGATTGAGGAGAACCTCAAAGTATTCCTTCCACCGCCCGACAATATCCCCAGTCGAGGTCAGCAGCTCTCCACCCGCACCGTACATGGTGTTGGCAAAGAACTGCTTCCCCCTCCTGAGGCGCCGGATGGTTTGCCAGAATCTCTTCGAGGCCGACCGATAGTCATGCTCCATGGACTCTCCGAACTCCTCCCAGTCCCGGGTTTTTGCCTCTGCAACAGCCCGGGCCGCGGCACGCTTGGCCTGCCGGTACTGGACAGCTGCCTCAGGAGTCCCCCGAACCATCATGGCTCGATAGGACTCCTTCTTCAGCCTGACAGCATCCCTTACTGCCGGTGTCCACCACCGGGTTCGGGGGTTGCCGCCGGGACCAGCACCAGAGACCTTGCGACCACAGCTACGAGCCGCCGCATCGGCGATTGAGGCAGAGAACATGGTCCACTCGGACTCCATGTCTCCCTCCTCCGCCGGGACCTGGGAGAAACTCTCCCGGAGGTGCGAGTTGAAAGTCCGTCTGACAGGGGGCTCAGCGAGACGTTCCCAGCAGACCCTCACTATACGCTTGGGTCTGCCAGGTCTGACCGGCTTCTTCCCCTGCCAGCGGATCCAACTCACGACCAGGTGATGATCGGTTGACAGCTCCGCCCCTCTCTTTACCCGAGTGTCCGAGACACATTTACCCGAGTGTAAATCAACACATTTAAATGTTAATTGGAGAACACATTATACTTATACATTATTAATACAAATGCAAAATTATCTGTTAACGTTTTCATGACAAAAATAATGTTTTTATGCACAAAAAAAGCAATCGCGGTAAACCCGGAAGTAGCTATAAACATTAATTGAACATTATAGGACACAACTGCAGAGGATCTGATTGTGGATATAGGTTCAGTATATAAATGGGTAACTCAGCGTGGATGTTCAGAATTCTTCGTTCAGTTTTCATGTAGTTCCAGAGCCCGTGGTCTCTGCAGCAGTGGTCAGAGCAGCAGACCAGCGGTGCACCCCAAAAAAGCCAAAGAAAAGTGGACTATTGCTAAAGCTATCACTGAGTCCGCACCAGGAGCCAGTGGTAAAGTCCAGTTATGGTCACAGCGCTCGCTGGACTAAACAGAACGACACTCTGTAGATGTAACCACACAGACACACACAAACGTGCGCATAAACGAACACACATGCACGCCCAAACACAAAAAGACACACAACAGTATTTTATTGCACTTATAGTTCACTTTGATTTATTGTCATTTATAGTGTTTATCATTGTAATTTTGCTTATCTCTGATTTACTCTTATTGACATAAATATAGCGCCACCTAATGGATGAATACTGGCCATTCTTTCTGACATAGTTTGTCAATATATGTAAATTTAGAAGTTTTTTGGATGTGTACATTTTGAAATATTCGAGCAGCACTTTGTGGATGTGGGTGTGTGTGCCATAAAACGTAATGTTTTGCATCAAAAACACTGTCTCATAACGTGTTGTTGCTGTTTTCTAACATGTAAGATCCTGGACATGTTTGAGGAGATTGAAAAGTTAAACTAAATAGTGTTACAGTCACTTTTCTGCAGGTTCGTCTGTTTTCACAAACACCATTTTCTCAGCTTTTTTTTTTTAAGACTGGTGCTTTTTGTCACACTCCCCTCTTTTCGACTGGAGGTCAATTTAATAAAATTCTTGAAATTTGTAATTCATTTAGAGTTCCAGACTATCACTTTAAGGAAAAGCATTGCTGTAAATACGGTGGATTGTGCTTTGGCTTTAATTTCTATCCGTTGGCCAGTAGCACTCACAAAAACACACTCATTCACCCTGAACCATTGTGCATGTTGTAGTTGTAGGGGAAACTGGGGAACTTGGAGGAGACCGGTGAGACATGGGGAGAATACTGAACAGATGTTCGTTAGGATGTCCACGATAAAAGGCCACTTGCAGATGTTACATTGTTTCACACCGCACAATGACCCAGATGTCGGCAGTTCTGAAGGAGCGTGCAAAGCTGAGTGCAGGAGTGGCCTCTAGAGCTTATGTCCTGAACGTCCATTCCAGAACCAAAGGCCGTCTCCAAAAGCGTTTCAGACAGTTTGGCAGTACTTCCAACTGGCCTCATACAGAAGGACCAGAGGGCTTTTGAGATTTAGATTCAAATATGCCACAAACCGATCCAGAAGAGAAGCCCTGATGGCATCTTCTCATACATTTGTGGAACAGCTGATGAATATTGACAGTGAAAGGCACATACTGGTTGCCTCGCTTCTGTCATTGTGCCCCAGGGCAGCTGTGGCTACAGTGGTAGTTTATCACCACTGTGTATGGAGTGAAAGAAAAGTGTCCAGAAAAGCACTATATGAATATAAAAGCAATGCAATATTATTATGATGAATACGTCACAAGAGCTCAACTCCTAATCCTTAGAGATCGACTAAAAATTGAGAAAAACTAAGATGCTGTGACTGACCTAGGAGACTATTTATTAACTTTTGCACTTGGAGCTACTGGTCCCACTGGTTAGCCCTGGGGGCTCTATTGCACTTGATCACCTGAGTTGTAGGACTATCATTCTGGTTTATGGAGGCATAGATCGACATTGGCAACACCATTCTTGATTGGAGGCTCGCTTTGACTGAGGGTGACGAGGCCTATTTAGCCTTGGACTCTTATTGAAACACAAGGCAAGAAAACTCTGTGTCACTGTGACAGGTGTCAAGAGTTTACTGAGAGGGCTAAATGACAGAGATTGGATTTGTTCCATATCAAACTGAGTTTTATCTTGGAAATGAAAAACTGAAACTAAAGATAAACTGACACCCTAGCCAATTATGATTCTATTTAAATAAATTAACAGAGAGAGCTGAACATTTGAAGCCCAGATAACTGAGTCTTGAGTTTTTGTTCCAATGTACTTTACATGCAACCTTTTCTTTCTGCCACCAAATGAAATGTTGCCCATTTGGCTCCATGCAGCCAATTAGCATGCCACTTATTTACAGTCTATGCATATCTTTATCAGGGGCTCCATGATGCAGGATGAAACATAAAGTCTATCATGTGTTTGATCGCTCTAATGACTCCCTCTGCTCTGAGTGCTCTGCTGCAGCTGTACCTGTATCATGCTCTTGTGGGATCACACAGAGGCGTCTGATATCAGCTTCATTAGCCGGCCTTAATTAAACATGGCTCATACCTGCATCACAGCAGCAGCAGCCTGAGGAAGTGACAGGGACCTGCTGTCAGTCCTGACACCTGGATCTACAGATGTAAATGAGTCCCGTCACCCGCTCAATCCAACAGATACATCACTGTTACAATAGTTTACCAATAATGACCTCATCAGTCAGACAGGTGGAGGAGCTGTGCAAAACATGCATGTGATTGGAACATTTATAGGACACAGACTAAAGGCCTATTCAGATAAACACAAAACTGTCATGGATTTTATTTCAACATTAGCTCTTGTGTGGTTTTTCTTTTAGTTTTTTTTCCTGTCCTGTTGCCCTTGTTTTCACCTGTCTCTCTCTTCTGTCTGTCCTTATGTACCCCGCTCTTCCCCATTTGTTTCTGGTCTATTGTCTTTGTCTGTCCGGGTTCCTGGTTTTATTTAGTTAGTTTTACCTTGGACTTTAATTTTATTATCATGATTAAATCATTTTTTTTGAACATTCCTGCATTTTGGGGCTTTCCTTGTTTTTCACCTCATGACAATAACTATCGTATTTCTATTGCACTTACCCATGTCTATTCAAATAAACGTACCAGCAACTAGGAAAGTGGTAAGTCGTTAGGTCAGTAGCTGATAGAAAAATAGCATGATCTGCGTCCAAATATCCACATCTGTATTGCAGATGCAGTTCAGTTTTTTTGTGGATTGGATTTCCGTGAAGAAAATTCCAATAGATGGCGAGTATGTCCACTTGAACTTTGGAGCTAGAACACTCTTGCTTGTAACTAGGGTCGGATTTGAATCCGCTAAACAGTGTTTGGCTTCTCTCACTCATGGATAAATGCATTTTCCTGTGCTTTCACAGATGGGCATGTTGAGATTCTGTTGCCACCCTCGGCTGCTTCCCACTAATCTGTCTTTAAAAAACACCTGAGATTCAGATTCAGTAGCCTTCAAACCTCCACAAGCTTCAGTGGGCAGTTCTGGCAACCCAAAACATATTTCTTCTGCATTAGAACAAAAAGCAGAAACAAATATTACATTCAAACCTCACAACTTTCCCATTTACTCTCCTTACAAGTATGTTAGTGCAGTGGACTAATATTATTGTATCGATTCATTTAGCCATGATATTGATGTCTTTGTAAATCCAATCCAATCCACTTTATTTATATAACACATTTCACAGTTTCCAAAGTGCTTTCCAAAGTGCTGCACAATAAAATACTAAATAAAACAAATTCATAGTAATAAAATAAAACCATGTGTGCCTATATGTATAAATAAATACACAAGTGTGTTTTTAAAGTCTTCTCTCCCTTCTTCAATATATTCCTGTCAAGTCCACATAATGTTTTCGCTTTCAGGATTTTGAGGTTTTTGTCAGAGATCTGCACATAAACACTTGATTGACAAACACCTCCAATAGAAATGCACAGTTACAGCTGGTCCTTGTCACTTTCACACAAAGAGTGAGTGCAGTGTGTACTTAATGTTGTTACCGTTAATTAACACCTGCAAGGTTGTTCTCAATTATGGTGACAGTTTGTCTCATGAAATATGCAGCTTGTTTTCTTACTCTGCAAACAGCTACTGTTGCAGCCAGAGGTAATAATATGTGATGAGAGTTTATTATTTACCACCAATGCTCTGTTCCTGAATGGATCAGACCTGGTCCGAGTGCTGGACAAGACTTCACTACATTCATACAATGTTTGAGAGCTTGGGTCCCTCTATTAGAACTTCTACCTCTTTTCAATCCTCTCAACCTGTACTTTGAACTGACTGACAGAAGACAGACCGCCATTTGTCCCTTCAGCCCTCTGACCCATCCATCACAAATGATATCTGTCATTTTAGATGTTTTTAATCTTTTCTCTTTTTTAAAAACATTTTTACCACTTCTATGCAAGCAATTCTAGCACCTTCCCTAGACCACCTTTAAATGTTGCAATTATTTGTGTCAATGAGTTACAAACAACAGCAAAAGGACCAAACACATGTGTTAAATTAGGTTAAGTCCTGTCAGTGTCAACAGTCCGGAGGTAAGTGTAAATTGCTTTGCGGCTCGGGGCAAAGATCCGGTAACCTCCAGAAAGCCGATCGGCTCCACTGACTCCCATTACGTTCTGTGTGAGGAGTGAGGTAATGTCACACTCCATTATGCTCCCCCAGGCTTCAGAAGTGTGTGTGCGTGTGTGTATATGTGTGTGTTTCAGTGTATTCTGCAAGGGTCACTGATTGCAGGACACAGAAATCAAGGAAGGACAGAGGGGTAGTTTGATTGTTCATTATTACACATACATACTATATATAGCCTATTGGTGAAACTCAGAACTTAGAACATCATTTCATTGTGCTTTTTACCGTGTCGTCTGAGGTTGTTCCAGGGATCTGCCGTAACCACTCGTCCAGCTTCGGGGTCACTGCCCCGAGTGCACCGATCACCACGGGCACTACTGTCACCTTTACCTCCAGGCCCTTTCCTGCTCCTCTCTGAGCCCTTGGCATTTCTCAAGATTCTAGTGCTCTTTCTTTCTGATGTTTAATATTGCTGTATTTGCCACATCCACCACCCCAGCTTTCCTCTGCCCTTTATCCACCACAATATCTGGTTGATTCGCCTTTACCATCCTGTCAGTCTGCATCTGTAAGTCCCACAGGATCTTTGCCCTTCAAGAAACTCACCCAGACATAGAGAGAAACATACAAACCCCACACAGAAAATTCATACGGCTGAGTAAAATCCAAACAAGCGTGAAATTAATAATATTTCATTACAGGATGGTTTGAAGGCACTGTTTTGCCCCAGCTCCTGTCTGTATGTTGACATGAGTCACTCTCACACCTGTTCTTGGAGTGATAAACGCTTTGACCTGCTCAGTGAGAAACGCAGAAGATTACAAGTGACTTTTACAGACAGAGATGATGTCAGCAGTCCTGTATAGCGCTCCATGCCATGAGCTCATCACTAATCACTATCTCGTCTGCACACTGCTGTCTAAGGCCTGATTGGATTGGCTGAAGCACAATGGATGATGTCATGCATGTAACCCGGCACTCGCCCCACTGTGCCATAGGGATGAATGAGGAGTGTGCTAATAGCAACAAGCACCAGGCCAACTACTGCTCACTTGTATAAGCAGAAATCTGAAAGGTTTTGGAGAGAAGACTGACACCTATGGAAACAAACTGTCTAGAACTGGACTTGAAATATACAAAAAACCAAAAATACATGTGAATTTGTAAAAGTGGGTTAAATTCCTTTGCAATAAGAGCTGCTTAGATAAATAGACAGATATTATTGGTATGAATCACGGACATGTTCTTTCAGGCTCGGTCGCACACACGTGTTTCTACGGTTTAAAGCTGCGGTGTGGTTTGTTTTGACGCGTTGTGGTGTGTGTTTGACAGGCTGGAAAAACAACAGCATGTAACAACACAACACATCTGTTTTTATCTTGTACACTTGTGTGATTGTATCAAATTGTTATTGTAGGTCCTGGTTTTAAAAAGTGAATAACCGATGCATGTGTTACAACCTGGTCACTCACTGGAAAATAAATATCTAATATTGTTAGTTGATTTAGCCGTTGTGACCTGCCTCTGGACTACACACCTAGATCGTTACTTTGATTGTGTTACTTGTATTTGCGCAGTACTTATAAAATGTTCATCCATCCATTTGCTTCTGCTTCATCCTTTGCCGGGTCGCAGGGGCAGCAGTCTACTCAGCCAGACTTATCCACACACACTTCCTCCAGCTCATCCGGGGGACCCCAAGGCGTTCCCAGGCCAGCTGAGAGATACAGTATATAAAATGTGTTATATACGTACATAAAGTGGATTGGATTGCTACAGTCTCAAATAAATACATCAACAAAATGCATTACGATATACTCTAAGATAGATAACTTTACAGTTAGTTCATGAATGGCTCATCATTAATTATGGCAAGTAAAGCTGGGGTACCTGACAATCATACCAAATCAAGACCATCTATCTAGTTCCGTAGCTTCAAATGCTTACAAGTCTCTTTCTGTGGGGATAAACTCGATGTATTTTTGGTAATAAAAGGTTAGGTTCGCTTTCATGGGGTAACACTAATACCAAATAATAACAATATTAATGATTCCTGCTTCTTGCTTCTTGCTATAAATGTTATGGCTTTGTTTTAAATGTAGCTATGTTCGCTTTGAAACATTTACATTCCTCAATGGCCCAGTGAGTAGCACTTCTGGTCCTGGGTATGATTCCACCTCCAGACCAGGGCCTTTCTGTGTGGAGTTTCCATGTTCTCTCCATGTTTGCATGGAGAGAACATGGAAAACTATGAGCAAAACAACATTAAGATGAGAATAGCGGCCCCTCCACCATGACTGTTAAATGCACCTGTGAATGTCTTTATAGTTACTCTGAGCTGTCGGATTCTCAATCTTTTTGTTTTGTTCCTCAGAGTTAGCCGTGTTCTTCCTGTCGGTGTTATTAGCTGATATAAACGAAGACTGAATGTTTTGGCGCAGGAATCCCATCTGTCACCGTGGCAACTGTGAGGGGGCGTCACTGCTTGGGGCTGTCAATCTTCCTGCCTCACTGTGGACTGTGGATATGAAGTTTGACCATCGATACGAAGCAGCGGCAGAGACGAGGAGGCAAGCAGAGAGGGACCAGAGAGAGACCAGAGAGAGGGACCAGCGAGAGGGACCAGAGAGAGGGACCAGAGAGAGAGAGCAGAGAGAGGGACCAGCGAGAGGGACCAGAGAGAGTCCAGAGAGAGAGACCAGAGAGAGAGACCAGAAAGAGACCAGAGAGAGACCAGAGAGAGACCAGTGACAGAGACCAGAGAGATAGACCAGAGAGAGACCAGAGAGAGGGACCAGCCGAGAGGGACCAGAGAGAGAGACCAGAGAGAGTGACCAGAAAGAGACCAGAGAGAGACCAGAGAGAGACCAGTGAGAGAGACCAGAGAGAGGAGACCAGAGAGAGAGACCAGAGAGAGAGAGGGACCAGAGAGAGGGACCAGAGAGAGGGACCAGAGAGAGAGACCAGAGAGAGGGACCAGAGAGAGGGACCAGAGAGAGGGAGAGAGGGACCAGAGAGAGGGACCAGAGAGAGACCAGAGAGAGAGAGAGACCAGAGAGGGAGACCAGAGAGAGACCAGAGAGAGACCAGAGAGAGAGACCAGAGAGAGAGACCAGAGAGAGACCAGAGAGAAACCAGGGAGAGACCATTATGAGAGACCAGAGAGAGAGACCAGAGAGAGAGAGCAGAGTGAGAGACCAGAGTGAGAGACCAGAGAGAGAGACCAGGGAGAGAGACCAGAGAGAGAGACCAGAGAGAGACCAGAGAGAAACCAGGGAGAGACCATTATGAGAGACCAGAGAGAGAGACCAGAGAGAGAGACCAGAGTGAGAGACCAGAGTGAGAGACCAGAGAGAGAGACCAGGGAGAGAGACCAGAGAGAGAGACCAGAGAGGGAGACCAGAGAGAGACCAGAGAGAGAGAGAGACCAGAGAGGGAGACCAGAGAGAGAGAGACCAGAGAGAGACCAGAGAGAGACCAGAGAGAGAGACCAGAGAGAGAGACCAGAGAGAGGGACCAGAGAGAGACCAGAGAGAGAGAGAGACCAGAGAGGGAGACCAGAGAGAGACCAGAGAGAGACCAGAGAGAGAGACCAGAGAGAGAGACCAGAGAGAGACCAGAGAGAAACCAGGGAGAGACCATTATGAGAGACCAGAGAGAGAGACCAGAGAGAGAGACCAGAGTGAGAGACCAGAGTGAGAGACCAGAGAGAGAGACCAGGGAGAGAGACCAGAGAGAGAGACCAGAGAGGGAGACCAGAGAGGGAGACCAGAGAGGGAGACCAGAGAGAGAGACCAGAGAGAAACCAGGGAGAGACCATTATGAGAGACCAGAGAGAGAGACCAGAGAGAGAGACCAGAGAGAGAGACCAGAGAGAGGGACCAGAGAGAGAGACCTGAGAGAGAGAGAGAGACCAGAGAGAACCCAGAGAGCGAGACCAGAGAGAGAGACCACTGAGTCTCGGTGGTAATGTGTGATGTTAGGCACGAGAAGTCATCCCAGTGGCTTTGAAATCATTTGATTGGACATAAATTGCTTGAAATAGGCCAAATTCATCTTAATTTAGAGTACATGTCAGCTGTCTAGCCCAAAAAACTTATTTTTAAAAAGACAAGAACATTCTTCTTTTGAATGAGAAATACCTTGCATTAACACTGAACTGCTGTCATGGTGTGGATTTTGTGTTATTTTACTCATGGTCTTAATTCGACTTAATTTGTCACCTGTGTCTCTCTGTCTAAATGTACACTGTGCTTAAGTTTAACCCTTAATTCAAAACATGTCATTCAAGCCTTCAATTTCTTATATTTAAGCATGTTTTGCAGTGTAAGCTATTTACAAATTGTTTTCCTTGTGTAAAATAGTCACTCAATAATATAAAGTGTCAGTAAAAGAAAAGTTCAAGATTTATATTTTTAACCCATAGATTTTTTTGTTATAGTCCTCTTGAGATGCAGTTTGATGGTAAAATTCCCTAAAACCAAGTGA
The DNA here is from genome assembly GCA_964034765.1 of Knipowitschia caucasica. Lineage (NCBI taxonomy): Eukaryota > Metazoa > Chordata > Actinopteri > Gobiiformes > Gobiidae > Knipowitschia > Knipowitschia caucasica. Next base: position 20,669,911 of record OZ035830.1, read on the forward strand.
GATGCCCCAAACAGGTAGATTTCAGTAAATTGACTCAAAATGTGATCTACCAAATAGTCGAGGAAACCATTAAAGGGTTCATGCATCTGCAAAATAACAGCCATAACAGTGACACAAATAAATATGGGCAAGGCTTACAATTTGCTCTTATTCATTTGCCTTCCATTCAAATAGTTTCTCGAGCAAATCCTTTCAAAGGTTCTGCCAATAACAAAACATTTGGAAGATTGCAACAAGAGGAAAACAACTTTTTGACAAATATTCAAAACGGTGATCTATTTATACAAGTGAACACTGAACATTTCTGCTGGGGAGATGCCAGCTTGGGTTATCATTTCTACGCCTGGAGTGTTCCACAGTTTGGCATGTGTCTCGTATGTACAAAGATGTTTTATTTAGCAAAAAATTCCCAAAAAACCTCAGCATTGTGTAAATCTCTCCACCCTGACCCTAACCGTACTTGTCACTCATGCACCTGCTTGGCTTCATGCAATGTTTAAAGCCGGGGTACCTAACGTTTGTCTTTTGCCTTTCACTCATATCTGTGAACCTGATGAATGCAGGTCATGGAGCAGAGCGGTGATAGCCTGGCCTTAACCATCTGTAAGTCAATTATCATTTCCCTATATGTACGTCTGGGTCTGATCTTAGTGGCTGTGGTTACCTCGGTTGAATCCCCTCCGACCAATCAGCGAGCGGGGGAGGCGGGAGGAGTAGGTAGGTGTCAGTGATGTCAAGAGTTTGCATCACAGGGGCTGGTGCTCTGGGTACTGGGTGCAGCTCTGACTGCCACCCCCCGACCCAGAAATAGATAAAAGATGAAGTCAGGAATTTTTTCCAGACACATTTTTTAAAATATTGTGGGAACACGTCCCGAAACCCTAAAAGTAGTCAAGGTATCATGTGTTTTCAAATAGTAATGGAATTGACCAGATCCCTATAGTCTCAAAAAATTAATAAAAGATATTTTGGAGCGGACCGATAAAAATAAACCAATGAGATTCGTCCATCCCAAACGAACCAATGGGATGCGTTTACCCTCTTCACCCTCTTCCTGTTTGCGCAGATCAGATTTATTAAAACCTAAAAGGGCTGAAGAGAAAATGCCAATATCACGCTTGCCACCCACCCTGTTGTGACAAAGAAAAGAAAATGCTGGATGTTTGGTTTGGAGGAGAGGGGAGGGGGGAGTGGTTTCCAGTTGGTGCTACGGCTAAGCTAACAACATCGCTTACTGCACCTTTCAGGGGAAGAAAATTGATGGATGGATAGTCAATAAGTTACATTCTAAAAACTGTGAATATGAAATTCCATGATTTCTGTGTAGAATAAAAATTAAGAAAACTAAAAAGTGCTCAACCCAATTCACCCAAATAGTGTCCCTTATTTTTCTGTTCTCATGTCGGCAACCCTAGTTGTGAGTTCGCCACGGGCTCGGTTAGTGGCAAAGAGATGGTTAAAGCCAGGCTAATTTCTAAAAGACTCACTTTCTCGGACACATTACAAACTTGGGTAATCTTAGATCCAATCGTTTTAATCTGCAAAAGGAGTTATCCCCTCCCACCTGTTAACGTGATGGTTTATGTCTGTGTTACTGAGTTGTGTCTTATGTGTATTTTCAATGTAGCAACCTGTGAGTTCAAGACACATTTCCTCTGGGACATAATAAATCCTGAATCCAGAGTCATGTCTCAACAGTTAGAGTTTGATCTAAAGATGTGACAGAGTCCAAAAAGTAGTGATAGAGCCAAATTGTTTTGAGAGTGAGAAACTAAGTAGAGATTCTATTTAATAGTTATATGTGTTGGGCTTTGAAGGTTCAGTACCCCAGCTTTCAATCCAGTTTCTTCATATTGATGAAAATAAATAGTATCTTAGTGGAGACCAGACTGTCCCAGTGATAACGCTAAAGGCTGGAACTACTTTTGTATTCAAATGTAATTTAATTAGTGATTTCAACTTTCTGTTTTTCCCCGAGAAGAGATTGGTGCATCCATCTTCCAGTCTTCTTCAAAAACAGACTCTGCTCTTATCATTTCAAACTTCACAATGTTTCATTTACCGTTGGCAGAACTACTAGCTACTTTTGGCTCAGTTTGAACTAAAGCTCTGGCACAAACTGTGAAGAAGAAAGAAAAAAGGGTTTTAGAATTATGCATTTTTTACTTATCTTTGGTGCATTGTTCAGTCATAACAGCTGCATTTGTGTTTAGTTTGAATTTTGCATGATTTGTAATTACAGATGTAACGATTCTTTTCCACTTTAATGGTTCCTTCAACCATTTGTCAGATCACCTTTGGAGTCAAAATATCTACTTTAAGCCTCGAACTGAAATATACCTCTCTGCATCTCACTTAGTTTTAGGGACTTTTACCAACAAACTGCATCCCAACCATTTGGTAAAGGCCTATAATAAAAAACAAAATAGAGGTTCAACCAAAAAATAAAAAGACATAAAAAAACATAGAAAACAAATTTTTTGTGGTATTAGTGCATCTTAGAAAATACACAAAAAAGGAGTGAATGTGAAATGGATTAAGTGATATTTTCTTTTCAAATTACATTTATGTTTTAAATTATTTCAGTCAGGCATTATTCAGCACTAAAATTCATAATATACTGTACATTCATCTTTTTTTTTTCCTGTTGTAAAACGTATAAGATCTTTGAAAACTGGCCTCAGATCGAATGTTGATAATGTTGACTACTATAACTACAAGTTTTCCCTGGATGACAACATGTCCATGTACACATCACATTCAACTTTTTCTGAAGTTGAATGTGACGTGTGAAGCAAAGTTATTCTTATTTACTAATAATGTTCATACTATAATAAGTTTACAATTGCTGAATCAGAGATCAGAATGAGTCTCTCATTTTGGTTGCCAGTTCGTTAGCCAATGTTTTTAACAGCAACATTCGTATACAAAAAAGTAACACCACGCTTTTATTTAAGCAGGTACACAAATCAGTATACGCAACATTTCTGGCTAAACTCCAGCAGGTGGTTTGCATCAGTAATATGTGCGAAGGAGCAACATGTGCTACAGGCAGGAGGATTCTGGTAACAAAAGCGTGATTGTAGTTGTAATGACATTATTAGACCAATATGAGTGCATATTACATACTGTCCCTTTAAGTTTAAATTCTTTTTATAATCAGTATAAAAAAAATCTTGCATTTTAAAATGTAAATGCTTGTTTCAGTCCGTGAATATTACAATAACAAACATGCCATTACCAAACAGTTGTTTTAGTTTTTTACATTGATTCACATTGTAAGCAGTTTAATTCTCTTCTAAATAGATTTTTGATACATCACTCTTTGTAATCTGGACAACTCACAGTATGTTTGAATATATTTAAAATGAATGCACTATCGCCATTTTTTATTCAAATGATTAAAAGAATAAGTGATTTCAATCTGCGATTTCCATTTTGATGCGTTTATGTTGGGTGCCCATTCCGTCGCCACCTTCTCCATTTAACATCTGATCATGGGTGAAATTGGATCTGAGTCAGACCAGTGCCATAAACTCAGAAACATTAAGAAGGCAGTCTTCCTCTCTCAGCGTCTCTCAGTTCTATAAATTAAACATTAAACAAGATTAATTATACGGGTGAGCTGCTTGTTTGTTTTTTGGCTTCCAATGTAAATACGGAAATAATGTGTTTGGTGGAGTCTTAAAAGTGACACTGCGGAAATGAAAGACTGTTGTATCAGAGAAATCCAAAGTGTGATTTGTAATTGCAGCCAAACTCATGAAGTCTTTGACCAAAACTATTGTATGATTATTTCATTTTTATCAATATGCTATTTTACAACAGTAGCATCACAAAGATACTCCATTATTATTATGTGTAATCACTTTAAATTGTGGTTCAGAATACACCACGACATTCTGAGTTTTTTCATCGACTATACAATGAAAATACAGACAGGTGAAGTTAGTCCGACATGTTGATTGTGTTATTCTCACCCAGCGTTCTTCACTTTCTATCTTTGTGGATTTCTTTTTACTTTAGTGATTCATACTGTCACATTTTGGAACAAAATGTAACAAGTACATCTGCAGCTTGTTAGTGTGACCGGCTGCTATGGTCAGCACTTCAGTTATTTGTATAATAAACTTATAAACAAAACTTAACCAAACTTAAGACCAAATATGTGTTAGGATTTAGTTTGTGCTGTCGCTCCCCTCTTGTATCCCATTCGTGCATGTGTGTGTCTATTCACCACTTCTCTGCAAATCTCAGTCAATAGTGCATCCAGCTCTTGAGATATTCACCTGCTGCTCCTCATCTCTTCAGATCCAGTTGTGTCCAGTCCCTGCTTCTCTTCCAGCTAAGTCGGCCTGCTCCCTGTTTCCGCTGCCTGCTCAACTTTAGCATTGCAAATATAGTAAAAAAAAAAACTTGTTAAATGTCTCCAGTCTTCTGCCTTACCTTTGGGATTCTGGGGTCTTCACACCAGAACAATATCAGCCAAATAATATTTAGATGCACCCTGGGCATGTGGCTTGTGCGGTACAAAAGGAAAGTTCAATTAGCAATAAGATTTAATTCAATGTTTGTAGGAAAATAAGAAATCTCTGTTTTAAGGCCTAAACTGGGATCCTCTGGTATTAAACCTTAGGCCCACCTGTAGACAATCCAAATATACTTTATTTGAACAGTGCCTCGGTCCTCTACACTTTTTTGATTGTGCCAACACCCTCCTCCTCCCCATCACCACCCAAACAGTGGGTCGACCCATCTCCAGATGTTGGTGCTCGGCTTTGACTGAAGGAACTGAAGGATTTCATGTTTTTAGTGGTAGGAGAAAGCGGAGAACACAGAGAAAACCTACACTGATATGGGGAGAACATGCAAACTCCACTGTGGAAGATCCTGTTCTGAAGTGATGCAAATGTGATAACCACTCTGCCACTGTGCAACCCCATCCCTTTAGCTTCTGCCATTACCAAATCTATAGAATGATCTAATCAAGTGTAACTTTTTAGATCTTTTCTTTCCAGATTGAAACAGCAGCCTAATCATTAGTTCACAAGAGCGGCTGTTGCTGATGTGGTTCTTTGAAAATGTAAATCATGAGAAAAAAAACAACTTAGAAAATGTCAGTCCAATCAGGTCATTCACACTCTATCCGACTGTCGACTTTGCCTTTGGGGAAACACATGACACAAGGAGTAAAGCTGTCAAGACCGATTCCTATAGAGCGCCGTAGTGACCTTGGATGAACCCTCCATCCTTTCTCTTCATCTCAGCATCAAACCAGAGACACGTGTCAGAAAGACCATGTGTGGAGCCGATACACCAGTGCAACGACAGGACCAGGCACTTTTACAAATGAGGTTATTCCCGTCCCCTTAAGTGCTGCTAAATTCTGGATCAGGATCTTGCTGCCGGCTCCGATCTTTGGCTCTTCAATAAAACAAGTCGCCCTGGAGACTCACTCGTTGGGAATGAAAGTCATAGTACTACAACGTCTATTTATAGCCTCATGTTTCATTTAAAGACATCATATTCAGTATTAAACTATCCACACCACACTTTGACAATTACAATTCAATTTATTTTTGCATGGCCCTAACAGTAGTTGACTCTGAGGACTTTGATCAGAAAATCAAACAGTGAACGCAGGAAATGCAATAATAACAAACACATAGGAGCTATTGGTTCATAGGGGGCGGGATGAACATTGTCCAAAAATGTTAATAAATGCCCATAAATAAAATGTTTTGTTCACTATATGCCATAAAACTGACCTAAATGGATAGATTAAACGTTTATCCATTCATCTTGTGCTTTATACAAGTATATCTAGAAAAAAACAATTTGAACAATAAGCCTGTTTAATGATAATTTCAGAAAGTGAATCTCTATATTGTTTATCGCACACAGACATTTCAAGTCTTCCGCATCACTTTGTAAGAGCAGATGCTGAAGATGTAGATTTAGTCCACACCAGCAGCAGCCATGTGGACTAAATGCACTTTAGGAAGCAACCAAATATGTCAAATAGAGATGGCCAAAGATGCTGTATGTGGTCGGTGAAACAGCCATTTTCTAAACTTTGAAGCCTTGAAAGCAAAATTCAATCACACAAGAATCAATGGAAATAAAAGGTTGGTTCGGCGGAGGACGAAGGAACACTGTTGAAATGATCCGAACAGTCCATTTATCTGAAAGTTTAGGCCTGGTGCGGCGTCGCAGCGGTGAGAGCCTGGGCCTTCACTGCAAGAAGCTCCTGAGTTGGAGTCCACTTTCAGATGGGGCCTTGCTGTGTGTAGTTTGCATGTTCTCCCTGGAGCACCCTGGATTTCCTCCGGGTGCTCCAGTCCCCCTACCACTAAAAACATGTACATTAGCTCAGGGTGAAGGAGACATGGGCTAGAGAGGTGTGTTCATTATAAAACACTGTCTCAGCCAAATAAACAATAAAAATAAAAAAGACAAGGCCAAAGATTAATAAGTTTCTTGAACTCTAAACTGTTTTAGTTTGTGATGATAGAGACATTTCCCAACTGTGAGACGAATAAATTATCTCTTAATCTTGCTCTTTAAACATGACTAGCCTCGTGATCACAACCTTCTGAATAACCTTTCCCGTGTGAGGACTTTATAATCATTAAAGCAGATCTCACATCATCTATGGCATCTGAGTCAAGAGTCTGCAGCGAAAACAACCAAGATTTGATTTGTCACTTTGTTCTTGGGAAAAATCCGGAGAATGTTTGCCAGCGTCACATCCCACTCTACATTATCGCATTTGTGAGTATGACAGTTTGACAATGTTTGAAAGCAGAGTCTTCCAATAATGGCTCTAACCTCATCTCACATGGTTTCTCCAGTGTTCCCATATGATGCATGACACCCACTGTGCATGAACGTGTCAAAATGTGAGAATGACACTTTCCATATGAGACATGTTTTTTCATGGGCGGTATGAAGGACGTGGTTCAACTCAAAGGAAATCTTTAAAAACAAAAGGGTATATTTATCAACCCTGGGGCTATGGTCCAAAGTACTATAGAGTGTGCAATTTTTAGGGGTTGGTCTTTCCGCGTGGGCATCACAAATCAGTTTGCTCCGTGTTAGGTGAAACCAATTTTGCAAGGACTTTAATCAATTTGTTATTAAATATGTTCTTTCTTGAGGACAATATTTTCAAGATTACATTTATTGTGCTGAACAGAATGTGTTTAGGATTTGGCGTTTAGACCCTGGCAGAGCACTGTACAATTGCAGAAGATTATAAGATGATATCCCCCGGTGGTGGTAGCTAGGAGAAGGATGAAGGAGCTGGCCGGGAACAAGGTGGAGATGGGGAGGAGGAGGGTTGCAGCGTGAATGAAGCTGCTGCTCGGATGGAGCGTCCTTGCAATATGAAGCTGATGCGGGCAGTGCCTGATTGCTGCAGTTGAGGATGTGCGTCTGTCGCTGCACAGCTGAGTGTGACTGACTGCTTTTGGAGGAGGACTTTGAGCACTTTGAGCTTCCAGTCTGAATATGCACTTAATCTTCGGTTGACATTAGCTGTTTAGCATAAACTCAAACATACAATTGAACTTTTTTTTTTTATTTCTTATAATTGTAGTGGATTTGGAATGGGGGTCCAAATCCACAAGGACAACAGCTCCATGAGTGCTGGGTTTTCTTTTGGTGGCCTTTTTGGTACCACATGCAGAAACTGTCATAAAACATAATATGTATGAGTTTCTTCTGACCTATTATTAATATTGGTAACAGCTCAGTAGACCTGCTGCAGAAGGAGACACAGGACCTCAAGAGTGAAGTGTCCTTTCTAAAGTCAACCTTGGATGTAGAAAGGAGCAGCTTGGTGGAGTCTCAAAGAAAAGTGAACATGCTTGAGAAAGAAGCACAGGGGTTAAGGAATCAGGTCTCCTCCCTGACCAGTGCTCTGGAGGAGGACAGGACTACTCTGGTGGAGACTCAGAGGACAGTGCAGACACTGGAGCTGAAGAAAGAAGTCTGCTCTGTGACATCTGCTCTGGAGGAGCAGAGGAACATCATCACAGAGGGTCAGGATCACATGGACGTGTTGGAGAAGGAGACGCTGCAGCTGCTGTCTGCAGTGACAGAGCTCAGCCTCAGGGTGGCGCAGCAGGAGCAGACCATCCAGGAGCAGATGGACATGTCCACAACTCAACAGCAGGAGCTCCAAACTGCTGTAGCTCAAGCAGAGACTCTGTCAGGCATGTTGCAGGTGGAGGAGCAGAGAAGGACACTGCTGGAACAGAAGATAGAAGAGCTTTGTATCATTCAGACCTCCTCACAGAAGATCAGCTCCACTCTGAGGCAGGAAAGCAAGTTTCTAAAAGAAACCATGATCATGATGGAGCAGTGGCAGCAGGAGAAGATGCTTCAAAAGAAGAACAACAGAATAGGATGGTTCTTATGTGGCTCTCAAGGAGCTTCCAGTCACTAAGACCAGACTAAAGCCACTGCCAAACCACAACCACAAAACCTCACTTTATTAGTTTGACTCATTTGGGTTTTATCCATTACATCTTCGTCAGACGGCTCTTTTCCAATGGATGTTTTAATCCATCATTCCCCAACAACATGGACTTCCCCCAGCAGCCGCGTGGAGCTGCCCGGGGAAGCCTCTGTGCGTCTCATATGATTGTATATGATTTTCTATCTGTAATATTTGGTTCAAACAGTGAATAATTATATAGCATCATATTTGAGACTAAAAGGATTTGATCTCAGCCTGAACCCAAAGAGCCATTTCAAGAGGAACACACACACTGGTTTGTGAGTTTGAGCAACATTTGATGAATCACTTAATGCCATAATGTCAAATGATATTTACATAAAAAAAAAAAAAGAATAATGACTATGTTCAGTGTGTTTGAAGAGACATTTTTCCACTGAAGGCACAACTGTTTTCTTTACATTGTATTTTATTCTATTAATATGTTTTAAATTCAATGTATTTGTTCACACAAATCATTGAACAGTTAGAAATGTTGTACATGAATACTAACTGAAAGGACATTCTAAACAAAAAACAAAACAGAAACATGAACATTGTAACGTAATTCCCACTGCAATATGTGCTTTGTGTAGAGTTGTGTAGAGACCAGTTAAAGATTTTGTTTTGATCATTTGAATACATACAGCCTACAACTTGGAAAGAAAGCTTGTTGACTTTGCAATTATAGTCCACTCAACCTTCTTCTGTAATTCTGCTATAAATCATATGTGTTTTATTATTATTATTATAGTATTGTTTTTGTTTTGTTTTTTGTTTTACATTTTCTTGTTGTGTGTGCAAACAATGCTCCCCCCTATTGAAACTATTCTTACCAAAATTACAACAACGGTCATCTTGAGGGCTGTCCATAGACTGTATATATTAATGGACAGAGTCACGCCTATCTCCGCCGTTCTAACTAATGAGCCAAAAAATGTGCTCTACGGCCATTTTGGAGCAATCCAAAATGGCCGCGAGTGGTCCCCCCCACAAGAAAATTGTGAAAAAACGCATCTGTGCATGCGTCAACCGGCGCAACTCCATTCATTTCAACGAGAGACTTAAAAAATTCACAGCAAGTAAACTAGAGTGGACCAAAAAAATTCACCCCCCTCAGCATTGACACATGTGGAACGGAGCTTTGGGCCAAGAGCCAACTTTTGGTCCATCCTGTAAAGACGTTTTTGAGAGGTCTGCCAATGCTATATGTTAGCATTGGCTAATTCGTCTTCTGGGTCCACCCCCATCGGCCCGGGCTGGTATTGCAAGCATGTCAGCGCACGTCATTTTGGCCACTTTTGAGCTGAGACCCTCCCCCACTGGGGCTGTCACTCGTCCACAGGTTCAGGGCGGGGGGTCGAGGCTTTCAGACCACTGCTTTCATGAAACAGACAGCGAGACATAAGGTGAATAGCAATGAACATGCTACAGGAAGAGTCAAACTGGACACGGAGGAAAAGTAGGAGCGCTCATGTATCCTGCAGTCAGTGATGTGTGAGAAAGGTCTGTTGCACAAAGCAGTAGCAGAGTATGATAATCGCGGTTATACGGGGCTGCCTATACTCTGGGACACACACACACACGCGCAAGCACACGCACACACACTGTTACGGCGCTTGGCATTACGATATGGTCGCGGTCTTTTTAGCTGACATGGCTCTTTCGTCCTGTGGCAGAATGTAGTAGTAGTAATCTTTATTTATATACCGCCTTTTCACTGCACATCGGAGTCTCAAAGCGGTTTACAAATTGCTATTTTTTTGGGCATTTGTCTCTCGCTCCACACAGAGATGGGAGCGGGGTCAGTACAGGAGGCGCATGCCAGACCTAGTGTACATATTTTTAGTGGTAGGGGAAACCGGAGAACCCGGAGGAAACCTACGCAGACACGGGGAGAACATGCAAACTCTACTCAGAAAGGCCCTGGTCCGACCGGGATTCGAACCGAGGACCTTCTTGCTGAGAGGCGAGAGTGCTATCCACTCAGCCACCGTGCCGAGTGGATAGCACTCGGCCATCCACTCAGCCACCAATATGGGACTGGATGTGGAATGGCAGCAACTCAAAAGATTGAACCAAAAGGAGTCTTCTTCTTTTTCTAATAGTTAGATTGCGGCAAAATGCGCCAAAATGGCTATTAGGCAGTGTCAATATTTGTTGTATTTTTTTTTCTCATCAAATAACGTTTTTGCCATACCTCCACACTCTGACAACATTCTCTTCTCCACACAATCTGGCAACATACGCTCCTTCTCCTCCTGCTCCTCCTGCTCCTCCTCCACACACTCTGACCACAACCTATACGCTCCTCCTCCACACACTGACAACATACGCTCCTCCTCCTCTCCACACACTCTGACCACAACAAGGGGTTTTATGCCCAAAATCCACTGCACTCACAGTGGACGCTAAAGTTGAGCATACAGTGTTTGCTAATGCTTTTATGATATGTTTCTGATGTGGATATTTGGACTCAACATTGATAAAAACAGCGATCACACACCTGTCTCACTGCTCCTCCTCTTCCTCCTCTGCTCACACACCTCTGTCTCCTCCTGCTCACACAGAAGACACAAGTATCCATCTCTCCATACACTGGGCTCATTCCAAGCCCCGGCGAGCCAAGATGGCGCCCTATTCAAATGAATGGTTGTGCTCAGTGGCGCTTTGTGATTAGCGGAAGTCGCCTGGAACTCGCAAAGATCTATGGGAAACTCGCCTGTATTTGGGCGTCGTCTGGTCCTCCCGGTTCTGTGCAGTGGATGATCTCCCATAATGCGTTGCGTCAAACACGCGTGTGTAGGTCTCACACCGGGTCTCACGCACGTCCTCAGAGGGGCTTGGCTGCGCTCTGACCAATCAGAGCAGTTCATCAGAGCGGGAGTTAGAGCGAGAGCCAGACGAGCAGAGTTTGTGGCACTAAAGTGTGGATTTAAACAAAACCAAAGGATTTAAGAAGAAAAGTTCAGAATGACAAGGGACACTAAAATCCCCACAAAATCCGATCTTTATTAAAGCTGTAGGTTCTGTCAGCTGAGGTCGAGCTGTTTTAATTTACATTGAGTTCTATGGGGAAAATTTCTGGGTAGCCCATGTGAATTTAGTCTGGTTCAGTCTGCAGTACCGCGAGAATCCCCTGAGCACATGAGTTCTTCAGCTCCAAGCTAGTAATACCCTATCCAGTTATTATAATAGATCCATGTCTCATTCCCGTTACTTTCTTCGTTCCTCACTCAGACCCAGACACTGCTAAAGTTATCTGACAGCTCCGTAAAGTTTGTTTCGGAGGACCCGCAGGTACATAGCTGCCCTTGCGCCTGCCTGTTTACAAATCGCTTTTGGTGAAAATTTGACTTTACTTGTATAATAATGTACTTTTGATCAAAAGAAATCACAGAGGTCCAGAAAAAGGGGTTTAGGGGTCCGAACTTGGAGAGCAGTCCGCCCTTTGGGGACCCTTGAACTAGTGTATTTATTAAAAAATAAAAAGGAAGGAAGATTGCGAGGCCCTGTGCGACGGCACAGATCGCACAGCCCCTCCGACGGGCCTGCACCCGGCATCTTCACGGGAAGATGTATCTTGTTTAATGCTACTGAATGAAAAAGTGTTTGGGTTGTATTCTTTTCCTCAACTATATCCTTAATATAAAAGGCCCCTCTGAGGCGATTATCACGTCTGGCCGGAGAGATGTTGATGTGATGAAATAGAGTTTACATCTACAAAGCTAGTTAAAGCACTTTACTTTAATTTAGCATATAATTAGGTAATGTATAATATATGGTGTATATATTATATATATATATGCTGTATTATGTTATATATTATGTTATATATTATACAATAATGTATTGTGTTATGTTGTATATTATGTTATATATTATGCTGTATGTTATGTTGTGTATTATATATGATATATATGGTATGTATGGTATATGTGATGTACATGATATATAATATATAATTAGGTTTGCTTGAATCGGTTTGCACACCTGGTGTGCAATCCATGAATCTCTTTATTCAAGGCTAGGTTTAAAACAGTCCTCTTTAGTTTAGCATATGGCTAGGAAGGTAAGACTCAGGGAAGGCTAAACTCCTCAGACTGTCAGTCAAGCTGCATAGGGAGTCAGTTTGCTGGGAGAAGTATGGTAACTTGAGCACTATCCTCTCCTCCTTCCTACTTTATCTACTTTATCTGTTTAGCACTTTTAGGATTCTGACTGTAGTTTGTTCATTGCTATTCACCCGTTGTCCCATTGTCTGTTTCATGGTACGATGACGGGATCTCTGAGCCTGGCCTCTTCCATCTACACCTGCGGACTGCCCCGCCCGACCCGCCCGGGAGTGCTTTGGTCCTGCACCGGACCTGTCCACGTTCAGCGTCCACTGGTCCACGTTCTGTAGCTAGCTTAGGTCCTAGATCATTAGCCTGTCCGTACGGAGGAGCGGATCCCTTTCTCATATGGGTCTCCCTCCCTGTGGGTTTCCCTAGTTCTCCCCAAGGTTTCTCACTTTTTCCCACTGGGTTTTTTACGAGTTTTTCCTTGTCGATGCAGGAGGGTCTTGTTGGACAGTTAGTGTCCAACAGAAAGGATTGGTGATGATCAGGACACTTTAGCATTCTACAACATGTATGGACATTTTCTTCTGTGTGTGCTTTATATTCTCCATGTGTTAACTGTTGATTCTCTGACTTGTGTTGGTGATTTCAATGGTTTTGTTAAGTCCTCTGAGATGACTTCTGTTGTGACCTAGGGCTATACAAGAATAAATTGTATTATATTGTATTGTATTGTAGTGTTGTCTTTACCCAGTATGATTGCTACTTCATTCAAACTCCAAAAGAAACTTTAGAACACTAATGATCAACTTGTTTGATCTGGCCCACAATTTTATTCCAAAATTCTGAGGATCAAAAAAATAAATCAAAAAGATTTGTGTTTGGGATGGATATGTTTCTGCTTCTATATATCTATTTATCCATCCATCCATCCTTCCATCTATGGACTTGGATACTTCCTGAGGCTGCATAGTCCAGCTCTGTGGTTTGACTTCGTACCAGTTATGTACGATGTACATACATCAATGGTAACAGCTGCACTTCATTCAAAAATGAATGCATTTTATTTTCAGTATAGTCTTTGGATGACACACTTTAATATAATATCACCTTTAACGCAAAGCAAAACAATGTGTAATAAATATTTTGACTTTGCGTTAGAGATTTGAAGTTGGCCCATGACATACAATTGGTATCACCAAAGATAAAAAGACTTCTTCCCCTGAACATTGCTTATTCAGTGAAATACATCCATTTGTTTCAAAAGATGCATTTCATTATTTTCTATTAGACTTTTCTTGAACATGACATTGAATCACCATGGCAACAGAACATGTCGACGTCATTCTGTTTGTCGCAGCGGAACATTCTATCACCACAGCAACCAACACCATGTCATCGTAACCACGGCTCTGAAAAGTTCATGTGCGTGAAGAAAGACAAGACAAGTGACTTAAACAAACCCGAGGGAAATCGAGGATCAAAACCCAGATTGACAAAGCAAAGCAATCGATACAACACTGACAAGATGTTGTGTTTTAGAAGAAACAGGAGTAAAAAGGAGCTTTACAAAGCCATGGTAGACAATTTGGTTCTTGCGGAGGAATCAAACCAGGCTTTGTTGGCTGAGGTCAAGAAACTGAAGGAGGAGAAGAGTGACCTGGTCAAGTTTCAAGCAGAAGAAACATGCAGACTGAAGGAGCAGGTGGCACAGCTGCAAATGGAGAAGTCTGCTCTAGAGAAGGACTTTTTGGAGTCCACCGCATTCAACCGGCACCAACTTGACACCACCCTCCAGGAGAAAACCAGCCTTGAACTCTCGCTGCAACAAACCACCGCAGAGCTGCAGACAGTACAGCAGACGCTGAGGACTTTGGAGAAGCGTGCTGAAGAGGACAGGCAAAGGAAGGACTCCATCATTAAAGGTGTGGATCACACATCTCTCAAAAGTTGACTATGAAAACATGAAAACAGTAGAAGTAATTAACTTTTGTCTTCTAGATGCTGAACATTATATTAAGGAGCTGGAGACCAAAATGCAGGACCAGGAGATGCACCTGAAGAAAGGTAATTATGAGCTGGAGGAAAAATTGCTCAAGCTTCTGAAAGAGATAGAGGAGTTTAGAGAGAACATTGTCCTGAAAAACTCTGTTTTTGCAGAAATGGAGGAGGAGATGAGCAAATTGAAGGCTCAGAAGGCCAAAACAGAAAAGCTGAAGGAGCAGGTGACACAGCTGCAAACACAGAAATCTGCTCTGGAGAAGGACAGTTTGGATTCCATCACTTACATCCAGCACCAACTCAAAACCACCGTCCAGGAGAAAACCAGCCTTCAACTTTCTCTGCAAAAAACCACCGCAGAGTTGCTTACGACAAAGGGTGAGGTGCGGGACCTAAAAGAGGCTTGTGCCAGGTGTGAGGACTCGAACAAGGAGGTCACCAACTTCTCCAAGATCCTGAAGGAGGAGAACAAGGGCTTGTCCGACGCAATGGAGTCCGTAAAGCAGACTCTGAAGGAGGAGAAACAAGCCTTGTCCACAGAACTGCAGTCCGTAAAAACTACTCTGAGGACTGTGGAGAAGCGGGCTGAAGATGACGGGCGACGGAAGGACTCCCTCCTGAACGGTATGAACACAGATCTCTAAAACGTTGAAGAAGAAAACATGAACACATTTGAAGTAATTAACTTTTGTCTTCTAGATGCTGGCTTTTATATTGATGAGCTGAACACCAAAATGGAGGACCAGGAGATGCACCTGAGGAAAGGTAATTATGAGCTGGAAGAAAGAACTGTTGGAGCTGGAGGAGTTTAGAGAGAACTTTGTCCTGAACAACTTTGTTTTTGCAGAAATGGAAGAGCGGGTGAGCAAATTCCAGGAGATAATGAAAGAGGCCGTCGACGAGAACCTACGCCTGAAATATGAACTGAATTTTCTGAAGAAGAATCCGTCGAAGCAGCAGACCCAGGATCCTCAGGAGGGCCTCGCTCCACACTATCCTCAGCAGATGCAGAGACGCAGTCGTCAAAAGACAGACGTTTACAGACGGGTCTGTTACGGTCCCAAGAACTAAGACTAAGTTCTGAATTAACTACCCCTCCCCTTCCCTCCCCCTCCCTCCCCCTAAGTCTTCCCTCGACCCTTTTCACAACAAACTGCACATTGGATCCTGACTCACATCCCTCACAGAGTCACAGTGACTGGAGTTAAACCTCCAAGTTTGGTCATGAGGCTAACGGCTAACAGCTAGTGCTCGCTGCCTCTGATGGCAAAGAGTAATGTCAGTGATTAGAGACCGCTGTAAGACCAGGCGCCACAGTGGGACGACTGCGGCTGTAAAGTGCCACACTGTCGTTTTGTTCTTTAGCAAGACACTTCACCCACAAGTATGAATGGGTGTGTGTGTATGTGGTGGTTAGAGGGGCCGACTCAGGTTGGCAGCCCCCGTAGTTTGTCCCAGGGCAGCTATGGCTACAGTAGTAGCTGACTACTACATGATTGAATGTGTGTGTGAATGAACGGTGGTGGTTAGAGGGGTCAACTCAGGTTGGCAGCCTTCGTAGTCTGTCCCAGGGCAGCTATGGCTACAGTAGTAGCTGACCGTACCACAATGAATGGTATGAATGAATTGAGGTTTTGTTACGAGGATAATAATCCTTGACAGCGTTAATGCAATATGTTTTATCGGTCTCACCGTGACTTATCTCTGGCGCCATCTAGAGGATCTGCTGGACAAAACGTAGTTTTAAGCGCAGAGGACTCCAGAGCTGACGACCTGTGCTCATGAAGGAACCAGTGTGTGCAGTGTCCAAATGTGAAAAGGGTCCACCAATCCCCCCCCTCCCCCCCTCCCTTCCCTCCCTGCAACAAAAAAGTAATAAAAAAATATATAATAAAACAATTGTAACTGTGTAACATAGCTGAACCAACAAGCTCAATTTTTCAATTAAATTATGGGTTTTAATAAAGCTCAGAAAATACTGTCTACTACAGAAAGACAGAATGTGAATAATTGTAATAAAGAAATACAGTATGTGCACTAACCTTACAAACTCACCTTAACCCTAACCTTAACCATCTTACTCAGACCACCTTAACCCTAACCTTAACCATCTTACTCAGACCACCTTAACCCTAACCTTAACCATTTACTCAGACCGCCTTAAACCTAACCTTAACCATCTTACTCAGACCCACCTTAACCCTAACCTTAACCATCTTACTCAGACCCACCTTAACCCTAACCTTAACCATCTTACTCAGACCCACCTTAACCCTAACCTTAACCATCTTACTCAGACCCACCTTAACCCTAACCTTAACCATTTACTCAGACCGCCTTAAACCTAACCTTAACCATCTTACTCAGACCGCCTTAAACCTAACCTTAACCTTCTTACTCAGACCGCCTTTACCCTAACCTTAACCTTCTTACTCAGACCGCCTTAAACCTAACCTTAACCATCTTACTTAGACACCTAACACTAAATCAGTCATCACTTAGGGACTTAGTCTAAATTAGTTTAAAACTAATTCGGAAGTATGAAGTCAGCCTTTAGTATAATACTATATTGGAGCACGTAGCTAGAGACGGACCGCTCCGTCACACTGGCATCGCACCACGCCCCCCCAGGGAGGAGCGCCTATTTGAGAAGGACTGGTCTATGTGAAGTACGCAAGGCGCTTACTAACTCGAGAGATAGTACGCATTTCTGATATTTGGCGTGCATGCGTACCACTTACTGTATGTGCCCCCCTGTCTATAGAGAGTTTTTGATTGAGTGCATAAATACGGAATTTTAAATTCACACCTGGCCAGGCCCGTCGCAAGGGGGGTGCGAGGCCCTGTGCGAACTTGAAACGCAAGGCCCCGCCCTGACACCTTTTTCCCAGATCTCAGGAAAGTTTTCACGGTTATAATCTTTTGACATAAATTCAGCACCACCTCGAGCGGTGCGTGAAGAGATCAGCACGCGCACAGGCGTGTGTCCTCGCTCCAATACAGCGTCGGGCGCGACACGCACACACGTGTACACACACACACACGCACATACACACACATGCACGCACGCACACACACGCACACATTAATTTATCATATGCAATAGGAAAAGTGTTGAGAATAAAGTATGCCTGGTTCAATCGATCATTAATGAATAATTCATGGGTAATAAAGGCATAAATAGTTCATAGTCTCTTGTGCCCTTGTTTGATTTAATTCAGACCAACTATGAATGCAAATACAACAATTTACTTTTGAATATCAACACATTTTACAAAGTATGCAACAACGGAACTGACCAACTGGACACTTGTGACTCAAGGCGAAAAGAGGAGCAAGTGATGCAAGAGAAATCCACTCCTCACATGCACCCTCTGATATAAGTCCCACTGACTTGAGCGTGTAAATGTAAATCTGTTCAACTATAGGACACACATTTTATATAATAAAACATGTCATTTTATTTCTAAGTATAACTACAAACAAATAAGTACACAACATTTTGTACTTCTAAAATGAACAAGCACCTCATCTTCATCTTGGCACTTCTCTTCACACAGAACAGGCTCAGCATCTACTGTATAATTCTAGCGTCTGGGAACGTGATAAACATTCAGAGCGGGCACCATCTGTGTCAGGAACATTATATATAATCACCTCTCCTCTGAGGGAACAGCCAGAGGTAAGAGTGGGATGTCTGTAAGTGACATGTGACTGATGTGAGAGGAAGAGGACCTGAACGTATGACAGAAAAGAAACAGAATAAAGATGTACGCTGTGCGGTGTAAAATATCTATTTGGGTCAGAGCTTTTGGGGAAATGACTTCAGTAATAAATGCTACGCTAAAGTCACTATTCAATCACTTGGCATTTGATGGTGATGGAAGCGATAAAGCCAGTCTGGGCACATAGATTGTAAACAGTGAAACAAATAACTACTTAGTCAGCCTAAAAATGTTGTAAGTCCTCCCACTTAATAATATCAAAGATGACTGCAATTTTTGCCAGAGGTACACTTCAACTATCAGAGAAAAAATTGGAAAAGAAAATACAGAAAATCACATGGTTTGAAAGATTTTATTTGATAGTCCTTGTTGCCCAGTGACAGCCCCAAAACATCACTGCTCTAGAAGAGATCTTCATGAAGGTGATGTTTTGTTTGACCGCTGTCATTGCCCACCGATGGTAAAGGTGCGCTTTATTCACCCCCCTTGGGCAATTCATCCTCTGCATTTGACCCATTCTGATGCCACCAGGGCATCTATCAGGTGGTCGCCGTAGTACAACGCCCGGGGACATATCTCTAGATGTTGTTGCTCCGCTTTGGTCAGGACCGGAGCTGGAGGATTTTTCCTATTGTACATTGTTGTGTTTCATTGTTTTTCAGTGGCAGGGGAAAACCGGAGCACCTGGAGGAAACCTATGCAGACACAGGGAGAACATCCAAACTCCACGCTGAGAGACCCTGTTTTGACTGGGATTCGAACCCAGAATCCCAGAGGCCTCTTCCACATTACAACTAACGTACTGTATGGGTGACATCAGCCCCAACCATAACCCTTGGTCAGTCATTTTCTAGTAAACGGTCAATGTCTGTGTCCCTCTGACCCCCACGTCATTTACTCTCTCACCAGATTCAAACTGTTGCATCTTTTGGGAGGTGTGGGAAAACCGGAGCGCATGGAGGAAAACATTGGACCACACCATCAAAGAAATATTGCGATGGATTTAATTAATAAAGTCAATTAGGAGCCACAATATAGTTACGTTAATTTGACTTTTTCTATTTGATCCAAAATGACAGAGTAAGGTTAAAAAAGTTGCTCCTTGTTTCATAACTTTATCAATTACATTCTTGTGGTGAACCATGTGTGCAGCCCACTCAGCCATCGAGCCGCATCAACGCCACTCAGAAATTCATCTCGTTGAATTGGATCTTGAAATGATTGCATTTTCCTGACTGACAATGAGTGGCATGGTGCTAAAACATTATCAAGACATTTCTATTACCGCATTTCATAAATTATCATTGACTCTGAGCAACCACCAATAACATTTGAAGAATATTCTGCTGATAATTGTTTTATTATTCAGACGAGACTCTTTTGGAATCGAGTCAAATGGGGCTTTTAAAACTTCTGCATAGTTGGGATCTCGCAGCATGTTTGACTTTGATAGACGCTAATATATTCCTTGCGTTTCACTTACTCCAGTGCTGGCCGTCCCAAATCTTTTTGTCTCACAACTCAATACCCTAGCCTTGTTTTGGGTCCGTTTTGGGCTTGTGATTGCCTGTCCGCTGTCCTGCCAAGTCTGCGTGCCAAGGGGGAGGCCAGTGGACACCCTTCTCTATTCAGGACAACACCAGTCTCTTTCTATGGGACGGTGGTGCGCACAACAAGGTCCATTGGTCGGCAGAGACAGAAAGGCGCCTTGGGAGAAAGAGGATTGATCGGAGAAGGTGGCAGACTGGACCTAGCTCTGACGTTGACAAATGTTGTGCAGGCCAGCAATCTTCACAAGTGGGCTATTAACAGACAGAGAGGCTCCCTGCGGACTTACGTTGTCATGTATTAGAAGCCACTGTGTACATTCAATAGTCAATGTATTTCCTTCTATTCATTCTGTCCTTTCTTCAAAAATGGGCAATAACTTCCATCGTGCCACATCCTCATTTTTCTTTTGTGGAATCGCACAGCTCTGCACAGTCTGGGCATGTTATGTAACAAGTTTTAGAGAACAAACAACTGCTTGCATAAAACGTTTGTCTGTTTGAATCGGATATGAGGGTCATAGCAAAGTAAATACTTCAAAATACATGCACTTATGCTACTGTCACTTTACCACACTGCTTAATGTCTATTTATTGTGTGTTGTTAGTCCACTTGTATATAGTAGTAATTACATGTTGATTTTTTTGTTATTCTATTTTACAACTTTATTTTTATAACTTGTTAAACTCAGGCCCGTGGGCCAAATGCGGCATGAAAAACTATTTTTAGTGGCCCCTGAAATTATTTTCACATTATTACATTTTAAGGTTGTGACACCACTTATGTAACAGCCATCTTACTGTGGACTCACCACCTGCAGAGGACCAGTGAGGGACTGGTGCTTTGAGCATTGGGTGGCAGCTCTCATTGCCCCTTCGACCCAGAAAGGGGTAGAAACTGAATGAATGAATGAAAAGGATTATTACAATTATAGTAACTTGTAGCATCGATGGTAATGGGAGACTATGGCATGTTATTTGTTACTTACGTGGAAAAAAAATTATTCTGATTCTGATTATACTTCTTTTTAAAGCTAATTTTCTGTCCTAAAATTCTAACCAACAAACAATTCTTCTTGATATTTAGCAAAATTGTGGTTGAATCCAAACCTAGCAGAAACGATATCCAAACTCATTTCAAACAAAACTAAAATTTGGCCCCCGACAAGAAAAAGTTTGACACCTCTGTATTAGAGTTTTTCCTTTCCGATGCAGGAGGGACACTCAACATTCATCAACATTTATGGACATTGGTGATCTACCCTTTCATCATGTTTTTATCATTCTCTGATCTATGTTAGAGAATTCAATAGTTTTGTAAAGTCTTCTGAGATAACTACTGGTGTGTTTAGGGCTACACAAGAATAGATTGAATTGAATTTAGCTGAATTTTCACCAAGAGCCAAAGCAATTTCCTGGTTTTGGGTGGGTTGTATATTGCATTAATTATGTTCACTACCAATTCAACTCGTTTGACCCACGCAGCAAAGTGAAATGAAGACTTTTACGGTCACATAAAACTGTTCTTCGGCGACGTACACTAAGTCAGTGGTCATTAAGAAGTCATCTGAATGTAGAGTATTAATTTAAGTTATCTCCACGCAGTGCTATAATACACTATATTAAAATGGACTTGCTCGGAGAAGGTTGGCCACACTGCAGATTTGATTTTGTGCAGTTTATGAGCAGCTCCACATGCCGCTATCTTGCAGGCGACACAGCATAATGTGGGTGTAGTGTAGTGCATGCAAATGAACCTGAGAGAATGGGACGGGGGGCATTGTGCAAAGCAACACAGAGCAGCCGTGAGCGCCGCTGTTGCAACACCGGTTCATGAGAGGATGTTCTGAAAGAATGACAATAGGAAGGTGGCTTAAGACGCAGCATTAGAAAGTACTAAAGTTTAAATAACTAAATAACTTTTAGAATCAATTTCTCTACTTCCAATATGCATGTTTATATGTCATATGTGTCTTATGTGAGTTTTTGCAGATACCGCTCACATGAATCTGACGTACAGGGTTCAGAATCAGAATAGAGATTGACTGTTGTGGCAAATGACATGTTTTAAAATATTTATCTGTTTGGCCGGAAAAAATGATTGATTTTAGAGGGGGATAACCCGATTATGTACTTTATAGTTTGATAAGATATATATAGACTCTTGTGTCTCATCATTGAATAAGTAGTTCCAAGTAAATCTGTTGATTGAGGTAAAACAATGTAATAGAACAAGTCACAGAGCTCCTCCTTCAGTCTCCTTAGCCCCGCCCCTTTGACAAAGCGTCAGGAAAAAGTGCACACATTAACGGTTCCGCTTCACCACATACATATCACGATTTCAGAAAAATAATGACCAAAGAAAGTAAGAAAACCCAGGAAAGGGACAAAAAACTAACAACTATAAGCAAAAGCTTGGAAAAGGTTTTTTTTCCAGGTTACTTCTCCTTTAAAAGCCAGTTTTGCAAAACACTGCCAGAAATTTTGACATAATTGGAGGTTATTGCAAAATGTAATGTAGTTTACTCCTGATCTTCTATCAAACTTTGATCTTCTATCAAACTATGTGGTATGGTTGATTCTAAACTTAATGTTGTTTTTCTCTGTGACATTGAAAATACATTGAATTCCCTCAGGGACAGTGATACAGACAGGTTCAGTTTAAGAAGAGAAGGAGAGGACAACGTGAACATCAAATAATCCAGTGTTTTATTTGAAGAAAGTTGGTCTATTGTATATTTACTTTTTCACATCTTTTGAATAAATCATTATCTTTATTGAACACTTGGGTTTGCACCTTCATTTTTGGATCACAATTAGTTTGGATTGAGACAGAAGTGGACCCCTGTTTTTTTTGTATTCCTCAAAACTAAAAAATAGCTTTAACATGTCATGCTAGCATATTGTCAGGATGGAAAGGTGACAAAAAAATTACACACTGTAGCGCTTTTTATCTAATTTATGCTTGATTTGAATACATATACATTATTGGGTGGCACAGCGGCAGAGTGGTTAGTGCTTGTGTTTCCCAGCAATAAGTTCCTGGGTTTGATTCCACCTCCAGGACTTTCTGTGTGGAGTTTGCATGTTCTCCCTGTGTCTGCATTGGTTCCCTCCAAGTGCTCCGGTTTCTAATCTTCCACAAAACTAAACATTTCAGCCTGACATATTGGTCGATCTCTTGTCCTTTATCATCATGTGGATCTACTGTAAAGTCATTATCATCATGTTGTGAAGGCAGAGGCTGACGGAGCTGTCCAGGCTGACAAGAATCATGAGACTTACAATATATGTGACTTGATAATGAGTTTTGCTTGACAACCCTGCAGGATATATACCCTCCATCATTTGTTAAGCACCATGACATTAGTGTACATTTTGTCCTGCGGTGTCAGAGGCTCTAAGGCAGCAGCAGGCGCATGATCTCGGGGGACGACAGCTTGTGCTCACTCCCAGAGCGACCCGACAAGGACCTTTATCCCTTCTGCCCCCACCCCGTTCTTCATCCCTCTATTCATCTGCATACACTTCACCTTTATACTGTTAGTCCCACTGGTTACAGCTACACGTGAACATACATCTTCAGCCTGGCCCCGTATGGTGTCCCCAGATTGGTTTCATAGCTTTTAATTAGGTCTGCATTAATGCGGATGTCACAGAGTCAAGTACATCAAGAGAAATGGGTGAGTAGTCAATAAGTCATGCTCTACATCAGTCCTGCGGTTGTTGTTATAGCGTGATTGAAATGCTTAAATCTGTACCATAGGGTTTGTCGATGTGTTTCTTTCTGTGTTGTTGAGATAGAAAGGAAGTATTAACAATTTGTCACTTTAATATACTGTATATCCTCAAAGCTGGGTTAGGGTAAGGGTTGTGACGTGCAAGTGTTACCCATGTGTTGGATAAGAGTATACAAGAGAAAAAGAAAGTGGTGTAGTGCTACTTTTCTTTGGCTGACAGTAGAAAGTTCTGTGAAGCCTATTCTGGAAGTGATCGTTGAAGTTTGGCTCCCATTCACTTACATTGAAAAGTAAACATCTCTTACTGTATGATCCTGGCGTTTTGTGTTTTTATATCGTCTTCCACATACACTTTGTTCCCTAACAACTGTCCAATCAGGAGTCTGCTGTTCCCAAATGTAGGTCATTGAGCAGCGCAAGTACAAACCAGCTCTGGTCCAGATTTGCTCTTTGGTTGCTTGATCATTGCTACTCACAAATATAGCTCCAGAATTCCGCCCATGGGGCATATTTGACCTGTATCTCTATCAGCTTCTGTCACAATAAGGCCAACAATAAAGAAACTCCTTCTGGTCTGTTTGAGACCAGGTCGCAAAGACAGCAGACTGAGCAGAGCAGCTCAGACACTTTTTGAGTCCCCACTTCCTCCAGTGGGTCCCCAAGGGCCCCCTCCCACTAGGATATACCCACATCTCGAGGTGTCTAGGAGGCATTTGAAGCAGATGTTTGAACCTCTGCTGCCACTTCTCAACATGAAGTAGCAGCTGCTCTATGCTGAGCTCCTGTGGTGTGACTGAGCTAACTTCAGGGGAACACCCCAGCGCTCTGCAGAGGAACCACATTGTGAGCGCTTGTATCTGTCGTCAAAGCTCATGAACAAGAAACAGGAACAAAGAAACATAGAGCGAGCCATACATTTCAACTCAGCGACCACAACAGTCCATACAGCAACTGCACAACTGCAGAAGCTGAATGTTGTCAAATTTTCTTAACGCCTTTTTCCTCATGAGCAGCACATTTGTTTTATTTAAATTGAGACAGGAACATTTCACTCCAGATACATTTGAGATCGAGTTATGAGGTTTTCTGCTTTGTTCCTTACAGCAACTACAAACCAGAAATGATCTAGAAAGACATGTGAGATGTGGAAGCAATGCACAGAACAACTTGAACTTTGTATTTTCTTTGACAAATATGTTTAAAGAACAGTGTTCAGAAATATAAACAAACTTTTAAAATACTTGCTAATAAGTAAAGCTGAATTAACATGTATAAACTATAAATTTGTATCAGAGGCAGACTTGACATTAAGACAATCTGGAGAGGTTTTGTCCACACACACATTTGTTATTGAGGATGACAAAATCTTGGTCCAAGTATTGTCCATGGGCTACTGATAATGATGCTGCTGTCCTGGAGCAACAGTACATTGCTAATGACCTTCAACAAGAAAATGTCACATTAGAGAAGATCTTTAGTGTTGTCCCCAGTTTTGAGCAAAATGATCTGAATGAGGGCTTGTGTGAGTGCGTTTTTATGACATTTAAAAAAGCCGTGAAAGAAAAGGTTATTCAGGAAAAGGAGCAAGGATACATTTTATGCTCCTGTAAATTAGATGTACTTGGCTCAGCACTGTTCTGTGTGTGTATGTGTGTGAGAGGAGGAACTGCTTTGTGTTGTCAAGCAAACTTGTGTGGACCGATGCAGCTATCCTGTCTTACAAAATAAAAAGAGAATCGACCTATACAGTTTTAGACAAATTGGCTTGGCTATGGTTAAAGCTGAGGTTCTGAACACAAATGCACTAATAACAAACGCATTGGAGCCATAGATTCATAGGAAGTGGGATGACCAATGTCCATAAATGTCCTGAATGTCCCAGATCATCACTGTCCTTAGACCCTCCTCCATCAGTGACCCAGTGAGAAACCTTGTGGTGGCCCATATTGAGATACAGATCCGCTCTATGCAGACAGACAGACTGTAGATCCGAGACTCAGGCTGTAGAACGAGGACTTGTGTTGTGACCAAATCAGACCACAACATGCTGTCTTTATCTTATGAGAAAAGCTTATATTTTGCATAGACTATACCTGTAAAAGAGAGCCACGTAAGTCACTTTTTGACGCTTTGGGCTGACCTGAAAAAAGCTGATTTAACGAGACCAAAAATATGCATGTGGAAACTAGTGATAGAGCCAAACTGTTTGAGAGGGAGGATCTATAATTTGTTATTATATAGTGTATTATGTTTAAGTTTGAAAGTAAAGTACCTACGTTTTAACAACATTCAAACTATTTTTGAATTTGTCGAAAGATATGATATATGTTTGGATGGATGTATTATAATATCGCTGTTGAAATGACCACTTTTATTTTGACAAGCATTGGCGGAAAAGCAGTGGTGTGCGCTGGCTTGACTCTAGTGAGTAGTTGCCAGTCCTCGCCTGCGTGTGATCGCTCATAGGACGTGTTGATGCGCTGCGCGGTGAGCCTGTATCTCCCTGGCGCATAGGACCCCTTCGGCTTGGACTGGACACAGCGGACACAGCTCACGCCACGCCTTTACGCACACGCACCGCTCCGAGGCGACAGCTCCTCTGCGCACAAAGATCCACTCTGGAAGCGCTGACAGCACGATTCTCGCACCGCTTTCCAGAAACATTTATAACAGCATTTATTTTATTTTTTACATCTGCGCTTGTGTGGATGCCATCTGGCTGGACGTCTTGTGAACCAATTTGGAATTAACCTGGGCGACTTTTCATTGATTTGACAACGGACACAACTCGGATAAATGATGGGGATCGGAGTCTAGTGCGGGTAAGTGTACGCACTACTTGCATATTAGGAGATGTTGATCACGCCCACAGATGTCCAGGCGTTTTAAAACCAGCCGCTCCTGTGATTGACCTGACCCTTGCTCCCAAACTTTATGAGTAACACTGATGACATATCCACTCAGCTGCTGGTCTATTAAAAAAGACACCAGCTTGCATTATTTTACTACAATGAAAACACCACGGTCTGTGCTGAGGCGTGAGTCAGCGTGCGCTATATGGATATAGTCTGGATAGGGCGTGTGAGGGGATCCTGCTGGTTTTGGGGGCCTGTCTCTGCGTCTATTGCGCGCACTATAATTAGATCTAATAAGGACGTGTCTGCTCTGCAAGCGTCAGGAGATGTACAGTTTGACAGAACGTTTAGCAGTCAGACGGGGAAACCCTGTGGAATATGGCATGAGGATGGTGCGTGCCAATGTTGATTATTACTATGCTCTGTTTGTAATGGCATACACACCTATAAATGCAAATTTGGTTTCGATTTGTATTATATTATTTATCTTTTTGAGACCTTACCCACAGAGCAGGTGTGACAGTGGCACAGTGACATGTTAATTCTCTGGATTTGGAATGAAAAATTGTAAAAATCTCTGTCATCCACCTTTGAGCTTTGAAAGTGTAACCTCTTCTTTGCCTCCAGGCGGTGTGCCTGTCTGCCTGCTCCGAAGAGCGTATACCAAACACAAGCCGAAAAGGATTTGTTATCAGTCTCCAACAGCTTACTGCCTGATACATAAAAGTCCTGTTGCTCTGTCAGAAACCAGCTGGTTAAAGGTAGCTCCTAAACTGTGGATTGTTGATATAGTACCAGCAAAGCCACTTTAGTAGTGTCAGACCCCCCATCCATAGCTCTCTCTCTCTTCCATCCAGAGTAGAGAGGAGTCACATTTCTCACAAAGACTTGGTGTATCTTGCGCGCCCTGGTGCTGCTGTCCCGTCTTTGTCAGTTCAGGATGCACCCTGGGAAATGTATATTTGCTCACTTTCACCTTCAATGGCCATGTGTGCACAAGGGGGACAAAAGCAAACATTTCTTCTTTTGTGAGAAGTCCTCTGTGAATGCAAAGTTTTAACACATTGCCTGCTGATGCCAAGGTTGTCAGTGCAGGCAATGTGTAAAGAGTAATGTAAACCAAACCTGTCATGATAGAAAACACACAAAAAATGAAATATTGATTGCTATATGGCTGATATATTACAGAGATGTGTTGCGGTAAACAATCATGTTCAAACAACTTTGTACCACTGAGAAATTACAAAGGAGCCGGAGAATCCAGACATTTTTAACTTATGTTTTCATTAAAAGCTACTGTATACACTGAAACAAATAAACAGGAAAATGACGCCATAATTTTCCATTAAAGTGACGTATTCAGTTTGAATAGAATCATATTACAAACAAACTCTATCTTCTAACTAGCCCAAAAAGATATTGTTCCATTCATTAGTTATTGAACGAGGAATCAATTTACTCATTGTGAGAGGCCTAATATAGCTTCAAGTGAATGTGTGTTTGTATGTTTGTAAGACTGCAATGTTAATCGCAATCAAATACAAATTGCAACGCTGATGGTTGCAATGAGAAAATTACATAAACTGCAATTGTTTGAGTTTTTACAAGCCAAATCCCATTTAGATATATTTAGCAAGAATCTTGTATTTCTACTAGAAAAATGGTTGTGCTATAGATTAGAAGGTCCTGGGTTTGATTCTTTCTCTCGGCGTCTCTATGTGGCGTTTGCATGTTCTCCCTGTGTTGGCGTAGGTTTCCTCTAAAAACATGTCGACTCAAAACATGTACAATAGGTCTGAATGTGTCTGGAGAGAATGGAACATGGTCTGAATGAAGCGCTTTGGGTGACCATGGTCTGTAAAATGCACTACATAGATAAAGATTCCCACAGATTTGAAGTTGTTTATTTTCACTCATTATTGTTTAATTCAATTTGCGATCATGTTTTTCTTAATCTTTCGATCTTTGTCACAGCCCTATAGATTAAAGGCAGTATTTTGCACATACTTCCCCTCTGCTCAAAAGTGCAATCTCGGCAATACATTCATCCTGGCCTGGCTGACAGCTCGCCCTTGCTCAGTACATTGTCTGGGAATGTTGATGCTTGAGTCACCAGAGAAGGAGCTTGTCAAAAGTCACCGTCAGCCACAGGTGCAGACACACTTCGGCACATTCTCTCAATTTGGGCCGAGTCTGTAGAGGATAACAGGTGTGCCCGTAATGAGGCCGGCCTGAGGTTTGATGAGGGAAGCTGGAGATTGGTGAGTGTGTGCGGAGAGGCCGGGCTGAGGCTGTCTGCTGCAGGTAAACACCGTAGTCTGGTATCTATGACAGCTTTATTACCTTTGTGGAGTTTATGGCGGTGATGTGCGCGTGGGGGAGGGGATGTGGTCTCATCTCGAGGCGTTTTACTATATGTGCTGTATATGTGCTGTGCTGATATGATCCATAACAAAGGTTTTCTCAGTGGTATTTAAAGGTCAATGACTTGTGAGTTGTTGAGAAATTAAATCTAATGGCAAATTAGATTTTCATTTTTTGTTGCATTTGAAAATATTATGCATGGTACTTTTTAGTGGATTGGTTGGTTTGCAAATTAAGAAAGAAATAAGAGAAGACAGAGAAGTTTGGTTGAGGGTTGTCAAACGCATCAAATATACTATATCTTGTATCAAAACTAGATACAAATTTGAAGTATAAAGTAAAATATATATTTAATATATTACAAAACAGGACATTTTTAATTATATCTGAGGAACTTGACTAAAACCTTGTGGTCCCTTAAAATAGTTTCTTTTGCAAGATATAAATATTTTTTCTGGTGTTGAAATTGGTATTTGCTATAATTTTGGTAGTGAGAAAAATAACAGATGACACATCAGCTATAGGGGTTGGGAAACCCCCATGTCTGCCAAAAATAACAAGGGAAGTTTAAAAATGGAATATTCAGTTTTGTTCATTTTTTTTGTGCGGGAATTCCCAAAATTGTCATCTCTCACACTACAAACTTTTGCGGCTTCCTCTTTTTTTGGTTTCAAGACGCCGCGTCACAACCACAGGCCTGTCATCTACTGCCATAGACACCCTCCCCTCCCCACACACAATAGTTTATTCCAAACATATGTATCTGTACCAGGCCATCCATCCATCTTCTAAACTGTAGTCCTTTGGCAGGCAACCACTTTGTTACTCCGAGGTGAAGGGCAGAGCGACAGAAATAAATAGAAAAAAAGTAGAAGGAAACAAGAGTAGAGATGGAGGGTTTCGCAGCGGGGCCTCGACAAGCATCTAATTACCTCCCAACACGAACCGGCAGCTCCATGGAAACGCTGTGGTGAAATGCTGCCTCTTCACTGCCCGTCCAGAATGCTGCTATTGACTGCTTGCCTTATGGATCAACCGGGTCAAAAAAGCAACATGATATGATGAGATCGCATCAGCCCGATCAATATTAGATACAGGCTAATTGATTAGTCTATTGACCAAGGATAACAAAATCAATCAGACCTCCATGGAGAATTCATGGCGCAGTTATAAAGCATTATCGGTATTGAAATGCACTTTTATGAGCTTTTTTTCCTGTTACATTGAGTTTGCGTTATCAATATCTTCTACGGTAAAGTTTTATTTCAGTTATTTAGTTGAGTCATTTTCCTACATTTGAGGCTTGACTGGTTTATTTTAGCTTACCTACTCCTGCTCATTTCTCAAGGCATTCTTGTAATCGTACAGAAAGATTAAACTCCAACTGCTCAAAATGGTCCCAGAGGGAAAAAAAATCTTACAATGAGTCTGATGAGGCGTATTTATCAGGTGAGCAGTTTTGAATAGAAAGTCAATTAACCTGCTATTATTACAAACTGGTTGAGTCAAGATTGCTGCATGAATCACTGTGTCTTACTGTGTCTATACACTTCATAAAATGATACAATATGAAGTCATAATTGCTTGAATCAAGTGGTTTTTATCTTAATTTGAGTGCATTCTGACTGTCTTAAAACAAGAGTTGCCAATGGGACGATGCATTTAGTCTTAGATCAAGAACTGTTGCTTTATTTTCTCCTTCCAAGGGAGACATTTCTTGTATCTCTTTAAACAATATGTTCGTTTATAATGCTTGTCCCATTGGCAAATCTTATTTTAAGGCAGTCAAAATGTGATGCGTTTAGAGAAATTTGAGAAATATTTGACTTGTTTTTCATCACTTTATATGAGTGTGGTAAGAGATTTAAAAGCGTCCTCTATCATGCTTGTACATCTCCCCAAAGTGAATTGACATTTAATATTCTTTATTTGGCCGTGCAAGAGGCCACCTTTGACGTCGATGTTTTGTTTTGCGAATCAAAAGTGAATGCTTCAAATTGAGGATGTGTGACTGACTTGTAATTTCCATGGTGCAATCCTGTTTCAAAAGGTCAATTACACACCAATAACCGCACTTTCATTTGTGCATTGGTTGATTCCAATTATAGCTATATCTAAGCAGTGACCTCAGCTCTTCCATCAAGGCGCACAAGACAGGACTTACAAACAAGCCGTGGCCACGCATTTCTGTAATGCTGATTAATGGACTACGACATCATATATCAAGCGAGACACAGCACATGGCCTGTGCTCCAGCGCTGGTCGTAGGAGAAGAAAGATTTACTTGATCGGGAAAGACGGCAGCCATGACAAATTTAATCATGCCTGGATATTAGATTAGCCAATGTTATCGTCGTAAATACAGCTGTTCGGGAATTCATTCAGAGAATTTCAGGGGAATGACTGTAGTGATTCCACAAATTCTATAGGGAGAAAGATTGCGACGAGGCATGCTCTGGTACAGCTTTTGTATGTCCGATAGCCATCTCGATATTTTGCTTTCCATTATATGAGGATTCCCAATATGAACCAATACAAAAAAAGGCCTTGGGGGATATTAAATCACAGCTGTATTTTTTGAAGGATCTACAGAACAACTGTGTTTGAGTAAAAGTTAACTCTCTGTCACGTTCTTGGTTAATGTTTTATTACATCAACTGAAAGATGTAATCTCACCTATGGTCATGAGCTTTGGGTAATGACCGAAACGATTGCAAGCGGTCCAAATGAGATTTCTCCGCAGAGTGGCTGGGCGCTCCCTGAGAGATAGGGTGAGGAGCTAAGTCACACGGGAGGAGCTTTGAGTAGAGCCGATGCTTCTCCACTTCTAAAGAAGCCAGTTGAGGGGGCTCAAAAACATGTTTTGGATGCTTCCCTGGGCAGGTGTTGCGAGGACACGTTGGAGGGACTAAGTCTCTCAGCTGGCCTTGGAACGCCTCAGGATTCCCCCAGATGAGGTGGAGGAAGTGGGTGTGGATAGGGAAGTCTTGGTATCTCTGCTCAGATTGCTGCCCCCACCACCCAGCAACAGTTAAAGCAGAAGAAATGTATGTACGCCTCAACGGAGACATATAGAACTTAAACAAAGACTTCACTTTTCCATTTGGACTTACTTACATGTGATATAATTATTCCTCAAAATGCTAATTACTGGAGGTTTCATTCAACTGATAAAAAGCCAAATACATGTGTGTGTTTTTACTGCGATAAGACCATTGAGTGATAGATTGAGGACGCTCTGAATTTAGACACTTGCCAATTTGTGTTATACTCCAATTAGGTTGAAATCATACGATGAATAGCTCAATTCCATCATTTGTCTGAGCCGGAATTTCAACCGCTCAAAACAGTGATAGCAGGTGAAGTGTGAGTGGAGTGCCAGTTGGTGCTCATTATGATTCATAGTTCAGTAGTTTCACTATTATGTTGGCAGTTGGCGTTGGTCCAATAGGAAAAAATGAAGCCAAAAAAATCCAGTTTAATCTTGAAGAACAGACACAATCTTCACATGAAAGTTAAAATCAAATTGAAATGTGGTGCTGAGCTATTTCCATTTCCTTTGATGAATCTGTTTAGCAAAAGTTATCGTTTATTAGCGAACAGCAATGTCCGTTAACTATTGTGTTATGTTTTCATTGCTTTGCTGAACATCTAGCGTTTACAGATGTTTCTTATGGTTGCTTTCATGGCTCAATTTGAATGACAGTAATTATAGCATCACTTTGTAGTTACCATGGAGATACGAAAGCAATCAGGCGACAGACCTCCACCAAAAGAAGCTTCATAAATAGTTTTTTGAACAAGAGATGGACTAAAATAGGTTGTTTTTTTATGTCTCTACTGTAGGGCTGTAACAAGTTTATTTATTAATCACAACTAATCGATCATTGGAATAGTGATTTATTGTGTTTTGAACCATCAGTCTGTTCTTAGGCTTTACTGTTATGCACCAAGGTCTATTCTCCCTATATGTATAACAAAGCTATGGAAGCTTTGTTTATAACTATGAATATAAACATATACATATATTTTGCATCTGAAAGTAGAATTTTATTTAAATTTGCAGCTCACAATAAAAGCAAAAAAAACTGAATTTTATGTAAGGTAAAAAACTGGATCAAAAGTAAAGTTTGGCTTCTTAATACCTTCCTTCCTCATAATTGTGTCGTGGGTTCAATGTTTAGAATAAAATAACGTATGTGGCTGTAAGGAGATCAGCTTTAAAATAATATATAACATGCCATGGCAGCCCAATTTAACTTCTTACTTTCAATCCATGCATGTTTTGTAATTAAGAGATCTTTTATTCGTCCCACGGTGGGGAAATTTCAGGGTTCAAATTACCAGTTACAGAACAGTAGGAATCAGGAGCACACTGCACAAGATAAGTGAACAATAACTCGCAATAATACATTCAAATAAAATACTCTTGTGAATCCCAGATTGGGAAACATTTATCTACACAACTAATAGATTAATCGAAAGAATATTTGTTCAGCAATCATAATAATAGATAATTCCTACTGAGCTTGTATTGTGTATTTGCAGAGTGTGTTGTTGCAGAGTGTGTTGCTGCATTTTGAAAGCATGACTTCACTTGGACTCTTCTGCTCTCTCAGCCTTCTGTAAAACGCCCTTGCAAACCCATGTGTCCATATATCCCCTGGAGATGACAGTGCTCAGGGTGTGTCTGTGGACGGGACTGTGTGGAGAGGGGTCTGGGTGGGAGACAGGTGTGAGGATGTGACCACGACCCTGCGCTAGAACTCGGGCGGGGGGGGGAATTCCTCTTCTGGGACGTCCCAAGGGCCGGCCGATGGTGCAAACAGAGGCGGCGAGGAGAATGGGTGGAGCTGAATTCCTCAAGAGTAACCCAATCCCATTTCTCTGTGCTGTGTGGGTGCAAGTGTGCAGGCAAGTGTTTGTGCAAGATACAATGCTGTCGTTTGTCTGCGGATCAAAACATACTCCATTAAGCAAAGCCCGTGCAGCCGCAACTGGTGTGCGGTGACATGTTCGGATCAGCGGAACACAGGAGCGCCTCCTGAGCTCGTCCCGTGTTATGACTGCCTCACATACAGCCGGCATGTTGATGGACTGCACTCACACTTCCATCTATAGCTGTAGCTGCTGCTTCTTACATTTGACCTATAGTTTTCCAATGGACAAGCTGGATCGCTGTGGTCCCTATTCAGTTTTCATCACACGTTATCAAAGAAAATTCTGAACTACCAGAGCGGGCATTTTGACGGCTCCCATTCAAATCTATGGAATTCTGAAAAAATACCCCGAAAAATGTTTTTCACTAGTTTTATTTAAATTAAGTAATCTATAAGGGAGTTACTTTTACTAAATGATAAAACTGGTTGATATAACTAGAAATATAGACATAACAGTTTGTTGAATGGA
The DNA here is from genome assembly GCA_964034765.1 of Knipowitschia caucasica. Taxonomy (NCBI): domain Eukaryota; kingdom Metazoa; phylum Chordata; class Actinopteri; order Gobiiformes; family Gobiidae; genus Knipowitschia; species Knipowitschia caucasica. Next base: position 20,704,116 of record OZ035830.1, read on the forward strand.
AACTATTACAAATGCTAACTGCAGGCAAGTAAACAGAGTGTTGCTATGGTAACTGGTATTTGCTCTTCTCTGGTAGCAAAAACAAGATCAGCTCAGAACCAGGACCAGTCCAGAACCAGAATCTCAAGAAAAGGGGATTTCATTACGACAGCATTGTTTAAGATGCTATTATGTATTAGGTTTATTAATAGAATTTTAGCTTTGAACTGAAAGGGATTCAGTTTTTGTCAACCGTGGATTGAAATAAAACTGAAAAAAGCACAAGGACAAACTGTGTTTTGATTGACAGCTCAGAGCTTGGGTGAGAGCGGAGGGAATAAGAGATACTCGTTACACTCGTGCAGTGTGCTTTGTAAAAACGTGATTTCTCTGTAATGTTACAGAGAAATCACAATCAACGCTGGAGCTGTGGAAATGATTGACTTTATCTACAGCCGTGCCTGGCCATGAATATATATACTGAATTTATTTTTGTTGTCGTAAATGAGAGACTACATTGACTTTTTGTGGTTGGCTAAATCTGCCAAATTACAGCTACGCTCAGTCTAGATGCCAACACTCTTTTGGATTCCTATAGCGCCAGGGAATGATGGAAAGGGCATTGGGCCAAAGTGAGTCCCTTGTGTGGGGCAGATCCCACTGAGAGAGCAAGCTGTCCCCACTGAGAGGAATGCAAAGTCTGAAGGGAATGTGCCATTATTGTTAAATATGCTGTAAATGATGACAAAGAGGTATTTTTGCACTTTTTTTATCACTAGAAAATATGGTTTTCCCGGAATTATTTACCCTTCAAAGGCTTTACGATTCAGGCCACATCTGCTATAAGCAAAACAGTGTCAGGATTAAAAATAGGTGAAGAGTGGTTTTTTGGAGCACGGGCTCAAAATAGATGTTGAACACGTGGATCCTAATTTAGTCACAGTTTGTAGACTTAGATGATGGTGGATTATTTTATTTAAAACTTACATTTCATACATTAATAAAATAAAACTGTAAACAAGATATAAAGTAAACAGACGAATATACAGTTTGAAAATAGCTAAAACAAAGGCTTTTTTGGCTCCTGCTCTCTCTCCCATTCAACACAACACAAAATACACAATCACACACAGTTTCTCACAGGCCAAGAAAGTGTGCTATACTAAGAATGAATGTATCCCAAAACGGTGAGTGTGACACAAACGGTTATTGAGATAGAAGAGTCTACTTTTCAATGCCAGAGTGAGTTGGAGCAAAACTTTGTCCATGAACACTTCCTATTGGGCTTCATCGAGCGGGAAAGTTAGCAATGCACGTAATATTTTGCGTTGTCCATCTTTTTACAGTCTCTATGTAGTAAACAGTGTGTTGCTATGGTAACAGGCACTGGCCCTGCTCTGTTTTGCGTGTTACATTCAGGGATACAGTGCATACATGTAGTAGTCCAATGTGATAGAAGAGAGAGACGTTTTAGTATTCTGAGTGCTCTGTGCGTCTGCCTTCGCCCGGGGGCTTGTAACCCCGTCACCCCGGCCACAGCTCCTCTCTCTCCTGTCATTGTCCTGTATTCTTTGCTCCTGCAGAAAGATGCAGCTCTAAAACTGTGGCTTTGTGGCTTCCTGAAATCTGAGTCTGCCACAGGAACAACATAGAGCACCAGCACTACTATTTTACATCTTGGGTTACACGCATAACCTAGTTTCATAGTATCCTTATGAAGTAGGATTTCACCTCCAGTAAATGCTACTTTAAGCCTTTGATATAACACTGTAAAAAGTGAGGAAAAATTCCTCAAATTTGGCAAAATTGTCTTGTTTTGAGAAGATACAAGAAATGTCTCTTGGAATGAGAAAATAAATCAGCAGTTCTTGAAATAAGACTAAATGGCTTTGTCCCATTGGCAAATCTTGTTTTAGGACAGTCAGAATGAACTTAAATTAAGACAAAAAACACTTGATTAAAGCATTTATTACACGGGAAGCTTCAGGTTAGCCTCCGCCGCTTGTTTACCTCCGCTGTCTGTGCTATCGAGAGACCTGTAGAGTTTCTCAAGAAAGCGGGGGCCAGTGGTCCGCTGTGATTGGTCACAATCTGGACCCGAAACACATTCTCTTCCTTGTTGCACGAATACTCGATCAAAAAAAAATAACACGCCAGCACAAATCTGCGCTACATTTTCTTCAAAAGTACGTATGTCCCAATGCACTGCATGGATATGGATTGAATATTCATAATGAATCCAAATTTAAAGTGAGGTAATGCAGCTTTAACCGTGGCCGATTTTTCTTCCAATTAATTGTTTGGTTGTTTAAATCCCTTAAGCTTGGTGAATAATGGATTTATATACATTTGGCCAAAGCAAAGCTCATGTGATGCTCATGGAGGACATCTTATAGAGATGACTTCTTACACATTGGGTTGTTGAATCAACTTGTAAACACATATTTATTTCATCTCACTTAATCTGACTCATTCAATCCAACAGCCAGAAAGGCTCTTTGAGCTAACTTACTTTGCACCTGTAAATGATCAAACTGTCCAAGAGATAATCTCCAGTTTGAGCTCCTCCACATGCAGCCTGGATGTACTACCCACTATATTTCTAAAGTCTGTTCTGAGCAGTCTGTTACCTTCACTCACACAGATAGTAAACATGTCCCTTGATTCTGGAATATTCCCAAAGGCCCCGAAAACTGCAGTCATCAGGCCCCTGCTAAAAAAGAGCAGTCTGGATGCTACGGTACTTAACAACTATCGTCCCATCTCAAATCTGCCATTTATGGGGAAAGTCCTTGAAAAAGTTGTCTACCTACAGCTTACTAGATTTCTTATAATCAACAACTCATTTGATATGTTTCAGTCCGGCTTTAGACCCCACCACAGCACTGAGACTGCTCTTGTCAAGGTTACAAATGATATCCGGCTGAACACTGACGCAGGCAAAGTCTCAATCCTAATCCTGTTAGATCGAAGTGCTGCCTTTGACACTGTCGACCATGAGATCCTCTTACAGAGACTAGAGGACTGGGTTGGCGTCGCTGGCTCCGCCCTAAGTTGGTTTAGGTCTTACCTTGAAGACAGGAAGTACTTTGTGGAGATTGGAAACTGTGTCTCAGATCAAATGGCCCTGACCTGTGGAGTCCCACAGGGGTCGATCCTGGGACCTCTTCTGTTCAATCTTTACATGCTGCCGTTAGGTCAGTTAATACGCAGAAACAAAGTTTCCTATCATAACTATGCAGACGACACTCAGATCTATGTCTCACTGACTGCAGGAGAACATGGACCAGTGGACTCACTCCTTCACTGTATCCAACAGATCAGTGAGTGGATGCAAAACAACTTCCTTCAGCTAAACGCAGACAAAACTGAAATGATTGTCTTTGGTCCCCAGAAACAAAGAGAGAGCGTCATCTGTCATCTACAGTCTCTCTCCCTAAAACCTTCAAACAAGATCAGAAATCTAGGGGTAATACTGGACTCAGACTTAAATTTTAATAGCCACATCAAATCAGTAACATCAGCAGCTTTTTACCATCTAAAAAACATTGCCAGGATCAAAAACATAGTGTCTAAAGCAGACCTGGAGATTCTTATCCATGCATTTGTCTCCAGTAGGTTAGACTACTGCAATGGCCTGCTCACAGGTCTGTCCAAACAGGCTGTAAAACAGCTGCAGTACATTCAAAAATGCAGCAGCTCGAGTCCTGACTAGAACCAGGAAGTACGACCACATTAGTCCAGTTCTCAGGTCTCTGCACTGGCTTCCTGTGGCTCAGAGAATAGACTTTAAAACAGCTCTGCTTGTGTACAAGTCTCTCCATAGCCTCGCACCAAAATATATTAGTGACATGTTAGTCCCATATGAACCAGCCCGGACTCTGAGGAGCACAGGGACTGGACTCCTGTTAGTGCCCAGAGTCAGAACTAAACATGGGGAGGCTGCTTTTCAGATTCATGCTGCTAAAATCTGGAACAGTCTTCCTGAAGATGTGAGACAGGCCTCCTCTCTGACAATGTTTAAGACAAGGTTGAAAACAGTTCTGTTTAGCTGTGCATACAACTGAGGGATTTTATATTTTTATCTTTTTTTAATGTACTGTGATTATTTATGATTTTAATGCTTTCTTGTTCTGTTCAGCACTTTGAATTGCCTTGTGTATGAATTGTGCTATATAAATAAACTTGCCTTGCCTTGCCTTAGCTGGCTCTAAATCTGTTTAATTTGTTCACAACATATTACTTTTGGGCTCAAACATGAACTTTTAATGCAATGCAAAATTTAGGTATCAGAGCTTTATTTAGGGCGTTTAATCGCGCTTCGAGAGGAGAGGGAGACGCGGACTGTTTCCTGCAGCAGTGTATTTATTGTGCACAGATTACTCAAAGACACGTGTAACCCTTGGCTCACGTTAGTTTAGGTAAGGTGGGACTAAAAGTATAGACCAGTTGCTAGGTTCAAAAGGATTACAATAAAAAACTACGGTGAATGCTTAATGAAATGGCAGGAGGCAACAACAATGTAAAGAAAAATGTTATTTAGTAAACAATTGAAAATAAATCAGTTTGATACAGTGTTTAACAAATGAGCATTGCCGGCAAATGCAAAACAAAAATATATCCCCAGTCCCATTGAGCTCAGTTAGTCTTTTATAAGTTGTAGTCAAGTCAATATTCTTTAAGTTCAGTTCTTTTCCTTCAGAAGTGGTTATTTAAGGTGTTACCACTCGGCACTTAGGAACGATGGTGGTTCAACTCGAATCCAGTTCTGGGCACAGGCTCGCCATCTCCATCCAGAGGTAATCCAAAGAATCCATCTAGGTTTTCTTTACCATGGAAAACTAGCCTGCACAACAATAATGGTATTATTGTTTACAGCTGTTATCCTATCTCTGCTATAGCTAAATCCTTTTTACTCTATTATCATGTTACAAAGTATACAATAATATTTTACATGCATGTTTTTAACTCAAATATCCTTTTGTATTACATGAAATAGTTTTTAATCCTTGTAAAACAAATGAAAAAGTATCACTATCCTTTTTTAAACAATTATTTAACCATAACATTATGATTAAATATTTTTAACAATTAGCATATACATTTTTAAATGAATTTTAACTTGTTGTAACTCATAAAATGAATAATACTAATGAATTCAGATATTCCACTCCAAAATCAACAATTGTATCAGTAAAACCTTATCTGTGCTACTGGGTTTAGCATTAAAGAAGGAATACTATACACTTTCATACAATAAACCATAGAAATGTACAATCAACCTCAAAATAATACTTACATATGACCAAAAATAGTATGAAACTAACAAAAAGTGCTTCTCAGTATAGTTATGAACTACATAGAATAAGGTAGAAACCATATTTAAACCAAAAATAGCTTTTACATTGCTAACAAACATAAAAAACGGCACTCGCGATTAGCGTTAGCATCGCGCCAGTATTAGCATTGCGCTAACACGTTTTTCTAGCCCTCACAAGGCATTGACTTACCAAGATGAGGTATCGTGAGGAACACAGCAAGGGCACAACAACACTGTCTCTCCAGCTCGTGCTCCTTCCACTTAATACAACAAACATTCCCAAATCAACAAAAAGACAATTTAACTATTTACACCATTTTGTTTTATCAAACTCACCAGACGACCCATAGAGTTTAGCATGGACCGTCTACAGCCTGTCTCGTTCATTCCCAGAGTGCAAAAGACAGAAAATTCTCGAAAGATTCAGTCCGCCACTAGGGGGGCGGGACTAATACCTCTGTTAACCAATCACAAGGTCATTATCTCTAAACATGACCGCGAAACAGGAAAATAAAGTTTTAGCAAGGGGATCACACTTCCTCTTTTCAAAATAAAAGTACATACACATAAATACAGAAAAAGAAAGAGAAAATGACCCATTTTCTCTACTGGGTTACACCCTCCCCCGCTAAATATCATGCACGTCTCGTTGCATGTGCATCCAGCATTGTTCATCTTTACTAATCAGAGATTCCGAAAAGGCTGTACTCAATCCCTGGAACAGTGACTTCACAACAGTCACAAGAGGGTTCCCCAAATTAGGATACTCAAGTCTTTTTGGAGGTTGTCTGACTCTTTCTGATTGTCTTATTGGTTGTGTAGTAATAGGTTCGCTACTGTCCATCTCATCAGGTGAGTTGTTTGATTGGCTCCCTTGGCCCTCGACTGAATCCTCAGGAGGTTCAACTGGTATCGTCACAGTTTTATGTTCCACAAGGTTGTCCATTTTTGTCTTGTCTCCATCCAGTGTTTCCACAGGTAAGTGTTCAGTATACTCATCCTCATATTCATTTGTCTCCACAATCCGTTCTGCATTGGCAGTGATTTCAGACTCTGTGTTGGCAGTGGTCTCAGGTAAGTCACATTCAGGTGGAATTGCAGTCTCAGGTTCCTTCGAAGGTTTTGGATACTCATGTACAGTAGTAAATCTGGTTACCTCTTCAGATGGGGGATCCTCAACCCATTGAATCAGTTCGTACAGTTCATCATCAATTTCGTTTAACTCTTCATCATTGCCTTTAGTGGCACTGGTTTGACGTGTCTTAGGACGGCGAATTGGCTCTGACTCAAGTGTATCTGCTGTGGCAACCGGGAGGAAACTGCATGAAAGCAAAAGGTCTCTGTGTACAGTTCGTGAGGGACCTTGCTTTGACTCAGGTTCAACAGTATAGACAGGTAAGTTACCTGCACGTTTGACTACTACATAGATTTCCTTCTCCCATTTGTCAGCAAGCTTGTTCTTACCACGCAGCCGCACATTCCTCACTAAAACCCTATCCCCAGGTTCCAGTTCAGAAACAGTGATTTTACGGTCAAATCTGGCCTTGTTTTTGTCTGCCACTTTTTGTGCATTTTGTGAAGCTAACTTATAGCTTTCCTCGATTCGTTTCTTGAGACTTTCCACATATTGTAAGTGTGTAACTTTTTGGTCTTTGTTGAGAGGAAGTCCGAACGCGAGATCAACAGCTAATCTCGGTTTCCTGCCAAACATTAATTCGTAGGGAGTAAACCCTGTTACATCACTACGCGTGCAGTTATACGCGTGCACTAACGGCATGACATAGTCTTTCCAGTGAGACTTTTGTTTAGACTCCAGTGTTCCTAGCATACTGAGTAAAGTCCTATTGAATCTTTCAGTAGGGTATCCCCTAGGGTGGTAAAGAGTGGTTCTTATTTTCTTTATGCCTGATATCTCACATAGGTCTTTTATCAGTTTTGCCTCAAAATCAGGACCCTGATCGGTGTGCAGGCGCTCAGGTATGCCGTAGTGGACAATGAACTGGTCCCACAGGCACCTGGCAACCGTTTTGGACTTTTGGTTAGGGGTGGGCAACGCGAGAGCAAACTTAGTAAAATGATCTGTCATTACGAGGATGTTACTAGTGTTGCTCTACTGTCTGGTTCCAAACTGAGAAAGTCCATGCAGACTAGCTCTAAAGGTCGGGTGGTTGTTATGTTGACCAGGCTAGCTGCCTTTTCAGGTGGACTCTTTCTCCGTACGCAGCGATCACAGTGTTTCACTTTCTGCTCAACATCTGTTGCCATGCGTGGCCAGTAGAATCGCGTCCTGGCCAGATCAAGGGTTCTGTCAATTCCTAAGTGGCCCATATCATTGTGCAAATTCTCAAGCACAGAAGCTCTGAGCTCCTCAGGAAGAACGAGCTGGTGGGTCACTTTGTCTCCATCTTGTCTCTTTCTGTACAACACCTCATTGTGAATCTCCAATCGATTGAGTTCCCTGAGAAAGAGAGGGAGATCTGGAAGTTCTTTTTTTGCTGTTGGTGGAGGTGTTTGACCATGTTCGATTTGATCAAGAACTTGTCTGATTGTCGAGTCTGCTCTTTGTTTGTCTCTCAGTTCTGATTGGGACAAAGCAGGAATGGTAGTTGATCCAAGGAGTTCTTCAGAAAGATAGAGGTCTGGTATTGCGTCAGCTGAAATGGTAAGTGATTCTACAAGCGTAACACCGCTATCTTGACTGTCATCTCTGATTTTAACAAAGTGGTTTTGACAGATTGCGTGGACAACATCACTACCTACCAGCTCAGCGTTGTCTTTGTTAGCTAGGTGACGCTCCACAAACCGGCTTACACGCTCCTGCTCTTTCCTGGACTGGACATCATTTACAAGTTCACCATGTGGACGTCTAGATAGCCCATCTGCGTCCAGGTTTTGCTTGCCCGCTCTATACTGTAGCTTAAAGTTATAGTTGGACAAGGCTGCAAGCCACCTGTAGCTTGTGGCATCTAATTTAGCAGAGGTCAATATGTATGTAAGCGGGTTACTATCTGTAACTACCATAAATTGACCGCCATACAAGTAATCGTGAAACTTTTCAGTTACTGACCATTTTAATGCTAAAAACTCCAGTTTGTGTGCTGGATAACGTGCCTCACTTCTCGATAACCCACGACTGGCAAAAGCTATGGCCCTAAGCTGACCGTCCTGCTCCTGGTATAGTGCGGCACCTAAGCCGGTGGTACTAGCATCGGTGTGGAGAACGTACGGCACCTTTGGGTCTGCAAATCCTAGGATAGGGGCTGATGTTAGCTTTTTGATGATGGAATCGAATGCTTTTTGACAGTCTGGGGTCCATCGGCTCTCAAATGGCAGTTTGGGATCAAAGTATGTCTGGTCAGTATCTTTGGACTTTGACTTTTTGTGGGGTGGCGGATAGCCACGCGTGAGGTCATTGAGTGGGCGTACTACGGACGAGTACCCTTTGATAAAGCGTCTGTAGTACCCTGAGAATCCTAGAAATGATCTCAGTTCCTTGAGATTCTTAGGCCGTGGCCAGGTCTTGAGGGCCTGGATCTTTTCGGGGTCAGTCTCAACACCGCTTTCGGAGATTATATGACCAAGGTACCGGACTGTAGTTTGAAAAAATCTACATTTTTCAGGTGATAGCTTTAGCCCATATTCTTTAAGACGGTGGAGTACCCGCAAAAGTCTTCTTTCGTGCTCTTCTAAACTGTTTGAAAAAATGATGAGATCATCTAGGAAAACTAGTACCTCATGTAAGTTCATGTCGCCGACGCAGCGCTCCATGAGCCGCTGGAAGGTGCTGGGTGCGTTGGTTATGCCCTGTGGCATGCGGTTGAACTCCCAGAATCCAAGTGGTGTTACAAACGCGGTCTTTTCTTTGTCTGCTTCCTCAACCTCAATCTGGTAATACCCAGACTTGAGATCGAGGACTGTAAACCACTTTGATCCCGAGAGTGCTGAGAATGTCTCTTCTAAATTTGGAAGAGCATAAGAGTCTTTTCGCGTCTGCAAATTTAGTTTGCGGAAGTCTATACATAGACGGACATCGTTATTTCGTTTTCTCACAACAACAATGGGAGACGAGTAGGGTGACTGTGACTCTCTTATTACACCTGCAGCGAGCAGTTCTTGGAGGTGTTTGCGCACCGCCTCAAGATCTTGAGGGTGGATCGGGCGTGCACGGTGCTTAAAAGGAGTTGGATCATGAAGTTTGATGGAGTGCTTCACTTTGCTCGTGCACCCAAAGTCAAGATCATGAAAAGCAAATACTTCCGGAATGTCAGCGAGTTGCTTAGTTATTCGTTCTTTCCACTCCTGTGAGATTGGTGAGTCACTGAAATTGAAACTCAGTTGCGTTTTATTTGCGGTGGACTCATTTTCACTGGTGACATTATGCTGGGACAGGATACAGTGGAAAGCTCCAAGCTCTGCAATGACACAGGTGGACGGAATTGTGACATCTTGTTCCGTTTCATTTGCGATCATTACAGGCACTTTGTGTGGCGCTTGCGATGGAAGAGTTATCAAGCAAGTTTTGACACATAGGCCCCCAGGTACGGAAGACTGAGAGGGGTGTTCAACTATAACATAAGTCTCATTAGAAGTGCAGTGAACGTTAGCAAATCCCTCTAAAATTACAGTTCTCCCCGCTGGGATCACTGCTGCAGTCTTGCCTGACAAGGTAACTAATCCAGTGTTCCCGTCTTTGTTGTGTGCATGTCTTAGTTCAAGCGTCTTTAACAGTGCTCTATACCCATAAGGACAAGGTAGGTAATCTAGAGTCTTCATGTCTAAATACCTTTCATAAAGAACATCAAGGGTATTTGTTCCCACCAACACTGGTGTCTGAATGTTGGGGTGAGTGTCTGGAACGACAAGAGCTAAGGTTGGTATGTCAATCTCTGCATCTAAGAAGTCTTTTGGAAAGGTAACGCACATTTCTATATAACCCAAATAAGGGACGGGCTGACCTGCGGCACCCTCCACTTCTAATAGGTCATAAAGTGGGTTAAGGTCTTGATCTGGAAAGTTCTGTTTATAAAATGACTCAGTGACAGTAGTCACTTGTGACCCTGAGTCAAGAAGACAATTAACATTAACGCCAGAAATGTTAACCATAGCTGTGCATTTAGAGCCAACTAACCCTTTTGGCAGACTGTACTTTTGAGGCTTGATTACAGACTGCTTCAGGTTAGCTCGTTGCTTAGTGGGACATGTTTTACTAGCTACAGTCCCCATTTGCCCCGCAATAGAGACTGTCTTCAGTTTAACTGTCCTTTAGCGGCTGAAGGGTTTTCAGCTTCCCATTTCTTTTGTTTCTCCTTGAGCAGTTTACGCTTTTCAGTAACTCTGTCTGGGTTTGGTTCGTTTTCACAGTTGGGTTTGATGTGGCCATCTTCTCCACACTGGAAACAGTACCATGCTTTGGGAGCGGTACTCTGCGTTTTGTTTGTTTGTTCATGTTCCTTGGTTACTTTTTCGAACTTTGGTTTCTCTTTTTGTTTTGAGTTGGGTGCACTTTGAGTTCTGAGTTTTAGGTTTTGCAGCGAGTTTTACTAGTTGACTTTGGATTTCTGCAACTTGCTTTGAGAGTTCTTTGATTGAGGTTAGTGTATTTGCATTATCATTATCTTCCACGCAGCATGTTGCAATCTGCAAGTGGGATGTTGCTTTTTGTTTTGTACTGCTTAAATGTTGTCTCATGCGCCTGTTTTTGGCAGCATTTTGGTCCTCTTCAGCACGTAGTGAAAAAAGAAGATCCGGGAAGGTTGGAGGATTGGTTCGTTTTTGCTTTAACTGTAATGCAGTTAAAAGGGAATCGTCCCAACAACCTCGACAAAACTGTGTGACAAGAAGTCTGTCAAAATCATTGATCAGCGCACCACCACGCTTTACAGTGTGCGTCAAAGCTACATGAAGGCGCTGTAAGTACAACGATGCTCTTTCCCCTGTGTTTTGAAAAGTGTCAAGAAACTTTGCGTAAAGCTCTCCGCCATCTTGGACTGTTCCAAAAGCAGAATCCAACAGCTGAAGGTACTCTGACGGTGAGCTGTTGGGGTTCAAGTGCCTAACTACATCAGCTGCCGGGGGTAAGAGAGACTCAATGATTCGACGGGATTGTTGCAGTTTGGACATGGAAGGATCAGTCATGATAAGATCTACACTGGAGCGCCAAGTGTCATAATCTGGCTCATAAGTTGGTCGGGGTTCTTTGCCAGAAAACACTCTCAGTTTTTGTGAAAACTGCTGCACAGAATAGTCTTCTCTTTTTACAATGTGCTCAACTACCATGCGCTGCACTTCTGGGGGATTTAAATCGTGTGCAGCAATGGTGGGCATTGTATTAGCTGGGCTACTCACAGTGTTATTTGTCTCGTTAGTTTGTTGTGTACTTTGCACACAAGTCTGAACTGGTGAAGGCTGAGAACCGACCAATGAAGGGTCAGTAGAGTTAATTGTCTCAGTTTGTTCAGTTCCAGATTCTTCGATTGATTTAGCAATCTGTGACATCATGTCTTTTAGGACATCTACATAATCTCTGCCACTCATCTTGGCTAGGTTATGGATTTCAGAAAGATATGACTTGGTAGTGTCATTCCCTACCTGTTTTGTGTAAACACCGGCAAGAGCTTGTATCTTATAGCTAGCGCCGCTATCAGATACGTGGGTACAAGGTAACGGTTCAAGGGATTCAACAGCAAAGCCTGAATTGTACTCCACAATAACACTCCGGAAAAACTCAGATTTACTGTCATTAATTTTAAGGACTCTTAAAATAGACCCATATTGTTTTAGGAATTCAGTCACCTCATCAATTTGTTCATCTCCAGCCATTTCGCTCACAATCACCGCATTGGGAACTTTTATGGATTCACTTTCAATAATCTCCATCTTGAGTACGTTATGTGTTAGAAATAACGTGAGAAAATAAAATAAAAAGGCTCCTGGCTGGCTCGCCAAACTTTATGTAACCCTTGGCTCACGTTAGTTTAGGTAAGGTGGAACTAAAAGTATAGACCAGTTGCTAGGTTCAAAAGGATTACAATAAAAAACTACGGTGAATGCTTAATGAAATGGCAGGAGGCAACAACAATGTAAAGAAAAATGTTATTTAGTAAACAATTGAAAATAAATCAGTTTGATACAGTGTTTAACAAATGAGCATTGCCGGCAAATGCAAAACAAAAATATATCCCCAGTCCCATTGAGCTCAGTTAGTCTTTTATAAGTTGTAGTCAAGTCAATATTCTTTAAGTTCAGTTCTTTTCCTTCAGAAGTGGTTATTTAAGGTGTTACCACTCGGCACTTAGGAACGATGGTGGTTCAACTCGAATCCAGTTCTGGGCACAGGCTCGCCATCTCCATCCAGAGAGAATCCAAAGAATCCATCTAGGTTTTCTTTACCATGGAAAACTAGCCTGCACAACAATAATGGTATTATTGTTTACAGCTGTTATCCTATCTCTGCTATAGCTAAATCTTTTTACTCTATTATCATGTTACAAAGTATACAATAATATTTTACATGCATGTTTTTAACTCAAATATCCTTTTGTATTACATGAAATAGTTTTTAATCCTTGTAAAACAAATGAAAATATCACTATCCTTTTTTAAACAATTATTTAACCATAACATTATGATTAAATATTTTTAACAACTAGCATATACATTTTTAAATGAATTTTAACTTGTTGTAACTCATAAAATGAATAATACTAATGAATTCAGATATTCCACTCCAAAATCAACAATTGTATCAGTAAAACCTTATCTGTGCTACTGGGTTTAGCATTACAGAAGGAATACTATACACTTTCATACAATAAACCATAGAAATGTACAATCAACCTCAAAATAATACTTACATATGACCAAAAATAGTATGAAACTAACAAAAAGTGCTTCTCAGTATAGTTATGAACTATATAGAATAAGGTAGAAACCATATTTAAACCAAAAATAGCTTTTACATTGCTAACAAACATAAAAAACGGCACTCGCGATTAGCGTTAGCATCGCGCCAGTATTAGCATTGCGCTAACACGTTTTTCTAGCCCTCACAAGGCATTGACTTACCAAGATGAGGTATCGTGAGGAACACAGCAAGGGCACAACAACACAGTCTCTCTAGCTCGTGCTCCTTCCACTTAATACAACAAACATTCCCAAATCAACAAAAAGACAATTTAACTATTTACACCATTTTGTTTTATCAAACTCACCAGACGACCCATAGAGTTTAGCATGGACCGTCTACAGCCTGTCTCGTTCATTCCCAGAGTGCAAAAGACAGAAAATTCTCGAAAGATTCAGTCCGCCACTAGGGGGGCGGGACTAATACCTCTTTTAACCAATCACAAGGTCATTATCTCTCAACATGACCGCGAAACAGGAAAATAAAGTTTTAGCAAGGGGATCACACTTCCTCTTTTCAAAATAAAAGTACATACACATAAATACAGAAAAAGAAAATGACCCATTTTCTCTACTGGGTTACACCCGCATGGTCCTGTGCGCGTTTATGGGGTTGGGTACATGGCTACGTTGAGACTGCGCGCTCAGCCACAACACGGGTGGAGCGGCTGCGAGCGGCTGGACGCTCACAGCCTCTCGCAGCCCGCTGGACGCGGAAGCTGCTCATTACAAAGCGGCCGCAGATGCCCCGGAACCACTGCGGCCGCTGAGGTGGCGGAATCCCGTTCGAGAACATACAGCAGGTGCCCCGCGGATACGGCGCCCCACTCGAACAATTCTCAACGGATTTACACTTCTCATAAACATGTGTTTTGTATGAGGCAGACAGACCGGCCCAATATGGGCATCGGCCCTTTGGGCATTGCCCGGTACGCCCGATGGCCATTCCAGCCCTGTTCGCTGGCATTCTTGAGCTTGGACTACAAATTCGAAGTGATGCACAGTAGAGGAGGGCTGGGCCGAAGTGTTTTGTTAGACGCCCATGGTCTTATATGGCAGTCTCGCTGCAATTACTGTGACGTAAAATAATTCCAAACACGTAATAGAGAATGGCAAAATCAGAACGGGATGAAAAAATCTTAACCAAACAGAATATGAAGTGTTTTCATCTGCACCCATGATGAGACGGGATTTCAACTTTTTGCACATTCTGAGAGGCTCCCAACTACACAGCATACTGCATTTAAGACACAAAAAGTGGATTGTTCAGTGATGATAGTTCCCTCATGACTTTTAATTCGAAATCCTTAGGCCTTTAGTATTTGACTAATCCCTATACGACGGAAGAGCCTTAAACACAACGTACTCTTGTCATATAGTGGGTCTCGTTGAACAAAACCATTGCATTCGTGGCGTAATTCTTACTGCATGCTTCCGACTAGGCCTTTCCCTGTACTCCCCTCTGAATCCTTAGCGCACACACCAGCACTTGTGGTAGGACAGATGATAGGGCCAGCCCAGCAGGGGCAATATCACCTCGGAAGTCCATTCTTCCCTCTTCTCTTTCTTTCCTTATTTGTAACTTGTCCTTTCAAGCAAGACGGCCCTTAAAGTTCAGTGGCGCAATCTTCAAAAAAGGCATTACCGCCCTGCCTCTAGATTCTGTATCACGCCGCGCGCAGACATCCATCCCTCCGTTTTAGGTGCCTCTCCATCTGTCTTCATTTTGCCAGTCAGGACCAATGGGCGCTAAAGCCAGCCGCTGCAGACGTCCATATCGCATCGCTAAAAGGGACTATTGGCTTTTGAAAGTTGACAGAGAGGGGGGGGGGGGGGGGGGGCGGCCTCTTTGTCTCACCTGTCCTGTAAATCTACGTCCATGTCTATCACGTTCATTGACATGTGCACCAGGGCCGTTAAATACAAAGCACTGTGTGACTGAAGAGATCGACACGCCCCGTACTGGCAAGCCGCAGACAGACCCTTCTCGAGTTTCTTCGCTGCGCCCAGAGCCTTCCACAGTAGTGAGCATGGAGGGTATTTTGGGCAGGCCCGTCCCAAGGGGGTGGCGAGGCCCTGTGCGAACCTCGAAACGCGAGGCCCCTCGCCCTGACCACCTTTTTCCAATCTGAGGAAAGTTTTTCCCTGTTATAATCTTTGACAGAATCCAGCAACCACCCGCGCGGTGCTTGACGAGATTCAGCACGCGCGGTAACCGAGTGTCTTCGCTCCTAGCAGCGTTTGGCGCGCTGCACGTACACACCGACAACGCACACACACTCTACGTTTGCAATATTGGTCGCGGTCTTTTTGGAGCTGACCTGACTCTTCGTCCGTGGCAAAATGTAGAGAGCAAACTCAAAAGAGTTGAACCAAAAGGAGTCTTTCTTCTAATAGTTAGATTTGGGCAAAATGCGGCCGAAAATGGCTAAGATGCGTTAGTCAATATTATCTATTTTTCTCATCAAATACGTTTTTGCCATGCCTCCACACACCTGACAACATACACTCCGTCCGCCTCCCACACGACAAACAACAAAATAGCTCTTCACCTCCTCCTCCACACACTCTGACCACAACAAAAACACTCAGCTAGCTAAAGCTAGACATGACACTGTGTTTGCTAATGCTTTTAAAAATATGTTTTTGGATGTGGATATTCGACTAAAACATAGGCAAATAGCACGCTCACACACCTGTCACAGAACAAAAAAAAAGATAAAACCGCGACAACCACCCCTCCGCTGATCCTCCTCCTCCCTCCTCTGCTCACCCAAAGGACTGCTCCTCTGCTCACACCTGTTATCACGCTCCTCCTCCTCCTCCTCCTCCTCCTCCTCTGCTCACCACAAAGGGTCTGCTCCTCTGCTCACAACACTGTATCACTGCTCCTCCCCTCCTCCCTCCTCCTCCTCCCCAGCTCACACAAAGGGGTCTGCTCTCTCTCACACCTGTCTCAACTGCTCCTCCTCCGCGAGTATCCAGTCTCTCCCTACACTGGCGATCCTGGTCCCGTTTACTTCTTGTATCTCAAAACTCAGACCCTGCTAAAATTATCTGACAGTTTTTTTCGGAAGGACACCGTTTGCATCACATAGCTGCCCCCGCGCGGCGGCCTGCCTGTTTACAAAGTCGCATTTGGTGAAAATTTGCTTTACTTAAAAATGTTCTTTGATCAAAACGAAATCAAAGAGTCCAGAGAAAGGGTTTAGGGTTCCCAAATTTTGGAGTGCAGTCTGCCCTTTGGGTTACCCTTGAACTAGTGTTTTTATAAAAATAAAAATAAAAGGAACGGAGATTTGGCGAGGCCCCTGTGTGGTGCGAGGCCTGTGCGACGGCACAGGTCGCACAAGCCCTTAGGACGGGCCTGATTTTGGGAAGGGGTTATAACAAGAGAGGGCATTATTTATTTCGTAACTTCAACAAAAATGATAAATAACTGTACATTGGTCAAAGGCATGGAGTATAACACTCCGATTCAGGTAGTTGGCATAATACGGCTTAGATTGATTCTTAGCCCCCATTAAAGAAACACAAGCAGCCTCCATCAGTCTGCGCTTGCGCCTCGCTCAGATCTTTGCTAGCGTCCTGAGGAGGTGGGTCACGTTTTTTTTACACTCAACATGATTTCGGTTATTTAATAATTAGAAAACTTTGAATATCCAAATTAAAATGTTATTTTATGTTGTTACAAATCCAAATGTACAAGTCAGAGCCTTTGAATCC
The DNA here is from genome assembly GCA_964034765.1 of Knipowitschia caucasica. Lineage (NCBI taxonomy): Eukaryota > Metazoa > Chordata > Actinopteri > Gobiiformes > Gobiidae > Knipowitschia > Knipowitschia caucasica. Next base: position 20,721,043 of record OZ035830.1, read on the forward strand.
ATGTTTTAAGTCTGTAGTATTACAGTGATGGGAAGCCGGAAGTTTAAGTGTGGCAGGCCTTTAACCTTAGAGTTTCTACTGTAGGTTTTATGAGATAGTGTTAGTATTACTCTGTCCTGCTAAATCCTGACAATAGTTTTATGGGATTCTTTTTTTTATAAGTACATTTCAAACTGTGATGCGGTGAATAAAGACACAGTTCTTGTTGGAAATCATAGTTATTATTAACAGTTTTCAGGCACAAACAGCAAAACAATAATAAGTGTAATAACAATACGAGTGTATATATGTTAGATATAAGTTATATATATGTTAGATTATATGTTATATATATGTTTAGACTAGTCCCACAGTCCTCCTGTATTCAGCTCTGAGCCCAAACTGCTTTTCCTTCCGAAGCACAAAGCTCTCTGCTTCCATAGGCCCTCGTCCATAGCTCCTCAGCAGTGCCGCTCCGTGCTTCCTTCCGAATACACACACACGGACCAATCACAGCGGTGCTTCCTTGCGGCGTACCCTTAAGGAGCAATATGTAAAAATCTGGCCAAAGTGGTACTGCAAGACACAGTCAGATATTTTGTAGTCCTCTCTCACTCTCCCTGACTCAGTTGCCTGAAATTCACACCAATCCAGCAGCAAACACAGGGAATTATTTTATCAGTTGTTTGTCCGTCTCCATTCACATTGCCATGACAAGCCGTCTAATGCTGGAATGACTGTTTTTGATTAATGTTTTTTTTATTATTATTATTTGGACATTTGAGATAAATACCAAAACAAAATAAAAGCAATGTAAATTATACATTTTATGCAAAATAAATTAGCAATTGATGTTCCAAGATAGAGGTGGGAAGAAATGGATGTTGGAACGTATTTCTTCAGACGTATCAAACATCAGGGTTTGCTCAAGAGTGATATCACCTTTACATTTTATTTTAATTCCCTAACATGTAAAAGTCCCAATCAAAAAGAGACTAACCATTAGTTTATTGGGGTACATGGGTCTTAAATGATTATTTTTACAATTACCTATAATCTGCAAAAAAAAAACACGTCTTGACCCTTCATCTTTTACCGTTTTTAGAGCATCAGTCATAGAAATGTGATAACATCAATAAAATACAAAAAGACATAGCCCGGAACGAACCCGGGTTCCTGCACTCTAAGCGCACCATTAGACCACTAGAGTCTAGTGGTTCCACAAAGTGGGGGTCCTGACCCCCCGGGGGGTCGCGGAACCCCTGGGGGGTCGGCAAAGATGATTTCCACACAAAACAGTCTATAATATATTTTAAATCAACGTTAGTATTTTGTCCAGTCATTGCAGCGTCAATCAAAATCACACGTAACACAGCTCACGATCCAGCGACAAAGCGTGTCCTGCCTAGTTGTTTGCTAAAACCTAAAGGTGTTTGAGGCTACAAATAAATATTTACCTGCCTTTAAAATGAAACGTGGTTAATATCTACAACAGAAAAACCCGGATGGGGTGAAAAGTCACATGTATCAGGGCTGATGGTTGCGAAGAGAGGAGAGAGGGCAGAGGAGGAGAAGGGCAGAGGAGGGCGAGAGGGCAGAGGAGGGAGGCAGAAGGAGGGACGAGAGGGCAGAGGAGGGAGGGACGGGAGGGAGGGCAAGGAGGGAGAGAGGCAGAGGAGGGAGGGCGGACAGCAGGCAAGGAGGGAGGGGAGTAGAGAGGCCAGCGGAGGAGGGCAAGCGGTGGGAAGGGAGGGAGCAGAGGGGCGGGAGAGAGGGCAGCGGGAGGGAGAGGGGCAGAGCGGAGGGAGAGAGGGCAGAGGAGGGAGAGGAGGACAGAGGAGGGAGAGAGGGCAGCGGAGGGAGAGAGGGCAGCGGTAGAACAGCGGCGTTAAAGAGGCCCCGGCTTTCCGGATTCCAGGCGGTAAAGAGGTCCCGCACATTAAAGCGGGTGGCCGCTTTCTGCTGTTACATTATGCGGTTTCATCCCCGCGGCTTCTCTTTCCAAAGTTACTGTCAGTAAAGGCATAAACCGGCCACCCGGCTTTTAATGTTGCGGACCTCTCTTTTACTTTGACTCCGAAAAGCGGCCTCTTTTAAACGCGCTGTTCTAACAAACCGCTGCCCTCTCTCCCTCCATCTGCCCTCTTCTCCCCCTCGTCCTCGCCCCCCCTCCTCAGCCCTCTCTCCCTCCGCTGCCCTCTCTCCCTCCGCTCCCTCTCTCCCTCCTCTGCCCTCCTCCCTCCGCTGCACCACGCCCTCCGCTGCCCTCCTCTCCCTCCCTCCTTCCTCTGTCCTCCCCCCATCCTCTGCCCTCTCTCCCTCCTCTGCCCTCCCTCCCTCCTCCCTCCCTCCTCTGCCCTCTCTCCCAGTCCTCATGCCTCCCTCCTCGCCCTACATCTCCCTCCTCCTTGCCCTCTCTCCCTCCTCGCCGCTCCCACTCCCTCCTTCGGCACGCTACAGCCCCTGAATACAATTGACTTTTCTCCCCCACCGGGTTTTTCCTGTTGTAGATTATAATAACCACGTTTCATTTAAAGCAGTATGTATTTATTTGTAGCCTCCAAACACCTTTAGTTTTAGCAAACAACAGCAGGACCGCTTTGTCGCTGCGCATGTGAGCTGTGTTACGTGATGATTTTGATGACGCTCGCAATGACTCGGACAAAATTTACTAAACGTTATTAAAATATATTCTAGTCTTTTTTGTGTGGAAATCATCTTGCGACCCCCCCAGGGGTTCCCGCGACCCCCCGTGGGGGTCATGACCCCCACTTTGGAACCACTAGACTCTAGGTGGTCTAAACTGTGCGCTTACGATGAGGGAACCCCGTTCGATCCGGCTAGTCTTTTTGTATTTATTGCATGTCTATCACCATTCTATGACAGATTGCTCTAAAAAACGGTAAAAGATGAAGGTCAAGAGACGTTTTTGCCAGATTATGACTTAATTGTAAAAATAATCAGTTTAAGACAATGACCCAATTAAAATAATGTTTAGTCTCTTTGTTGATGGGGACTTTTTTACATTTTAGGGAATAATAAAATGAAAGGTGATATCCTCTTGAGCAACCTGTATGTTGATACGCTTAAGAAATACGGTCCAACATCCATTCTTCCCACACCTATTTTGAAACATCAATTGCTTATTTATTTTGCATAAACTATGTAAAGTTACATTGCTTTTTATTTTGTGTTGTTTTTACTCAAATGTCCAAATATTAATAATACAAAAACATAATCAAAACATTCATTCAGCATTAGCACGACCCGCTGTCATGGCTATGTGAATGGAGACGGACACACAACTGATAAAATAATTTCCCTGTGTTGCTGCTGGATTTGGTGTGAGATCAGCAACCTGAGTCAGGGTGGAGAGTGAGGAGGACTACAAAATATTGTACTTTGACTGCAAGAACCACCTTTGGCCAGATTTTTACATATTGCTTCCTATTAAGGGTCCGCCGCAAGGAAGCTCCGCAGTGATGGTCCCGTGTGTGTGTATTGAAGAAAGCACAGGAGCGGCTGCAGCAGGAGCATGGACGAGGCACTAATGGAGCAAGAGCTTTGTGCTTCGAAGAATAGCAGTTTGGAGCTCGAGAGCCTGAATACAGGAACTGTGGACTATCTAACATATATATAACTTATATCTACCATATATATAACTTATATCTACACATATATACACTCCGTATTGTATTTCCACTATGATTGTTTTGCTGTTTGTGCTGAAAAACAGTTTAAAATAATAAACTATGATTCCAACAAGAACTGTGTCTTTATTCAACGCTCACAGGTTTGAAATGACTTATAAAATAATGAAGCCATAAAACTATGGTCAGGATTTAGCAGACAGAGTAATACTAACACTATCAAATAAACCTACAGTAGACACACTAGGCTTAAGGCCTGCACACTCACTTAAACATTCCGTCTTCCCATCCCTGTAAACTAACAGACTTAAAACATGGATTCAAAAGGCTCTGACTTGTACATTGCATATTGTAACCACATAAATAACATTTTAATTTGGATATGTCAACAGTTTTCTAATTATTAAAACCGAAATCATGTAGAGTGTAAAAAACGTGTACCACCTCCTCAACGCTATGACAAAGACTGAGCGAGGCGCATCGCGCAGACTGATGGAGCTGCTTCTGTTTCTTTAATGGCGGGTAAGAATCAATATTGCCGTATACTGCCAACCTACTGAATCGGAGGGGTTTATACTCCATGCCTTTGGTCCAATGATACAGTCTATTTATCATTTTTGTTGAAGTTAGTAAAATAAAATAATGCCCTCTCTTGATTAAACCCTCTCCCAAATCAGCCCGTCCTAAGGGCTGTGCGCGACTGTGGGTTGCCGGCCACAGGGCCTCTGCACTCACACAGGGGCCCGCAATCTTCCTTCCGTTTATTTTAATTATTATAAATACAACACTAGTTCAAGGGTCCCCAAAGGGCAGACTGCACTCCAAATTTGGAACCCTAAACCCCTTTCTCTTGAGACCCTCTTTGATTTTCGCTTTGATCAAAAGAACATTTTTTACAAGTAAGTCAAATTTTCAACCAAAAGCTGATTAGTAAACAGGCAGGCGCGGCCGCGGGCAGCTATTTATCAACGGGGTCCCACCGCCAAAAACTTCAGCTAACTTAGAGCAGTCCTGGAGTGAGAATACAAAAAAGTAACGGGAATGATCGCAGAGTAGGAGAATGCAGTAGCTCCGCGGATGAGGAGCGATGAAGACAGGTGTGAAGCAGAGGACAGACCCCTTGTGTGATCAGAGGAGGAGGATGAGGAGAGGAGGAGGAGCCAGTGATACAGGTGGACAGAGGAGCAGACCCCTTAGAGTGAGCAGAGAGGAGTAGGAAAGGAGTGAGAGGAGCATGATACAGGTGTGAGCAGAGAGTCAGACCCTTTATGTGTAGCAGAGGAGGAGGAGGAGGATCAGCGTGTGGGACAGGTGTGTGAGCGCTGCTATTGCCAAGGTTTAGTCCGAAATCCACATCAAAAACATATTGTTTAAAAGCCATTAGCAAACACACTGTATGACTACTTTAGCTAGCTGGAGTGTTTTTGTTTGGGGGGGGGGGGGGGCAGAGTGTGTGGAGGAGGAGGTGAAGAGTATTTTGTTGTTGTTCCAGTTGGAGGAGGAGGATGTGGTGAGTTTGTCAGAGTGTGTGGAGGCATGGGCAAAAAGTGTATTTGATGAAAAATAATAATATTGACTCCGCCTCATAGCCATTTTGGCGCATTTTGCCCAATCTAACTATAGAAGAAAAAGACTCCTTTGGTTCAATCTTTTGAGTTCTCTAACCATTTTGCCACAGGACGAAAGAGACATGTCAGCTAAAAAGACCGCGACCAATATTGCACGTAGAGTGTGTGTGCGGTGTACTGCGCGCGCCAAACGCGCATAGGAAGCGAAGACACTCGTTTACGCGCGTGCTGATCGCGTCAAGCACGGCGCGAGGTGGTGCTGAACTTCATGTCACAGAGTTAAAACAGAAAAAACATTTCCTCAGATCTGGGAAAAAAGTGTCAGGGCAGGGCCTCGCGTTTCGAGTTCGCACAGGGCCTCGCACCCCCCTGTCTGGACGGCCTGCCCAAAATACCTCCAGGCTTCCACTACTGAGGAAGGCTCTGGTGCCGCAGCGAAGGAAACGAGAAGGGTCTGTCTGCGGCTTTCAGTACGGAGCGTGTCGAGTAGTAGGCGTGTCGGGTAGTGACGTCACTACGCCGACACGCCTACTACATGAATTTTGAATCCACTTGAACTTCTGCAAGTATATCCGTTTGAACGAGAAGACAAGGCAGACCGTACGCAAACAGTAAGTGTCAACCAACAACGTGTTATTTATTTATTTTAGGCCGTCCCACCATTACAGTGTATTAATGAATAAATGCACATCACCCTGACTAGAAATGTTTTTTTAGATGTGAACAAATACATTGCAAGAGAAAGCAATTTGTATGGGTTTCTTCTAAGAGTCCATGTGCCGCACGACTGTCCGGTACATAGTATAATAGGTACATAGTATAATATATACAATATAATATGCCCCAATGTCATTTTGCATCGTTAAAATGTAATAGGAGAAAAACATACACTCTTTACATGTTTTCCAAGAACAGTGGAGAATAATTTGTTTAGGCTGATTATGTGATGTAGCTCACGATGTTTTCCTATCACGAGTTACAGAAGTCACTGACCATAGTTATTGGATGAAGATCAAAGATATTTGTGTTATTCTAGAGTGTCACAAATGGATGCGTTATAAGTCTGCTTTCAGTTTGCATCCGACAATGACAGTGAAGGGAATCATGCTCCAGTAGCTAAGCAGGGGGAAAACGCCTCACTGTTAACCTGTTTTAAACATGGCGAGATGCACAAATGCTCACAACACGTGCAAACCCATGAAAGGGCATCTGTTTTTTGTCATGGAGCTAATGTTTTTAACTTCGAATCCAAGTGTTGTGCAATATTGTCATTTGTTCTTTAAGTGATGGGGGGGGGGTCTAGAGGTTTGTCAGAAAGAGTAGACAGAGAGGTACTTGGATTTGAAAAAAATACATCCCAAGTCTCCCCTCCCCTTCCTTTCTGATTGGTCTACAACGCTCTTACCGAAGTATAGCCTGATTTAAATAATGTTTGTTTTACATAGTAGCCAGCGCCTCCAGGCTGGCACAGGACTATGTAATGAAAGTAGTGCATAAAACACTGAACCCCCTCAAACATAAACATTGTCATGGAACTGTTTTTCCCCCCCCCCTTGCGGTACACTGTAACTAAAAACTCGCAGTGCAACATTGTTGATGTACAGCACCATAAAGTCATAAGTGCAAGTCAACTGACAATATATTAAACCGGACACAACACCGTTTAGGGCTGCATTTGTTTTGGTAACTGTTGGTGTTGACTGTAACACCATGTGTTACTCTTATCTAGGTACAGTTCACATATTTCTCTGCCGAGGCATTTTCACTGCCTCCGCAAGAGGCAATTGAAAAATTCATAAAGGGCCCAAATATGAACCATGGGTACAGATTAAATTAAATATTGATGGACAATTTCACTGTGCACTGCACAATCTAATCTTGAGATGTTCTATTATGGACAGTGAGTATTAAAATGAATGGCAAATGATCTGGTGAGGCATTTCAGAGGATGCCCAGCAGGGAGGCTGAAAGCTTCCCAAGAGAGATGAGTATTTGGCGCTCTCCACTGATGCCTTCTCTCTGAATATAATAAAAGAGAATTTGGTTTGTGTGAACTTTATACAGTGTCTACCTTTCAGAGCCCATTCAGAGAACACAAATTCATAAAAAAGCATGTACATAAAATTCACAAAAACAATTTGTTCTTTTTGTTTAATCGTCCCTCTTCTACATACAAATTTACAAAACCCAATAGTAATGGAATGCTGCTTGTCCCAAAAGCCAAAGGTTGGGCACAAAAATGTTATGGCATGTTCTCTTTATGATCAGTAATGTGGAGACCATGGTGTAGGAGTGTGTGGTGGTGTGGTGGTGGATAATAAAATCTTAAACTTGTAATGTACTTTTCAATCCTGTGTTGACAAGATTTCTCAAAACCCACACTACTTTATTCATTTATTCCACACAGTGTGTCACAGCTGGGTTGGAGATGCCAGGCTACTATCTGTGCTGATTGGCCCACACACCAAGCAGTCTCTCACTATGTCCACCACATGTGGAGAAGTGCATTGCTCAAGAACATACCAGACTGCACTTGGGGGCAGCCAGGATTTGAGCCACCAACCATAGGCCCCTGTTATAAATGACTGTACACATATAAGAAATAAGCACTTGAATATTTGACTCATAACGTTTGTCCTGAGCTGCTTCAAATCCCTATTGATTGATAGTCTGAAGTAATGCAAGCTTTTGTAGGCACATTAACGACTTTGATCTTTACAAAATTCGTCCATTTCCCCCAAATAAATAATATTGACAATGACAGGGCGCCATAAAATTCATTATTGCGCATAAATTCATTGGGCATAGATAGTACTCACTACTCACTCATACCCGTAATATAATCGATCCATGCTCATACACGCGGAGTTGGGCGTGTCGAGTAGTGACGTCATCTACCGACACGCCCACTACTCGACACGCCTCCGTCACTGCAGCCGCAGACAGATACACTTGAAAAAGTCTTTAAAAAACTCTTAAATCGATCTAATCCCAAATTAAGACACATGTTTTGCCTAATTTCAGCATTTTTTAGACTATTTTTCTCATCACTTTTCACTCTAATTTTCTGCTCAGGACCCTCACAGAACGCTCCGGGTCAATCTCTCCGATCTGTGGCATCATAGCTAGACCCCCGCCCCCTTGTCAATCAGCACAAACCACAAAAACAACCCAATATTAATTTAAAAAATGACTTTATGCCAAGTGAGAAACGGACTTTGTGGACACATTCGTACAGCGCAGCCGTACAAGAACCGACCAATAATGAATCGTTAGAAAGAAAACATCAATCCAAGAAGAAGAAACAGCAACCAGGATCCTGGCACACAAACCCCAACATGAGACACAAGGCTTTCCTGGTTTTCATCCAGAAAATGGGAGAAAAATATATATCAAAAACTCCCAGACATTTCCCTTTAATCTGCATCGTAAGGAGGGGAGGAGGAGACTGGTTTAAAATGAACGTATATTCAAAGTGGTAATCATGGAAACGGTGAGATCCTTCATTCAGTCGGCAAAAAACAGCAAAATTTTTTAAATATAAAAATATACAGCAATTGCCAAGGTTTGACCGGGCCACGCGGGCAAAGGAGATTATGAGCCTTTGAAAGTGAAAGTAAAAGTTTAACACGGCTCAGTGCTTTGTACCTGTGCTAAAAGTTTATTTCATACAATTTATACAAAATAAATAACTGAAATGTAATGAGATTCGAACTGAACTCATTTGAAACTATATCTGATATAGGATGTTTTTTATGTTAAGATGTTTGGTTTAGTGAGAATTACTATTTTTCACTGTTAGACCAAGAGAGACCAGAGAGACCAGAGAGAAACCAGAGAGAGAGACCATAGAGAGACCAGAAGAGACCAGAGAGAGACCTAAGAGAGGCCAAGAAGGCATAGGGAGGCCAGTGAGAGAGGCCAGAGAGAGACCAGAGAGAGACCAGAGAGAGACCAGAGAGTGAGACCAAGAGAGAGACCAAGAGATACCAGAGAGAGACTCCAGAGAGATGGCCAGAGAATAGAGGCCAGAGAGAGACCAGAGAGAGACCAGAAGAGAGACCCAGAGAGAGACCAGAGAGAGAGGCCAGAGAGACCAGAGAGAGACCAGAGAGAGGCCAGAGAGAGAGCCAGAGAGACAACCAGAGAGACAATCAGAGAGAGAGCCCAGAGAGACCAGGGTGTGGGGAAGAGACCAGAGAGAGCCAGAAGACCAGAGGAAGAGACCAGAGAGACCACCAGAGAGACACCAGAGAGAGAGAACGCAGAGAGAGAGACCAGGGAGAGAGACCATAGACGAGACCAGAGAGAGACCAGAGATGAGACCAGAGAGAGAAGACGCAGAGAGAGAGACCAGAGAGAGACCATAGAGAGGAGGACCAGAGAGGAGACCAGAGATAGACCAGAGAGGAGACCTAAAAGAGACTCAAGAGAGACCAGAGAGAGACCATAGAGAAAGACCACTGTGTCCTTTTTGATTTCTGATCGTGTCGACGAATCGACCACTTTGTAAGTCCTTTGAAGAGCTAAACACAGAATAGAATGGTTGTGAGAAAAACAGTTACACATTATTTATTAGAAACTTAAGCTGCTGAACCTAAAAGTTTTGTTTCGAGACTGAAAATTTTGTTTTTGTACGCGATAGAAAAAGTGTGTGAGAAATTGTGTTTTATTGTGGATAGAATCCGACGTCATCTCCCCAGTCATTGTGCTGACGTGATCCAACAGTCCCTGTGAGTCCCACTATTTGACCCTTTGGGCTCAGACAAAATAATCTTAGATTTTTACTTGAGCTTTGAAAATAGAAGACCACACTCTTAAAGTCTCGCACCAAATGTTAATGGCTACAAGAACCACGTGGAACTCTGAGGAGCACAGGGAACTGGCCTCCCTGCTGTGACCTGAGGAGCACAGGGACTGGCCTCCTGCTGGACTCTGAGGGCACAGGGAGACTGGCCTCCTGCTGGGACTCTGAGGAGGCACAGTGGACTGGCCTCGGCTGCTAAGACTGAGGACACAGGACTGGCCCTCCCTGCTGACTGAGGAGCACAGGGACTGGCCTCCTGCTAAGACTCTGAGAGAGCAAGGGACTGGCCTCCTGCTAAGAACTCTGAGGAGCACAGGGACGAGCTCCTGCTGGGACTCTGAGGAGCACAGGGACTGGCCTCCTGCTAAGACTGAGGAGCACAGACTGCCTCCTGCTGGACTCTGCTGAGCACAGGGACTGGCCCTCACCTGCTGGGACTGAGGAGCACAGGGACCGTCTCCTGCTGGTACTGAGATCAACAGACTGGGTCTCCTGCGGGGACTCTGAGGAGCACAGGGACTGGCCTCCTGCTAAGACTCTGAGGTAGCAACAGGATGGCTCCTGCTGGGACTCTGAGGACACAGGACTGGCCTCCTGCTGGACTGAGGAGCACAGGGACTGGCCTCCTGCTGGACTCTGAGGACACAGGACTGGCCTCCTGCTGGGACTGGAGGTAGCACAGGGACTGGTCTCCTGCTGGGACTGAGGAGCACAGGGACAGGTCTCCTGCTGGCTCTGAGGAGCACAGGGACTGGCTCCTGCGGGGAAAACTAGAGGAGCACAGGGGCTGGGCCTCCTGGCTGGGACTCTGAGGAGCACAGGACTGGCCTCCTGCTGGGACTCTGAGGAGCACAGGGACTGCCTCCTGCTGGGACTCTGAGAGCACTGGGACTGGGCTCCAGCTGGTCCCAGAGTCAGGACTAAACATGGGGAGGCAGTGTTTCAGATTTATGCAGGCTAAAAACAGTCTTCCAGAAAACGTAGACGGGCAATATCAAATCCGAGGTTACAAAACAGATTTAATCCTGACTTTCTGATTTAAAGCCTTGTCTCGTGAGTGCCAGTGTGTGGACTGTTGCTATATCAAAAACCTTGCCTATGCTAAAGGGTTATGAACATATGACCTCATGACTTTTCCGCGTGCGACTCCGCACCAGCATTTTTTGTGTGACAATTTGAAGTAAACTTCTGAACCATCAAACGACAAATAAAAATAACATATGTACATGTAAGATACGGATACAGGTGTAAAAAATAAAAGAATACAGACAGACAGACAGGTGAACAGAACCATGAACAGAACCATGAACAGAACCATGAACAAGAACCATGAACACGCCGAGCAGAGGAGTCCATTCTGTGTCCGTCCTAAAAACCAACAAAGTTCACGAACCGGATCTCTCCCCCTGGTCTCCCTCCCCTGATCTCTCCCCTGGTCTCTGCCCCTGGTCTCATCACTCCAGGTCATCATCACCTGGTCTCTCCCTGGTCTCTCCCCTGTCTATAAACCATCATCCAAACGGGGGAAAACACAAAGATGCAACTGTGGAATTCCGAGGACACAAAATGGCGTCATAGTGCCCGAGAAGCATTCACGTCCCCCAGCCAACAAACTGCTTCTTCTGTCTACAAGTACCTCGTTCTCAGGACGGACTAAGAACGCAGCCAATCAGAGAAGGCAGTCACGGCCAGACACCGGAGCACGCCGTCCCATGTGGATGGAACACTTATGGGGACCAATGTGACATTGTTGTTCTTTAGGACGGACACAGAATGACTGCCTCATGCTCTGAGCGTGTTCATGGTTCTGTTCATGGGTTCTGTCATGGTCTGTTCATGGTTCTGTACACCTTTATGTATTACTGTATTCTCTTATTTTTTTTACCCACCTGTATCCGTATCTACATGTACAAAGTTATTATTTATTCAGTCCGTTTTGATGGTTCAGAAGTTTAGCTCATAATTGTAACACAAAAAGTGCTGGTGCGCGGCACGCGAAAAGTCACTGATGTCCATGATGTTCATAACCCTTTAGCATTAGGCAAGGTTATTGGTATAAGCACAGTCCCCACACGGCAACTCACTAGACAAGCTTTAAATCAGAAAGTACAGGAATAAATCCTGTTTTTAACCTGATTGAAATTGGCCCGTCTCACGTTTTTCTGGAAGACTGTTTTTAGCGCCTAAAATCTGAAACACTGCCTCCCATGTTTAGTCCTGACTCTGGACCAGCAGTGAGACCAGTCCCTGTCTCGCAGAGGGTCCCCAGCAGGAGGGCATCCCTGTGCTCCTCAGAGTCCCAGCAGGAGGCCAGTCCCTGTGCTCCTCAGAGTCCCAGCAGAGGCAGTCCTGTGCTCCCAGTCCAGCAGGAGGCCATTCCCTGTTCTCCACAGATGTCCCCGCAGGAGACCAGTCCCTGTCTCCTCATCCAGCCAGGAGACCTTCCCCTGTGCTCCTCAGGTCCCAGCAGGAGGCCAGGTCCCAGTGCTCCACTTCCCCAAAGAAAAAGTCCCATCTGGAGAGGGCCAGTCCTGTGCTCCTCAGTCCCCAGCAGGAGCCAGTCCCTGTGCTCCTCAGAGTCCCAGCAGGAGGCCAACCCTGTGGCTCCTCCAGATCTTAGCAGAGCCATCCCTGTGTTGCTCCTCAGAGTCCCCAGCAGGAGACCACATTCCCTGTGCTCCTCAGTCCCAGCAGAGACCAGTCCCTGTGCTCCTCAGTCCCAGCAGGAGCAACCCCGTGCCATCAGAGTCCCAGCAGGAGGCAGTCCCTGTGCTCCTACAGTCTTAGCAGGAGGCCAGTCCCTGGTGCTCCTCAGAGTCCCCACAGGAGGCCAGTCCCTGTGCTTCCTCAAGTCTTTAGCAGAGGCCAGCCCATGTTGCTCCTCAATCTTAGGCAGGAGGCCATTCCCTGTGCTCCTCAGGCCCAGCAGGAGGCCAGATCCCTGTGCTCCACATCTTAGCAGCGAGCCAGTCCCTGTGCTCCCTCAAGTCCCAGCAGGAAGGCCAGCTCCCCTGTGCGCCTCAAGTCCCAGCAGGAGGCCAGTCCCGTTCTCCTCAGAGTCCACAGCAGAGAGAGCCAGTCCCCTGTGCTCCTCATAGTGTCCACGTGGTTCTTATAGCATTAACATTTGGTGCGAGACTTAAAAGCTGTGTCTCTATTTTCAAAGCTCATGTAAAAATCTATACTTAATTCTGTCTGAGCCCAAAGGATTCAATAGTGACTCACAGGGACTGTTGGATCTAACGTCAGCACAATGCCCTGGGAGATGACTCGGATTGTTATCCACAATAAACACATTTCTCACACTTTTTCTATCGCGACAAACAACATTTCAGTCTCGAAACAAAACTTTTAAGGTTTCAGCAGCTTTAAGTTTCTAATAAATACTGTTTAACTTTTTTTTCATCACAACAATTCTATTCTATGTTTTTTAGCCTCGTCAAAGGACTTTACCAAGTTGTCGATTCGGTCGACGACGGATCAGAAAATGCTAACAGACCTGTGGTCTCATCTCTGGTACTCTCTCCTGGCTCTCTCTGGGCTCTTTCTGGTCTCTCTCTGGGTCTCTCTCATGAGGTCTCTCTCTGGTCTCTCTCTCGGGTCTCCACTCTGGACTCTCTCTCTGGTCTCTCTCTCTGAGTCCTCTCTCTGGGCTCTCTCTGGTCTCTCTCTGGTCTCATCTCCCTGGTCTCTCTCTCTGGTCTCTCTCTCTGGTGTCTCTCTGTGTCCTCTCAGGTTTCTCTCTCTCTGGTCTCTCTGGTCTCTGCTCAGGTCTCTCTCTGGTCTCTCTGGGCTCTCTCTCTGGATGTCTCTCTGGTGTCTCCCTCAGGTCTCCTCTCTCTGGGCCTCTCTCTCTGGGTCTCTCTCTGGTCTCTCTGGCCTCTCTCTCTGGTCTCTCTCTGTTCTCTCTCTGGTCCTCACTCTGGTCTCTCCTCTGGCCCTCTCTCTCTGGCCTCTCTCTGGTCTCTCTCTGTCTCTCTCTGGTCTCTCTCTCTGGTCTCACTCTCGGTTCTCAATCTCTGTCTCCTCTCTGTCTCTCTCTGGCCTCTCTCTCTGGCCTCTCTCTGGCCTCTCTCTGGCCTCTTCTGTCTCTCTCGGTCTCTCTCTCTGGTCTCTCCTCTGGTCTACTCTCTCTGGTCTCTCTCTGGTCTCTCTGGTCTCTCTCTGGTCTAAACAGTGAAATAGTAATTCTCTCACCTAAACATACATCTTAACAGAAAAAACAACAAATATCAGATATAGTTCAAATGAGTTCAGTTCGATATCGTCATTTAACTTTTCATTTTGTTTTTTGTATATATTGGTAATGAAATAAACTTAGCCACAGGTAACAAAGCACTGAGCCGTGTTATACTTTTACTTTCACTTCAAAGGCCATATCCATCCTTTTCCCAAGCGTGGCCCGGTTCAAACCTCTGTAAAAACATTGCCTGTATATTTTCTATATGCGTTTTTTGACGACTGAATGGAAGGGATCTCAACCGTTTCCATGGTTACCACTTGAATATACGCATGTTAAAACAAAAGAGCCTCCTCCTCCAGCCTCTCTACGATGCAGATTAAAGTGAGAAATGTCTGGGAGTTTTTGATATATATTTTTACTCTCACATATTTCTGCTGTAACCAGGAAAGCCTTGTTCTCATGTTGGGGTGTTGTGCGACAGAGCCTTGGTTGTGTTGTTCTTCTTCTAGGATTGTGTTTCTTTCTAAAGATCATATTGACGGTTCTCTGTACGGCTGCGCTGTTATCGAATGTGTCCACAAAGTCCGTATTCCACTGGCATAAAGTTCCAATTTTTTAAATAATATTGGGTTGTTTTTTGTGTTGTGCTGATTGACAAGGGGGCGGGGTCTAGCTATGATGTCCACAGGAATCGGAGAGATTCGACCCGGAGCGTTCTGTGCGGGCCAAGCAAACAGAGAGTGAAAAGTTATGAAAAATATCTAAAATGCTGAAAATTAGGCAAAACAGTGTCTTAATTTGGGATTAGGATCGATTTAAGAGTTATAAACTTTTTACAAGTGTATCTGTCTGCGCCTGCAGTACGGAGGGCGTGTCGAGTAGTGGGCGTGTCGGGTAGTGAACGTCACTACTCGACACGCGTGAGCCCACGATCCGCGTGTAGAGCATGGATCTATTATAATACGGGTATATGAGTAGTATGGAGATAACTAACTCTATGCCCAATGAATTTTATGCGCAATAAAGACTTTTTATGGCGCATGTCATTGGTCAATATTATTTATTGGGGAACATGGACGAATTTTGAAATATCAAATGTAGTATTTTGCCTACATAAGCGCCATTACTTCAGACTATCAAACAATAGGGATTTGAAGCAGATCAGGACAAAAGTTATTGATTCAAAAAAAAGCAGTGCATATCGTCTAATGTGAACATTCATTTATAAAAGAGGCTCTGGTTGGTGGGATCAATCCTGGCTGCCCCAAGTGCAGTCCAGGTAAGTACTTGAGCAATGCACTTCACCCACATGTGGGACATAGTGAAGACTGCTTGATGGTGGCCAAATCACAGATTAGTAGTCCTGGCACCTCCAACCAGCTGTGACAGCACCCTGTGTGGAATAAAGAATAAAGTATGTGGCGTTTTAGAAACTGTCAACACAGGATTGAAAAGTACATTACAAGTTAAAGATATTATTACACCACCACCACCGAAACCACACACTCCTACACCCATGGTCACACATTACTGATCATAAAGAGAACATGCCATAACATTTTTGTGCCCAACTTTGGCCTTTTGGGCACAAGCAGACATTCATTACTATTGTGTTTTGTCAAATTTGTATGTAGAAGAGGGAGATTAAACAAAAGAACAAATGGTTTTCTGGCATTTTATGTACATGCTTTTTAGGACATTTGTGTTATCTGAATGAGCTCTGAAATGTAACACATGATAAGTTCAACACAAAACAAATTCTCTTTTATATAATCATGAGAGAAAGCTTTCAGAGGAGAGCCCCATCTCCATCTCTCTGGAAAGTGCTTTCAGCCTCCCTGCTGCCCTACGTCCTCTGTAAATGGCCTCACCAATCATTGCAATCATTTTAAAGACTCACTGTCCCATGAAAAGAACAATCACAATTAGATTGTGCAGTGCACAGTGAAATATGTCCATCAAAAAATTTAAATTTTTTTTGTAATTTTTTATATTTAAAATATCTTACCATGGTTCATACTGCCCCTTTATGAAGTTTTCAATTGCTCTTGCTGAGGCAGGTAAATGCCTCGGCCAGAGTGGGAACTGTCACCCTAGATAAGAGTACATGTGTTACATCATTCAAGCAACACAGTTCACCAAAACCAAATGCAGGCCCTAAAGTGTTGTGTCCGGTTTAATAAATTGTCAGTGACTTTGCACTTATGACTTATGGTCACTGTACATCCACAATGTTGCAATGCAGAGTTTTTAGTACAGTGTACGTCCAGGAAACTTGGTACCATGACATGTTTATGTTTGAGGGGGTTCAGTGGGTTTTTATGCACAATTTCATTACAATAGTCCCTGTGCCAACTGGTGGCGCCGGGGCCTACTAATGTAAAACAAACCTTATATAAATCATGCTAATACTTCCGTAAGAGAGCGTGTAGACCAATCAGAAAGGAAGGGGGAGGATGCTTGGGTTGTTTTTTTTTTTCAAATCAAGTACCTCTCTGTCCTCTCTTCTGACAACTCTAGACAATCACTTTAAAGACACATGTTAAAATATTGCACAACACCTGGATCGAAGTTAAAACATAGGCACCCTGACAAACAGATGCCCCTTTCATGGGTTTGCAACGTGTGAGAGCAATTGTGCATTCTCCCGCCATGTTGAAAACAGGTTACACACGTGAAGCGTTTCCCCTTCTTCAGCACTGGAGCATGATTCCCATCACTGACAATATTCGGATGCAACCTGAAAGGCAGACATAAACATCCATTTGTTGCACACTCTGAAACACAAATGATCTTGGAACATCATACCAATAACTATGGTCAGGATCGACTCTGAAACTGTGAATAGGAAACATCGGTGAGCTTACATCACATAAATGCCTAACTAATTCTCCACAGTTCTTGGAAAACATGTAAGAGAGTTATGGTTTTTCTCTCCTTATTCCCAATTTTAAACGAATGCAAAATGACTTGGGCATATTATATTGTTTATAATATACTATGTACCTATTATGACTAATGTACCTGACATGTCGATGGCACAGGGGACGTCGTAGAAGGAACCCATACAAATTGCTTTACCTCTGCAATGTATCGTGTCACTTCGTAAAAAACATTTCTAGTCAGGGTGATGTGCAAAGCTTATTTCATTATACACTGTAACCTGGAGGGACGGGCCGTAAAAAAAATAAAACACGTAGTTGGTTGACACTTACTGGTTGCTACGGTCGCCATGGCTTCTCTTCAACGGATATACTTGCAGAAGTTCAAGTGGATTCAAAAATTCATGTAGTAGGCGTGTCCGGGTAGTGAACGTCAACTACCGACACCCTACACTACGACACGCCTCCCGTACGTGCAAGCCGCAGACAGACCCTCTCGTTCCTTCTCGCTGCGCCCCCAGAGCCTTCCCTCATAAGTGAGCATGGAGGGTAATTTGGGCAGGCCCGTCCCAAGGGGGTGCGAGGCCTGTGCGAACAACGAAACCGCGAGGCCCTGCCCTGAACACTTTTTTCCAGATCCCTGAGGAAAGTTTTTCCGTTATAATCTTTGACACATGAATTCAGCACCACCGTCGGCGCGTGCTTGACGAATCCGCACGCTCGTAACCGAGTTCTTCGCTCCTATGCAGCGTTTTGGCGCGCGCACGAACACACGTCACACACACTCTAACTGCAATATTGTCGCGGTCTATTTAGCTGACATGTCTCTTCCGGTCCTGTGCAAAATAGTAGAGCAACTCAAAAGAGTGAACCAAAAGGAGTCTATTTTTCTCTAATAGTTAATTTGGGGCAAAATGCGCCAAAAGCTATTGAGGCGGAGTCAATAATTATTATTTTCTCATCAAATAAACGTTTTTGCCATGCCTCCACACACTCTGACAACAAAACACTCCTCTCCTCCACACTACAACAACAAAATACTCTTCACCTCCTCCTCCACACACTCTGACCACAACAAAAACACTCCAGCTAGCTAAAGCTAGACAACAGTGTGTTTGCTAAGCTTTTAAAAATATTGTTTTTTTGATGTGATATTCGGACAAAACCATTGGCAATAGCAGCGCTCACGACACCTGTCACACCGCTGATCCTCCTCCACCTCCTCTGCACACACAAAGGGTCTGCTCCACTGCTCACACCTGTATCACTGCTCCTCTGCCTCCTCCTCTCCTCCCCCTCCTCTGCTCACACAAAGGGGTCTGCTGCCTCTGCTCACAACCTGTATCACTGCTCCCTCCTCCTCCTCCTCCTCCTCCTCCTCTGCTTCACACACAAAGGGGTCTGCTTCCTCTGCTCACACTGTCCTCCACTGCTCCCACCTCCGCGATAATGCCACTCTCCTACACTGCGATCATTCCCGTTACTTTCTTTGTATCTCACTCAGACCACCTGCTAAATTATCTGAACAGTTTTTTCGGAGGAACCCGTTCATACATACTGCCCGCGCGCCGTGCCAGTTACAAATCGCTTTGTGAAAATATTTGACTTTACTTGTAAAAAAAGTTTCTTTTGATCAACGAAATCAAAGAGTGTCCAGAGAAAGGGGTTTAGGGTTCCAAAATTTGGAGTGCAGTCTGCCCTTTGGGACCCGTGAACTAGTGTATTTATAAAATAAAATAAAAGGAAGGAAGATTGCGAGGACCCCCTGTTATTTTTTTTTTTTTTTTGGGGGGGGGTGGTGCGGGCCCGGTGGCGACGGCACAGTCGACAGCCGCTTAGGACGGGCCTGATTTTGGAGAGGGTTTAATCCAAGAGAGTGGCATTATTTTAATTTTCTACCTTCAACAAAAATGATAAAGAGGACCTGTAACATTGGTCCAAAGGCATGGATATAACACTTCCATTCAGTAGGTGGCAGTATACGGCAGAATATGATCTTAAGCCCGCCATTAAAGAAACCGAAGCAGCCTCCATCAGTCCTGCGCATGGCGCCTCGCTCAGCTCTTTGTCTCGCTCTGAGGAGTGGGATCACGTTTTTATCACTCTACATGATTTTCGGTTTAATAAATTAGAAACTTTGAATATCCAAAACATAAAATGTTATTTATGTTTTACAAAGCGAAATGTACAAGTCAGAGCCTTTTGAATCCATTTTTAAGTCCTGAAGTTTACAGTGATTGGGAAGACGGAAATGTTTAAGTGTGTCAGGCCTTAAGCCTAATGTTATTCTACTGTAGGTTTGATGTGGATAGTGTTAGTATTACTCTGTCTGCTAAATCCTGGACAATAGTTTTATGGATTCATTATTTTATAAGTCATTTCACTGGATGCGGGGGGGTAAATAAAGAACACAGTTCTTGTCGAAACATAGTTATTATTAAACAGCTTTTCAGAGCACAAACAGCAAAACAATAATAGTGGTAATACAATACGAGTGTATACTATCGTTTAGATTAAGTTATATATATGTTAGATATAAGTAGTATATATTTTACGATAGTCCACAGTCTCCTGTATATCAGTCTCTGAGCCAAACTGCAATTTTTCCTTCGAAGCACAAGCTCTCTGCTCCATAGTCGCCCTCGTCCATAGCTCCTGCTGCACAGCCGCTCCGTGCTCTCTTCTCAATACACAACACACACGGACAATCACAGGGAGCTTCCTTGCGCGACCCATTAAAGGAGCAATATGTAAAAATCTGGCCAAAGGTGGGTACTCGCAGTCACAGGTCAAATATTTTGTAGTCCTCTCTCACTCTCCCTGACTCAGTTTGCCAGATTCACACCAAATCCAGCAGCAAACTCAGGGAATTATTTACAGTTGGTTGTCCGCTCCATTCAACATGCCATGACAGCCGTGCTAATGCGAATGAATGTTTTGATTAATTTTTTTTTATATTATTATTGGACATTTGAGATAAAAACAAAAACAAAATAAAAGCTTAATGTAATATAACATTAGTTTATTGCAAAAAGAAATAAGCAATTGATGTCAAAATAGGAGTGGGAAGAAATGGATGTTGAACGTATTTCTTCACCGTAATCAACATCAGGGTTTGCTCAAGAGGATATCACACCTTACATTTTATTGTATTCCCTAACATGTAAAAGTCCCACAGTCACAAAGAGAGACCTAACAATATTTTAATTGGGGTACATGTTGGTCTTAAATGATTTATTTTTTACAATTAAGCATATAATCTGCAAAAAACTCTTGACCTTGCATCTTTTACCGTTTTTAGAGCAATCTGTCAGTAGAATGTGATAACAATGCATTAAATCAATACAAAAAGACATAGCCCTGGATCGATACCCGGGTTCCCTGCAACGTAAAGCGCAAAACAGTTTAGAACCACTAGAGTCTAGAGGTTCCCAAAGTGGGGTCCTGACCCCCCCGGGGGGTCGCGGGAACCCCTGGGGGGTTCGCAAATGATTTCCTTCCACACAAAAAAGACTATAATTATATTTTAATAACTTTAGTAATTTTGTCCCCATCATTGCAGCGTCAAGCAAAATCATCACAGTAACACCGAGCTCACAGCGCAAAAGCGACAAAGCGTGTCCCCTGCTGTGTTTGCTAAAACTAAAGGTTTTGGGAGGTCTACAAATAAATAATAGCCTGCTTTAAATAAACGTGGTTTTTAATATCTACAACAGAAAACCCGAGGGAGAAAAGTCACTTGTATCAGAGGGCTGATGGTGCGAAGAGAGGGAGAGAGGGCAGAGGGAGGGAGAGAGGGCAGAGGGAGGGAGAGAGGGCAGAGGAGGGAGAGGCAAGGAGGCGAGAGGGGCAGAGGAGGGGATGGAGGGAAGGGAGGGGCAGAGGAGGGAGAGAGGGCAGAAGGGAGGGAGACAGAGTACGGAGGGAGGTAGAGAGGGGGCAGCGGGCAGAGGGTCATGCGGACGGAGGGAAAGGAGGGCAGAGGAGGGAAGAGGCAGCGGATGGGAGAGAGGGCAGCGGAAGGGAGAGAGGGCAGAGGAGGGAGAGGGAGGACGAGAGGAGGGAGAGAGGGCAGAGGAGGGAGAGAGGCAGCGTAGAACAGCGCTTTACAGAGCCCGGCTTTTCCGGAGTCAGCGGTAAAGAGGTTCCGCACATTAAAAGCGGGTGGCCGCATTCTGCTGTGTACTTTATCGTTCAATCCCCGCGGCGTCTCTTCCAAAGTTACTGTCATTAAGGCAAAACCGGACCACCCGGCTTTTAATGGTGCGGACCTCTTTACCTTGACTCCGAAAAGCCAGGGCCTCTTTAACGCCTGTTCTACAACCGGCTGCCCTCCTCTCCCGCCTCTGCCCTCTCCCCTCCTCTGTCCTCCTCTCGCCCTCCTCTGCCTCTCTCCCTCCGCTGCCTCTCAGTCCCTCCGCTGCCCTCCACCCTCTCTGGCCCTCCCTCCCTCCGCTGCCCTCCCCTCCGCAGCCCTCTCCCGCTCTCCCTCCCTCCTTCCTCTGTCCTCCCTCCCTCCTCTGGCCCTCTCTCCCTCCTCTGCCCTCCCTCCCTCCCTCCCTCCTCTGCCCACGGCTCCTCCCTGCCCTCCCTCTCTGGCCCTCTCTCCCTCCTCTCCCTCCTCCCGTCCTCTGCCCTCTCTCCCTCTCTTCGCACCATCAGCCCCTGATACAAGAGACTTTTTCCTCCCCCGTCCGGTTTTTCTGTTGTAGATATTAACCACGTTTTCATTTTAAAGCAGTATTATTTATTTTGTACCTCCAAACACCTTTAGTTTTACAACCCAACAGGCAGGACACCTTTGTCGACTGCGGCATTGTGGCTGTGTTAACGTGAGGATTTATGATTGACGCTGCATTAAGCTTTGGGGGGGGACAAATTACTAACGTTATTAAAAATATTTATAGTCCTTTTGTGTGGAAATCATCTTGCGACCCCCCAGGGTTCCCGCGACCCCCGGGGGGTCAGGACCCCCACATTTGGGAACCACTAGACTCCTATGGTCTAAACTGTGCGCTTACGATGCAGGAACCCGGGTTCGATCCAGGGCTATGTCTTAGTGTAATTATTGCATGTTATCACATTCTATGACAGATTGCTCTAAAAACGGTAAAAGATGAAGGTCAAGACGTTTTTTTGAGATTATAGCTTTAATTGTAAAAATAATCTTTTAAGACCACATGTACCCCCAAATTAAAATAATGTTAGTCTCTTTTTGATGTGGGACTTTACATGTTAGGGAAAAAATAAAATGGTAAAAAGTGATACCTCTGGAGCAAACCCGATGTTGATACGCTGAAGAAATACGTTCCACATCCATTCTTCCCACTCATATTTTGGAACTGCAATTGCTTTATTTTATTTGCATAACTATGTAGAATTAAGTGCTTTTATTTTGTTTTTGTTTTTTATCCTCAAATGCCAAATAATAATAATAAAAAAAACATTAATCAAAACATCCATCTCAGCACTTACACGGCGGTCATGGAAATGTGAATGGAGACGGACAAACAACTGAATAAATTAATGCCCTGTGTTTGGCAGCTGGATTTGGTGAGAATCGGCAACCTGAGTCAGGGAGAGTGAGTGATGGACTACAAAATATTGACTGTACTGCAGTACCACCTTTGGCCAGATTTTACATAATTGCTCCCCTTTAAGGGTCCGCGCAAGGAAGCTCGCTGTGATTGTCCGTGTGTGTGTATTGGAAGGAAGCACGGAGCGGCTGCAGCAGGAGCATGGACGAGGCACTATGGAGCTTAGAGCTATTGGGCTTCGAAGGAAAAGCAGTTTGGGGCTCAGGAGCCTGATATACAGGAGACTGTTGGACAATCTAACAATATAATTAACTTATATCTAACATATATATAACTTAGATCTAACATATAATACACCGTAATGTATACACTATTATTGTTTTGCTGTTTTTGGAGTGCTGAAAACTGTTTAATAATAAACTATTTCCAACAAGAACTGTGTCTTTATTCACCGCATCACAGGTTGAAATAGACTTATAAAATAATGAATCCATAAAACTATTGTCAGGAATTAGCAACAGAGTAGAAACTAACACTATCCACATAAACCGACAGTAGAAACACTAGGCTTAAGGCCTGCACACTTAAATATTATTCATTCCGTCTCCATACACTGGGTAAACTACAGACTTAAAACATGGGATTCAAAAGGCTCTGACTTTGTACATTTGCAATTGTAACAACATAAATAACAATTTAACTTTGGATATTCAAAGTTTTTTCTAATTATAAACACCGAAATCATGTTAGAGTGTAAAAACGTGACCCACCTCCTCAGACGCTAGACAAAGACTGAGGCGAGGCGCATGCCGCAGACTGATGGAGGCTGCTTCTGTTCTTTAATGGCGGCTAAGATCAATATTGCCCGTATACAGCCACCTACTGAACGGAGTGCTTATACTCCATGGCCTTTTGGACCACTTTTACAGTCTATTTATCATTTTTGTATGAATTAGAAAATAAAATAATGCCCTCTCTTGACTTAAACCCCTCTCCCAAAATCAGGCCCCCGCCAAGGCTGTGCGACATGTGCCGCGCACAGGGCCTCGCACCACACAGGGGCCTCGCAAATCTCCTTCCTTTTATTATGATTATAAAACACAGTTCAAGGGTCCCCAAAGGAGACTGCACTCCCCAAATTTGGAACCCTAACCCCTTCTCTGGACCCTCTTGATTTCGTTTGATCACAAGAACATTTTTTACAAGTAACGTCAAATTTTCACCAAAGCGATTTGTAAACAGCAGGCGCGCGGGCAGCTATGTATGCAACGGGTCCTCCGAAAAAACTGTCAGATAACTTTAGCAGTGTCTGAGTGAGATACAAAGAAATAACGGAATGATCGCAGTGTAGGAGAGATGGATACTCGCGGAGGAGGAGCAGTGAGACAGGTGTGGCATAGGAGCAGACCCCTTTTGTTGAGCTGAGGAGGAGGAGGAGGAGGAGGAGGAGGAGCAGTGATACAGGTGTGAGCAGAGGAAGCAGACCCTGTTGTGTGGCCGAGGAGGAGGAGGAGGAGGAGGAGGAGGACAGTGATACAGGTGTGAGCAAGAGGCAGACCCCATGTGTTGAGCAAGAGAGGTGAGGATCAGCGTGTGACAGGGTGTGTGAGCGCTGCCTATTGCCAATGTTTAGTCCGAATATCCACAATCAAAAACATATTTTTTAAAAGCCTAGCAAACTCACTGTATGTCCTAGCTTTAGCTAGCTGGAGTGTTTTTGTGTGGTCAGATGTGTGGAGATGGAGGTGTAAGAGTATTTTGTTGTTGTCATGTGGAGGAGGAGGAGTGTATGTTGTCCAAGTGTGTGAGGCATGGCAAAAACGTTATTTGATGAGAAAAAAATAATATTGACTCCGCCTCATAGCCATTTTGCGCAATTTGCCCAAATCTAACTATTAGAAGAAAAAGACTCCCTTTTGGTTCAATCTTTTGAGTTGCTCGACCATTTTGGCCACAGACGTAAGAGGACATGTCAGCTAAAAAGACCGCGACCATATTGCACCCGTAGAGAGTGTGTGCGTGTGTAACGTGCGCGCGCCAAACGCTTGGCATAGGAAGCGAAACACTCGGTTAAGCGCGTGCTGGATCACGTCAAGCACCGCGCGAGGTGGTGCTGAATGTAAATGTCAAAGATTATAACCGGAAAAAACTTTCTCAGATCCTGGGAAAAAAGTGTCAGGGCATGGCCTCCGCGTTTCGAGTTCGCACAGGCCTCGCCCCCCCCTTGGGACGAGCCCTGCCCAGAATACCCTTCCCTGCTCCACTACTGAGGATGCTCTGGGGCGCAGCGAAGGAAAGACGAGAAGGGTCTGTCTGCGGCTTTGCAGTACGGAGGCGGTCGAGTAGTAGGCGGGTCGGTAGTGACGTCACTACCCGACACGCCGACAACAGAATTTGAATCCCTCTGAACTTCATGCAAGTATCTCCGTGAAGAAGACTGGCAGACCGACGCAAACAGTAAGTGTCAACCAACACGGTTTTATTTATTTTTAGCCGTCTCTCCATTACAGTGTATTCAATGAATAAATGCACATCACCCTGACTAGAAAGTTTTTTAGAAGTGAACTAATACATTGCAGAGAAAGCAATTTTGGTATGGGTTTCTTCTAAGAGTCCATGTGCCATCGACATTCAGGTACATAGTATAATAGGTACAAGTATAATAATACAAGATAATATTGCCCAAGTCAATTTTGAATCGTTAAAATGGTAATAAGAGAAAAAAACATAACTCTTTACATGTTTTCCAAGAACATGAGAATTAGTTACAATTAAGTGATTAGCTCGCCCCCCCCCCCCCCGATGTATTCCTATCACATTACAAAGTCAACTGACCATAGGGTATTGGATGCATGTTCCAAGATATTTTGTGTTTCTGAGTGTGCACAAATGGACATGTTTTATGTCTGCTATTCAGTTGCATTCCGAGCTGATTTCAGTGAGTGGAATCAGGCTCCAGTGCTGAAGCAGGGGAACACGCTCACGTGTGTAACCGGTTTAAACAGGCGGAGAAGCACAAATCTCACCCACGACAAACCCATGAAAGGGCATCTTGTTTTGTCATGGAGCTATGTTTTTTAACTCGAATCCAGGTGTTTGCAATATTGTAACATTTGTTCTTTAAAGTGATTGGTCTAGAGTTTGCAGAAAGAAGAGACAGAGAGGTACTTGATTTGAAAAAAAAACAACCCAAGCTTCACTCCCCTTCCTTATCAGATTGTCTAGCACGCTCTTACCGGAAGTAATAGCAATATTATATATAAAGTTGTTTTACATTAGTAGGGCCCGAGCGCCACCAGGCTGGCACAGGACTATGTAATGAAAAGTGTGCATAAACACTGAACCCCCCTCAAACATACACAAGTCATGGTACATGTTTCCTGGACTTACACGTACTAAAAACTCTGCATTGCAACATTGTTGATGTACAGAGACCATAAATCAAAAGTGCAAGTCACTGACAATTAATATACCGGACAAACAACACCTTTTAGGGCTGCATTTGGTTTTTTGTGAACGGTTTTGTTAATGTAACACATTTTACTCCTTACTAGGTGACAGTTCACAACCTGGGCCGAGGCATTTCACCTGCCTCAGCAAGAGGCGAATTCGAAAAATTCATAAAGGTGCCAAAGTATGACCAAGGTAAGATTATTTAAATATTGATGGACATATTTCACGTGCACATGCACAATCTAATCCTGTGATTTGTTCTTTATTGACAGTGAGTTTAAAATGATTGCAAATGTTCAGTGAGCATTTACAGAGGAGCAGCAGGAGGCTGAAAGGCATTCCAAGAGATGGAGATTGGCGCTCTCCTCTGAAGCCTTTCTCTCATGATAATAATAAAAGAGAATTTGTTTTGTGTTGAACTTATTCAGTGTCTACATTTCAGAGCCATTCAGATAACACAAATTCATAAAAAAGCATGTACATAAAATGCCAGAAATACAATTTGTTCTTTTGTTTAATCTCACTCTTCTACATACAAATTTGACAAACACAATAGGTAATGAGTGTCTGCTTGTCCCAAAAGGCCAAAGTTGGGCACAAAAATGTTATGGCTTTTCTCTTTATGAATCAGTATGTGGAGACCATGGGGGTAGAGTGTGTGGTGGTGGTGGTGGTGTAATAATATATCTTTAACTAGTAATGTACTATTTCAATCCTGTGTTGACAATTCTCAACAACGCCACACTACTTTATTCATTTATTCCACACAGTGTGTCCACACTGGGTTG
Source organism: Knipowitschia caucasica (assembly GCA_964034765.1). Taxonomy (NCBI): domain Eukaryota; kingdom Metazoa; phylum Chordata; class Actinopteri; order Gobiiformes; family Gobiidae; genus Knipowitschia; species Knipowitschia caucasica. The sequence goes on from OZ035830.1 coordinate 20,747,890, forward strand.
GAGGATGCCAGTCTACTAAACTGTGCTATTTGGCCACCACCAAGCCGTTCTCTCACTATGTCCACACATGTGGGTGAAGTGCATTGCTCAAGAACAAACCAGACTGCACTTGGGGCTGCCAGGATTTGAGCCACCAACCATAGGCCCTTTAATAAATGAATGTACACATTATACATAAGCACTGGCATTAGTTGAACTCATTAACTTTTGTCCTGAGCTGCTTCAAATCCCTATTGAATGAATAGTCTGAAGGTAATGGCATCTTTTGTAGCCAAATTACTACTTGAATATTGACAAAATGTCGTCCATTTTCCCCCACTACAGAATATTGACAATGACAGCGCCATAAATACTTAATGCCGCTTAAATTCATTGGGCATAGATATTACTCACTACTACTGCATACCCGTATTATAATAGATCCATGCACATCACGCGGATGGGCGGTGTCGCGTATGACGTCACTACCCGACACCCCACAACTCGACACGCCTCCGTACTGCAGGGCCGCAACATATACACTTAAAAAGTCTTAAAACTCTTACATCGATCTAATCCCAAATAAGACACATGATTTTGCCTAATTTCAGCAGTTTTAGACTATTTTTCTCATCATTTTCACTCATGTTCTGCTCTGGCCCTCACAGAACGCTCCGGGTCAATCTCTCCGATCTGTGGACATCATACTAAACCCCGCCCCTTGTCATCAGCACAAACCACAAAAACAACCCAATATTATTTAAAAATGACTTTTATGCAAGTTGAAGAATACGACTTGTGGACACATTCGTAACAGGCGAGCCGTACAAGAGAACCGTCATCTAATGACTTTAAAAGAAACCCAGATCCTAGAAGAAGACACAACCCAAGGAATCCTGTCGCACAAACCCAACATGAGAACAAGCTTTCCTGGTTATCAGCCAGAAAATGGAGTAAAAAATATATCTCCAAAACTCCCAGACAGATTTCCCGTTTCATCTGCAGCGTAGAGAGGGAGGAGAGACTTGTTTAAATGACGTATATACAAAGTGGTAACCATGGAAACGGTGGAGATCTTCCATTCAGTCGTCTAAAAACAAGCATATACAAATATAACAGCAATGCAGAGGTTTGAACCGGGCCAACGCGGGAAAAGGTGAGATTATGTAAAAGCCTTTGAAAGTTAAAGTAAAAATGTATAAAACACGGCATCAGTGCTTTGTATCTCCGGCGGGGGGGGGGGGGGGGGGGGGGGGGGGGGGGGGGGGGGGGGGGGGGCCTGTGGCTAAAAGTTTATTTCATACAATTTTATACAAAATAAAACTGAAATGTTAAGATTAGATTCGAACTGAACTCATTTAAACGATATCCTGATATTTGATGTTTTTTATGTTAAGATGTGTTTAGGTGAGAATTACTATTTTCACTGTTTAGACAGAGAGAGACCCTAGAGACCAGAAGAGAGACCAGAGAGAGAGACCAAGAGAGACCAGAGAGAGACCAGAGAAGAGACCAAGAGAGGCCAGAGAGAGGCCAGAGAGAGGCCATAGAGAGAGGCCAGAAGGAGAGACGCAGAGAGAGACCAGAGAGAGACCAGAGAGTGAGACCAGAGAGAGAGACCAGAGAGAGACCAGAGAGAGACCGGAGAGAGGCCAAGAGGAGAGGCCAGAGAGAGACCAGAGAGAGACCAAGAGAGACCAGAAGAGACAGAGAGAGAGCCAGAGAGACCGAGAGAGACCAGAGAGATGCCAAGAGAGCGACCAGAGAACAACCAGAGAGTACATCAGAGAGAGAGCCCAGAGAGACCAGAGAGAGACCAGAGAGAGACCAGAGAGACCAGAGAGAGAGAACCAGAAGACACCAGAGAGACACCAGAGAGCAGAGACCAGAGAGAGAGACCGGAGAGAGACCAGCGAGAGACCAGAGAGAGACCCTGAGAGAGAACCAGAGAGAGAGACAGAGTGAGAACCAAGAGAGACCATAGAGAGAGACCAGAGAGAACCAGAGAGATACCAGAGAGAGACCAAAAGAGACCAGAGAGAGACCAGAGAGAGACCAAGAGAGACCACTGAGTCTGATTCGATTTTCTATTCCAGTGTCGACGACATCACAACTTGGTAAAGTCCTTTGACGAAGGCTAAAAACATAGAAAGAATTGTGTGATGAAAAACAGGTAAACATTATTTATTAGAAACTTAAAGTCTGCTGAACCTATAGTTTTGTTTCGAGACTGAACTGTTGTTTGTCGCGATAGAAAAAGTGTGAGAAATGGTGTTTTCTATTAGTGGATAAATCCGACGTATCTCCCCCAGGTCATTGTGCTGACGGATCCAATCCGTCCCCTGTGAGTCACTATTTGACCCTTTGGCTCAGACATAGAAATAAGTATTAGATTTTTACAGGAGCTTTGAAAATAGAGACCCAGCTTTAAGATCTCGAACAAATGTTAATGCTATAATAACCACGTGGAACTCTGAGGAGCACAGGGACTGGCCTCTGCTGTGACGCTGAGGAGCACAGGGACTGGCCTCCTGCAGGGACTCTTGAGAGCACAGGGACTGGCCTCCTGCTGGGACTCTGAGGAGCACAGGACTGGCCTCCTGCTAAGACTGAGGAGCACAGGGACTGGCCCTCCTGCTGGGACTGAGGAGCACAGGGACAGGGCCTCCTGCTACGACTCTGAGGAGCACAGGGACCTGGGCCTCCTGCTAAGACTCGAGGAGCACAGGGACTGGGCCTCCTGCCTGGGACTCTGAGGAGCACAGGGACTGCCTCCTGCTAAACTGAGGAGCACAGGGACTAGGCCTCCTGCTGGAACACTGATGTGCACAGGGACTGGCCTCCCTGCTGGAACTCGAGGAGCACAGGACGGGTCCTCCTGCTGGGACTGAGGAGCACAGGGACTGTCCTCCTGCTGGGACTCTGAGGAGCACAGGGACTGGGCCTCCTGCTAAGACCTGAGGAGCACCGGATGGCCTGCCTGCCTGGGACTCTGAGGAGCAAGGGACTGGGCCTCCTGCTGGGACTGAGGAGCACAGGGACTGGCCTCCTGCTGGGACTCTGAGGAGCACAGGGACTGGCCTCCTGCTGGGACTGAGGAGCACAGGGACTGGTCCTCCTGCTGGGACTGAGGAGCACAGGGACAGGTCCTCCTGCTGGGACTCCTGAGGAAGGCCACAGGGACTGAGCCTCCTGCTCGGGAAAGGACTGAGGAGCACAGGGACGGCCCCTGCGGGACTCTGAGGAGCACAGGACTGGCCTCCTGCTGACTCTGAGGACACAGGGACTGGCCTCCAGCTGGACTCTGAGGAGCACAGGGACTGGTCTCCGCTGGTCCCAGAGTCAGGACTAAACATGGGGGAGGCTGTGTTTTCAGATTTTATGCAGGCTAAAAACAGTCTTCCAGAATACGTGTAACGGGCAATATTCTAATCCAGTTTAAAAACAGGATTTAATCCTGACTTTCGATTTAAAGCCTTGTCCCTTGGTGATTCCGTGTGTGGACTGTGCAATACCAATAACCTTGCCTACTGCTAAAGGGTTTATGAACTTATGACATCTGTGGGACTTTTCCGGCGTGGCCTCGCACCAGCATTTTTTGTGGGTACAATTTGAGTAAACTTCTGAACCATCAAAACGACAGAATAAAAATAACATATGGTACAGAGGTAGAATAACGGATACAGGGTAGAAAAATAAAAGAATAGCAGAATACAGACAGGTAACAGAACCCATGAACAGAACCATGAACAGAACCATGAACAGAACCATAACACGCTCGAGCAGAGGAGTCCTTCTGTGTCCGTCCCTAAAAACAACAAAAGTTCACAACCTGGTCTCCCCTGTCCTTCCCCTGAACCCCCCTGGTCCTCTCCCCTGGTCTCACACCGGTCTCTCACCAAGTGGTCCTCTCCCCTGTCTCATCCCCATGGTCTAAACCATTCAATCCAAACGGGGAGGAAAACAAAAAGATGCAACTGTGATTTCCGTGGACAACTAAATTGGCGTCTGGTGCCCGAGAAGCATTCACGTCCCCTAGTACAACAAACCTGCTTTCTTCTTCTACAAGCACCACTTTCTCAGGACGGACGCAGCCAATCAGAGGAAGCAGTCACGTCCAGACACCTGGAGCACGCCGTCCATGTGGATGGAACTCTTTGGGCCAGATTGTGAACTTTGTTGTTTTTTAGGACGGACACAGAATGACTCCTCTGCTCTGAGCGTGTTCATGGTTCTTTCATGTTCTGTTCATGGTTCTGTTCATGGTTCTGTTCACACTGTATGTATTCTGTATTCTTTTATTTTTACACCTACCGTATCTACATGTACATAGTTTATATTTTATTCTGTCGTTTGATTGGTTCAGAAGTGTACCTCAAATTGTACCACAAAAAATGCTGGTGCGAGGCCACGCGGAAAAGTCAATGATGACATATGTTCGTAACCCTTTAGCATTAGGCACAGGTATTGGGTATAGCACAGTCCACACACAACGCAACGGCAACTGCACAAGACAAGGCTTTAAATCAGAAAGTCAGGATTAAATCTGTTTTTACCTGGATTTGAATATGCCCGTCACACGTTTTTGGAAGACTGTTTTTAGCTTGCATAAAATCTGAAACACTGCTCCCCATGTTTAGTCGCTGAACTCGGGACCAGCAGGGAGACCAGTCCCTGTGCTCCTCAAGTTCCCAGGCAGAGGGCCCAAAAAGTTTTTTCCCCCCTTGCTCACTCAATCCAGCAGGAGGCCAGTCCCTGTGCTCCTGCAGAGTTCCCAGCAGAGGCCAGTCCCTGTGCTCCTCAGAGTCCCACAGGAGGGCAGACTCCCTGTGCTCCTCAGAGTCCCCAGCAGGAGACCAGATACCCTGTGCTCCCTCAGTCCCAGCAGGAGACCAGTCCCTGGTGCTCCTCAAGTCCCAGCCGGAGGCACAGACCCCAGTGCCCTCAGAGTCCCAGCAGGAGGCCAGTCCTGTGCTCCTCAGTCCCCAGCAGGAGCCAGTCCCTGTGGCTCCTCAGAGTCCCCTACAGAGGCCATCCCTGGTGCTCCTCAGAGTCTTAGCAGGAGGCCAGACCCTGTGCTCCCAAGTCCCATCATTAGACCAGTCCCTGTGCTCCTCAGTCCCAGCAGGAGACCAGTCCTGTGCTCCTCATCCCCCAGCAGGAGGCCAGTCCCAGTCTCATCAGAGTCCCACAGGAGGCCAGTCCTGTGGCCCTCATCTTAGCAGAGGCCATCCTAGTGCTCCTCAGAGTCCACTGGAGGCCACCCTGTGCTCCTCAGAAGTCTTAGGCAGGAGGCCATCCCTGTGCTCCTCAGAGTCTTAGCAGAGAGCCAGTCCCTGTGCTCATCATCCCAGCAGGAGCCAGTCCCTGTGCACCCAGCATCTTAGCAGGAGGCCAGTCCCTGTGCTCCACAGAGGCCCATCAGGAGGCCAGTCCCTGTGCACCTCAGAGCCCAGCAGAGCCAGTCCCGTGTGCTCCTCAGATCACAGCAGTAGGCCAGTCCTGTGCACCTCAGTAGTTCCCAACGGGTTCCTATATTAGCATAAACAGTTGGTGCGAGACTTAAAGCTGTGGTCTCTATTTTCAAAGCTCATGTAAAAATCAATACCTATTTTCCTGTCTGAGCCCAAAGGTCAAATAGTGACTCACAGGTAAAACTGTTTGGATCACTTCAGCAGCAATGACCTGGAGATGACGTCGGATTTATCCACAATAAACACATTTCTCACTACTTTTTCTATCGCGACAAACAACATTTCAGTCCTCGAAAAACAAAACTTTAGGTTTCAGCAGCTTTAAGTTCTAATAAATAAGGTTTTTAACTGTTTTTCATCACCACAATTCTATCTATGGTTTTTTAGCCTCGTCAGAAGGACCTTTACCAAGTTGGTCGATTCGTCGACACAAACGGATCAGAAAAATCAACAGACACAGTGTCTCTCTCTGTCTCTCTCTGGTCTCTCACTGTGTCTCTTATCTGGTCTCTCTCTGGTCTCTCTCTGGTCTCTCTCTGGTCTCTCCACTCTGGTCACTCTCTGTCTCTCTTCTGGTCGCTCTACTCCGGTCTCCTCTCTGAATCTCTGGGCTCTCTCTGGCAGCTCTCTCTGGTCTCTCTCCCTGGTCCTCTCTCTCCTGGTCTCTCCTCTCAGGAGTGTCTCTCGGTGTCTCTCTGGTCTCGTCTCGCGTGGTCTCTCTGGTCTCTCTCTGGTCTCTCTCTGGTCCCCCCCTCTCTGGGGCTCTCTCTCTGATGTCTCATCTGGGGTCCTCGTCTGGTCTCCTCTCTCTGGCCTCTCTCCAGGTCCTCTCTGGTCCTCTCTCAGGCCTCTCTCTCTGGTCCTCGTCTGGTCCTCTCCTCTGGTACTCTCTCTGGTCTCTTCTCCTGGCCTCTTCCTCCTTCTGGCCTCTTCTGGTCTCTCTCTGGTCCTCTCGCTGGTCTCCTCTCTGGTCCTCACACTCTGTCCTCTCTCTGGTCTCTCTCTGGTCTCTCTCTGGCCTCTCTCTCTGGCCTCTCGTCTGGCCACTCACTGCCTCTCTCTGGTCTCTCTCATGGTCTCTCTCTGGTCTCTCTCTGGTCTCTCTCTCATGGTTCCTCTCTCTGGTGCCTCTGTCTCTCTCTGGTCTTAACAGTGGAAAATAGTAAATCTCCACCTAAACAACATCTTAGACATAAAAAACATCAAATATCAGATAAAGATTCAATAGGTCAGTTCGGAATCTCATTTAACATTTCGGTTTTATTTTGTATAAATTGTATGAAATAAACTTTTAGCACAGGTCAAAAGCACTGAGCCGTTTTTATAGGCTTTTACTTTCAATTTCAAAGGCTCATAATCTCACCTTTCCCGCGTGGGCCGGATTCAAACCTCTGCCTTGCGTATATTTTTATTGCTGTTTTTTGCCGACTGAATGGAAGGATCTCACCGTTTCCATGGTTACCACTTTGAATATACGTACCATTTTAAAACAAAGGTCTCCCTACCTGCCCTCCTCTCTACGATGCAGATTAAAGGGAAATGTCTGGGACGTTTTTGGGATATATATTTTTTACTACCATTTTCTGGCTGATAACCAGGAAAGCCTCTGTTCTCGGATTTTGGGTTTGTGCGACAGAATCCTGGGTTGTGTTCTTCTTCTAGGATTGTGTTTCTTTCTAAAGATCATTATTGACGGGTTCTCTGTACGGCGCCTGTTAGAATGTGTCCACTAAGTCCTATGCTCACTTGGCATAAGGGTCATTTTTTAAAATAATATGGTTTTGTTTTTTGTGTTTGGTGCTGAATTGACAAGGGGGCGGGGTCTAGCTATGAATGTCAACAGAGCGGAGAGATTCGACCCGAGCGTTCTGTGAGGCCAGAAGCAGAACATAGAGTGAAAAGTGATGAGAAAATATCTCAATGCTGAAATTAGGCAAAACATGTGTCTTAAATGTGGGATTAGAAGATCGATTTAAGAGTTTTTAAGAAGAGACTTTTTCAAGTTATCTTGTCTGCGGCCTGCAGTAACGGAGGCGTTCAGTAGTGGCGTGTCGGGTAGTGAACGTCACTACTCGACACGCCCCCACAACTCCCGCGTGTATGAGCAAGGATCCTATTTATAATACCAGGTATGAGTAGTAGTGAGTACTATCTTATGCCCAATGAATTTAGCGCAATAATGAATTTTATGGCGAAAATGGGTCTTGTCAATATTATTTTATTGGGGTAAAATGGACGAATTTTGTAAATATCAAAGTGTAAATTTTGCTACAAAAGCTTGCCATTACTTCAGACAATCAATCAATAGGGAATTGAAGCAGCTCAGGACAAAAGTTAATGAGTCGAATAATGCCAAGTGCTTATGTTCTAATGTTACATAGTCATTGTATAAAGGGGCCTATGGTTGGTGCTCAGATACCTGGCTGCCCCAAGTGCAGTCTGGTATGTTCGTGAGCAATGCACGTTCACCCCACATGTGTGGACATAGTGAGAGACTGCTTGTGGTGGCCAATAGCACAGATTAGTAGCCTGGCATCCTCCAAACCCAGCTGTGACACACTGTGTGGAAGATATGAATAAAGTAGTGTGGCGTTTTGAGAAACTTGTCACACAGGATTGAAAAGTACATTACTAGTTAAAGATATTAGTACAGAACCACCACCACCACCACACACTCCTACACCCATGGGGCTCCACATTACTGATCATAAGAAACATGCCATAACATTTTTGTGCCCAACTTTGGCCTTTTGGGCAAGCAGACCATACTTTATCTATTAGTGTTTAGTCAAATTTGTAGTAGAAGAGGGAGATTAAACAAAAAAGAACAAATTGTTTCTGGCATTTATGTACAAGCTTTTTTATGAATTTGTGGTTATCTGAAAGTCACTGAAATGTAGCACACTGAATAAGTTCAACACAAAACAAATTCTCTTTTATTATAAGCATGAGAGAAAGGCATCAGAGGAGAGCGCCAATCTCCCTCTCTCTTGGAAGCTTTCAGCCCCCCTGCTGCCTCTCTGTAAAGGCCTCACCAGATCATTTGCAATCAATTTAAACTCACTGTCCAATAAAGAACAATCACAGTTAGATTGTGGCAGTGCACAATGGAAATAATGTCCATCAAGATTAAATAATCTTACGATGGTACATACTTTGGCCCCTTTATATGAATTTTTCAATTGCCTCTTTGCTGAAGGCAGGATTGAAATGCCACGGCCAGAGTGTGAACTGTCACCTAGATAAGAGTAAAAATGTGTTACATCAACAACAACAGTTCACACAACCAAATGCAGCCCTAAAAGGTGTTGTTGTCCGGTTTAATATTTGTCAGTGAACTTGCACTTATGACCTTTATGAGTCTCAGTAACATCAACAATGTTGTCCAGATCAGAGTTTTTATTACAGTGTACGTCCAGGAAACATTACCATGACATGTTTAATTGTTTGGTGGGGGGGTTCAGTGGATTTATGCACCACTTTCATATACAATAGTCCCCTGTGCCGCCTGGTGGCGCTCGGGAACCGCCTACTAATGTAAAACAAACAGTTATATAAATCAGGCTATACGTCCGGTAAGAGCGTGTAACCAATCAGAAAGAAGGGGGGAGGGAGCCTTGGGTTTGTTTTTTTTTTTTCAAATCAAGTACCTCTCTGTCTCTCGATTCTGACAAACTCCAGACATCACTTAAAGAACAAATGTAAATATAGCACAACCCTGGATTCGAAGTTAAACATAGCTCCAAGGGACAAACAGATGCCCTTTATCATGGGTTTGCACGTGTTTAGCATTTGTGCTTCTTCCGCCATGGTTTAAAACAGTTACACACGTGAAGCGTGTTCCTTTCTGCGTCAGCACTGGAGTCATGATTCCATCACTTACATAGTCGTATGCCTACTGAAAGCAGACATAACAACCATTTGTGCACACTCAAGAAACACGAAATATCTTGGAACATCATCCAATAACTATGGCACCGTGACTTCCTGTAACTGTAGATAAGGAAACATCGTGAAGCTACATCACATAATTGACTAACTAATTCTCCACTGTTCTTGGAAAACATGTAATGAGTTTATGTTTTTTTTCTCCTTATTACCATTTTATACGATTCACAATGACTTGGGCAATATATAATTGTAATAAATTATACTTTGTACCCTATTAAACTATGTACCTGACAGGTCGATGGCAATGGACTCTTAGAAGAAACCCATACAAATAGCATTCCTCTGCAATGTATAGGTTTCACTTCTTAAAAAACATTTCTAGTCAGCGGTGATGTGCATTATTCATTAAAACAACTGTAACAGGAGGGACGAGCCTAAAAATAAATAAAACACTTTGTTGGTTGACACTTACGTGGTTTGCGTACGGTCTGCCATGTCTTCTCTTCAACGGATATACTTGCAGAAGTTCAAGTGGAAGCAAATTTCATGTAGTAGGCGTGGTCGGGTAGTGACGTCACTACCCGAACACGCCTACTACTACGACACGCCTCCGTCCTGCACGCCGCAGACAGACCCTTCTCGTTTCCTTCGCTGCGCCCCAGAGCCTTCCTCAGTAGTGGAGCATGGAGGGTAATTTTGGCAGGCCGTCCCAAGGGGGGTGCGAGGCCCAGTGCGCAACTCGAGATCTTGCGAGGCCCTGCCCTGACAACTTTTTTCCCAGATCTGAGGAGAAGTTTTTCCTGTTATAATCATGTGAACATGAATTCAGCACCAACTCGCGCGGTGCTAGACGAGATCTAGCACGCGCGTAACCGAGTGTCTTCGCTCCTATGCAGCTGTTTGCGCGCGTCCACGGTGACACACGCACACACACTCTACGTGCTACTATCTGGTCCGCGGTCCTTTTAGCTGACATGTCTCTTTCGCCGTCTGTGTCAAAATGTAGAGCAACTCAAAAGATTGAACCCAAAAGGAGTCTATTTTCTTCTAATAGTTAGATTTGGGGCAAAATGCGCCAAAATGGCTATGAGTCGGAGTCCGAATAAAATTATTTTCTCATCAAATAACGTTTTTGCCATGCCTTCCACAACACTCTGACACATACACACCTCTCCTCCACACTGACACAACAAATATCTTCACCTCCTCCTCCACACACTCTGACCACAACAAAAAACACTCCAGCTAGCTAAGCTAGACATACATGGTGTTTGCTAAAAAAAAAAAAAAATTAATTTTCTAATCGCTTTAAAAATATTGTTTTTGATGGTGGATATTCGGACTAAACATTGGCAATAGCAAGCGCTCACACACCTGTCATCACACCTGCTGAATTCCTCCTGCCTCCCTCCTCTGCCACGACGAAAGGAGGTCTAGCTCCTCTGCTCACACCTGTATCACTGCTCCTCCTCCACCTCCTCCTCCTCCCCCTCTGCTCACACAAAGGGGTCTGCTCCTCTGCTCACACCTTGTATCCACACTCCGCTCCCCTCCTCCATCCTCCTCCTCCTTCCTCTGCGGTCACACAAAGGGGTCTGCTCCCTCTGCCACACCTGTCTCACCTGCTCCTCCTCCGCGAGAACCATCTCTCCTACACTGCGATTCATTCCGTTACTTCTTTATCTCACTCAGACACTGCTAAAGTTTATACGGACAGTTTTTTTCGAGAGCCCGTCATACCAAACTGCCGCGCGCATCTGCCTGTTTATACAAATCGCTTTTGGTGAAAATTTGACTTTTACGTAAAAATGTTCTTTTGATGCAAACGAAATCAAAGGAGGTCCAGAAAAGGGGTTTAGGGTTACCAAATTTGGAGGGCAGTCTGCCCTTTGGGACCCTTGAACTAGTGTATTTAATAAAAATAAAATAAAGGAAGGAAGATTGCGAGCCCCTCTGTGTGCTGAGGCCCTTGCGACGGCACAGGTCGCACAGCCCTTAAGGACGGCCTGAATTTGGGAGAGGTTTAATCATGAGAGGGGACATTAATTTTATTTTCTAACTTCCAACAAAATGATAAATCGACTGTAACATTGGTCAAAGGCATGGAGTAATAACACGCCGATTCAGTAGGTGGCAGTATACGTGCAATAACTTGAGTCTTATCCCGCCAATAAAGAAACAGAAGCACCTCCATCAGACTGCGCATCGCGCCTCGCTCATCTTTGTCTACGCTGAGGAGGGGGTCACGTAATTTACCTCTACACATGATTTCGGTTTTAATAATTAGAAAACTTTGAATCTCCAAAATTAAAATGCTATTTATGTGTTTACAAATGCAAATGTACAAGTCAGAGCTTTGAATCCATTTTTAAGTCTGTAGTTTTACAGTGATGTAGTCTGGTACGGACTGTTTTAAGTGGTGCAGGCCCTTAAGCCTAAGTGTTTCTACTGTAGTTTAATTGATAAGTGTTAGTATTACTGCAGTCTGCTAAATCCTGACAATAGTTTTATGGGCTTACATTATTTTATAAGTCTTTTCAACTTTGATGCGGTGAATATAGACACAGTTTCTTGTAGAAAACATAGTTATTATTAAACAGTTTTCCAGCACAAACACCAAAACAAATAAAAGTGTAATACAATACGAGTGTATAATGTTTAGATCAAAGATTATATATATTGATTTAGATATAAGTTATATAATTTAGATAGTCCACATCCTCCTGTATATCAGCTCTGAGCCCAAACTGCTTGTCCTCGAAGCACAAAGCTCATCTGCACCATAGTTCCGTCGTCCATGCTCGCCTGCTGCAGCCGCTCCGTGCATCCTCCATACAACACACACGGAGAAACCAATCACAGCGGAGCTTCCTTGCGCGACCTTAAAAGTAGAATATGTAAAAATCAGTGCCAAAAGGTGTACTGCAAGTCACAGTCAATATTTGTAGTCCTCGTCCTCACTCTCCCTGACTCAGGTTTGCATATTTCACACCAATCCATCAGCAAACACAGGGAATTATTTTATCAGTTGTTTTGTCGTCACATTCACATTGCCATACAGAGCCGTGCTAAAGCTGAATGAATTGTGTTTGATTAATGTTTTTTTTTATATTATTATTGGACATTGATAAAAAAACAAAAAACAAAATATAAGCAATGTAGTAAACATAGTTTTATGCAAAAATAAAAAGCAATTGAGTTCAAAATAGAGTGGGAAAATGGATTGTTGGACCTATTTCTCAGCGTATCAACATACAGGTTTGCTCAAGAGGATTCACCTTTACATTTAGTTATTTCCCTACACATGTAAAAGGTCCCACATTCACAAAAGACTAACATTATTTTAATTGGGGTCCATTGTGGTCTTAAATGATTATTTTTAACAATTACGCATAATCTGCAAAGAAAAAAACGTCTTGACCTTCATCTTTTAACCGTTGTTTTATTAGAGCAATCTGTCATAGAATGATACATGCATAAATACAAAAAGACATAGCCCGGATCGACACCCCGGTTCCTGCATCGTAAGCGCACAGTTATAGACCCACTAGCGTCTAGTGGTTCCCAAAGTGGGGGGGGTTTCCCCCTGACCCCCCGGGGGTCCGCCGGGAACCCCTGGGGGGGTCGCAAGATGAATATCCACACAAAAAAGACTATAATATATGTTTAATAACAGTTAGTAATTTTGTCCCCGAGTCATTGCAGCGTCAATCAAAATCATCGCGTACACACTCACATTGCGCAGCGACCAAAGCGTTGTCCTGCTGTGTTCTGCTAAACACTAAAGGTGTTTGAGGCTACAAATAAATAATACCTGCTTTAAAAATGAAACGTGGTTAATATCTAACAACAGAAAAACTCCGAGGGGGAGAAAAGTCACTTGTAGCAGGGGCTGATGGTGCGAAGAGAGGAGAGAGGGCAGGGAAGGAGAGAGGGCAGAGAGGGGAGAGAGGGCCGGGAGAGAGGAGGGAGGGCAGTAGGAGGGGAGAGAGGGCAGAAAGGAGGGAGGGAGGGAGGAGGGCAAGAGGAGGGAGAGAGGGCAGGAGAGGGAGGGAGGACAGAGGAAGGAGGGAGGGAGAGATGGCAGCGGAGGGAGGGCAGCGGGAGGGAGGGAGGCAGAGGCGGGAGAGAGGGCAGCGTCGAAGGGAGAGAGGGCCAGCGGAGGGAGAGAGAGGGCAGAGGAGGGAGCAGGGAGACCGGAGGGGAGGGAGAGAGGCAGAGGAAGGGAGAGAGGGGAGCGTAGAACAGCGCGTTTAAAGAGGCCCCGGCTTTTCCGAGTCAGCGGTAAAGGGATCCGCACATTAAAATCGGGATGGGCCGCTTTCTGCTGTTACGTTATGCGGTTCATCCCCGCGGCTTCCTCTTTCCAAAGTTACTGTCATAAAGGCATAAACCTGACCACGACCGCTTTTAATGTGGCGAACCTCTTACCTTTGACTCCCGAAACAGCCGGGCCTCTTTAACGCCGCTGTTCTACGCCCCGCTGCCCTCTCTCCCTCCTCTGCCCTCTCCTTCCCTCCTCTGTCTCCGCCTCTCCCATCCTCCTGCCCTCTCTCCCTCCGCTGCCTTCTCCTCCGCTGCCCTCACTCTCCCCGCCTCTGCCCTCCCCTCCTCCGGCCTGCCCTCCCTCCGCTGCCCTCGTCTCCTCCCTTCCTTTCCTCAGGACCCTCCCTCCCCTCCACTGCCCTCTCTTCCCTCCTCCTGCTCCCTCCCTCTCCTCCCTCCTCTGCCCTCCTCTGCCCTCTCTGCCCTCCCTCCCTGCCCTCTCTCCCTCCTCTGCCCTCTCTCCCTCCTCTGCCCTCACTCACCTCTCTTCGCACCATCAGCCCCTGATTACAAGTGACGTTTCTCTCCCCCTCACGGGTTTTCTGTTGTAGATATTAACCACGTTTTCATTTAAATGCAGGTATTATTATATTTGTAGCCTCCAAACACCTTTAGTTTTTAGCAAAACAACAGCAGGACACACGCTTTGTCCGCTGCGCATGGTGAGCTGTGGTTTACTGATGATTTTGATTGACGCTGCAATGAACTCGGACAAAATTACTAACGTTATTAAAGATATTATAGTCTTTTTGTGTGAAATCATCTTGCGACCCCCCCAGGGGTTCCCGCGACCCCGCCGGGGGGTCAGGACCCCCACTTTGGGAACCACTAGACTCTAGTGGTGCTAAACTGTGCGCTTACGATGCAGGGAACCCGGGTTCGAATCCCGGGCTAATGTCTTTTGTATTATTTGCATGTTTATCACATTCCTATGACAGATTTGGTACTCTAAAAACGGTAAACAGATGAAGTCAAGACGTTTTTTTGCAGATTATTGCATAATTTGTAAAATTATCATTTAAGACTAACATGTACCCAAGTAAAATAATAGTAGTCTCTTTTTGATGTGGGACTTTTACATGTTAGTGAATAAATAAAATGTAAGGTGATATCCTCGTTGAGCCGAAACCCTGATGTTTGATACGCGAAGAAATACGTTCCAACATCCATTCTTCCCACTCCTATTTTGAACATCCAATGCTTATTTTATTTTGCATAAACTATGTATAAGTACATTGCTTTTATTTTTGTTTTTTGTTTGTTTATCCTCAAATGTCAAATAATAATAATCACAAAAACATTAATCAAAACATGCATTCATGCATTACACGGCTGATCATGCAATGTGAAATGGAGACAGGACAAACCAACTGATAGAAATAATTCGCTGGTTTTGCTGCTGATTTGGTGTGATCCTGGCAACCTGAGTCCAGGAGAGTGAGAGAGTGACTACAAAATCTTGACTGTGACTGCAGTACCACCTTTGGTGCCAGATTTTTACATATTCTCCTTTAAGGGGTCGTCCGCTAAGGAAGCTCCGCTGTGATTGGTCCGTGTGGTGTGTATTGGAAGGAGCAAGGAGCGGCTGCAGCGGATCATGGACGAAGGCACTATGGAAGCAGAGAGCTTGTGCTTTCGAAGGAAAAGCAGTTTTTGGGCTCAGAGGCCTGATATACAGGAGACTGTGGACTATCTAACATATAATATAAAACTTATATCTAACATATATATAACTTATATCTAACATATAATACACTCGTATTGTATTACCACTATTATGGTTTTGCTGTTTGTGCTGAAAACTGTTTAATAATAACTATGTTTTCCAACAAGACTGTGTCTTTATCACCGCATCACAGTTGAAATGACTTAGTAAAATAATGAATCCATAAAACTATTGTCAGGATTTAGCAGACAGAGTAATACATAACACTTAAATCACCTAAACCTACAGTTGAAACACTAGGCTTAAGCTGCACACTAAACATCCGTCTTCCCATCACTTAAACTACAGACTTAAAACATGGATTCAAAAGGCTCCAGACTTTACATTTGCATTTGTAACAACATAAATATCATTAATTTGATATTCAAAGTTTCTAATTAATTAAAAACGAAATCATGTAAGTGTAAAAACGTGACCCACCTCCTCAACGCGAGACAAAGGACTGGAGCGAGGCGTCAATGCGCAGACCTGATGGAGGCGCTCTTGTTTCTTTAATGTCGGCTAAGAATCAATATTGCCGTATTACTGCCACCTACTGAAACCCTCGGAGTGTTATATCCATGCCTTTGGATCCAATTTACAGTCTATTATCATTTTTTTTTGAAGTTAGAAAATAAAAATAATGCCCCTCTCTGATTAACCCTCTCCCAAAATCAGGCCCGTCCTAAGGGGCTGTTGCGACCTGTGCCGTCCGCACAGGGCCTCGCACCACACAGGGCCTCGGCAATCTTGCTTCCTTTTATTTTATTTTATAAATACACTAGTTCAAGGTCCCCAAAGGCAGACAGCACTCCAAATTTGAACCCTAAACCCCTTTCTCTGGACCTCTTTGATTTCGTTTGATCAAAAGAACATTATTACAAGTAAAGGTCAAATTTCCACCAAAGCGATTTGTAAACAGCAGCGCGCGGGCAGCTATGTATTGCAACGGGTCCTGCCGAAAAAACTGGCGATATCTTTTAGCAGTGTCTGAAGTGAGATACAAAGAAAGTACGGTGAATGAGCGCAGTGTAGGAGAGATGGGATACTCGCGCGGAGGACAGTGAGACAGGTGTGGAGCAGAGGAGCAGACCCCTTTGTGTGTGAGCAGAGGAGGAGGAGGGAGGAGGAGGAGGAGAGCAGTGATACAGGTGTGAGCAGAGGAGCATACCCTTGTGATGACAGAGGAGGAGGAGGAGAGGAGGAGGAGGACAGTGATACATGGTGTGAGCAAGGAGCAGACCCCTTTGTGTGAGCCGAGGAGGAGAGAGGATCAGCGGTGGGAAGGTGTGTGAGGCGCTGCTATTGCCAATGTTTAGTCCAGAATAACCACATCACAAACAAATTTTAAAGCATTAGCAAACAACTGTATGTCTAGGCTTAGCTAGCTGGAGTGTTTTTGTTGTGGTCAGAGTTGTGGAGGGAGGAGGTGAAGAGTATTTTGTTGTTGTCAGTGTGGAAGGAGGAGGAGTGTATGTTGTCAAGTGGTGGAGGGCATGTGCAAAACGTTAATTGATGAGAAAATAATAATATTGACTCCGCCCATAGCCAGTTGGCGCAATTGCCCAATCTAAACTATTAGAAGAAAAAGGACTCCTTTTGGTTCAATCTTTTGAGTTTGCGCTACCATTTTGCCACAGGACGAAAGAGACAGGTCAGCTAAAAAAGACCGCGACCAATATTGCAGTAGCGTGTGTGTGCGTGTGTACCGTGCGTCGCGCCAAACGCTGCATAAGGAGCGAAGACAACTCGGGTTACGCGCGTGCTGAACTCGTCAAGCACCGCGCGAGGTGGTGCTGAATTCATGTCAAAGATTAGAACAGGACAAACTTTCCTCAGATCTGGGGAAAAAAGTGTCAGTGCAGGGCCTCGCGTTTCGAGTTCGCACAGGCCCTCGCACCCCCCTGGCACGGGCCTGCCCAAAATACGCCTCCATTGCTCCACTACATGAGGAAGGCTCTGGGGCCAGCGAAGGAAACGAAAGGTCTGTCTGCGGCTTGCAGTACGGAGGCGTGTCCGAGTAGTAGCGTGTCGGGTAGTGACGTCACTACCGACACGCCTGACTACATGAATTTTGAATCCACTTGAACTTCTGCAAGTAGATACTTGAAGAGAAGACATGCAGACCGTACGCAAACATAAGTGTCAACCCAACAACGTGTTATATTTATTTTTAGGCCGGTCCCTCCAGTTACAGTGTATAATGAATAACTCTGCACATCACCCTGATAGAAATGTTTTTTAAAGAAGTGAACTAATACAAGTGCAGAGAAAGCAATTTGTTTGGGTTCTTCTAAATCCATGTGCCATCGACATCAGGTACATATTAATAATCAGGTACATAGTATAAATATATACAATATAAATATTCCGCAAGTATTTGCATCGTTAAAATGGTAATAGAGAAAAACATAACAATTGACATGTTTTTACCAAGAACAGTGGAGAATTAGTTTAGGCAATTATGTGATGTTCCACACGATGTTCCTATCACATTTACAGAAGACACTGACCATAGTATTTGGATTGATGTTCCAAGATATTTGTGTTTCCTGAGTGTGCACAAATGGATGTTTATGTCTCTTTCATTCATCCGACTATTGTCAGTGATGGGAATCATGCTCCAGTGCTGAAGCAGTGGAACACGCCACTGTAACCTGTTTTTAAAACATGGCGGAGAACACAAAATGGCACACACATCGTGCAAAACCCATGGCAATGCACTACTGTTTTGTCCAAGGAGCAATTTTTAACTCTCGAATCCAGGGTGTTGTGCAATATTGTACCTTTGTTTCATTAAGTGATTGTCTAGAGTTTGTCAGAAAGAGACGAGAGAGGTACTTGATTTGAAAAAAAAAAACAACCCAAGCTCCCTCCCCCTTCCATTCGATTGGGTCCCGCTACAACTCTACCGAGTATAGCATGATTTATGATATTGTTTGTTTTACATTAGTAGGCCCGAGCGCCACCGATGCTGCACAGGGACTATTGTATGAAAGTGTGCATAAAACACTGATACCCCCTCAAACATAAACATGGTCATGGTACCTGTTTCCTGGACGAGTACACGTACTACAAACTCTGCATGCAACATTTTGATGTACAGAGACCATAAAGTCTTAAGTGCAAGTCACTGACAATATATTAAACCGGGAAGCACAACACCTTTTAGGGCTGCATTTGGTTTTGTGGAACTGTTGTTGATGAATTAACATCATTTTACTCTTATCTAGGTGACAGTTCACCACTCTGGCCGAGGGCATTTCACCTGCCTCAGCAAGAGGCAATTGAAAATTCATAAAAGGGGCCAAAGTATGAACCATGGTAAGATATTTTAAGATAATTAGATGGACATATTACACTGTGCCCTGCACAACAAATCTGTGATTGTTCTTATAATGGACATGGAGTTTTAAAATATTGCAAATTGATCTGGTGAGGAATTTACAGAGGAGGCATGCAGGGAGGCTGAAAGCTTTCCAAAGAGAGAGGAGATCTGCGCTCCGACCTCTGAAGCCTTTCCTCATGATTATAATAAAAGAGAATTGTTTTGGTGTTGAACTTATTCAGTGTCTACTTTTCAAGGTCCCATTTCAGATAACACAAATTCATAAAAAGCATGTCAGAAAATCCAGAAAACAAGTTGTTTCTTTTTGTTTAATCACCCTCTTCTACATACAAATTTTACAAAAACACAATGTAATGAAGTCTGCTTGTCCAAAGGCCAAGAGTTGGGCACAATAATGTATGGCATTCTTCTTGATGATCAGTAATGTGGGGAGACAAGGGTGTAGGAGTGTGTGGTGGTGGTGGTGGTGAATAATATCTTAACCTTGTAATGTACTTTTCATCCTGTGTTGACAAGTTTCTCAAAACGCCTCCTAACTTTATTCATTATTCCACACAGTGTGCACAGCTGGGTTGGAGGATGCCAGCTACTATTCTGTGCAATTGGCCCACCACCAAGCAGTCTCCACATGGTCCACCAGGTTGGTGAAGTGCATTGCTAAGAACATACCAAGACTGCACATGGGCAGCCAGATTTGTGAGCCACCACCATAAGGCCCCTTTTATAAATGAAAGTACACATTAGACATAAGCACTGGCATTATTTGACTCATAAACCCTGTTTGTCCTACTGCTTCAAATCCTATTGATTGATAGTCTGAAGTAATGGCAGCTTTTGTAGGCAAATTTGAACACTTTGAATATTTACAAAATTCGTCCATTTACCCCCAATAAATAATATTGACAATGACATGCGCCCATAAAATTCATTATTGCGCCATAAATTCATTGGGCATAAGATATACTCACTACTACTCATCAACTCGTATTATAATAATCCATGCTCATACACGCGGAGTGGCGTGTCGAGTATGTGACGTCCACTACCCGACACAGCCCACTACTCGACACGCCTCCGTACTGCAGGCGCAGACAGATACACTTGAAAAAGTCTTAAAAAACACGAAATCGATCTAATCCCAATTAAGACACAATGTTTTGCCTAATTTCAGCATTTTTAGACTATTTTCTCATCACTTTTCACTCTTTGTCTGCTCTGCCCACACAGAAACGCTCCGGGTCGAAGCCCTCCGAATCTGTGACATCAAAGCTAGACCCCGCACGTGGCCTTTCAATCAGCACAACGCACAAAACAACCCAATATTAATTAAAAAATGACTTTATGCCAAGTGAGAATACGACTTTGTGGACACGATTCGAACAGCGCAGCCGTAACAGAAACCGTCAATATGATCGCTTAGAAAGAACAACAATCCTAATAATAACACAACCCAAGGATCCGGTCGCACAAACCCAACACTGAGAGCCCAAAAGGCTTTCCTGGTTATCAGCCAGAAAATGGGAGTAAAAATATTTATCTAAAAACACCCAGACAATCCCCTTTAACTCTGCATCGAGAGAGGGGGAGGTGACTTTTGTTTTAAAATGACGTATATTCAAAGTGAGTAACCAGGAAACGGTGAGAACCTTCCATTCAGCTCCGTCAAAAAACAGCAATATAAAAATATACCGCAATGCAGAGGTTTGAACCGGGCCACGCGGGAAAAGGTGAATATGAGCCTTAGAAAGTGAAAGTAAAGTTAACACGGCTCAGTGCTTTTGTACCTGGTGCTAAAATTTTATTTCATACAAATTATACCAAAATAAAACCTGAAATGTTAAATGAGATTCGAACTGAACTCATTTGAAAACTATAGCTGATATTTGATGTTTTTTTATGTTAAGATTTGTATTAGTGAGAATTGACTATTTTCACTGTTTAACAAGAGAGAGACCAAGAGACCAGAGAGAGAGCCAAGAGAGAGACAGAGAGAGACCAAGAGAGACCAGAGGAGAACCAGAGAGAGCCAGAGAGAGGCCAGAGAGAGGCCAGAGAGAGAGGCCAAGAGAGACCAAGAGATGACCAAGAGAGACCAGAGAGTGAGACCTAGAGAGAGGAACCAGATGAAGACAGAGAGAGACCAGAGAGAGGCCAGAGAGAGAGGCCAGAGAAGACCAGAGAGAGACCAGAAGAGACCAGAGAGAGACCAGCGAGAGAGGCCAGAGAGACCAGAGAGAGACCAGAGAGTGCCAGAGAGAGAGTGGCCAGAGAGACACCAGAGAGACAACAGAGAGAGAGCCCAGAGAAGCCAGAGAGAGACCAAGAGAGACCAGAGAAGACCAGAGAGAGAGACCAGAGAGACACCAGAGAGACACAAGAGAGAACCAGAGAGAGAGACCAGGGAGAGAGCCCAGAGAGAGACCAGAGAGAGACCAGAGAGAGACCAGAGATAGAGACCAGAGAAAGACCAGAGAGAGGACCAGAGAGAGAGACCAGAGAGAGTCCAGGAGAGAGGACCCAGAGAGAGACCGAGAAAGAGACCAGAGCGAGACAGGAGAGAGACCAGAGAGAGACCACTGTGTCTGTTTGATTTCTGTATCCGTGTCGAAGATCCGACAACTTGGTAAAAAGTCCTTTGACGAGGCTAAAACATAGAATAGAATTGTGTGATGAAAACAGTTAAACATCTATTTATAAAACTTAAACTGCTGAAACCTAAAGTTTTTGTTTCGAGACTGAAATGTGTTTGTCGCGATAGAAAAAGTGTGAGAAAATGTGTTTATTGTGGATAAATCCGACGTCATCTCCCCAGGTCATTGTGCTGACGTGAACCACCAGTCCCTGTGAGTCACTATTGACCCTTATTGGGCTCAGACAGAAATATGTATAAGATGTTTACATGACTTTTGAATAGAGACCACAGCTTTATGTCTCGCACCAAATGTTAATGCTCTAAGAACCACGGGGAACTCCTGATGAGCACAGGGACTTGCCTCCTGCGTGACCTGAGGAGCACAGGGACTGGCCTCCTGCTGGGACTCTGAGGAGCACAGGGACTGGCCCTCCTGCTGGACTCTGAGGAGATCACAGGGGACTGGCCTCCTGCTAAGACTGAGGAGCACAGGACTGGCCCTCCTGCGGGACTGGAGGATCACGATGGGACTGGCCTCCTGCTAAGCCTGAGGAGTAAAAACACAGGGAACTGGCCTCCTGCTAAGACTCTGAGGAGCACAGGGACTGGCCTCCGGCTGGGAACGCTGAGGAGCACAGGGACTGGCCTCCTGCTAAGACTGAGGAGCACAGGGACTGGCCTCCTGCTGGGACTCTGATGAGCACAGGGACTGCCTCCTGCTGGGGACCTGAGGAGCACAGGGACTGGTCTCCTGCTGGGATGGAGGAGGCACAGGGACTGTCTCCTGCTGGGACCTGAGGAGCACAGGGACTGGCCGCCTGCTAAGACTCTGAGGAGCCAGGGATGGACTCCTGCTGGGACTCTGAAGGAGCACAGGGACTGGGCCCTCCTGCTGGGACTGAGGAGCACAGGGACAGGCCTCCTGCTGGACTCTGAGAGCACAGGGACTGGCCTCCTGCTGGGACTGGAGTAAAAAAAGGAAAAAAAAGACAAAAAGACACAGGACGGTCTCCTGCTGGACGAGGAGCACAGGACTGGTCTCCTGCTGGGACCTGAGGAGCACAGGGACTGGCCTCCTCTGGTACTGAGGAGCACAGGACTGCCTCCTGCTGGGACTCTGAGAGCACAGGACTGGCCTCCTGCTGGACTCGAGAGCACAGGGACGGGCCTCCTGCTGGGCTCTGAGGACACCAGGGACTGGTCTACCCCTGCTGGTCCCCAGAGTCAGGACTAAACAAGGGGAGGCAGGTGGGTTTCAGATTTAGCAGCTAAAAACAGTCCTTCCAGAAAACGTGAGTCTGGCAATATTCAAATCCAGGTTAAAAAACAGAGTTTAATCCTACTTTCTGAGTTAAAGCCTGTCTTGTGAGATTGCCGGTGTGTGACTGTGCTATAACCAAATAACCTTGCCTAATGCTAAAGGGTTATGAACAAATGACATCAGTGACTTTTTCCGCGTGGCCTCGCACCAGCATTTTTTTGTGTTACAATTTGAGTAAACTTCTGAACGTCAAACGACAGAATAAAAAATAACATATGTACATGTAGAAATACGGATACAGGTGAAAAAATAAAAGAATACAGATTACATACAGGGTGAACAAACCATGAACAAACCATAGAACAGAACCATGATCAGAACCATGAACACGCTCAGAGCAGAGGATCATTTCTGTGTCGTCCTAGACAACAAACAAAGTTCATCAACCTGGTCTCTCCCCTGTTCTCGTCTCCCCGATCTCTCCCTGGTCCTCTCCCCTGTCTCTGTCACTGGTCTCTCACTGGTCTCCCCCTGGTTCTCTCCCCTGGTCTATACCATTCAAACTCCGAACGGGGGAAAAACAAAAAGATGCAACTGTGATTTCCGTGGAACACAAAAAGGCGTCATTTGCCGAGAAGCATTCACGTCCCCACAACACAAACTGCTTTCTTCTTCTACAAGTACCTTTTTCCTCAGGAACGTGACGTGCAGCAATCAGAGGAAGGGCAGTCACGGCCAGGACACCGGAGCAACGCCGTCCAGGTGGTGATGGCACTGCTTTGTGGACCAGATGAGTGAACTATGTGTTTTTAGGAACGACACAGAAAATGACTCCTCTGCTCTGAGCGTGTTCATGTTCTGTTTCATGGTTCTGTTCATATGGTTCTTTCATGTTCTGTTCACCTGTATGTAATCTGTATTCTTGTTATTTTTTTACACCTGTAATCCGTATCTACATGTACATATTAATTTTTATCTGCGTTTGATGGTTCAGAAGTTACTCAAATTGTAACACCAAAATGCTGGTGCAGGCCACGCGAAAAGTCACTGATGTCATATGTTCATAACCCTTTAGCATTAGCAAGGTTATGGGTATAGCACACCCCGGGTCCACCACGGCAACTCACAAGAACTAGGCCTTTAAAATCAGAAAGTCAGGATTAAATCTGTTTTTAAACCTGGATTTGAATATTGCCCGTCTCACGTTTTCAGGAAGGACTGTTTTTGATAGCTGCATAAATCTGAAACACTGCCTATCCCCATGTTTATTCCACTCTGGGACCAGCAGGAGACCAGACCCCATGTGCTCCTCAGAGTCCCCAGCAGAGGCCAGTCCCCTGGTGCTCCTCAGAAGTCCCAGCAGGAGGCCAGTCCCTGTGCTCCTCATAGTCCCATCAGGAGGCCAGGTCCCTGGTGCGTCCACGGTCCCCGAGCAGAGGCCATCCCCTGTGCACCTCAATCCCAGCAGGAGACCAGTCCCCAGTGCTCCTCAGTCCCAGCAGGAGACCAGAATCCCTGTGCTCTCAGTCCCAGCAGGAGCCAGTCCTGTGCCCTCACGTCCCCAGCAGGAGGCCAGTCCCTGTGGCTCCTCAGTCCCCCACAGGAAGCCCATCCCTGGTGCTCCTCAAGAGTCCCAGCAGAGGCCATCCCTGTGCTCCTCAAGTCTTAGCAGAGGCCTGTCCCTGTGCTCCTCAAGTCCCAGCAGATGACCAGGCCCTGTGCTCCTCAGTCCAGCAGGAGACCATCCCTGTCTTCCTCAGATCCTACCCACAGGAGGGCCAGTCCCTGTGCTCAACAGAGTCCAAGCAGGAGGCCAGTCCGCTGTTGCTCCTCAGTCTGAGCAGGAGAGGCCATCCCGTGCTCCTCAGAGTCCCAGCATGAGTCCAGTCCCTGTGCTCCTCAGAGTCTTAGCAGAGGCCAGTCCCTGTGCTCCTCAGAGTCTTAGCAAAGGAGGCCATCCCTGTGCCCTATGTCCCAAGCAGGGAGTCCCAGTCCCTGTGCTCCTCAGTCTAGCATGAGGCCAGTACCCCTGTGCTCCTCAAGTCCCAGCATGAGGCCATTCCCTGTGCCTCCTCAGAGTCCCGCAGGAGGCCAGTCCCTGTGCTCCTAGAGTCGACAGCAGGAGGGCCAGTCCCAGTGCTCCTCAGAGTATTCCACGTGGTTCCTTTATAGCAGTAACATTTGGTGCGAGACTTAAAGCATGGCTGTGTCCTCTATTTTCAAAGCTCATGTAAAAAACTAATACTTATTTTCTGTCTGAGCCCAAAGGTCAAATAGTGACTCACAGGGACTGTTGGATCACGTCAAGCACATGACCTGGGGAGATGACTCGGATTTATCCACAATAAACACATTTCCTCACAACTTTTTCTATCGCGGACCAAACAACATTTTCAGCTCGAAACAAAACGTAGGTTCAGCAGCTTAAGTTTCTACTAAAATAATGGTTTAACTGTTTTTCATCACAACAAGTCTATTCTAGTTTTTTTAGCCTCGTCAAAGACTTTACCCAAGTTGACGATTCGTCGACACGGGATCAGAAAATCAAACAGGACACAGTGGTCTCTCGCTGTCTCTCTCTGGTCTCTCTCTGGTCTCTTTCTGGTCTCTCTCTGGTTCTCTCTCTGGTCTTCTCTGGTCTCTCCTCTGGTCTCTCTCTGGTCTCTTCCTCTCTCTGGTCTCTCTCTCTGGTCCTCGTCTCGGTCTCATCTCTGGTCTCTCTCTGGTCTCTCTCCCTAGTCCTACATCTCACTGGTCTCTCACTCGGTGTCTCTCTGTGTCTCTCTGGGCTCTCTCTCGGTCCGCACTGGCTCTCTCTGGTCTCTCACTGGTCTCCTCGGGGCCTCTCTCTCTGATGACAACCCTGGTGTATCTCTGGTCTCATCTCTCAGGCCTCTCTCTGGTCTCTCTCTGGTCTCTCTGGCCTCTCTCCTCTGGTCTCCTCTGGTCTCCTCTCTGCCTCTCTCTGGTCCTCTCTCGCCTCTCTCTCTGGCCTCTCTCTGGTCTCTCGTCTGGTCTCTGGCTCTGGTCTCTCTCATCTGGTCTCACTCCTGGTCTCTCTCTGGTCCTCCTCTCTGGTCTCTCTCTGGCCTCTCTCTCTGCCTCTCCTCTGGCCTCTCTCTCTCTGCCTCTCTCTGGTCTCTCTCTGGTCTCTCTCTGGTCTCTCTCTGTCTCTCTCTCTGGGCTCCTCTCTGGTCTCTCTGGTCTCTCTCGGACTAAACATGAAAATAGTAATTCTCACCTAAAACAACATCTTAACATAAAAAACATCAAATATCAGATATTAGTTTCAATGAGGTTCAAGTTCGAATCTCATTAACTTTTCAGTTTTTTATTTTGTATAAATTGTATGAAATCAAACTTTTAGCACAGTTACAAAAGCATGAGCGTGTTAATTACTTTACTTTCACTTTCAAAGGCTCATAAATCTCACCTTTCCCGCGTGCCCGTTCAAACCCTGCATTGGCCCTGGGGTTTAAAAAAAAATATTTTTATATGCGTTTTTTGACGACTGAATGGAAGGATCCACCGTTGCCTATGGTTACCACTTTGAATATACGTCATTTTTAAAACAGAAGTCCCTCCTCCTCCCCTCTCTACGATGCAGATTAAAGGGGGAAAAAAATGTCTGGGAGTTTTGATATATATTTTACTCCATTTTCTGCTGATAACCAGGAAAGCCTTGTTTCTCCATGTTGGGGTTTGTGCGCCAAGGATCCTTGGGTGTTGTTTCTTCTTCTAGGATTGTGTTTTTCTTTCTAAAGATCATTATTGACGGTTCTCTGTACGGCTAGCGCTGTTAGTAATGTGTCCACAAAGTCCGATTCTCACTTGGCATAAAGTCATTTATAAATAATATTGGGTTGTTTTTGTGGTTTGTGCTGATTGACAAGGGGGGGCGGGGTCTAGCTAGATGTCTCAGATCGGAAGATTCGACCCCGTAGCGTTCTGAGAGGGGCCAGAGACAAACATAAGGTGAAAAGTGATGAGAAAGATAAGCCCGTAAAAATGCTGGAAATTAGGCAAAACATTTGTCTTAAATTGAGGGATAGATCGTTTTAAGAGTTTTAAAGACTTTTTCAAGTGTATCTGTCCGGCCTGCAGTCGGAGGCTTGTCGAGTAGTGGGCGTGTCGGGTAGTGGACGTCACTACTCGACAGCGCCCACAGGTCCCGCGTGTATGAGCATGGATCTATTATAATATCGGTAGAGTAGTATGAGTACTATCTATGCCAATGAATTTATCGCAATAATGAATTTTAATGGCGCCTGTCAGTGTCAATATTATTTATTGGGGAAAATGGACGGAATTTTGTAAAGATCAAAGTAGTAAATTTGCCTACAAAAGCTGCCATTACTTTCAGACTATCAATCAATAGGGAGTTGAAGCAGCTCAGGACAAAAGTTAATGAGTCAAATACTGCCATGCATTATGTTAATGTGTACATTCATTATAAAAGGGGCCTATGGTTGTGGCTCAAATCCGGGCTGCCCCAAGTGCATCCAGTATTCTTGAGCAATGCTCTTCACCCACATGTGTGGCACATAGTGAGAGACTGCCTTGGTGTGGCCAATAGCACAGATAGTAGCCTGGCATCCTCCAACACAGCTGTGACACACTGTGTGGAATAAATGAATAAAGTAGTGTGGCGGTTTGAGAAACTTGTCAAACCAGGAATTGAAAAGTACATTACAAGTTAAAAGATATATTACACCACCACCACCACCACACACCCTACACCCATAGTCTCCACATTACTGATCATAAAGAGAACATGGCCATAACATTTTTGTGCCCAAACTTTGGCCTTTTGGGACAAGCAGACCTTCATTACTATTTGTGTTTATGTCAATTTGTAATGTAGAAGAGGGAGATTAAACAAAAAGAACAAATTGTTTTCTGGCAATTTATGTACAATGCTTTTTATGAAATTTGTGTTATCTGAATGGCTCTGAAATGTAGACACTGAATAAGTTCAACACAAACAATTCTCTTTATTTAATCATGAGAGAAGGCAGTCCAGGAGGAGAGCGCCAATCTCCATCTCTCTTGGAAAGCTTTCAGCCTCCCTAGCTGCCTCCTCTGTAAATGCCTCACCAGATCATTTGCAATCATTTTAAACTCACTGTCCATAAAGCAACAATCACAGATTAATTGTGCAGTGCACAGTGAAATATGTCCATTCAATATTTAAGCATCTTACCATGGTTCATAACTTGTGGCCCCTTTAATGAATGTTTCAATTGCCTCTTGCTGAGGCGGTGAATGCCCGGGCCATAGTGTGGAACTGTCACCAAAGATACGAGAAAAATGTGTTACATTCAACAACAACAGTTCACAAAACCACATGCAAGCCCTAACAGGTGTTGTGTCCTGGTTTAATATATGCAGTGGACTTGCCACTTAATGAACTTTATGGTCTCTGTACAGTCAACCATGTTGCAATGCAGAGTTTTAGTACAGTAACGTTCCCCCCCCCATGAAACAAGTACCATGACATGGTTATGTTTGAGGGGGGTTCAGTGTTTTAGCACACTTTCATTACAAAAGTCCCTGTGCCAGCCTGGTGCGCTCGGCCTACTAAAGTAAAAACAAACATTATATAAATCATGCTATACTTCCCGTAAGAGCGTGAGACCAATCAGAAAGGAAGGGGGAGGGAGCTTAGGGTTGTTTTTTTTTTCAAATCAAGTACCTCTCTGTCCTCTCTTTCTGACAAACACTAGACAATCACTTTTAAAGAACAAAGTGTACAATATTGCACAACACCTGGATCGAAGTAAAACATAGCTCCATGACAACCAGATGCCCTCTCATGGTTTGCACTTGTGTGACATTTGTGCTTCTCCGCCATGTTTAAAACAGTTCCACGACGGAGCGTGTTTCCTCCCCGGCTTCAGCACTGGATCCTGAATTCCCATCACAGACAAATAGCGATGCAACGAAAGCAGACATAAAAG
Organism: Knipowitschia caucasica; assembly: GCA_964034765.1. Classification (NCBI taxonomy): domain Eukaryota; kingdom Metazoa; phylum Chordata; class Actinopteri; order Gobiiformes; family Gobiidae; genus Knipowitschia; species Knipowitschia caucasica. The sequence goes on from OZ035830.1 coordinate 20,776,467, forward strand.
CAGCCATTTGTGCACACTCAGAAACACAAATATCTTGGAACACAATCCCAATAACTAAGGCAGTGACTTCATGTAACTGTGATAGGAAACATCGTGAGCTACATCACATAATTGCCTAACTAAATTCTCCACTGTTCTTGGAAAACAGTAAAGAGTTATGTTTTTCTCCTTATTACCACTTTTTAACGATGCAAAAATGACTTGGGCAATATTATATTTGTATATATTATACTATTACCTATTATACTATGTACCTGACATGTCGATGGCACATGGACTCTTAGAGAAACCCATACAATTGCTTTCTCTGCCAATGTATTAGTTCACTTCTTAAAAAACATTTCTAGTCAGGGTGATAGTGCATTTATTCATAATACACTGTAACTGGAGGGACGGCCTAAAAAATACATAAAACACGTTTGTTTGGTTGACACTTACTGGTTTGCGTACGGTCCTGCCATGTCCTTTCCTCAACGGATATACTTGCAGAAGCTCAAGTGGATTCAAAATTCATGTGTAGCGTGTCGGGTAGTGACGTCACGTACCCGAACACGCCTACTAATCGACACGCGCCTCCGTACTGCAAGCCTCAGACAGACCCATCTCGTTTCCTTTTCGCAGCGCCCCAGAGCCTTCCTCAGTAGTGGAGCCATGAGAGGGTATTTTTTGGGCAGGCCGTCCCAAGGGGTGGTGCGAGGCCCCTGTGCGAAACTCGAAACGCGAGGGCCCTGCCTGACACTTTTTTCCCCAGATTCTAGAGGAAAGTTTTTTCCTGTTATCAATCTTTGACATAATTCCAGCACCACCTCGCGCGGTGCTATGAAGAGATCACACGCGCGTAACCGCGTGTCGTCGCTCCTATGCCAGCGGGTTGGGCGCGCGCACTCCACCACGCCACACACACTCTAACCTACGTGCAATATTGGGCCGCGGTCTTTTTAGCTGACATGTCGCTTTCCGTCCTGTGGCAAAATGGTAGAGCAACTCAAAAGATTGGAACCAAAAGAGTCTTTTCTTCTAATAGTTTAGATATGGGGCAAAATGCGCCAACATGGGCTATGAGGCGAGTCAATATTATTATTTCCTATCAATAACGATTTTTGCCATGCCTCCACGACACTCTGACAACATACACTCCTCCTCCTCCACCTGACAACACAAAAAACTCTTCACCTCCTCCTCCACGACAGAACTCTGACCACAACAAAAACTCTCCAGCTAGAGCAAAAGCTAGACATACAGTTGTTTGCCTAATGCTTTTAAAAATATGTTTTGATGTGGATATTCGACTAAACATGGCAATAGCAGCGCCACCACACCTGTCACACCGCTATCCTCCCTCCTCCTCCTCTGCTCCACACAAAGGGGTCTTGCTCCTCTGCTCACACCTAGTATCACTGCTCCGTCCTCCTCTCCTCCTCCGTCCTCGCTCTGCTCACACAAAGGGTCTGCTCCTCTGCACACAAACCTGTATCACTGCTCCTCCTCCTCCTCCTCCTCCTCCTCCTCTCACACCACAAAGGGGTCGCTCCTCTGCTCACTCCTGTCTCACTGCCTCCTCCTGGCCGCGAGTATCCCATCTCTCCTACACAGCGATCATTCCCGTTTACTTTCTTTGTATCCACCAGAACACTGCTAAAGTTATCTGACAGATTTATTCGGAGACCCGTTGCATACACCATACTGCCCAGCTAGCGCCCTGCTGTTTACAATCCTTTTGGTGAAAATTTGACTTTACTTGTAAAATGTCTTTTGATCAAACGAAATCAAAGAGGTCCAAGAAAGGGGTTAGGGTCCAATTTGGAGTGCGTCCTGCCTTTGGGACCCTTGAACAGTGTATTTATAAAATAAAATAAAGGAAGGAAGATTGCGAGGCCCCGACTGTGTGGTGGCGAGGCCCTGTGCGACGGGCACAGGTCGCACAGCCCTTAGGACGGGCCTGATTTTGGGAGAGGGGTTTTGTAATCAGAGAGGGCATTATTTTATTTTCTAAATTCAACAAAAAGAGATATAGACTGGTAACATTGGGTCCAAAGGCTGGAGTTAAACTCTCCGATTCAGTAGGGCAGATATCGGCGCAAATATTGATTCTTTAGCCCGCCTTTAAAGAAACAGAAGCAGCCCCATCAGTCCTGCGCATGCGCTCGCTCATCTTTTGGGTCCTAGCGTCTGAGGAGGGGGTCACGTTTTTACACTCTACAATGATTTTCGGTTTTAATAATTAGAAAACATTGAATGATCCAAAATAAAATGTATTTTATGTTGTTACAAATGGCAAATGTACAAGTCCAGAAGCTTTGAATCATGTTTATAAAGTCTGTATTTACATGATGGGAAAACGGAATGTTTAAGTGTGCAGGCCTTAACCCTGAGTTTTCTACTGTAGGTTTATGTGATGAGTGATAGTATTAACTCTGTCTGCTATAAATCCTGACAATTAGTTTTTTATGATTCATTATTTTTCTATAAGTCATTCAACAGTGATCGTGAATAAAGACACAGTTCTTGTTGAAAACATAGTTATATATTAAACAGTTTTCAGCACAAAAGACAAACAATAATAGTGGGAATACAATACGATGTATATATTTAGATATAAGTTATATATATGTTTATATAAAAGTTCTACTATATTTAGATAGACCACAGTCTCCTGTATATTCAGGCTCGAGCCCAAACTAGCTTTTCCTTCGAAGCACAAAGCCCTCTGCTCCATATGCCTCGTCCATGCTCCTGTCTGCAGGCCGCTCCGTGCTCTCCTCCAATACACACAAACCACGGACCAATCACAGCGAGCTCCTTGCTGCGAAACCTTAAAAGAGCAATATGTAAAAATCAGGGGCAAAGGTGGAACTGCACGTCGCACCAGTCATAATTTTAGCTCCTCCACTCTCCCTGACTCAGGATGCCAGATTCACAACAAATACCAGCAGCAAACAACAGGGAATTTATTTTTATCAGTTGTTTGTCCGCTCCATTCACATGGCCATGACAGCCGTGCTAATTGCCTTAATGAATGTTTTGATTAATGTTTTTTTATATTATTATTGACATTTGAGAGTAAAAAACCAAAAACAAAATAAACGCAATGTAATTATACATAGTTTATGGCAAAATAAATAAGCAATTGATGTTCAAAAATAGGAGTGGGAAGAATGGATGTTGGAACGTATTTCTTCAGCGTATCAACGATCGAGGGTTTGCTCAAGAGGAATATCAACTTACATTTTATTTATTCCTAACATTCGTAAAAGTCCCCGACATCAAAAAGAGACTAACATTATATTAATTGGGGTACATGTGGTCTTAAATGATTAGTTTTACAATTAAGCTATAATCTGCAAAAAAAAAACGACTCTGACCATCATCTTTTACCGTTTTTAGAGCAATCTGTCATAGAATGTGATAACATGCAGATAAATAACAAAATGACATAGCCCGGGATCGCACCCAGGGTTCCTGGCATCGTAAGCGCGCACAGTTTTAGACGCACTAGAGTCTTGTGGTTCCCAAAGTGGGGGTCCTGACCCCCCGTGGGTCGCGGAACCCTGGGGGGGTCGCAAGATGAATTCCACACAAAAAAAGACTATAAAATTATGTTTTAATAACGTTAGTATTTTGTCCCATCCATTGCAGCGTCATCAAATCATCACGAACACAGCTCAATGCCAGCGACAAAGCGTGTCCTGCTGTTGTTTGCTAACAACTAAAGTGTTTGGAGGCTACAAATAAATAATGACCTGCTTTAAACTGAAACGTGTTAATATCTAACAACAGAAAAACCGCCCGGAGGGGGAGAAAAGTCACTGTATCAGTGGCTGATGGTGCGAAGAGAGGGAAGAGGGCAGAGGAGGGAGAGGAAGGGCAGAGGAGGGAGAGAGGCAGGAGGAGGGAGGCAGGAGAGGGCAGAGAGGGGGCAGAAGGAGGGAGGAGGAGGGAGGGAGGGGCAGAGGAGGGAGCGAGGGCAGAATAGGAGGGAGGAAGGACAGAGAGAAGAGTAGGGAAGAGGGCAGCGGAGGGAGGGCAGCGGAAGGGAGGGAGGGCAAGGAGGGAGAGAGGGGCGAAGCGTAGGGAGAGAGGGCAGCGAGGAGAGAGGGCAGAGGAGGGAGAGGGAGGACCGAGGAGGGAGAGAGGAGGCAGAGGAGGGAGAGAGGGCAGCGGTAATACAGCGCGCGTTAAGAGGCCGCTGCTTTCCCGGAGCTCAGCGGTAAAGCGAGGTCCCACATTAAAAGCGGGTGGCCGCTTTCTGCTGTTACTTTATGCGGTTCATCCCCCGCGGCCTTCTCTTTCCAAAGTTACTGTCAGTAAAGGCATAAACCGCCCACCCCTTTTAATTGTGCGACCTCTTTACTTTGACTCCGAAAAGCCCGGGCCTCTTTAACGCGCTGTTCCTAGGGAACGTCTACACCCGCTGCCCTCATCTCCCTCCTCTGCCTCATCTCCCTCCTCTGTCCTCCCTCTCCCTCCTCTGCCCTCATCTCCCTCCGCTGCCCTCTCTCCCCTCCGCTGCCCTCATCTCCTTTGTCCCCTCCTCTGCCCTCCCTCCCTCCGCTGCCCCCCTCCCGCTGGCTCCCTCTCTCCCTCCCCTCCTTCCTCTGTCCTCCCTCCCTCCTCTGCCTCTCTCCCTCCTCTCTGCCCTCCCTCCCTCACCCCCCTCCTCGGGCCCTCTCTCCTCCTCTGCCCTCCCTCCTCTGCCCTCTCTCCCTCCTGTGCCCTCCTCTCCCTCCACTGCCCTCGTCTCCCTCTCATTCGCACCATCAGCCCCTGATACAAGTGACTTTTTCTCCCCCTCCGGGTTTTCTGTTTTGTAGATATTAACCAGCGTTTCATTTAAAGCAGGTATTTTTTTATATTGTAAGGCCTCCAAACACCTTTAGTTTTAGCAAACAACAGCAGGACGAAACGCTTTGTCGCTGCGCAAGTGAGCTCGTGTTACGTGATGAATTTTTGATTGAACGCTGCAATGACTGGGGCAAAATTACTAACGATATTAAAATATATTATATCTTTTTGTGTGGTAAATCATCTTGGCGACCCCCCCAGGGGTTCCCGGCCGACCCCCCGGGGGTCCAGGACCCCCCCAACTTTGGGTAACCACTATACTCTAGGTGTCTAAAACTGTGCGCTTACGATGCAGGAACCCCGGGTTCGATCCCCGGGCTATGTCTTTTGTATTTATTGCATGTTATCACATTCTATGACAGATTGCTCCAAGAAAAAACGGTAAAAGATGAAAGGTCAGACGTTTTTTTGCAGATTTTAGCTTAATGTGTAAAAATGAATCATTTAAGACCAACACGTACCCCATTAAAATAATGTTAGCTCTTTTGATGTGGGGGACTTTTAACATGTTAGAGGAATAAATAAAAGTAAAGGTGATATCCCTTGAGCCAACCCTGATGTTGATAACGCTGAGAAATACGTTCCAACATCCATTCTACCCACACCTAATTTTGAACAATCAATTGCTTATTTAACTTATGCATAAACTATGTATAATTACATTGCTTTTATTTGTTTTTGGTTTTTTATATCAAAATGTTCCAAGAATAATATAAAAAAACATTAACAAAACATTCAGTCACCTTACACGGCTGTCATTGCAATGTGAAGAGACGGACAAACAACCTGGAAAATAATTCCCTGTGTTTGCTGCTGGATTGGTGGTGAATCTGGCAACCTGAGTCAGGAGATGAGAGAGGACTTACAAAATATTGACTGTGACTGCAGTACCAGCCTTTTGGCCAGATTTTTAAATATTGCTCCTTTAAGGGTCGCCGCAAGTCAGCTCCGCTGTGATGTCCCGTGTGTGTGGTATTGAAGGAACACGGAGCGGCCTGCAGCAGGTGCATGGACGAGGCACTATGGAGCAGAGAGCTTTGTGCTCGAAGGAAAAGCATTTGGCTCAGAGCCTAGATATACTGGAGACTGTGGACTATCTAACATAGATATAACTTAATCTAACATAGATAAAACTTTATATCTAACATATATACACTCGTATTGTATTACCCACTAATTATTGGTTTGCGGTTTGTGCTAGATAACTGTTTAATAATAACTATGTTTCCAACCAAGAACTGTGCGTTTATTCACACATCACAGTTGAAATGACTTTATAAAATCATGAATCCATAAAACCTATCAGTTTAGAGTTATCATGACGGGGCCTGCTGTCACTTTTTCTCCCTCTTAAATAATATTTTTTTGTTTCTCCCAACAGAAAGAGTATTGTAAAACATACTGTCTTTTGCGCACTTGTGAGAAAAAACCCTGATGTGAGTCACTTTTGGACGTTTTTGGATTGGCTGAATGAGGGAGGTCCTCTTTTTCAAATTTTCTGTCTGGAAAAGCTGATCCAAAGATTTCAAAACCCATGCAAGTGAAAACTAGTGTTAGAACCAATTTGTTTTGAAAGTTACATACTCCAGATATTACTCATACCCTTTTTGTATTTGCGCCCGAAGTGAACCATGATCCTTTTGATCAAAGCAATGCAAAGTTCATTTCTGCTTGTCAATCAAAAGGAATCATTTGACCTCACAAACATTCTTGGCATTGCACGCTGCTTTAAACGAGACGGGAAAGAGGCTGAGCAGGGTCGAATATGCACAGAACCACATACCAAAAGCAGTCTTAAAGAATTTCAAATACGTTTACATTTTTTGTCGTCTACACTCCTGCATTCAACTTGTTTTCTGCTCTCTCGTGTGGCTGCCGGAATTAAAGCTGAGGGACCTAAGTTGATTTAAAGGTTTCATAAATACACTATACTTATTTAAAACATACATACATTCAAAATACTGTATTTTTTCTTATTAATTTACATAGCAACAGCTAACAGATACAGTAGCTAATAATGAGAGCAGATAGGTACTGGTACTCTCTTTTAAACTGAAAAACATACTGTAGACCAAAAATGCATGCATGTAATAAGTTGTTCAAAATGTTGTGTTTTATAAAGTAATCATTGCATTATTATATCTCCAGCGTTAGAAAACTAAATTCCAAGTCAATATTGTTTTTTGGTTTTTTTACCTTTATTTTACCAGGAAAGTCCCATTGAGATTAAGAACCACATTTTCAAGGGCGTCCTGGACAAGAGAGAACAATATTTGCATTGAAAGCAGGTTTTAACATTGTGTCTTAACTAGATTTTTGACCAATTCTGTTAAATATAAAACATTTTGTGACAATACATTGCAGGTCTATCTCCCTCTTGTTATTGTAGTCTTGATTATGTTTATTAAGGACAGCATTGTTTCAAGGTAGAATGAGGAAAGAGTCACAAGGCAGTCATGTACAGCTAAGTGGTTTATCATAAGATCCAGGAAATATCGCAGAGGAGGAAGAGATCGGACACCGATTGTGAACCAGTGTTTATGCAAAGGGTGGGATTAGGATCTAAGTGCGTAGTTTTGCATGAGGTCTGGAGTCTAACACACATATTGCACACAGCATAGCACGAGGAAACTGTCTGCAGCTTGTCTTACGTCACTGAAAGAGCAGCAACAGCTTTGGTTTTGTATCGCTTCAACACATTTTATACCGTCAATGCAAGGTCACACAATAAGCCTTTAGGAAATGCTTTTAGATATGTACAAAGAAATATGGACTAGTGATGATACTGATGTATTCAAGTATACTGGTCCGAACAGGGCTTTTCTGAGTGGAGTTTGCATGTTCTCCCTGGGTGTGCATAAGTTTGCTCCGGGTGCTCCGGTTTCCCGTCTCTGTGTGGAGTGAGAGACAAAAGCCCACAATTGTAAAGTGCTTTGGGACTCTGGTTTGTGAAAGGTGCTATATAGTAAAGGTGACTTACTTATTAGCCGCCTTTAAACCCTGCGGCCTATATGGTTAAGCATGTTCGTATCTTCGTTGTGATGGAGTTGGACTGCTTGCAGACTTTTTGTTTTGACTCCGTAAAGTTTGAGTAGCTATTGCACGCTCATATATGCTAAACCATTTATTGGTAAATGAGTCCAAACATGGAACCTAACAGCATACTGAGAGCTTCCTCAAAGTTCATTGTGTTATTTATAAAGCTTTGATCATAGTAGATTTACAAAGGGTTAAAACACATCGCCTTTAAATTATGTTGTGTCCAGTTAAAACAGTTGTATTGGCTTTGTTTTGCTCCATCAGCTGTTGGTTTAGTGGGTATATACTGTATACTGTGAGTGCAGACTATGTAGACAATTAAATATGTAATTTATTAGTCATGACTTTTTGTATATAATGCACCTTGATATTTCTCATTAGAAGAATGACAACTGTCCTTTATATTTACTGGGTAGGTTTTTCTTTTGTTTTTTCTAAACTTGGCAAAACTGTGAGAAAGTCAAATATTGTTGCAATCGATTTAGATTCCCAACTAGAATTTTGTTAGAAGGAGGGACTGGTCGTTCTCGCTGGTTCACTCTGGAGCTGTTTGGACAAAACAAAGTAAATATTTGGAATTTATTTTATGCCAACATTTTTCTACTATAGCTACTGCCCTGATGAAAACGCTATTGTCGAGAAAAAAGAAAAAAAAGTTTTCTAGCCTCTTCATGACGTTCACTTTGAGTTCTTTTAGTGCCTCGTTGTGGGAGGAAGCGCGTTTAAACCACATGTAGGCAGCCCCCTCCCCCCGTGCGTCGCTGTGTGTTTGTGTGCGTTTGTGTGTGAGGTGTGCGGTGTCACATGAATGAGCGCTCAGTGGACAGAGGAGCGGCCAGGACAAAGAGCGATCAACTACTCAAGCAGCAAACTTCACCTCTGATCCCGGGGACACAAGACGCTGCTTTGTCCCGCGGGGGATGGGCACCTGAAGGTCACATAAAGAGGAGATGCTCATGTTGTATTCAAAGTCTGCGATTTCTCTTTCTGCCTAACGATGTATTCAGGAAGATGTAAGCAGTCTTTTTCATGCGGTTACTTGATGTGAAATACAAACTGCCTTAAACTATTGATTATAATGTTCAAACAGACAACTTTGTAAATTGTGAAGGTAAGGAATACTGTTGGAACACACAGATACAATTAGAGATGTGGGGAAAGAAGAAAAACATGGAAAGTTTTAATTTTAACTTTTGTCGATTTCTATTAGCATAATGTGCATCCAAATAAAAATAAAAAATTATTACGCATTCTTTCTCCTAAACTGCGGCAACAGCCTTCCACAACATTTGGCTTGTGGAAGGCTGTTTCTCAGATACAAGGTCTGGGGGTTCAAATCCTGATCGGAACAGAGCCTTTGTCAGATATCATAACACTTTTAAGCAACTTTTGTTAAAGTTAAACTCATCATTCTATCAATGTGCAGAAGCCAGTACTTTTCCCTTGTTTTGTCTATCTGAAGGCCAAGCTACAAGCACACCGTGGAAGCTGCTGATTGGAGGACTCCATGCCTCCGCTCTGTATAATACACTTGCATTCTGTTGTCCGTGTTGTTCGTGCTGTCTCTACCATCGACAATAAAACATGTCTTCTGTCTGAATTTAAGACGCGATCCCAGACTATGTCATCTTCTTCACCTTTCTGAGTGGAATTTGCATATTCTCCTTGTGTCTGTTTAGATTTCCTAGAGGTGCTCTGGTTTCCCCCATCACTAAAAACATGATGTAGGTAAAGTCTTTCAGCTCTGGTCCTGACCCAGCCAATTATCAACATCTAGAGATGGGTCCTCGGGCGCTGTACTAGGGCGACCACTGCTCCTGACAGAGGTTTTAGTGGTTTTAAAGGATGGGTCAAATGCAGAGGAAAAATAACTTAACTTCTTACAGTTAAAATTAAATGTATTCTTTATCACTTATTAACATAATCCAAATATGTGACAAGTTTGAATCACTAAAACAGCAACAAATCATCTTTTTAAGTCTCAGAATCCGAATAATTCTTTTTTTTTTGCCGTTGTGAGTAACAGGAAGTGACAAACTAGGAAATAGCTTTGGCTCTTGGTGCAAATCTGCAACTCGATCGAATGTTATCGGCCTTTTTCATTCCAAACACAGCTTAGAATGCAGAATAAGTTACTTTGTCCTCCTTTTGTCGCCTGGGGGCAAATTGATTTGTGTTTGACCACTATGACCTTCTCCTGAGGTGTCCAGAGACTGTGGTTGTCCTTGGCGATGGCGAGTAATGCAGGTCACGGTCAGTGGGCAATTCCATAGGACGGCTGTGGAAAATGGATAGGCTAACATCAATAATGGACAATAGTTAATAATGTATGAATGTTTTGGTATTTAAGGACTTTCTCCATTCCAAACTACAAATGTAATCTTTTATTTCACTCTTGCTATTGATTACTATTTATGTGTGTTGGATCTTATACCAACGGCTTCGAATAAGTAAATGCTGAGGTTGTTTTGTCTGAAGTTATCATTACAAGACCAAAACATGCCGATAAGAGGTTTTATGACTCAGACAGAATTAGAATTACTGCAGAATAACGTGATTTTTTTCAACCAACAACCAATTACATACAACTTATTACTTTGTACTTTTTTTGCTGTAGCAGTCAATTCCATCCACTCCACTCACGGTGATGACAGAAGTGAGACGAGGAATACCTGGAGCACCGCAGGTTACACGTTATTTATCCCTGTAGGGCCATTTTTCCTTTGCATTTAACCCATCCAATCAAGAGCCTCTATCAGGAGACTCTATCAGGAGACTCTATCAGAAGACTCTATCAGGAGACTCTATCAGGAGACTCTATCAGGAGACTCTATCAGGAGCAGTGGTTGCCATAATACAGCGCCTGGGGACGGATTTGCTGGAGGATTTTACTGTTTTTAGTGAAACCTACGCAGACACCAGGAGAACTTGAATATTTCAGTCTATGGGAAGAACACGCAAACTCCACTCAGAAATAGCCTGTTCCCAGTACCACCAGGAGGAAACCGGAGCAGAACATGCATTCTTGAGGTGGAATCAACATCTAGCCGAAAACATTTGGACTCTTCACTAGTCTCTTCACTAGTGTCACTTAATTTCAGGTATCTGCAGATATTGAATGCAAAATACCGTGATCAGTATCTGTATCAAAGCTGGATCGGTTCATCTCTAACCCAAATGATCGCGGATGACAACCTTAGATTAAACTGCATTGTCCGGACAGAACCAGCAAATAAATGTATCTTTCTCTCATGGTTTTTGGCAGGGTAAATAAAAGTTCAGTGGTTGTTGTGAAACCCTTTTCCGCTTCAGTGAGAGCAGAATCTTGGGAGCACAATGTTCTCCTGTGTTTGCACTGTGTCTACTCCAGCGTGAAGTATCGTAGGAGCTTTTTCTTCTTTTCTTTTTTTACCCCCGCTTCTACTACTACAACGCAGCTGCTCCATTGAAAGGATGTTAAATTTTTTAAGTGGTGTAACCCAAAGCGTCTCTCTCTCTCTGGTTCGGGACGAGGCCTTTTTTGGAGCAGAGATGGAGGGCAGAGAGACTCACTGACCCATTTTTCTTCTTCTGGATGTGGGAAACGGGCAGCTGGTGTTGGGGCATACTGTAACCGCGGCGACGGGAGGGTACCACGGAGAGAGGGAAGAAGGAGAGAGGGCAGATTGAACTCTATTTTTATCCAGATGAAAAAAGTGACGTAAAAGGCGCTGATTTTCATTTGTGTAATTATTGTTTTTCTCTAAGAATACCTTCTACTTTTGCCTTTTTGGGTTTCTAGCCTTAGTTTAGAGCCCATTTCTCTGTAATTCCTGGCTAATCTATATGAATCCACATCCTCTCTGTTTAGATGTCTAGAAGAGGTGATAATGTTCAAAAATCATGTGTAAAAAGAACTTCAGACATAAGACTTATGTCAGGTCTGTGAATCTAATCATTATCAGACTATGATTTGGGAAAATGACAAGATGTTTGCTCTTTCAAAATTAATGTTTTGCAGCACCTGCCGTCCAACAGAAATTCTGGAACATGGCTGTAACCTATGGAACTCAACTCATAAAAAAGCAAAACCCTCTATAGGGCCTCAATAAAAAAAATCCACATGTAAGTAACATTAGTTAAAAGTGAAAGCCAGGCAACCTATATTTTAAACCACAGAAAATATAACTATGTCATGAATGAATGAATGAATGAATGTTTTTTTGGTGACAAACAAATTCAAATATATAAAGGGCTATTTAGTTACAAATAAGGAAGTTAACCAAAAAAGATGTGGGCTGAAGCCGTGGTTTATAATGCCTACCCTATAACTAACTATGTCATTAAATCCACTAGTTCCTTTCTCACAAAACAGTATGGTTCTATCACTAGATTTCACATGCATGTCTACAGAAAAAGAGAAGAAGAAGTCCCCCCCTCATTTAGTCAATCAGTTCGTAGCCCAAAGCATCAAACAGTGACATGGCTCTTACTCACATGTAGTGGTCTGCTTTTTTCTTAATATTGTACGTTATTTACTTAATGTACTTTCTGTTGGGACGAACTGTTGTAAAATCAAATTATTTTACGCTGTCATAAAATAATATACGTTTTTTGAATGTAGGTTTTCTATATGGTTTATATATGGTTGACTGATACCAGCAATGGGATTATGTCTCATCTGCAGCTCAAAATGTACTTTGGAAACTCTGGGAAACTTGTGTAATTTGCTGTTGTGGTTGTTTTATTATTACTTACAGCAGTGCCTATTTAAAGTGCCGGTAAAGAGAGATAGAAGAGGAAATGCTTTTTTGTTAACCACACGGGTGACTGGAACTGTCCTACTTCCTCCTGGATTATCAAACCAACTGTATCTCTCTTCCTCTGCGACAAATTTACCCTCAGGGACAATACAGTATACATGAACCTGAACCTGAACCTTAACCTGTGATGTTGTGTGTGTTACAGCCCGGAATGCCCCAGACCATGTTCAGCTCTCCCAGTGGCTACAGCCCCCACCTGGCCTGCACTGAGCCTGTGGAGGAGCAGGAGGAGGCCCCGCGGGAGGGTCCGGGCTCTGGGGCCTGCCTCTCCAACGGACCCCCCATCACCTCTGCCTCTCTGGACACGCTCATCCAGAACCTGGTGCCCACTGCCGATTACTACCCTGAAGTGAGTGATGTAAACGTTTATAGCATGATCCTGAATTTTGGTGATATTTCTTCATTCAAAGTCTTTGTCAGAGTTTTGAAAAATACAAATTTCTTTATGTTAGCCAAAGAAAGCACGATACAAATGTGAAAAAACTGTAACAGTATTCACATTTTGAATTCAGACGTTTGAAACTTGTGGTCCTAATTCAGCTTTAAAACTATTACCTCTATATCTAAACTTAACTGGCCTCACAAGTCTTCAATATAGTGTTAAAATCAACTATTCAGGCATAAAATCACTAGCAGTAAATAAAAACGTGAAATAAAATTGTGACTGAGGGTTTATCGCGGCTTTTTTAACAACACAGTGATTACCTAAAAAGTCTTTCAATGATTTTTGCCATGTCTTCTCATTTCCGTTTGAAAAGATATTAATATATTTTGGTCGCCAAAGACATCGTCAATCCCTGGATGCAGCTTATACTGACTTTGTTTCATGTAATTTAACGATGCACCATGAAATAAAATGCCGCCTTTATTGAACGGGATAACATTTCTATTAAACTGTGTAATTTCACGCTTAATTGGTTATTTCGTTTTTATTTCCCTTGCTCCAGTTTTACCCAGACACATTGTTAAAACACAAATACGACTTTCCACTAATGTATTGCTCATGGGGGAGGTGTAAACACTCATGGAGATCACATTTGTACATCCCAAATTTGGATGTATGCCCCTCACCGTGTTTGAATATGAGTTTATATGACGGCCAGTTACCAGTCCCATGTTTTATGTAGCTGCTTGCTTTAATTACGCAGTTTCAGCATTGCGCCTATAGACTGAGCGTGAGTGTCTTCTTCCACAGAAAGCCTATGTGTTTACCTTTCTGCTGAGCGCGCGCCTCTTCATCTCGCCTCCGGACCTGCTGGCCCGCGTTTGTGAACTGTGCATCAAGCAGCAGCAGCTGGACCAGAGCCCTCTGGACACGGTCAGACACGGTCACACTTACAAACACACACATACTGTATACCAGCGTATAGGCGACAGCATGGAATACATAAGAATGGCATGTACATTTAAATAGTTTGACAAGATTTATTCACCAGCACAAGATGTACTTTTTTAACTGGAGGGTATACGCCACCTGCTTGTTTCCACGGAGATGAGGATGTGGATTTTCCTGGATTGATAAACTGTAGGAGTAGACAAACTGACATCATGGCATTTGGCTTATCGCAGAAGAAGCAGATTAGAGTTATCCCCTGCAGGTTCCTAAAGGGGGAATTAGGGGCCAAATTCTTAGATAGTAACTGCCTAGCAACCAAAGAGCCAATCAGGAGCAGTGCTGGTCTATTCGCTCAAATTCAGGGTTAGTTATTAGGGGTCTTATATGGATTTATAGGTAAAGATAAAGGTCCACTTTATTGATCCCCGTAGGGCAATTCATCCTCTGCATTTGACCCATCTGATGCCGCGAAGGCTTACATCAGGAGCAGTGGTCGCCGTAGTAGCAACGCCCGGGAACCCATCTCCAGATATTGATGCTCGACTAGGTCAGGACTATCAGAGCTGGAGAATTTAACCTATTGAGAATGTTTTAGTGATAGGGGAAACCGGAGTACCCGGAGGAAACTTACACAAGCAGGGGAGAACATGCATGATTGAGTGGGAGCCAAAGTGAGTAGAGCCCAGCCTATGTGCACTTAATATGAGACTTCATGAAGCTAAGGGGTTAGCAATGTCCAATCATTTATACAAGTTATGGACCCCACCCACGAAAACTGAAACATGTGTGATTCAATAGACTCTACAAAGTATATTTTAAAACATTGATGCCCAAAAAATATGTTATGGTTTATAGTTTTTTATATATACATTTTATATACTGTGGAACAGACTAAAGTTGTTCAATCACAATAAACAAACAATGTGATTTATTAGAAGTTCTTGTTCATGTAATTTTAATTTAGATATTCCTGCAGAAAAGAGAAGCAGAAGAGAATAGATTTTTACCAGTTTTCTTCTTTTTCTGTCACTAGGCAAAAGTGCGCAAATTTGGTCCCAAAATCCTGCAGCTGCTGACGGAGTGGACCGAGACGTTTCCCTCGGACTTTAGAGATGACAAGATGGTCGGACAACTGAAAGATTTCATTCACAGGATCGCTCCATGTGATGAAGTAAGAGAGTCATGGTGTACTCATGTAATGCAGGTTTAACATGTGTGTACCAGAGGTGTGGACTCGAGTCATGTGACTTGGACTCGAGTCAGACTCGAGTCATGATTTTGATGACTTTAGACTCGACTTGACCAAATATAAAAAGACTTGCAACTCGACTTGGACTTTAACATCAATGACTCTGACTTTCACTTGGACTTGCGCCAATTGACTTGCAAAGACTTGCGTAACCCGGGCCCTTTTTACCTTTCTCCGCATCTCTCTTTCTATCTATGCCGTCTCTGAAGAAACAAAGCCTCGCGGTAGTTGTAGCGCTCGCGCGAGAGTTCGAACGTGAGTTCCCCGCAGTTCGCGCAGCAACACTTCCCTAAACAAGCGGACTGCATTCACCGGTGGGTGTGTTTTGTCGTAGGGGAGCTGGAAATGAGCGAGCTGCAGGTATTTATCGCGACCTAACGTCATATTTTGTTCTACAAACCGTAATTGATATGCTTTCACTACAGGCGCCTCATACAATTGAATCGACGCAGTTGTCACACTGTGTGCCGTGTTTTAAAGAGGAACTGGTGAGTCAAACTAGCGCTAGCCTGCGCTGCTCTGTTGGCTCTTTCTTATATTTTTCTGTGTGGGCGCCGAGGCCTATTATTATGAGTATGTTTTTGCTGTGCTCCTCCTGCTAAAGTTTGCATACATTAGATAGTTGTTTTGATTATGTGCACTAAGCTAGATTAATATTTGCACTATTGTTTATGGTTCATTGATATGAGAATCAGTACTTTGACTGATTGAATTAATTTATATGAGACATTTTATTATGTAATGATATATTGGTAATTATGAGATATTACTAATGCTGGCCCAGTTCATACAGGCCAGGTTCCTTCCCCTCCATTGGTCCCTTCAGTCCTTTGGAACAATAACCACTATGGACATTAAACTGATTATATAGATACAGGTCCTAGCCCAATACTCATATTCATATATGCTGCACTTGCTACTTCCCATTAAAAACCCCAAAGATAAAAAGTATGTTGACACGGACTGCTCTGATTTTATGTGTGGTCTGTGCATGTGTAACTGAGCCTGCATCTGGCACAACATAGTTTTGATTTACCAGCAGCCAACGACATGGAACAAACTGTTAGTCCATGGGTCAGAGACCAACGAGAATGCACCAGCAAAATGATTCCTAACATTATTTTGTCTGCCTACAAAAGTACGTGGAGACCAACAAGAAACAAATCGCGGTCAAAAAGACTCGAGAGGACTCGAAAGTCAAACCGTAGGACTTGGGACTGACTTGAGATTTGTTGGCCTTTGACTTGGACTCGACTCGGGACTTGCCTGTCTTGACTCGTGACTTGAGTCGGGACTTGAGGGCAATGAATTGAGACTGACTTGTGACTTGCTAAACAATGACTTTGTCCCACCTCTGGTGTGTACTCACAGAAGTGATTATTTAAAGGAGACGTATTACGCATTTTCTTTTCCTCATGAACCCAGACCGGGAGTTGTTTTTTGATCCAGCCATGCTAATGTCAGGAACATTTGGCACAAAAATCAAATACTGCGACTTAAGGCATAGTTTTTGTGCCATTTCTCCCTTTAAAACATGCTCAGTTTTGAATTTGTGAAAAGAAAAATACCAATAACATGTTAAGGTGCAAGTTATTTGTCTGTTATATTGATATATGTAAAAATATGTCTGAGTGGATAGGACTCTCGCCTCTCAGCAAGAAGGTCCTGGGTTCGAATCCCAGGCGGGACAGGGCCTTTCTGAGTGGAGTTTGCATGCTCCGGTTTCCCCTACCACTAAAAACATGCACAATAGGTATGAATGTAAATGAGAGAGTGAATGGATGGTGTTGATTGGGGGCTGATGCGCCAGTGTGTTCGGCGACTCGCTTCCATCATCACCGTGATGATTGGAATGAACTCTGAACATTGTAAAGCTCTTTGGGTGACCTTGGTCTGTAAAATGCGCTATGTATATAAACATTACCTCTGGAAGGGAGAGAGCATTTCAGCCTTCATACTTTTTTCACCATACATTATCTAACTTATATATCATTTCACATTCTGAAAGGGTTATTTTAATTTAATTTTAATGGCCAAAGATAATGCATATGTTGTTTTCCTTTAAGCAAATGGCAACAGGCATAAGTGTTTGTTTTTTTAAATTTATTTAGCAGGACCACTGAGCGCGGGCAGCTGGCTGTAATGTTACGTCTGGCATAATGTCAGTGGTTCTGATGTAAGTGGTAGTGTGAAAGCAGAATAAGGCCGTAAGCATCTGCATGTTACACAATAGCTTTTCTGGAGGAGGACTAGAGGAAGAGAGAGGAGTGGCCCTGTCTGCAGCCTCCAGGGAAACATCGAGAAAGAGGAGAAGGGGGGAGGAGGGGGGAGGCAGTGGAGGCTAGTGGTAAAAGACAGACAGAAAAGAGAAGAGGAGAGAGAAAGAGAGACACAAGGGCAGGTGGTGATGAATGTGCCTCTATTTACAGATACAGAGTGCGTGTGTGTCCTGTGTCCGTGTATGTTTGTGTGTGTGTGTCCTTGTATGTGTGTGTGTGTGTGTGTGCATGTGTGTGTGTGTGTGTGTGTGTGCATTTAGATGGACTGTGGGTAATTTGTGAGACACACTGACCCCTTGCCTCAGAGTCTGGTCTCAGCAGGGGGAACAAGCACATTCCTGGGCAAAGTGTATACGTTCACTGGGCTCATGTAAAATAATTAACCAGCTCGCCTTAATGCCACTGTGCAGCTGAGGGGCGATAGTGTGCGCTCTGCTCGGGAGGATTTGAAGTTGTAGCTCAAGGGATGGAACAGGAAATGTGAAGGACTTAATGTGAAGCTGTAAGATGGATGTTAATGAGGCAGCAGTTAGCGCTAACAGGATACACTAAACATCAATTTATCTTGTGCCTGCAATGTCGAATCTGTATTAGAATACTATCGAGTTGATGTAAGAACTTTGTGTGGGCAGGACAACAGCCCTTTACAACGCTGAAGTACGTGATGCCCTCAGCACAGAGCAAGTGATTGGGGAGAGGTATAGGGTCAGAGAGTGTTTGGGTGTGTCTATTGTCTGACTGTGTGTGTGTGTGTGTGTGTGTGTTTATTTTGGTCTTCAAGTTATATAGAAAATAATTACTATACTCTACTATTGCACGCTTACTTTCAGACTTTTGTCAAACAATTCATAAATTTCTTCTCCTTTACCAATCAGTTTGTGTCAAAAAGAAAACTTTGACGACAAAGTACTATGCATTGTGCTTTGAAAAAAATAAAAAAATAACAAATAATGAGATAATTTACTTTCAGGTATCAAGGGTAAATAATGATGTCAGCCTGCCTTATCCCTATGCTACCACCCAAGGAAGTGTAGACTGTAGAGCTATTTTTATGTTTATTTTCAAAATTCAAAAATTACCAGCTGCCAACATAGCCAAGTGATGAAAAAAAATGACGTAACTTCACCAGAGATGTTGCCAAAACTAATTTATGGGCCATGCTTTTGTTTTAAAAGACAGAAAACTGCTCTGAGCATGATGTCATCGTGGTACAATGCCATAATACTATCACAGGACTGACAAGAGCTTTTAGACAGAAGGGGCGGAGCTACATGTTTGAGCCAGAAGTTTGCAAAGGTGAATCTAAAACATGGAAGGACTATGAAATGTACAGTAGTCACTCATGACTGTGAACATGTGAACCCTCAGAGCTATAGCACTTACGACAACATCCACTGTAGGACAAATAAAAGATCTCTTAATAATTCTATGACCACTGTTGTGATTTTGGGCTGTGCAAATATAAATTGATTTGATTCAGATTTTTGTTCTGAATAAATTATATTTGATCGGCTCAACCTAAAACTCTCCAAACGTTAAGAAGCAAATGTATGAAGCAATGCTGATACTGTGTTTCACTTGAGATCTTCTCACAGCTGTTGTGCCTTGCAAAGCCCTGTACAAATGCCTGCACCGGCTCCTTCTAACTCGTGACCGTGCCTCTGTCGTGACCTCTCTACAGGCGTACTGGAAGAGCCTGAACCAGCTGCTGCAGAAGCTGAGCCAGAGGTTGGCGTTGATGAGCCAGGGGGAGGAGAGCATCGTGAAGGTCTCGCTCACTGCCTCCTCCATCTCTGACAAACTGGTGGCCTTCAAAACCAAGCCTCCCCCCATCACCAAGGACATGCTCTCCATCTGCAATGACCCCTACACACTGGCCCAGCAGCTCACCCACATCGAGCTGGTATGTAGAGAGAGACACCCGTAAATCAACACATTATTTATATCATTCCAAATTCCTCAATATTGACCCAAAACAGTTGAATAAATTAAACAAGTCAGCGGACGTTCATATGTAAAATGTTTTTATTGATTCTTGGTTTCATTTCAAGCCAAATCTTGTGTATATTAGTGATACTATGGGGGAAGTGTGAGCAACGGTGTGATTGATTCAGGGAAAATATGTTACTCTTCTTTTAAATTACTTAAAGAACAACTTAGAGGAAACAATTATCTTATGGTTCAAAGTAATTTAAAGCACTGGTACTTAACTTTCAAAGCTCTCAAAATAGCTATGTAATAAAATCCATGTTACCAGTTCCTTTCTCTCAAACGAGTGTATCACTAGTTTTCACGTACATTTTCTCTTTGGCCTCTGTCACATTTTTAGATCAGATTTTTCAGGTGATTTTGTTCTGATAAGATGAAGATGACAGTATGTTGTGGTCTGTTTTGTTCAGGTTGAAAATGTATTATAAGGTCATATTAGTTGAAACCTTGATATGCAAGAAGACCAATACTCCCTGCAGCATTGCTAAAGACGATAATTATCATGAATGTGAATCAGGCCTGTCGCAAGGGGGGGTGCGAGGCCCTGTGCAAACTTGAAACGCGAGGCCCCGCCCTGACACCTTTTTCCCAGATCTCAGGAAAGTTTTTCATGTTATAATATTTGACATGAATTCAGCACCGCCTCGCGCTGTGCGTGAAGAGATCAGCACGCGCGCAGACGTGTGTCCTCGCTCCAATGCAGCGTCGCACGCACACACGCACGCACCCACCCACAAACTGTTACCGCGCTTGGCATTGGTATATTGGTCGCGGTCTTTTTAGCTGACATGGCTCTTTCGTCCTGTGGCAAAATGGCAGCAACTCAAAAGATTGAACCAAAAGGAGTCTTCTTCTTTTTCTAATTGTTAGATTACGGCAAAATGCGCCAAAATGGCTATGAGGCGGAGTCAATATTTGTTATTTTTTTCCTCATCAAATAACGTTTTTGCCATGCCTCCACACTCACAACATACGCTCCTTCTCCTGCTCCTCCTCCTCCACAAACTCTGACCACATTTTTATGCCCAAAATTCACTGCACTCACAGTAGCATGAACGTTGGACATACAGTGTTTGCTAATGCTTTTATAATATGTTTTTGATGTGGATATTCGGGCTCAACATTGACAATAACAGCGCTCACACACCTGTTTCGCAGCTCCTCCTCTGGTCACACTCCTCTCTCCTCCTCCTCATACGGAAGACGCGAGTATCCATCTCTCCGTACACTGGGCTCATTCCCGTTACTTTCTTCACTCAGACACTGCTAAAGTTATCTGACAGCTCCGTAAAGGACCCGCTGCGTAGATAGCTGCCCTCGCGCCTGCCTGTTTACAAATCGCTTTTGGTGAAAATTTGACTTCACTTGTAATAATGTACTTTTGAACAAAAGAAATCAGAGGTCCAGAGAAAGGGGATTAGGGGTCCGAATTTGGAGCGCAGTCCGCCCTTTGGGGACTCTTGAACTAGTATATTTATTTAATAAAAAAATAAAAAAAGGAAGGATTGCGAGGCCCTGTGTGGTGCGAGGCCCTGTGCGACGGCACAGGTCGCACAGCCCTTCCGACGGGCCTGATGTGAATGTTCTTGTGCAAAGACGCCACAGCAGGATTACCGTATATCAGACCAAACCAAGGCAAGTGAACCTGAAACGTGGTGGGAGTCCAGTCGAGCTTTCCCTCATTTTGAAAAGCGAACAGCGTGATCAGACCGGTTAGCGCGCGTGGGAGGACGAGCCGACAAATGGAGACGAGCAGAAACACTTAAACGCGCTGATCTTGGAACGCTTTAAAGATTCCTGTAACGATTTCATGTCAGCTGTTGCTCCAAGATGAACAAAGAGAATTATGCAACAGAGCACGAACAGCCCTCACATGGCCCACGCGTGCTCCTGTCCCGTCATGTGTGTTTGATGTGGACCACGTGTGTGTGCTTGTGTATGTGTGGGTGTGTGTGTGTGTGTATGTGTGTGTGTGTGTGTGTGTGTGTGTGCGTACTATGGTCTGTGACATCACTGCACAAGTCAGCTCTATGGCCCCGGGGGTGATCCCAGCCTGGATGTATGCGACCTGACAGCTTACACTCCTGCACACATTGGTCAGAGTGCAGACAGTACCGAGTCAAATTTTATATCATTTTTATAAATAAATTGCTTTTAATGCTGCACATTATTGTTTCAAACTGCTCCCTATTTTAACGGCTTGAATAGATATGAGAGAAGTGCATTTTTTATTGTGAGTAAGATGCAAAAAGTATTATATAGTATAGTTATGACTTATTTTAAACATGAACACCAAAATATATATTATATTATACATCATATATATGTTTTGGTAATTTAAACACTCTGACCTTACACCTATCCTCACAAACTACTGTTTTCCCAACAGAAAGAGTCCGTCCAAAAGAGATATCGGGTGATTGTACAGATGTTAATGTTTTTGTTCATGTTTTGTCCTTTGTTTTCTTTTCTACACTGTATGTTGGGAGATGAATTAGTACATTAATCTGAATCTGGAAGATCGGATCTGAGAGATCAAGGCTATGCTCTCACAGACAGAGCAGCCATCCTCCTGTGGACCCACCGCCTGCAGGAGGATCAGTGAGGGGCTGGTGCGCTGTGGATTGGGTAGCAGCTGATTGTCACCCCGACCCAGAAATGGATAAAGGGGAAGAAAATGCATGAATGGATGGATCTGAATCTGAGAGCTGATTTGCTGAGTGGCGGTGGTCTTTTCACTTTCATCTGAAAAAGCTGATGTGACAGTGACCAATTATATATGAGTGAAAAATGAGTGATAGAAGAATCCTTGAAAGTTACGTACCCCACCTTTAACAGTAAATTCTACACAGTGATATCTCCTCTGAAACAAACAAATTTGTCCAACAGTTGTTTGAAAGGGAAATTATGAAACCTAACTCCATATTTCATGACTGATAAACTTTAAGCAGTGCTATCTTTATCATTGGAGGTTTTTGAAAATAATGCAATGTCATTCGGCCCCGACCAGTGCTAAAATATTAAATAAATTGGATCAGTGAATTTACTTCTATCCCAAATTTGGTTTAATGATAAACATATTGACAGTGTTCCCTTATTTCAGTTTTCTAAAAATCTTTATAACAAATTCGACATTTTCCAATATGTCTGCCACCTTGATCGTGTCACAATATGTAAATTAGATGAAAAATCTACGTCCAATCCCAATTTTGGTTTATACTGAAGATATTTCACATTTACAGTATGCCTTTAACTCAAACCAACACCAATTGTATATTTTCTTGAAACTCCGGCTCCTAAATTATATTCATTTAATTGTATATAATTTGATAATGTGTTGTATACAGCTTGATGTCCACAGAATATTGTGGCAACGATCTAAATGTGTGGGTTGAGGTTATTAATTCACACTACGTTCACCCACATCTGCAGATATTATAATAATCTGGTGCGGAACACATCCGCCTTTGAACTTGCTGTTGTTGTACATTGTTCCTTTCAAAAACAAACTAAACTAACTAAAGCTAACCAAAATAATTTTAGCAATATAAACTGTTTGCATAATTGAAAAGTTATACCTCATGTTTTACCTTGAGTTGGGTGTTTTGCAGTCATTTCTGTGAGTTTATATTTCTAATACAACAAATACAATGTCATCCTTCTTTCAAATATCAACTTGAAGCTCAAACATGTTGCACATTTGGCCACTTCCCAACTTGCTCATACCGTGGTCTCCATGTTATGTTTATGTTGTTGTAGCGCCTTCTATCACAGCGGGGCTTTAATGAGTCATTGTCTCTTGCTCACGTCTGGGTTGTCTTAAAATAGACATGAATATTGTCTCATGTGTCGCAAAGGGGAAATATGATTCCACTGAGTCGCGTCAATGAGAGGTTACTTCCTTTATCGATCGCCCTTCCATTACGGAAATGAAACCAGTATTAATAGATCTACCCCCACCCACGTCACCCCCTCTTTCTCTGTGTGTTTTAGGAACATCTCAGACGGATTGAACCAGAAGAATTTGTCCAGGCCTTTGTGCAGAAAGACCCGTTGGATGGAACTCAGGTACGTGCTAAGAAATTACTTACTTTTACCATCAATTTCAGTCAGTCATTCTATCCCTATATACTTCCAAAGAGAGACTTAGCCTTGATTTTTATTGTTGTTTTTTGTTCATGTGGTAACTAAATTTCAGTGTTGCATCACAATTTTAAGAACTAGGAATGAGGAGCACACAACACATGTGAATATTTAACAATAAAATAATATAAATTCTCTATATTTACACTAATTTCCTTTTTATCGGGAGCATTAAACTTGTAAACTGCAAAACTGACATTACACCAATCCAAAGATTATTGTGGAAGTCAGTTTTTTTCGCCCCGTGGTAACTATGGTAACTGTCAAAAGTCAGACTTCTCATCATTTCTCATCATTTCTTTGTGATTCCTGAGCCAATCCTCTTGAATAAAAATCCGTCACAAAGTTCCACATCTTCTTAGTCAGTACATAGACGTATAGAAGTGATGACAAATATGCATGATGGCGGCCAGTACAAAGGACCCTCAGACATAAGAATAATTATGGCGGGTCACTGTCAATATTAAATTATTATCTTGGGAAACAGTTTGACTTATCTTTCTCAAACTTTTCCCCTAGAGTTCTATTGGCACCTGCTCTCCAACTGAAAAACTATTTTCGAACATGAACCCAACCTACACGTCCCTTCCTTTTAGATTTAAGATTAAGAAGAAGAGATCCTTTATTTGTCCTGCCGTTGGGAAATGTCAGTGTTGCATCACAAGTTACAGACAGTAGGAATGAGGAGCACACAGCACAAGATAAATGAATAATAGCCCTGTACTAAAATAAAATAAAACAAAATAACTTTATAATAAAAGCCAAAATCTAAAATAAATTAAAATACATTGTCTGACTCTCTAGCATAAAAAGAAGCTAAATAAAATCTCTAGCTTTGGCATATTAAGGAGATAAGTCAATGTAACTGCTGTTAAAGTGAATGGTTATATCATAATAATTGATGTTTAAAGCAGTAATAATTATCTGAAGTGAACTGGTGTGAGAACTGTGTGTTTGGGACGTTCACAGCCGTGCTTCGGTGATCAGAAAAAGAAGACCACAAACCTGGAGGCCTACGTCAGGTGGTTCAACCGACTGTGTTACCTGGTTGCCACGGAGATCTGCATGGTGAGGGCGATATACTTGTCTTGTCTGTATATTATCAACATGATGTTAATGTATTTATATAATGCTGTGTAAACGTTAAGTCAGAACTGATTCCTTGGCTGTGAAATGTAATTCAAAGTCTGGTTTATGTTGCGCCAGTGCCCTCTATTGGACATGTGCCGTCATTACAACAGTTGCCAATTGTCAAACAGTATTCTAAATAGAAAATAATTGATTCTAGCTTTTTTTTTTTAAGAAAGTAAAAAAAAAAAGACCTTTCAATAAACAGACAAATACAAGCGTATATGTGTATAACAATACTGTTTGGGTTGAATTGTTTTATTTTTCCATTTCAGTAATTATTGGAGTTATTATAGAGCAACATATAACATTTATTCTGTCCTTTCTCTCATCCACAGCCCGCAAAGAAGAAGCAGAGAGCCACGGTCATAGAGTTCTTCATCGATGTGGCCAGAGAGTGTTTTAATATCGGAAATTTCAATTCACTCATGGCCATCATATGTAAGTCAATAATTGTTTTAGTGTTTTCTTTCTTATTATTATTCATTTTACAATACAATAAAAAAGGAGATAAATTAAAAATAGAAAAAATAACATTTGAAAATTACAACAAAATATTTGTTGTAAATGTCTCCATTGTGAGATCAATAGTATATAGTATAGTGTATCTTATCTTGAAAAGAGCAGGTAGAAGTAAAACTGTTTCTTACCCCTTTTTACATTTTCTCTCAAATATTACAAAGTTACATTTGCTTGATAAATGTTTGGCTACAGCTGACTGTAGCCAAACATTTATCAATGTACATAAACATCAGATATACATTTATCTTCATTACGATTTCAAATTAAGTAATAATTTATTCGGAAATTTCAGTGTTGCATCACAATTTAAAGAACAATAGGAATGAGGTGCACACAACACAGTAGCACTACTGTACACTTTAACAATAAAATAATATAAACTCTCTATATTTATACTAATGTCCTTAAATCTCCAGCTTTTATTGGGAACATTCAACTTCAAATCTGTCACATTCTAATGACTGATGATGTGCTTATAAGTCTGCGCTCTGTAACACATGCCTTTCTATAGCTGGAATGAACATGACCCCCGTGTCCCGCCTGAAGAAGACCTGGGGCAAAGCCAAGACTGCCAAATTCTTCATTCTGGAGGTACATTTAGAGCACATGTCACCGCACAGACACACGAGTGCACTTTCACCTGCGGCTAACAGCGGGCTCCGTGTTCACACTTGTTTCGACAGCATCAGATGGACCCCACGGGGAACTTCTACAACTACAGGACGGCTCTGAGGGGGGCGGCCCATCGCTCACGCACTGCCAACAGCAACAGAGAGAAGGTAAAAAGGACTTCAGAAAATAATGTCCCGTTGAGTGGAAGTGAATGAGCCCAAAGCTGATCTGAGGCCTTTCTCTTTCAGGTTGTCATCCCATTCTTCAGTCTGCTCATCAAAGATATTTACTTCCTGAATGAGGGGTGCGCCAACCGCCTTCCCAATGGCCATGTCAACTTTGAGGTATTCATTTATCATTGTCATTAAAAAGTACTAAAAAGTAAGTTAGATTTACCTCAATTAGCTTAGTATTTACAGGTGAAACTAGGAAATTCTAAATATTGTTCGAAAGTTTATTTATGTATGTAATTCTACTTGAAATGTGAAACCAATATATGATTAAGATTAAGAGATTCTTTATTTGTCCCACAGTGGGGAAATGTCACTGTTGCATCACAAGTTGCAGAACAGTATTGAGGAGCACACAACACAAGATAAATTAGTAATAGCGCTACACTAAAATAAAACGTAATCTAAATAAAAATAAAAATGATATAGTCTCACTACATGCAGAGTGACGCATGTCAAGCCTTTTTTTTGTTTTAACAGTGATGATTATGGCTTACAGTCCTTCTTCAACATAATCACATTTTCTGGATGTTTTATTTTGGGATTTTATAAGCAGCGAGCTAATTATCAACATTATAACAAACTTTATTCATCTTGCAGTGGATAGATCTACCTGCAGATAATGAGTCTATATCATATATTAGTTTCCAACTTTTAGCTGAATTTCAGAAGTAAATGCACTTTAGAACATTTCCGAGTTCTATCTGTATGTGGATTGTGCACTGAATGAAATGAAAGTTGTGTCTATTATTAGTGTAGATTTAATTTTCTCATTCTATTCTGCATTTATTTATTCAATATCTAAACAGGTGGGTCAATTAGAAACAAATTCTCATTTCAGATGGCCTGTGAACCAACATTAAGATTGCATTTATGTTGTCTATTCTAGTATTTTCTTGCCCATCAGCACTGTGACTCTGATTTCTGAATATTTTTTATTCTACTTTAGTTTGACATATGAAAGGATATTACATATAGTTGCAATAAGGTCTTGAAAAATAATCAATATATAAGATTTTCCCTCATTCTTCTTGTATATATTCTGCATATTTACATTTTGTATGATGGATAATAGTCATTTTTGTCTGCACTTTTCTGACAGAAATTCATGGAGCTGGCGCGACAGGTCGGGGAGTTTATGACATGGAAACAGGTGGAGTGTCCGTTTGAGGAGGATCGGTCCATCCTGCACTACCTCCACACTGCCCCCATATTCAGCGAAGACGGTGAGTTTCCAAATTGTGTTTTTATGTCCATTTGTGCTTAAAAGTATGCACAGCCAGGCAGGAGATTTTCAATGGAATTTTTTTTTTTTTAGATTAAGAATGATAACGCAAAACATTTTTCACTCACAACAAAAACTCCTCAAATCACCCTGATTAGACGTCTCCTGTACGTCCCCTTTAATATCAGAAGAGAACCTCATCCACAAGATAATTAAGAGTCAATTGTGGTCAAATGAAATGATTTTCTATAGTCTCTCTGAAGGAAGAGCTGCCCATTCGTCTTGGCAAAATTCCTGGGACTTTTTCCAAACTTTATTACAAATTTGTGGTCCAGAAAAAGGCAAATACATCACAAAAATCAACATCTCAAATAACCACAGCAAGCCTCCCCCTCAGACAGCTGTGCCGAAGACAGTGACATCGGTGCTCACACATTGGCACTCACTTCGACGTTCGTCAGACTTTTGATTACAATGTTCTGACTTTCATTGAGCGTGACAGATAAAACTGGACATCAGACGTTGGAAGGCTGCCTGAAATGTCCTTATCCCTGCAGACACAAACAGAGTGTGCTCCCCCGTCTTGGCTTCCTCAATAGAATCCTCCAGCAGTCGTTGTAGGCCACACTGAGTTTATGAATACTTCTGAATACTTGTGAAAAGTTGAATACTGAGCGGGTTAGCCTGAGAACACATCATCACAGCTTAGTTTTCACTCAATGGGATTTGTTATCAATTGACCCGTGCAACACTGTTATCAAGTAAACAGTAACAGAAAAATAAATACGGTAAGATAAGATGAGATAAACTTTATTGATTCCACAATGGAGACATTTACAGGAGACATTATTCTTGAATAGGTCATTATCATCAGACATGTCATCACAAATCAAAGTATTTGGTACATACAGTTAGATCAATCCCAAATCAGTGAAATTGAGGAAATTTTACGTGTGTTGTTTATCATAACATTACCCTTTACTGAGTTCATATATTTCACATCATAATCAACAATATATTTAGTGCAGAGATTGAGACGCACTCAATCTAAATACAGTTAGATAATCTGTGTACATCAGGTGATTTACTTCCCAATTATGTGGGATTGATTTTTTTGTGGACATTTAACTAACATTTTGCAGATAATCCTCTGTACTTAGGGAGAATTAAACAGGAGAAAGAATACCAATATCAATGATGTTATCCCTGGATCAAACACATTTATTTGACAATACATGGTTTCAACAATGAGCATGAAAAAGGTTTTGCGTTGTCATTCATAATAATTCAGATTTCGAAATATGGCCTAGAAAAATAATTATCTGTCTGAGTAAACTGTATTTACATTAGTTCTTATTTAAATGTATTTCTTAATGTATACTTTCTCTAGGACTTTACCTTGCATCATATGAAAGCGAAAGTCCAGAAAACCAGGTCGAGAAAGACCGATGGAAAGCACTCAGGTGAGATTCGTTATGAATTCATTTACCATTCTGGACTCAAGCACAAATACTTAAAAACTATGAATTAAACTATTATTCATAATTAACCATTGTTTTTTGTTTTTTTGTCCTCACACTGTTACAACTGTTACCAACAACAACTAGAAACTTGCAATGGCTGAAGCCATTGCGATTGACTGCGGAACAGATCTAATGTGGAAATCTGCTAAAAAAAATCCTTGAAATCCTTTAAAAAGCCTTGAAACTGTTAAAATACTTGATAGATATTTGAAACTCCTGAAGTCCTTGAAATTGTTGAAACCTTTAAACTCCTGAAATCCTTGAAACTGTTGAAACATTGAAACTCCTGAAATCCTTGAAACTTTTTTAAACCTGGAAACTGTTGAAAGTGTGGAAACTCCTGAAATCCTTGAACCTCCTGATATCCTTGAAACTGGTTAAATTCTTAAACAGCTGAAATCCTTGAAACTACTGAATGTATTGAAAGTGTCCTTGAAACTGAAAAATCCCCTCACCGCTGAAACAATTTGGTTCCTGTAACTAAGGAAACCTGGTCTGTGGTCATTATCTGGTGGTGGTCTGAGTCTTCGTTTGGGTCTTGGTCTGGTGGTATAATGCAACCTATTAGGTTGCATTATACATGAAAAAACCCTATTAAGTTGCATTATACTGGTTTACATGGAAAAATCCCTATTAAGTTGCATAATACTGGTTTACATGGAAAAATCCCCATTAAGTTGCATTATACTGGTTTACATGGAAAAATCCCTATTAAGTTGCATTATACTGGTTTACATGGAAAAATCCCTATTAAGTTGCATAATACTGGTTTACATGGAAAAATCCCCATTAAGTTGCATTATACTGGTTTACATGGAAAAATCCCCATTAAGTTGCATTATACTGGTTTACATGGAAAAATCCCTATTAAGTTGCATTGTACTGGTTTACATGGAAAAAACCCTATTAAGTTGCATTATACTGGTTTACATGGAAAAAACCCTATTAAGTTGCATTATACTGGTTTACATGTAAAAACCCCTATTAAGTTGCATTATACTGGTTTACATGGAAAAATCCCCATTAAGTTGCATTATACTGGTTTACATGAAAAAAAACCCTATTAAGTTGCATTATACTGGTTTACATGAAAAAACCCTATTAAGTTGCATTATACTGGTTTACATGGAAAAATCCCTATTAAGTTGCATTATACTGGTTTACATGGAAAAATCCCTATTAGGTTGCATGATTACACTGAAGTCCTTGAAACTGCTGAAGTCCTTGAAACTGCTGAAGTCCTTGAAACTGCTGAAGTCCTTGAAACTGTTGAAGTCCTTGAAACTCTTGAAATCTTGAAACTGCTGAAATCCTTGAAACTGTTGAATCCTTGAAACTGTTGAATCATTGAAACTGTAGAAATGTCTGAAAGAGCTGAAGTCCTATTAAAATGCATGGGCCTATTAAAATGCATTGCAGAATTCTCAATGCAGATTTTTGTCCGATTGCGGAAAAACCGGAAATCGCTGAAGTCCCAAAAGTAATAGCAATAATCTCCCAAACATGTGGAACGTTTTGATGTATAACTTGTGGAAATTGTTGAAAATGTGAAAGCTGTGAAACGTGTCAAAAAAAAAAAAATGACGGAATAAAGAAATACAAAACCAATGGTTGACTGCGGAAGGTTCCGCAGTCAATCAATAACTACTTTTCCAAATACTTCTTTGATAACATACAGCAATAACAGTGACCTACACACACACACACACCCACACACACACACACACACACACCAAAATGCATTAAATCCGAGTACCCCTCCCTCCCCTCCCTACTTCATTTCATTCCTTATCTTGTTTTATTGATTTGCATTGTTTCTATATAATGCAATTTCTCACTTTCATTCTCGACGCTTCCAATTAAGATTCAACAATAATAATAATCAACAATTGTGGGTGTGTTTTTTCAGGGCGAACGTGTTGGCAAAGACATGAGGCTCTGACGGCAGCTGGCCCTCCCACCAGCGAGGGGAGATCTCATTGCACTAAAACGAACTGTGAAGGAACCAAGCTGGTACTTAGGTGTTTTCTATGAAGAATCTGCGACCACGCGGCGAACAGGATTCCTCGCGTAATGGACTCTCAGAGCGCGAACAATAACACGATTAAGCGACACGTACCAGATATTTCTCTATATATGTTAAGCTAAAATAAGGCCTTTTTGCAGCTTCTGAAAACCAGAGCCCTCTCCTTTGCGTGTTTACTGTCGAGACATGTTTACTACTATAGAGACCGTTACAGGGCAGACCACTTTATACGTGAAATTCCTACTGATAATAATATTGTTTTATATTTGCTCCTCTTGCTCTGGCTCTTGTACATAGAGCTTTATTTCCTTACTTGTGACCTGTAACTAACACTGATGTGAGGGGCGCTGGCTTGCCCGTAACTTCTCTAAAATACCCTTCTCCAACATCTCATACCCGCGCAAAACACCCGTATGATTTTTGTGGATGTCTTGTTGTCATGCACGAGATTGACTGGACGATTCCTTCTTTAAAGTCATTCCAATGTTTTGTTTTTATTATTGTATTATTTTTATTTATTGTATCTTATGGGGAGAAACTGTTACAGAGTATTAGCTTCTTTTTTAAATGTATCGTGCCATTATTGCGAGCTTTGGAACATTGGAAAAACGTGTATAAACTGTGCATATAGGTAAGGTGACATTCATTTACCCATCACTTTCTGCTACTCAGGAAGTTTTTGTTTCTGACTGACGTTCAGTTGTTTTAATATTTATGGAGATTTCTGTGCTTGACAGATGTTGAGTTTTTAATCGTACTTTTTCCTTGCGTGAACATGAAGTACAACGGCATGCTAAGACAAAGTAGTGTTACAAAGGGGCATTACCTTGGTATTGCAAGTCTTGTAATAATAACATTGAGTTGCTGTATTTGATGTAAAAAGAAAAAAAAAAAGAGGGAATCTTGTGCCATACAACGTTTCAGGCTCCTCTGACTTGAAATGTTGTTTATAGCCTTGTGGGGTCGTCCATAAGCTTTGTTTTTGATGTGATTAGCAGAGCATCTCAAAGGGCGTGTGGAGTGGCGATGAAAAGGAAGTGACATAATATTAATAGGCTTTTTAAAACAGTCTTAGTTTGCTCTACTTGATGTCAGTCAGTATTTTTTCTCGACAAGCATTATTCTTACCTAATAACTTCAACCATGTTAAGTCACTCACATAACTAAAGTTAAAGGGGCATGACGGAACTTTTTATGTGGAAAAAAAGTTGATACTTTACCAGACCTTTCTGTGTGGAGTTTACATGTTCGCCCTGTACATGTATCTGTTTAGGATTCCTCTGGGTGCTTCGGTTTCCCCTACCACTAAAAATGCACCTTCCGTACGGCAACCCCGCTCCCTTGTCTGTGTGGAGTGAGAGGCAAACGCCCACAACAATTGTAAAGCGCTTTGTGACTGGTCTGTGAAAAGCGCTGTATAAAAATTACCTACTAGATAACTTACACCTTGACCTTCCATCAAAGCGGTCTGTACTCTGTAAGATGCTATAGGATCAGAGAACTTTCAAAACAATTAATCCTAGAGCCCCTAACAGTCAAATACGCAAAAATATCAACTTTTTTCACATAGAAAGTTACATAATGCCCCTTTAAGGCATTGATCTAAAGTTGCTATTCTGTTGAAAGCATATTAATGTTCAATACGACAATCGCCTGACCGTTCCGATGCCACTACACTGCCAAATCCAACACCACCATCGCTGTGTACATTTTTGAGAAGTGGTCCCAATTAACGAAGCTCTGACGCAGTGCATTTTTGGTTGTCGTTTTGAATTTAAAAAAATCATCTTTATCGTAGACATTGCTGCAATTGTTGTGACTAGTTGCTGAAAAGACTTTAATAAACCATGTTCATTCAATTCAGTCATCAATGGAGTCATGTTTTTTTTTTTTCTTATGGCAAATTAAAATATTGAGAATGCAGCCGCAGTTACATGTCACACAAAGGTATGTCTCAACTTTCCAACATGAAATGAAATAGATAAGATTGGTGGATCTAGTTGAATGTACGTACAGTGAATTATATTTGGGTGTGTAAGACAATCACATTCACTCAGGCACAAATCTGTTTGTGGCATTTCTAAATTTCGGATTTGTCAACTTTACAGCAGAGGACTAGCCAGTGCGTATAATCTTTTAATTGACCATGAAGAAATCCATACAGAATAGTTCTGAGGGAGACAATGAGAATTAAAGGAGCTATTTACCACCACACTTTTATTGAAACTGCTTAGGTATGCTATATTTTGGACAGTGTTTACAAGGTGTACAGAATGATACAAACAAAAAATATTTTGATTTATTACGTAATGTCCATCAGTCTTTGAGTTCTTCCCCGGGACCAAACGTGATCTCGGCCAGTTTGGAGTAGCTCTGAAAGTGCCTGGATCCGAGGTATGTGCCAAAAAACGCCTGCAACAGCAAAACGACCCTCATCTTCCTCATGATCGGCTTGGAGATTTCGATCCAGTACCGCATGGCGTTCCCCCTCTCGGGCATGATCGCTGTGCTGTACTTCGTTGCGAGGGCGAAATTCACGGGTAACGCGAGAAGGACCGGGTACAAACCTCCACCCACAACACCCACCAGCGCCCCCCGCATGAGAGCGCACGAAGGGCAGTTGAGGTCCCCGGACAAAAGGGGGACTGAGACGGCTGCGTTGTAGAGAGCCACGGTGGTGATGAAGGGCAGCGCGGCCATCGGCAGACTGGACACGATGCGCGCCTGGGTCACGTTCAGAGCCCGGCGGTATAAGCTGTTTCCGACCAGTCCAGCCAGACCTGCGTTCGCCCCAAAATACAAGGGGCCGTAGTGAAACAGCTTCTGATCAATGTCAGGCAGTTTCTCGAAATTTTTGCTCAGCCTCTCAGCGATTACAGCCCGTCTAAGCGCCCGCTCCACTGGGGCGTTTTCTGACATGTTTGAGATCGTGACCGTGCAATGATAACATGCATAAACACAAGTCTGCAGTTAAATTAAACCTTCACATAGCGACCATAGCGACTGGTGTTTCAACCACAGGGCGCAGACATGATTTTTCTTACCCACAATTCCATGCGCTGAACAGGGTTGCCAAGTTTTCCGAAACGCATGCAATATGAAATTAAACCGGTTGTTAAACAACCAGACCGGTTGTACGCCGTCAATATTTTATGTATTGTATCCATGACGAAAAATACAGGTGATATGTAATATATTCATCAACAACACGGCTTGTATGGTAGTCTGGGGTCTATGCACGTGACACAAAATTGGAAATTGATACTGTTATGAATGAATGTTATGTGATGAACCCGATATTATTATAGATCCATGGGATGAACCTGTCTCTCTGAAACAGCACTAAAATAATGCATGACCATAGACAGTTTGTGATTTGAATTGAAGCAACCATCGTCCAAAAATATCTTTAGCCTAAAATCTTTTTTTGTGTGTGTAAATGTTTCTTCTATATTAACCGATATGCGGTAAACCAACCAAAGAATATTAAAGGTACGAGA
The DNA here is from genome assembly GCA_964034765.1 of Knipowitschia caucasica. Lineage (NCBI taxonomy): Eukaryota > Metazoa > Chordata > Actinopteri > Gobiiformes > Gobiidae > Knipowitschia > Knipowitschia caucasica. Next base: position 20,810,912 of record OZ035830.1, read on the forward strand.
AACAATATCCCAAAATTGTAATATTAAAAATCCGGGAGCTTTTTTTTGGTGGTTTCATCACTTTAATTTGTTCGATTCAATGAGTTTGTCATTCTTTACTAAGAACACAGAAAAAACTGGTTCATAGATTTGCGGCGACTTATGTTTATTATTATTACTAAATTAATTAAATGAACGAGACTGGTCGTGTATCTTCTTGTTTTGGGCGTGACTATCAAGGCTCGAACGCGTGTATCTGTGGTGTTTTCTGGCAACCCAAATAGAAAGTTCCTTCTGTGGGATTCCACGAGCTGACGCCATTTTGATTGGAGACGACGACGACCGGACAACTTTCCCGTGTGCTTTGTGAATTCATTTGAAGGAATCAGTGACGCTTCTGAAGAAGTTTCCCAGCGTAAACCATATCGTAAGTATGTCATTTGGACATAGAACATGTCACGCTCACTCGAGTGACGTTTTCTTTTCTTACGAGGAGGAAACGACGAAAGCTTCGACTCCGCTGCTCAATGCTAACGGCTAATGGCTAACGGCCTTCCGCCTTTCTTTTTTACAGAAAAACAACTTACCATTACTTTTGGGACGCACTCTATTCCTTTAAGCATGTCATACAAAACCAATTGTTTAAGATTAATGGGGCATTGTTTTACTCATCATCATGATTACTCAAACCTTTCCAGATGCTGGTTTACGCTGCTGGGTGGATCGCGGCCTTGTTATCGATGTTGTATATGTCATACTTTTACCGTATAGAGATTGAAGATATGTGAATGTGCAGACGTGCAGCTTGTTAAAAGCTCTTTTTTATGCGATGGTGAAATCATTTATTATCACATATGTTTCGGAACACATGTAAATGTTCTATATTATTGTTGGTTGCATTAAAATGAACTGAAATGCACTCAAACAGGGCCTACTATTTTAGTCGCCCACTGATGATCTTAACGTATTAAAAATATAGAAGTAATCAACCCTAATCCTTTGTATGTTGCGCAACCAGTACACGCCCATAATGGCGCAGTCAAGCGAAGGGGAATGTTTTCTCTAGTTTGAAGCGGAGCCGTGTACGTGTGTAATGTATTTATTACATGTTGTGTTGACTCTAGACTGTGGTATTTGGTCTGAGGTTAATGTCCCTTGATTTTTTTTGTTTCAGATGCACCGTTCTAAACGAGCCCGCTCTCCCTGTGTCTGGCTCGATGAGTACAGTTGGGAGGAAAGAATGGATCGTAAGCGAAGAAAACATGAGTCTGTCAGCAGTGAAAGAGAAAACAATTCCAGAAGGACGTACCGTCATCAAAGACGTTACGAAGGGTGAATTTCTGCCTCTTCTGTTACACCATAAAACTAATAATGGATTTATGTATCCCCCTATACTGGTTCAGCGTACATATATGAAATATTTCTTAGTTATTAAAGTGGTATATGTAGCATTCACACATACCAATTTCATAATCACTAGAGTGAATGCTCTATTGCTGCATCCATAATGTCATCAAGAACTGTGGTCCGAAGTTGAGATGTTGAGTGTTCTAACATTGTGCGCTTGGGAGGACGAGATTCTGATATTACCAAAATTGTAAATAAGTTTGCTCTTTGCTTTCTATTTTTAATCGAAGCAGAGTTTTAACAATAGATCATTGCTACTACAAACTCAAAGGCTAAATGTTAGCTTTGTTTTGGAAAACCTAATATTAACTTGAGCTTAATGTATAATAACACTTTTGTGCAGTCTTCATTTTCACGGCAGCTGGCAGCTTTAGATTTTGTTGTCTTGTTTGCGACTTGTGAAGCCGGTATGACTTCAATACATTTGCTTAGAGATGTGATTTTGACCGCCACAAACTAACATGTATATAAAGACATATATTTAATTTAAAAAATCACTGGGGGCTTTACTTCAGCTTCATATTTGTTAAATTGCAATACAACAGCTGCATAAATAATCAGTATTTACCTTTTAAGGACATCAAACAGACCAGGACATGTGCAGGCAGAAGCATATTTCTTATTTGGCCCTACTTCCCTTCATGATTATATAACTATTGTTTGTAACTGACCCCATAAATTACATTTCATAAATATTTGTCTGGGAAATTGAAGCATGTCATCTTGTCAATACATTATATTCTCACAATATTACAACAATTTTGCAGCAAATAGTTCTTCACTCACTGTCACGCTACAACTCCCAGGACAACTAGGGATCTACTGGTGGTTTATCTGCTTGAATTTTTAATTTTACAAAGTGGCAGTGAGCCCAGGCAGAGCATTGGGGGTGATTCAGGGAAGACTATAGGCTATTTTAATGGACAGGTGTAATTTCCTCGGTAATGATTAGGAAAAGGTCATTTAGGTCTTGCAGTTTATTTCATTTTGAGTGCTCATGTTTACATTTTAAAATGTGATGTAATTTAGGTTGGTAGTGGCAGTAACAGGAAGTTGTGTGTCCAATGTTCTGCTCTAATTTTAATTCTGTAGAGAGGCAGACTTTTTCCTGGGAGTTACCGGACACCAGCTGGGTGCTTGGCAATAGACTTTTTGTCCTTTTCAGATGATGATGCTAACCTTGGTGGCTGGGTAATAAAACTGCAAAACAGTCTCTGTAAACAAGCACCCATAAATACACTCCCTTCGTCTTATTGAACTTTGCAAATGCAGCATTTTTATTTGAGCTCAGAGGGTAACAGCATCTAGTGTCTGGCGATGAGCAGGTGTTGAGCCTGTGGTCAAATTTCACATCCTCAGGTTGTGTTGACATGCTTTCGGGTCACACCTAAACTTTGCCAGTTTGGCTGGCTGACCTGCATTTTTATCAACAAATGCTCTTATAAAGCTGTTCATGATAACTCATGATTTTTAACTTTATCCCTTTTTGCATTAATAAGCACAGGTGCTAGTTTATTGGCTGTAATGGAGCATGATGCTAATTAAAAATGCTACATAAATGGCTCCAGGGATTGAGTGTCAAGAATGAGGCGGGCCTAAAGGAGCGTCACAAGTTCATTTCGGAGCCTGAACACAAGCTGCGTGCCCATGGATCTCAGACCACTAATTGGGGGTTATCTTAAATGTGTGCTTGTTTCCTTGTAGGCACTACTTGGAGACCCGCAGCTTGAATCAAAGGTTGGACTCTCGGAGAAGACCTGCCCGAGACCGTAGCTTGGAAATGGCCTGTGAAGAGAACAGTCGAACTGAGGCGTGCAAAGAGAAGGATCGCAGCTGGCACCACTATAGCAAGTCCTCAGGGCGCAGCGGGCGCAGTCGCAGAAGCAGCCGGCGACACAGAGACAGGCGACACAGGCGTAGCCATTCTCGCCACCGCTCCGCTTCGGTATGGGGGCTCTCGCTCTTATCCCTTTTTGTCTTGTCTATGCAGCACAACACAAGCTGATTATTTCTAGTGTTTAGTCTCTATTAAGCATGATGATGCTAGTTTGGGTTATGGGTTCAGAAAAGGGGATACACAGTGCTTGTAGTTTTGAAAGAATAAGTGGACATATCTGATCCAAGTGCTATAACTGTAATCAATCAAAGTGTTTTCTGTACTTATCTGAAGAAGTCTCTCATCTCAAAATTTTGTTGCCATGTTTTTCTTCTGTAACACACACGTATGTGGTGGCTGGCCCAATTTCTCTGACGGGGCTGAATTTGAATTTGCTGCGCCGTCCATTCGCCTGGCGTGTTACTGAACGGGCCGAAACTGTCCACCCCTCCCCCGCCCTTTGGCCTGCTTGAATGATTGACGTGTCGTTGTGGTGGCCCGTGCTGGCTGATGATGGTTATTGGTGTGATGTCCGGTGCAGAGGAGGAGCCATCACCGCAGGAAAAGATCCAGGAGTTTTGAGGATGATGACGAGGGTCACCTCATCTATCACAGTGGAGACATGCTGAACTCAAGATGTATAGAATATACACCTTTTTTTATTATTTAGTTTGTCTTTCTCACTCTCTTCTTGTCTGGTATATTTCCACATTTTAAGTTTAGGGGTTGAGGCTTTGGGGGTTTAGATTGTATTTTATTAAGCTACTGCTTTCTAGCTTTAGAATATTTATCATTGTTCTTAGCAAATTAGTCCATAGTGATCACTGATATGTTTAGTGTAGTATTCTCAGCTATATAACAGCAGGCAGTGAACCAGCCTCACGTCACCAGTGCCCTCTGTAACTTCATTTCTTTATTCTCTGTAGATGAGATAGTGTGTACTCTTGGAGAGGGTGCCTTTGGGAAGGTTGTGGAATGCATTGATCATGGAAAGTAAGTTGAAAGTAATAATGACTTAATACCCATGCAAAGTTTCAGTTGAGAATAAAACATGTTTGTATTCCAGTAATAGAGCTCGATTGGCTCTGAAGATCATTAAAAATATAGACCGTTATCGTGAGGCGGCTATGTCTGAGGTGGAGGTGCTGGCTCAGCTGAAAGCCCTTGACTCTCAGAACAGATAGTAAGTAACACACGTCAATACCATCCACCCTGTTGATGCTAGAAACTTTCTACATGAAACATTAAAATATACTGATGTGTAACTGGTAACCTGTTCTTCCAGTTCTTGTGTGCACATGCTTGACTGGTTTGACTTCCATGGTCATGTCTGCATTGCATTTGAACTGCTGGGCCTCAGCACCTATGATTTCCTCAAAGAGAACAACTTCCAACCGTTTCCTATCGAGCACATCAGACATATGGCATACCAGATCATTCAAGCTGTGCGATGTAAGTAAAAGTGATCATGTTTTCACAGTTAAGGTTTGTGTCTAAGCCGTCTTTTTCTCTGAATAGTTTTGCACAGAAACAAGTTGACACACACAGACTTAAAACCTGAAAACATACTGTTCATTAAGTCAGACTATGATTTGGAGTATAACGCAGATATGGTAAGAATTTAACATATGTTTTATGTAACACTACGTGCATCTGATTATTAACCTTTTGGCCAAACCTTTAGAAACGAGATGAACGAACCTTGAGAAACCCTGATGTGAAAATAGTGGATTTTGGTAATGCCACTTACGACCATGAGCACCACACATCTGTAGTGTCCACGCGTCACTACCGCGCTCCTGAGGTCATCTTAGGTGAGCTTGACTAACAGTCCTTCCTCAAATGTTAGGATTTCAGCTAGTTTTAACTTTGCTGTTTCTTAGATTTGGGCTGGGATCATTCCTGTGACGTGTGGAGCATCGGCTGCATACTTATTGAGTATTACCTTGGAGCAACTCTCTTTCAGGTGACTTACCAATTGAGGTGTATAAATTAAACTACTTCAACCTCAAAATTGTATTTAACCAACATTTGTACTTCTAGACTCATGACAGCAAAGAACACCTTGCTATGATGGAGAGGGTCCTGGGCCCCATTCCCACTAATCTTCTGCTGAAAACCAGGTTTGTTCTGAAAGTCTTACTCTTGACTCTACAGAGCTGCTGTCAAGTCAAGTTTGTATATTTTCACCACAGTTTGGATTCGGTTATACCTTTTAGGCCCAATCACTGCTTTAATAACGGCCTTTTTATCTGCAGGAAACGCAGATATGTACATCGATCCAAGTTGGACTGGGACGCCTACAGCTCTTCAGGAAGATATGTCCGGAAACATTGCAAACCTCTTAAGGTGAGAAGACTGTTGTTTTGTCAGGAGCAAGGTTTTCCATCAACTGATTTAGAAAAATATAGTAACTGGTGTTTGTGAGGATTTCCCTGAACAAGACCTTTACAAATCAAATCGGGGCAACCCCAGAGTGGAGTCCTTTTATAATTAAGAAGGTTTTGAAATTGATAGACAAATTAATTGGGTATTAAAACCTGCAAATCATGATTTCAAATTGGCATTTCATTTTGCCTTTGGTCTGTCTTGTGGAACTCAAAACGTGTCTGAAGTAAACACATTTAAGAAAAAAATGCATGTTTTATAATAGTCCAATTGCATTAGTTTATCTAAAGGCTTTACTTCTGAGTAATTTTACATTGGCAGCAGATGAACTTTTCTTTTCTCACAGCATTACATGATGTCCCGGAGCGAGGATCACCAGCAGCTCTTTGACCTCATTGAGAAGATGATGGAGTACGACCCGGCCAAGCGCCTCAGTCTGGAGCAGGCCCTCAGACACAAGTTTTTCTCCCGTTTCCACAAGAGCAACAGCAGCACCAGCATCAGCAGTCACTGTAGCACCAGCAGTGAGCGCAGCAACAGTAGCAGCAGTAAATCAGTTTGAGCTAAAGCTTCAGGAAAGAGACGAGAAGCTGCTTCAGATGAGGACTCTCCAGGAGAGCCGTTTTTGACTGTATCAGTCCACTGCCTCAGACTCCAGTCTGCTGTTCTCTTAAAGCTCAGGGCTGCAGCGCCTCCTGCTGGAGACTGGAAAACTGTTCAATGACACTTTGAGCCCTCGGACTTGCTGCACCTCTGTGCAACATCTCTTGAACATGTTGAATATTTTCACAAAACTTATTTATTTTTCTCTGCCTCTATTGTCATTTCTGAAGTTCGAAAACGTGTCCTGTGATTTATGGGTAATGCTAAATATTGTTTGAAACCTTGACATTATTTAATTTTACAGCATTATGTGTATGACAGGGAAATTGTATGTACATAAACAGTGAATTTTTCTAAACTCTTTACAGGTTAAACATTTTCCTAAATAAAACAATTAAAATCATTTTTTGTTATATTCTAAGTCTATTTGGTTTGCCTGCAATCTATAGTCGAAATGCTTTTTCTCTTCAGTATTCTGATCAATATACAGTTGCATCCGATTGGTACAATTCTAGTCTCCGTGTGAAATGTATAGAGTAAATTGAATCATAGTCTACAGATGATCATTGACTTGATGCACTGTATGAAATTTCAGAACATTCCACCAGGGGGCGGTAATCAGCTGTTTCACGCGCAGCTGCTGGTATTTCGTGTGAGCAACGGATCTTTGGAGGTTTAACGTGTTTATTTCTTAGTTATTGATGAATGAACTACTGAATTGAGATTTGCGGTCTTCTACCAAAAGCAGCATGATGGCATGAATACATTTATATCAGTGCTAATCTTTCCAGACGGGGTTTGGTTTGTTTACTAAATATTGCTTAAAAGCGCAATTACGACTTTGTCAAACTCTTGATGAGCCTAGAAAGCCTCAGTCTCATCAGAGCTGTCACTAGCCCCCCACGTGGTCAGCGGGGCGGCGCGCCTCAAAGCGAGGTGCACTTTAGGGGAGGCATACACTTGTACCATTGGTAGTGAGCCTGTAACCGCCTGTTACATCCTTGTGGGACCTGCTGAGCAAACAGCCCACTGCTGCAGCCGTCTGAGCCGTGCGCGACCCATCCATTCCTGTGCAGTGCCATTAGACTCACTCTTTCCTCGCCCCCCAAGTGGACTGAAGCCAGGGCAGTTGTCCAACTTTAATAGCAGCACTGTGCTTGTTTGGAGCGGCTGGGTTTTCAGTTGGAATACTGTTTTTCATCAGCACAAAAGTGATGGATAGTAGCAGCGAGTCCATGGAGGAGCATAAAGCCGCGTGTAAGTGCTCTCCTCAGTCCGCTGTTCAGCGCTGGGCACCGGGGTTCCCTGTGGCTCTGTGCGCCTTGATGTCTCTGAGCGCCATCACCTTGTGTCTCCTCATGAGCCTCAAGACGCAGCAGCTGGAGAGCCGCCTGAGCGCAGAGCTGCAGCGGGCACCAGTCCTTCAGCCGCTCCACACGACTTTTCTCCAAGAGGATGGCTCCCTTATACCTGAGCTGGGAACTCCGATCGGACGACTTGTACAAGAGGTACGTGCATTACACAGAGATATGTTTTATGAATCAGAAAAGTCCACTTCCACATCCTAGGAATAACCGGACTGAATAAAACACACATGTGTTATTTTACACTTTTCTCCACTGGTACACGCATTTGTATGGAGGTAAAGACATATAGACGACACATATGTGACAATTGGAGATACAAGGGTGACATTCACTCTGCTTATCCTGGTTTTCAATTGGTTTTTGTTTTTTGTATTTGATGATTGCAGAAAGTGGAGTCAATGATGCCTAAATTACGAACTGCGAGGGATGTTGTCCAGGAGTGCTCCTGTCCTCCAGGTATGTGTACTCGTACCACACCAGTGACTCAAACCTCGCTCAAGAACAACTTCAGAAACCACTTTCTTAGCTTGACACATCCTATTAGATTAAATCAGGAACTAATAATAACTAAATCTGCAACTGACCTTACATTTGCCACAATCAGGACTCATTTCTGGGGTGTCAGTCTGAGAAGCACTGAGCTTCATTCTGTAGTTGAAGCTGAATGTGTGGGAGGCCATTGTACAACATCCACACTGAGACAACACAGCTCAGCACTCAGCAGCTCAGTGGGTCTGGGACGTCCTGCCTGTGGAGGACTTTAATAGATAAAATGACCATGTGCCAAGAACCGCAACATTTGAGCTGGTGTTCATTACAGCTCGTGATGGGCCTGGGCAGAACAGTGTGTGATCCATGCTGAGGGCCTGGGCAGTGTGGCCACTCAAGACCTACATGTTTGGGATGCACAGGAACCTTTGTGCCTTTCTTTGAACACAAACCTGCACTTTTAAACTTGATGTTTTATAATCAATTACATATGTTACACATTTGACAGCAGATATTGTTATTTTATCTCTACCCACGCTTCTTATTATAATCACTTAAAATCATGTGAAATAGTCTGGCACTGAGCAACGGAGTTTGTTATATCATGCAGAACTCCTGGTTTAAAAGTAAGTTTTGTCTATACCATATAGTTCTTAAACATGTAAGTATATCTTGCTGACATGGTTAATAGATTACTTGAAAGTAAAAATGTATAAATTACTCCATTAGACTGGTGAAGTTTTGGAAACACAGACATTTAGTAAAGAACTTACATTTATTTGGCTTATAATTCTAGTCGTTTATCCAGCTCTTTTTGACAGAGCACTGGGAACAGATTTTTATTTTTTACTGAAAGTGGTATTCACAATGATATCAAAATGTCTTCTCAAATGGCCCCTTTTGTCTATTTGTCCTCTGGCTAATATCTCCATCTCTGAGCTCAGATTGTGCAGTTGCTGACTCGCGTTGATCTTTATCTGTGGAAGTCGTTCGCTGCTCCTCTAGTGTCTCCTGTGTGTGAATAGAAACAATGAGAACAGGTGAAAGCGTTCACCAGTGGAATTTCTGGCTCATTTTCAACACGTTCTGTTTTTCGCTGCCTCAGGTTTGCTGTGCCAATTCTGTTTAACTCTGTCTGCTCTCAGTCCCTCTTCGTCCGCTTTTATTGTTTGTTTTCTTCAACATTTTGTACTTGTCATTGTTGTTTTGTTATCCAACTCTACCTAAGCATTTCATTTTCAAAACATTTGCCAGCATTGCTTTTATTTCAGCTATAATATGTATGATGTCTTGATGCTTGTCCAAACCTTGGTGTATTCATAATCCTGTTGAAAAGCTAAATCTATATTATTTAATACACACATTAAACAAACACAACACAGCTTGGTGATGCAGTAGTGTGGCCCCCAGCCTCTTAATCTGTTGTCTCCTGTCTTATGGAATACATGATGCACGTTCACTGTTCAATCTGTTTATTGTGGCTTTGATGCTGCAGATGCCTGAGTGCATGCTTTTCTCCTCACCCCCTTGTTAGATTGCCCAACACTGACTTGTTAACATTTCAAAAGACTGCTCTCCAGCTATACACTGCTTTCACACAGCGAGAAACAGTCACCAATGTTAAAATGTAATGCTGTTGTTTTGAGTCACTGTGTCTGTTAAAAGACTTTCTGATATTTATGGAGGAACCATCATTTGAAATTTGCTGTTATTTCAATAATCGCTCTACTTCTCTCCGTTCTTAGTTAGATTGTTAAATGTCTTGTCTGTCCAGGCACATACAGTACAGTGACAGTCTATGAAAGTTTTAAGTGTCACCACTGCCTTTGAGGGCCCGGCGCTGGCTCCTCTCTCAACATGACACTGAAAGGAGAGCCGCCTTTAGCACCAGCGCTACATGAGAAACTGGTCCTTGGCACCCAGAGGATCACAGGCCGCGGTATGTGTGTGAGAGAGGCACTCACAGCACGAGCGGCATCTCCACTATTAAAGCTATGGAGAGGGAGTGACTTCTATCAGCTTTCAGCACTGACACCAGGGCAGCCCGGACACCAACAGGGGGCAGTGCACACGAAGCCTTATGTGACCACAACCTCTGACCTGTAAAGAAAATGAAACTTAACTTCTAGTTCTTCAGATCATTTCTTATTCTTGGCCTTTAAATGAGAGCCGTGGGTAAATTGTCTGCCGATAGCATTTTTTAAGCATTTAACCTTTTTACAAAATTTAACCTCATCAAAAACAGACCTGGAGCTGTTTTTAGATCCATCCACGCTAATATTAGGAACCTCTGGCACAAACGTATAACACTGGCCCTTCTGTCTCAGTCCCGTTGTGATGTCATTGTACCTCTGTGACATCACACTAAGCAGTTTTCTGCCTTTTAAAGCAAAAATATTGGCCTTGAATTGTTTTTGGTAATTTTGCAGGTATTTTTGCTGATATTTGCTTGATGAAGGCATAACGCCGAAATGTCGCACTTCCAATAAATTATTTTTAATTTGCAAGTAAGACGGTGTGCGGGAATCTTTCTCTCTATCACATTAGGCTATACAGGCCTCTCCTCCTACGCGAATCCTTACTCCAGTCCGGTAATTTTGCAGGTGATTGACATTTTTATGCAGCCGGTTATCTTCAAATTTGGGGGAAAAAAACAAAAAACAAATTTAACTCCCTCTACTTAAGATATTATTACACATTCTAAAAAATGGTTGGAATACCTGACTCCTAGGGCTCTTTTTTAGATGTTTTCCTTAAAATATTTTCTAATGGCACTAAGGCTCTCCGCAGATCTTTGAAAAATAAAACGTGAGGTATCAAAGGTTTCCAGGACAAATGTCATGTTCTTTCTTTAGAACCCTTTTATGGTCAGTGATGACAATATAGCCGTTTAGTCTTATTCAAACGGTGTCGCGGAGCCTCCGTCTGCTTACAAGCTTCAGGTGTTTGTCATTAACGCTGAGCCGTTTGCATCGACACACACACTCCAGCAGACCAACGCACACAGCCCTGTTTACACACCAACACAACAGCTTTACGGTCCCAGGGCTGATTAAAAACATGTGGAGCCGTCCAATGAGAGCACTATTGTCATCTTTACATTTAACACGTTTAGTGCTGGTTTAAAGATCTGACCTGAGGCACACACTCTCCCTGAGCAGCAGGGCCAAATGAAAGTGCAACAGGGACGCCCACTCATCACACAAATGCAACAACTAGAGGCAACATTCGAACTCATCCACCTCCTAATAACATTCTTTATTCAGGCATACTGTCCTGTCCTCTGTGTTGAGTCAGCAACACCTTTCAAATGATCTAAACCTTCCTGTCTACAAACATTTCGCAGGATCGTAAGAGACAATATTGAGATTATAGACTGTACAGTTATTTAGGAGTAGACTGATCGAGTGCTGACGTCACCCATAGATTGATTGATAGATATTTATTTGTCACATACAATGTAAACAACACGGTCAATAAAATGTAGTGAAATGACTAGTAACCAATGCATCTGCCTTTTTAATTTGATTTAAGAACTCAAGTGTTAGCCCTAATGCAGGGGATGCTGATTAGAGCTAGCTTGAACAAATTTACGCAAATTTAGTTTTTTTGCATCATCCTAGTTACAAAGCACCAGTCAGGAGTTGTGTTGGCTAAAGCCGGATTTGGTGACAAAAGGCTTCTGATTGTTTAGTTGTCCTGTTTCATGTCTGGATAAATAAATAAAAAAACAATCACTATATAAACATCAGGATCACAGAGTGCGTAACCACAGATTTGATTAAAGACAAAATCGGTGAGTGTGACATACGCGGTTACTGAGGAGTTTACTTTTCCATGTAAGTCAATAAGAGCCAGAGCGAGTTGGAGCACTTCCCTATTGGGCTTCATAGAGCGAGGGGGTTAGCATTGCCCGTCTTCATAGCTGAATAATAGAACAAAATGCAAACGATGAATGAACTACATAACATATGCAACAGACTAGTAATTCCTTTCACACTTTAAGCTGCACGGCGCCACGTTCCTGGTGGATGGTCCGCTTTTTGAACGTTGTGCAGTCTTCCATTAAATTGTATCTACATTTCAAGCTAGTTACAGGTTGTATCGGCAGAAAGTGAGCCGACCGGTTTTGATTCATGGGTTTGGAAAGCAAAAATATTAAATTTGATGAGAGCGGTGTAGGGTCAGAGAGTGTTTGGCCTGTGTGTGTGTGCGCATCTGCTGAATGTGAGACGTTGGAACTAAATAAGCATCTTCTTCATTCTATTCCTTTGACATGATTCACAAACTGTTAATCATGTTTCTTTTGTCTTAAAAGTTGTTGTACACATTCTTGAAAAAAATTAATTAATATTCATCCATCCATTCATCCATTTTCTTCCCCTTAATCCATTTCTGGGTCGGGGAGGTGGCAGTCAGAGCTGCACCCAGTACACATTGCTCCAGCCCCTCACTGATCCTCCTGCAGGTGGTGAGTCCACAGGGGCCGAATTGAAATTAATATTCACCCTATACTATTTGTTAATAATGTAAACGTTTTTTACTGTACTGAGGTAGATTCCAAGAAAATAGATAACATCAATGACATAGAGTAAAGTAAGTGATAGTTGGATCATAAATTTATCTGCTAGTTCCATTACAACTTATAAATGTCATGTTGCCCATGTCTCAGTATTAACCAGAGTGCTCCTCGAGTCGTGTGGGGGCATCCTGGTCTTTGATGTGACTGATATGAGGTCGGCGGGTCACACCCCTGGCTGTGTGGTCAGATCCACTTCCATCAGATAAGGGACTGTGGGGACTGCAGGTCTCCATATATCTGTGTTTGTGTATGTTGGTCTGATTAAGAGGGCATGCTCACAGTGGGACAGCACCAAACCCTCTCTCTCTCTCTCTCTCTCTATCTCTCTATCTCGCTCTCTCACGCTCTCGCTCTCTCGCTCTCTCTCTCTCTGCACCCACATGGCTCTGAGTCAGTTCCTCCTACCTGTGTGGAGGTGGGGGACGTAGTAGCACCCCCCACAGGGCAGCATTAGTTTAAAAGCTGTAGCAGTAAATCAAACAGGAAGCTTAACCCTACACAATCTATAAGTAGAAGCCAACACTGCCTATAACACATTAATGACCATATAAAATCGATAAAAGCACAGGAAATGACCCTTCGTACCATTCGTTCTATGGACCGTGCATGCAACAAATATGGTTTTACGACATGGAAAGCGAAAAGTTGGTTGGAATTGAGAAATCTACTATTGTTGGGACATGTGAAAATGCAGCTAGAAATATTTCTCTTCAGTTTACGGTGCTGTTGATGTAATATGGGTCGTAAATAAAGGCAGTAGCACTAGTCGCCGTTGCCATATGGCTTCGTCAGTTATGAAGAAAAGATCCAAGAGGTTTATTACATTAAGCTTCAGGACGTAAGACATTTCAAACCAAGGGGGAAGTATTTTCAAGATGATAAATATTTTGCGTCCTGCTGCTGTAGGAGTGAGATGTCACAAGCTTGAGTTTCCTTTAGCTGATGGAGAGAAGGTCTGTCTCAGTCAAACAGAGGTGTAGAAGAGTAAATCAGCTCATCATTTTCTCATCTGCCGGATCATGTTCTCACTGCTATGACATTACATATTTATGGCTGTAATTTACAAGCCTCATCACAACAAATGGGACATCTTGAACGATTATTTGCTCTGCCGTTCTTCAAAGAGCTGTTATTTAATGTTCAATATTGGACCAAAGACCTGCGTAAGCCTGCTTAGTCTGTTTTTATTTACCGAGAAGTCGTTATGAATCAGAAAGTGGACTGCAGATCCAGAACTTCCAGTGACTAAATCCTTTGTCCTCAAGTTACATGAGAAATGCTTTTGTTCGGGGCAGTAGAGGACGCAATGTTTTTTGATGTATTTGTACTTTGTGAGAAATGTTTTTAGGGTCAATAGTGGAGATTTGATTTGTTAAAGAAAAAGGATTTGTTACTTTGGCTTGTTTTATTTGGAGGCGGTTTAGTCACTGACGCTGCGTGAAGTTGTGGTTCTGGCTTAAGCATCAGGTACACACAAAGCAAAAGTCCTCGCACAACACGAGAAAGAGTTAGTGTCTTTTCAGTGCTTTTCTTTCGTATAATTGGTTTTGTGTCTTATAGATGCCCAAATAAACACTTGAATTGAATTGAATTAAATAGAGTGCTACTTTTACTGAGACCAAATCACAGCATGCAATGATTTACATGTGTTTAGGCATTTTGTTTTCCATCTGAATCTCCCCTGACCCTGATAAAAACACTCTATTTGTTTACATATTTGAAAGTGACACAAAGACCACAGAGCAGCTACTCCTGTGGTTATACGGATTAAAGCTGGAGTGCCTAACTTTGAAACCAAAAATAATGAACTTGTATATATGGATTCAAATGTTTTCTTGTATAGCCCTAAATCACAACAGTAGTTATTTTGGAGAACTTTACACAACCATTGAATTCGCCAACACAGATCAGAGAATCAAACAGTTAAAACCATAGACTGTAAATAGTTCAAACTCAAGAAATTAAATGGTAAACACATTGGCGTTGGTCCATTTGGGCAGATGACCGATGTCCAAGTTTATGTTGATAAATGGATCTTTTGCAAAAACCCGAGCTGGTCATTACAACAGGATGGATGGATGAATGGGTAAAACCATGTGAATGCTGTGAAACTTGTGTCACTGCTTAGACACAATCCCAGACCTTCTCTCCCTTCTCTAGCCTCTGTCACATCTTTAGATCAGGTTTTTCCGTGAATAAGAAAGTGTCAGTCTTCACTCAGCCCCAATCAGCTCTCAGTATGCAAACCACAAAAAAAAAAAAAAACACATTACATTTCTGGTGTTTGATTCTCTGATTTGTGTTTGCGAATACAACGGTTTTGTAAAGTCCTCTGAGATTACTACTGCTGTGATTTAGGGCTCTACAAGAATAAAATTGAATAACTGTACATTGTTCAAAGAATTTTACTTAAACAAGATTCTTTCAGTTGGGACAAACCAAAAGGCTCTGCAGCTTTAATTAAACGCAATGACAAATCACTAATACATCTGTGACAATGAGAATACATTAGATCTTGAATCTTGATTACACATTGTCCATTCAAACTCAAACTCCCTTCCCTTTCTGATTTTTCTGTTCTTATCTTGATTGTAATTGGTCAAATCTATAGCCCGTCCAAAATGCCTTCATTGCCTTAAGAATCTGGATCCAAAACTCGTCAATGAGCACCAAATGAAAACCATGAACGCATCGTCAACAACAACAATTACTACACATCTGCTCGTGATTATTTCTTGACAAAATTTCATATCTGCTGTCCAATCGTTGTCAGCGGGAGACGGCACAGAGCAGCTTCACGTGGTCACACTTTTAAAAATGGAGGCATTCTCAAGATGTTTCCATGATTTCCCCCAAACGGAGCCAGGTATTAAGCAATGCGTCTGTTTATATTTATTTGACATTGTCCTTTCTCAAGCTGCGACGAGACCTGCGGAAGTGCTGTTTACGAGGTTGTGTTTTCTCATGACACACTCGCTGTTACAAAAAGAGATGCAAATGAAAAACAAACACTCCCCCAAAGAAAACATGGCGCCGGGTCATGTGGTTGTTATTAGCACAGGTACGGATACAATACAGCTGTGGCTCGATTACGTGGGAGATATTCCAGTCTCTCTGTACAGTGTGTGACCTGGGGGTGGTGGAGGATGAGCCTCATTTGGTTTTCTATTGTCCACTTTACTTTGAGCTTCGAAATATTTTATTTGAAAAAGTAAATGCTTCTAACCCAGAGGTCTTTTGGTGGCCGGAGGGAGAAATTATGAACTGGATGTACTGCCATGAAGTTTTTGCCTTTACTTCTTTTGTTGCTAAAGCCTGGGAGAGGAGACAACAGATTCTGTACCCTGTATAATGCACCAAATTGTAAATTGTTTTCTGTTTTTCATATCTGTATATGGTCTGTAGCCATCAGAAGTTGTTGTTCAGTGTCATTCATTTTGTGCATGACACTTAAATAAATAAACTCAAACTCAAACTCCAGTCAGTATTACCTTACCTTAACGTGCTGTAGATCTAAATCGCATTTCGACATCTTATCTCACTTGGATACTATCATATCTAGAGTGCAACAACAACATTTTATTACATTTTTCTCAAAATTGTGTTGCTTTTCCAGTGAGTTAGGCCTTTCCCATGGGAGAGGCCATGTTGCAGGTCAGACATATCACACCTGGAGTTGTTTTTAGATCCATCCACGCTGTAAATCCGCCCCTTTGAGTGTATATATGCAAAATTGCACTCAAACAAATCAAGGCTGAAAAAGGTGAAGGACCTCTGTAATTGTATGACGTAATTGTGCGGCTATGACATCACACTCAGCCGTTTCTCAGATGAAATTACACTCTTTACAACCGTATGGCCGTGTTTGTGGGTGGTAGTTTTCAAATCCAAAACAATGAAAAATAATTTTACATCTCCCTCTGGTGGTAGCCGTTTTAACCCTTTGTATTTATTTCAACATATACTTTATACTTAAGATATTATTCCACATTCTAAAATTTGAAATGACAATTAATGCGTAATACATTTTTTAAAGAGAAAATGTTGGCATAGGCAGTCACAATTTATGTTTAAGGTTTAGTTTGGTCGGAAAGCTTCAGCATAACGTCACATGTCGTGTCTTTGTGGGGCTGGAGAATGAACTCGCAATCTACGGTCTTTGATTGAAACGTTCTGTT
Source organism: Knipowitschia caucasica (assembly GCA_964034765.1). Lineage (NCBI taxonomy): Eukaryota > Metazoa > Chordata > Actinopteri > Gobiiformes > Gobiidae > Knipowitschia > Knipowitschia caucasica. Next base: position 20,827,781 of record OZ035830.1, read on the forward strand.
GATATGTTTGAATTCACTGAGTTTGTCACGGGAACAAACTTGCGACTGAAGCCAGCTGTGGCATCATGTGTTTCATTATTAAACTATGATGGTCTTACAGCTTTTATTAGACGTGCCTTATGTGCTGCAAACGGGTAAAGTAATCCTGAGTGTGTCAGTCGGGGAACGGAAAGAGCAAAGAGGAGCGGACGCTGGCTCCAAATGTGCAAGTGATTATGATGTTTTCTTTCATTATCAATAGTGGCAGGTGACAAGGTGAATGAGTATTTAATGGGAGAGCACAAAACTATTCAACACCGGCACGAGGCCGTCGACCGCCCGGAACGTCATGATCTCTGCTGTGTTGTGTTCTGTTATGGCTGATGTCATTTCTTACTTAATTCATAGATTTGTGTTGTAGCTCTCAATAAATAGGTTATGGAGTTTTCTAAAAATAACAGTGAAAGAATGTGTTGTTTTGTTGTTGTTTTTCTTGCATTTTTAATTCCACATGACCTCCCTAGAGGTTTAATCTTTATGGATGGTGCAGAAAATGATTTACAAAATAAAGCTATAAATATGGGTGATGTCAGCTCTTGGTTAGTTCACTCCTTATGTACAGTCTATGCACGGACCTTCTTTCTTTATGGCACTGTTTACTTACTTTTTGGATCCAGCACGCGAGGTGAGGCTCTGGATGAGGCAGTATTTGGACCAATACTGCCTTTTACAAAATAACCTAATTATTTTGATCAATCGTTGAACTTCTTCTGCTCTAGAGTGAATTTGATGGAAAGTATTGCGCAGTCGAGCTGCCAGATTAATCACAATTTGCAACAAAATACCCAGTGTTGTACACAATTCTCAGAGTATAGTAGCTAATAGCCTCTTGTTAGACTCAGGGGCAATCAATCATTAATGTTTCCATACGGGAAAGTACATGTTGTTTCTCCTAAAATGTTTGATATTTCACCAAAATGTTGATATTCCTGAAGTGGTTTGTCCCACAACCCATTAAAAATAAATAAACAAAATCACACAAGTAATTGCGATGTCTAATAAATATTTTGTGCAGCCTTTGCATACAGTGCCCGGATGTTTTGCAAATATTGATCAAGTGGAGAAAACAATTGGCCACATAAGACTAGTAGAATCATTTCCATTGATGCCTTGTGGATGTAAATGTAAAAGTTTAAAAATTCCATCATGTTAGATACCTTCTAGCACGTATTATTCCCTCCATTGTACTCCTGAAAAAGGGGAAATCTTCTGCATTTGCATCATCAGTGAGGCTGCCCAGTGTCTGTCTTATCCGGGCATTTACATCCATCTAATCCATCCGGAATGTAGCACGCTAAGTCCAGCTGCAGGCTACTCGTGAGCACACCTGGATTTATTGGAAAGATAAGATCTCCGACGTGAAGCCAGACGCAGAGGGAGGCACGGTCCCACTCAGAGGTTATCACTCCCCCTGACGCACATCCAGACCGCACTCTGAAGGTGTGAAGCCCCCGTGCCCCGCAGTCAGAGCTTCTGCGCAGTGTAAAAGCCTACTGAGCTGCTTGTCACTCTCACGGCACCTCTTTAATGAGAGCTTCACTTGTAAAACATGTTCTGAAAACTTTGAACCGGCTTCGAGCATCACTGGTCCATGTGATTCTATCGGAGCAGAGAGTGCACACAGATGGGCAACTCCCAGCAGCGAAACATTGTGAAGAATATAATCATTTGGATTAGTAAATAGAAGTTCTTGAATCTCTAGGTCAGGGATGTCAAACAGGCTCCAGAAGGGGCCAGTGTAGCTGCAGGTTTTAATATCGAACTGAGCAGGTGCTAATGAGAAAGCCTCAGCCCCACACCCACAGGATATATATCTCCAACTTGCGGCTGTGCTTTCATTCCCTTGAAAAAGTTCTTTGGATGAAGAATAAAACGTCGGGAAAACGTTCTAAATGAAGTACAGATGATGGGTGAACAACCTTCCTTTGTTTTGAATAATCCCTGTACGACTGAGCGCTTACACAAACTGAGCAGAAGAACACTAGACTCCGAGTCTGGTGTGCCCCTGCTCAGGTTGGAACTAAAACCTGCAGCCACACTGGTCCTTTGAGGACCTGTTTGACAACCCTGCTCTAGGTTTTTTTCTCGAATGAGGGAGGGATGGAGCCTGACATTGACCAACCAATGTGTTGTGATGTGGTCGCTATATTGGATTGGATGAAGAGTCTCAATTTACCGGTCAATCTACGTTCCCTCCCTCACCTATGGTCAGAAGCTTCGAGGAATGACCGAAAGTACGAGATGTCTTTCAAGTGATTGAAAAGAAGTTTCTGCAGAGCTGCTTCCCTAGAGACACAGGGACACATTAGGTCTCTCCTCAGATTGCTGCCTTCGCAACTCAGAAATGGAAAGAGGTAGATAATCGATGGATGGGAAGAATTGTCAGATTTGGAATAGACT